>CM056994.1:171663464-172326679 GCA_029891345.1 Dryococelus australis | reverse complement strand
GAAGATGCCCTAACCACTTTTTTTTTTAAAGTAGACTTTATTGAATTATACATGTGCCGTTTCACAGAGCGTGGTTGCGGTTTTAAATTTTACAATGTGTGTTAGACGTTTGCCTCACTCAGGAGAACACTGCTGTTCGTACACAAATATACACCCATGCCTTACCCGGAATTCAAACCCGGAACCCCATGCCATAAGTCGGCACGCAACCAACTGCACCACGGTGGTCGGTTCCACTCGGCTATCGGAACATACGCTGTGAGAAAGACTTAAAGAAAGTTATATCGCGTGTGTGTGGTGGACAAATAAATATTTTGTCTTGTTTATTCTCATGCATATTAATAATTTTATTTAATTTTTTACAATCCAAAACTTAAATAGACCAGTAATAAGAAGTTTTTCATTTAGTCGTGATGCTTTTAGAAGTAAAATTTCGTTTTAGGTATATTTATTATATTTATGTACTTCTTTATATATATATTTTAAAGTATTTCATTAAATATATTTTAAAAAGGTGTACCTTGGAAATAAAACATGTTGAATTTATTACATTATATTATTGGAGTTGAGTTTGCGAGCATGTATGGACAGGCAGCGCAGCTGATCTGGTCAAAGCTTGCATGGCAAGAGACCTGGTCATATCTGTGCTCGCATGGCAAGAGACCTGGTCATATCTGTGCTTGCATGGCAAGAGACCTGGTCATATCTGTGCTTGCAGGGCAAGAGCAGTGTTAGCATTTACAAAGGCCTGCACCTGCACGGTATCATATAACTGTAATCTAAATGTGTGCATGCTACCATATCGTTTTTACAATCTACATGGTGTCGGATAGCATAAGTAAAATGGGTGGGAATAGCAGTGTTAGCATTTTCAAAGTCCTTCATCCGCAAGGTGTCAGGTAACTTCATACGTGCAAACATACTTACATCCAGGTCGTTTTTGCAATATACATGGTGACGATATTTTTAAAATATTTACTTTATTCAATTTTGCACACACGCACGGACAGGCACGCCAGACAGACGTGCCTGTCATAACAGGTGAAGAGTGCAGGCGACTCATAACAGGTGAAGAGTGCAGGCGACAACAAGTCGCTACTGCGGGAAACGAAGGGGGTCCAGTGACCTTCACCTTGATATCATGACCTCAAAGTGAGCCCAAAAAACCCCTAAATAAACCCAAAACCTCAAAATGTGTTACTGCTGGTCTATATAAGTCTGGGATTGTAAAAAATATGTATATAAAACATTATAATACACATTAGAATAATAACGAAAAAATATATATTCATCCCCCTCCCACAATCACAAAATTACTTTTTTATCCTCTGCCCCAGTGCATGTCCCGAGAGTCTTGGTTCGGCAGTTCAATCCTGCCCTCCATAGCATTTTTTATCCTCTGCCCCAGTGCATGTCCCGATAGTCTAGGTTCGGCAGTTCAATCCTGCCCTCCATAGCCTTTTTTTAAATGTTACTAGCAGTAGTTGGGAAAGAACAAAAAATGTATAGTAAAAATTTTATTAACTCGTTTTGTATTAAAAAATCATTGAAAATATATTTTACTGTATTTTTTTTAATAATTCGGTATCTTTCAAACATTATTAAAATAAATTTAAATAAATTACTTCTACTTATTTATCAATGCTTCGATGCCTAGATTTTGTAGCACATAATTTTTCCTATCTTTGCGTATATCTAATTTCTAATTTTCGCAAATCAAACAGAATTTATAATATTTTTGATCTGCATGTTTAATATTAAATTTCACAATTTTTCTTATTATTAGTGTCTAACTTGTCAACATTTTATGTCTTTTCATGTTAGGTTAGCTAGATTTTTTGAAATGTTAATGCATGTATTATTTTATTTTATGGTCTCATATTTGTAAATGTTTCAGGTTTTATATTTTTTATCGTCACCGTTTCGAGATCTGGTACTCTATGCAATTAGGGTGTTAAGATCGTTGAAAAGGCATTATTTAATATGTTCGATTTTGGAGCCATGGGATTGGCCAGAAGGCTTAGAAACTTCCTTAAAATAGGCTAGCTTAGTATGCTAGTAGTTAGTCTTCTGGGAGAACTCTTCTCTATGTCACCGCAAGGGCAGGACGACGTTAAGCCGCACGCCCGAGTGGGTAGTGCTGTAGTCTTTTTTAAGTAGCTTGGATGGTGAGTCCGGACATCGCCCTGGTTTCAGTTCTTTAGAAGAATAAATGTATTTCGCGAAGATTTTAATATGGCCCGAGCGATGCCCCTCCGCGATAAGCTGGTCAGGAGTTAGATGGTAGCTTTGTATGACCGTTCGTCCATAAGCAGCGAGTTTACGTGTTGAGGCTGACTTCCCTTTTTTGGTAATTTCTGATGCTGTGGGAGAGGCCCTTATACTTCAAACCCCTGGAACAAAGCAGAGACTTCAAGTCGTTGTCTACATCACCTAAGACAGAGATCTAATTTTAAAAAAGTTCCCCTGTGACACGTAACATTGCACCCTTCTTAATGTTTTTGAATCTTTGGACAGCTGTCGTTTGGTTTTCACATAATAGTATATTTCCCAGTATAATAACCATGACGAACTCGAAATCAATTTTTGTGCCAACACTGGCTAGGACCGTTAAGTTTAACGCAATAAGTTAATTATTTTTGAAATCTGTATATGATTTTTGAGAATTTTGACCCCTGTTGAGTTCAGAATTTTGAAGACATATTTATGTTTTGATCACTTAGGCGATTGGTAACTTAACGGCCACTACAAAACTATTTTAGCTTTTGAGTGATTCATTTAATTACTCATTCAGAATTGCCATTTAGGGTCAGTTTTGAATATCTTTTAACGTATTATTATTTTTAATGTTGATAATTTTCTTTATTAAAGGATAGGAATATGGTTCCTGGTTCTCATTTAGTAGTATTTTTTCTACTCCCATTTTTCCCTAAACATAGCGGTTTTATGCTTTATTAGAATAATTTTGAACAGGTGTACGTGCTCCAGCCCGTGTACATATGGTACACGCAACGGCAGTGTGTCGTAGTAAACAAATAGGTAAGAGAGTAAGTGTCTTCTGTTCGGCAACCTGCTCAGTGCCGAGCAACAGTATTCCTTCAGGTTATCACTACCCGGTATTCCAAGTACTCATTGAAATTAATTTTGAAACACAATTTTGATTCACACGACAGAAGTGGAGAGCAAGAATCGGCATCAACAAAGGGAAAATGGACCACTGCGGCAATTTACAAACACCCACTCTTTCTAAACAGCATAGTTACGTCATTCTAAGTGCTGGTTTCGATTTTTTGAACAGAGTTCTTGGCAGTTAAAGTGCTATTGCTTTGGCTTTTGCAATTGAAAAATATTTTCTTATGTATTCTACTGTCACACTTCTATCACGGTGTATTGTTGTAGCCGTGGTTACATATCCGTATCACGCATGTTTACCTTTGTCCTGCTACACGTTACGATGTATGATTGTTTTGACAAGGCTGCACATCATGACGTGCGATCTGGTGAGTTCGCGCGCACTTGCTAGGGGTTATTTATAGCTGCACTTCCCGCGTGTTGCTCACAGACGTCGGCTGACACTTCGCCTGTCATAATATGTGCGTTTTGCTCTCGCGCTGGTAAAGTGCGTGCGTGGTTAAAAGACTAGACGATTTAAAATTTAAATAAATTGTTTTTTTGTCCAACAGCCGAAAAATTTTATAAATTAAATATATATTGACTAAATTGGTTTTCAAAAATTGTATAAATTTCGAATATATTTTACATAGTCTTTCATGGGATGTACTTTACAATTTTTATATATCTTTTCGGGTATGGAATATTACATCTTTAAATCGTAAATAAATATACACACTGGCGATTCGCGCATTCTAGAATGCGATAAAGGAACTACGAAGAAGTTGGGCAAATAAGGCGTCAAGAGAGAACGCGATGAAATGAGAGAGCGAGACAAGCGAGGGAGGAAAGAAAGAAAGACATGGAATGAGATGCATTTATTTAACTTTTTAAAATTTTGTTGTAATAATTATTAAATACTTTGTATTATTTTTTATGTATTTTGTGATTAAAGGTCAAAGTCATAGCTCCTGAGTTCGGCTCATCTGGCACGGAGTAACTAATCCATCTCACCTGCTCCTGGCTGAAATTGCCTTTTCTGGGGGTCGTTTTTGCAAATGAGAACAAGGGAAATTTTCAGGTAAATACTGGGTAATAAAATTGATTTCTGGAGTGATTTTTGGTTAAAAACAAATAATTTTGAGAGATAAAGAAGAAAATTCTTTGATGGCGGTCAGTCAGAGCCCCCGAGCGAGCCTTATCATAAATGTTGCGCCAGAAGAAACTATTGTATACTACTAACATCATTTTGCATTGTATCACACATAACATGTGAAATTATAATGAACCTTCTCAATAATAACTTACGTTAATATAGGACTTTTCTCTCTCTCTCTCTCTCTCTCTCTCTCTCTCTCTCTCTCTCTGTGTCACTCTCGGTCTGTGTATTTGTAGCCTAAATACTTACACACACACACAGATAGATATATATACATAGTAATAATATAAAATATTTTGTAAAATTTAATATTTTTCTCTTTGTCGTTTAACTTTGTAAATAACACACTCAGTGAAGTCCATCCGATCAAATAACAGGTAGTATAGATCCTGGCATTTTCAAAGTCAATTAATGCAATTACATATTGCAAATTTATGAGATTTTGACATATTCCGTTTGTCACCCGGGAGCAAAGATTTATCTCAGTAAAACGAATAAATTTTCATATCATTATTAAGTATTATATTGTTTCCATCAATCTTTTAAAATTTATTTATTATGACATTTGTTGTCTGTTTGAAAATTTAATTTTTTCTATATTTTAGTGATAAATTTTAACATATATTTTATGTGTGAACTGTTCATAAATTCATTGTAAGCGATTTTCTTAACGTGACATTATCATTATATAATATAATTTATTGTATTCATAAAATACAAAAAGGTTTAAATTTTTCAATAGTGCCAGGGAAAGTAAAAATGTAATTGAAGCAAATAATGATACAATAAATTTTAAATATCATTACGAAACGAAAGGCATAATGGGGAAGGGCTAGTTTATCATTCATAATCAACTTCCAATATTTACTATTATCATGTAGCAAATGAAGGGTTATCGCAGAACTAAAGTGGTGATTCTTCAGATTTTGGACTCTAGAGTTACTTCTCCTGCTTCCTCATTACGTGAACGAGATATCAGGACAATTCTGACCTTCAAGATACTTAAACATCCTGGAGGCTCTCGTTTCCGGTCATGGGATAGTACTCAGATGTTAATCGTAATGATATTAATTCGACCTCATTATTGCTTGTTTTGTAAGGGAGAAACATTCTAATTTTTTGTAGAACGATATACTGAAAACACGTTAAACTTATTATGTATATAGATACTGTATGCATTTAAGAAGGTATGTATTACGAATTAGAGCATGTGGAAAACTGTTGGGTTGATTATGGAGGAGTATATTTTGAATCAAGTATCAAAACGTCTAACTTGTTAACCGAAGATAAAGCAGAGTATTATAGGGTACTGTGTATACAATTAATTGAGAAATTGAAATGCTTTTATCCCAGGGGTTCTGCAAAATGTCACAGTAACCCTAGGTTTAATGAAACAGTTAGAAGCGTGAAAGATAGAAAAGCGCTTTTGTTCGTGCCCCAGAGATTTCCCATGCGGAAACTGGTTCGTTTGTCGCGTTGATAAAGCCTGCCTTTACGATCAAGCACTGCTGTATTGCTGGGTGAAGAGGATCTGGCGCTAAGTGGCGACAAATCGGACGCACGTGTTCACCTCAGCGGAACTGGATAATCTGGTGCTGGGGGAGCTGCGCGGCTCGCGAGCAGACATCATGCTCTCTGGCATTCCTGGCTGTGGCGTGATCAAAGTGCAGACGTGAGCGCCCTCCCTGCAGGCCACCGTCACCATAACGACGTGCCATCACAGAGAACGTTGGAGGTGGGGTTGCCAATACTCACACAGAGAATTTATCAAGGTGACACTCCTTGGGAATTCACTACAAGCCACTAGCTTGTAACGACATATTGTATAATATCTCACCAACTGTGTTATTAATGTTGGCAAGAGCCTGGTCACTTTTTTTTTCATATATCGGCCAAATTAAACTTTCAAATTATGTTTAAAAAAGTACATATTTCCCAAATGGGTTAATTATTAAACCTATATGTGTTAGAAAAAGTTAAAAAATAATGTCGGTATTCCCAATTCTCTACCTAACACTTTTGATTCAACTTCAAAACATGTAACGGCATCCCCTCCACTGTTACCATTTTTCATAGGTTGATTACAAATATTCTCATTTTACCGTTAACTAACTTGATCAATATTTAGGTTGAACTAATACGCTTAACATTTTATTTCACAAATTTAATTTTTTTTTAACTCACATTATTAAAAAATAACCATTCATCTAGCAACCATACATTTCTTACACAAAATTTGTACACCTCCTCTCACCGATTTAGAATGTTGTGTTATTTTCTCCTTTATAATATTAACATTAGCATAATTAAACGCAAGCACATTGAATTGCAGTGCCTTCTTCAAATTAATTAAATAATAAGGAAATAAATAGGACTTAACTGTACTGATTATGTCTTCCAAAATGATCCCATATATATTACTCGAACAACATATACAAATAGACCAAATGAAAAGAATGTTTCTCTTTCACATATAGCATTTGTAAGGGCTCATAATGCTCTTCGGAGAAACTTTTAGAGAATTAGAACATATGCAAAGAATTATAAAATAATATAAGATAATTTTGCTAAACACTTTACAATGTAGGCCTACATATAAAAAAAGATTCGGACACTAATATTAGTGGCATGTAATTATTACTACAGAAATTAGTCCCTCAAATGCCACGGATAATGCCTAGAATTACTGTAGACAATCCACTGACCACTATAACACAATTTTTTCCTTTAAGTATTGGTAGGAGTTAAAATCTACAGCATGTGGTTAGATGCACACCTAGTCGGCAACACTTTCTGGAGGAGGTGGGATAGAGGACGAAGATGATAAAGAGTGAGGGAGATGGCGGAAACACGACGGTGTCTCGTGTGCTGGAATGATTGTAGAAGTTGGAACGTCGGTTGCCCTCTTTACTGTCTCTGGGAAGTAACGGCTGCTGGGTGAGTAGCTATGACGGAGCCGGTGTGGCAGTGCTTTGCACAAACACTGCCTGGCTAGCTTGCTACTATCGCCAAGGGAGGGGATGCAAGCGAATTCATGGGTCTACAGCAGACTTCAGGGCTTTTGAAGTTTAGTTATTATCCGCAGAGCCATCTCGTCATCTTCTCTCGCTCAGTTGCACATTGCCTCCTTTGCTCGTTATTGTGAGCTCTGAGTAGTGGTTAGCCAATATGCCGCTAGAATGCGTGTGTTAACTGTTAGCTGTAAGGTTATAAGGTATTGGGTCGACATGTTTTTCATGTATTGTAAACAGATCGTTTTCCGACGAGACGTGTTTGTAAGATATGCAATTAAGTAATTGAAATGATGAAGAAGCATGGCTCGTAACTGCGTAAATGGTCTTCAAATATTCCAGAGTTGCTTCACTCTGTTCCTCCACAAGACAGTGAGGTGCAACTGCCAATGAGCTTTGATGATGAAAACACCATAAGAACTCTGAGTTTGTTATGGCGTCCAGTGAATGGTACATTTATATTTTCACTGAACATAAGGGGGGCTGAGGTCTTTACAAAATGGAATGTGTTTGAAACTATGGCATTAATTTTTGAACCACTAGGTTTGCTGGATACTATCATTGTCAAGTGCAAGATATTCATGTATCAACTATGGCTATCACGATTTGTCTGGGATGAGCCGCTTCCCAACCGTCTACATAATTCAAGTTCTAACTTTCAACTCCAACTGTGTACGATCAATGAGTTTGCAATAGATAGCATTGTAATATGCATGGACATCCCAAGGGACTTGCAGCTTGATGGGTTTTCTGATGCCAGTAAATCTGTTCATGGTGCTTGCATCTACATATGATCAACACATCAAGATGGCAATCTGATTGTCGAAATTCTGTGCTCTCGATCTAGAGTGGCGCCATTAAATCAATTGTCACTTCCAAGATTGGAGCTATGTGGTGCTGTTCTTCTTGCAAACATGTATCAGAAGGTTTCAGGGGCATTAAAAGTAACTTTTAGCCAGGTAAAACAATGGACTGATTTGATGGTAGTTTTAGCATGGCTAAGGGCACAGTCATCTAATTGGAAAACATTCGTTGCCAATAGAGTGTCTGAAGTACAGCAACTATACAACATCAATGACTCGGGCCATGTCAGCTCACAGTAAAACTCTGCGGACATAATATTGCGAGGAACTGAGCCACGAACACTGAAGGATTCTGAGCTGTGGTGGTACGGAACACACTGGCTAAGATACCATGAATTTGAATGGCCTACAACAACTGCATACGAGATGTTAGAAGAGTGTAGAAAGGAACAGAGGGGATAGCAGACAAACCAAGTCCTGAATCTCCTTTACCATTCCAGTAAGGACTTGCTCACAAAATTCTCGAGTTGGTCAAAGATTCAATGGGTTACTGCTTACTGCTTGCGACTCATACACAACTGTAAGAACAAGGACACCAAGAATCATGGTAATCTGAAACCAAGAGAACTATCAGAAGCAGCAATACTATGCATAAAACAAGTTCAGGCAGAAGTGTTCCAGCAAGACTTAAGCCCATTCCTAGATGGAAGATAACTCCTTAGGGTGGGCGGAAGGATAGAGAAACTATCATCGGAGTTTGAACAGCAACATCCATTGATACTTCCAACAAAACACCATATTACAAGACTTATCGTAGAAAATAATCACAATAGAAATATGCATGTCACTGGACGATTGATATTGTCAATAATATGTCCAATGTATTGGATACCAAATTCAAGGGATATCATTTGAAAAATTTCTCACTTTTGTATTATCTGTCTAAGACTGCAGGCCAGTACATCTCAGCAATTGATAGGCCAGGTACCAGAACCTCGGGTTGCAGTGTCAAGGCCATTCGCAAATATAGGCATAGACTTCGGTGGACCTTTCAGTATAAAATCAGTATTCATTCGGAGCAAGGTAAGGGTGAAATGTTATCTGTCTTTATTTGTGTGTATGGCTACAAAGACAGTTCATCTTTAACTAGTAAGTGATCTGACTTCAGAGGCATTCATCGCTGTTCTAAGATGTTTCGTAGCCAGAAGAGGACTGTGTTCAAATCTTAACTTTGACAGTGGCACAAACTTCGTTGGAGAACGTTGAGAGATGAAGAAATTTTGTTATCAGAGTAAGATATGTCTGGTATACTTGATTTTACCGGTCAGAGAGGAAATTACTTTCACTTTCTGCAACCAAGTGCACCTCACATGGGAGACCTGTGGAAAGCATGCATAAAATCAATAAATTTTCATTTGCTAAGAGTTATTAGGAATGCTTGCCTCACCTTCGAGGAATTCGACACTGTGCTCTGTCAGGTTGAAGCCTGCTTAAACTCTCTCCCACTGTGCCTATTATCCAATGAACCCATGGATTTGCAGATCCTTACTCCAGGTCATTTCCTTTTTGGATCTTCCATGCTTTCGCCTCCTGATCCCAATTTACTATCTCTGAGTGCTAATCGCTTGTCTAGGTGGAAACGGGTTCAGCACTTCACACAGCCAGTGTGGAAAAGATGGCCAACAGACTACCTCGGGACTTTGCAACAAAGAACAAAGTGGAAGCTGTGCTGCCCAATTTGGTTATCGGCTGTGTTGTTCTCATCATGTAGAACCATCTTCCTCCACTTGTATGGAAGAACGGCATCGTAACTGAAGTCTACACTGGTATTGATGGACTAGTACGTGTCGCTACCATCAATACAGCAACAGGAGACTTTAAAAGACCAGTAGACAAATTCTGCTTAATTCCAATGACAGCCTGATGTAATAGCTGTCCATTATGCATTATTGGTTTATTTTAGTTGTGATATTTATCATTGTAACAACGATTAACACGATTGTGTCACTAGTGTAATTTAATTGTATGTTGTACACATCCAATATCGATTGTGTTTGAGGAATGATTGTTAGTCTATTGTTGAATTTGGAAGATTTATGGCTATTCATGTTTAGTGTATAATGATTGATTTCGATCCAACCATTATAGGTGGGCGGAATATCTGTGCAACAGCTCATATAGATATTATCTGCAGACCCATATCGTCATCTTCTCTCGCTTAGCTAGTGCACATGGCTACCAGTAGGAAGTGTGCACATTGCCTCCTTGTGCTCGTTATTGTGAGCTCTGATAAGTGGTTAGCCAGTCTGTCGCTAGAATGCGTGTGTTGACTGTTAGCTGTAAGGTTATACTGTATTGGGTCAACATTTTTTTTGTAATGTAAGCAGATCGTTTTCCGATGAGAGATGTTTGTAAGATATGCAATTAAGTAATTACAGTCCACTATGAGTGAAGTTTATATAAATTTTTAATTACAGTTACCAGTCATGAACATTGATTTCCAGTGGAGTTTGCCGGCCAACACGAAACATAAATATCCTTCTAGAGGAAGGATGGGCTCTTCTATGTACTGGTTTTATAGGATACGTGACCTCATTCTTCCCACTGTACTTCCTTAGCCACTTTTCTTGGATAGTGGCTTACTTGCCACTGAAGTGTTGAATTTCCCATATCGTGAATGCACTCTTGTGCATTTTTTTACAAAATTCCAGTGTAAAATTACATTCCCGCTTACTTTCGAAAAAAAAAAAAAATTGTTAATGTTTTTATGTTCTACTTCCATAGCATAAACAGCGTAAAACTGAGATTTCCAATCAAAGATTTTCAGACGAAATACAGATAATTTAAATATATATACTGTCATTATCTATACGACCAAAACATTTTGTAGGCCATTCGAGAAAAAAAGTAACATTGGACCTGTGGCATATTATTTCACAACAAAAGAATCTGTTAAAAGCACATATAATTTTTTCGTATTTGTGAGACAGTGCATAAAAAGTTTTCGTTATGTTTTAAATATATATTCATCTACTGTGTCAAAAATCACTTGTTTAAACTGCGTCCACAAATCCTTAGCAAATTTTTTTATTAAACTTAAAATTATTATAATTTTACCAGGCACTGATAAAAATGTATATATCTTTCAAAATCTTAATTTAACTCGAATGACAAGCAGTTTGATTTTAAATGCGAAACATTTAATTTACACGAAAATTTTTCATCAACTACAATAAACCATATCCTTGAAAAAAATCTGTGAACATTTCCCGAACTAAGACACTCAAATAACTCTAAGTACCGTGCAATATTAGGTAAGCTAAAAAGCGATGTATAACTTAATATGAGTTTGAACAAAACTCGGTTCTCTTTACTTTGCATCTATGAAGTGTAAATTCAAATATTTAGTTTCGTTGAATTAATCGAAAAGTCTCCATCTAAAATATTAGTAGGAATATATTCAGTTTGATTTCACATATAACAGGAATAATGAGATCGATTTGATATAAATTTATAATTTCATAATTTAATACAATTAAATTTTTAAATAATGTATGATTAATAACTAATTAATATGTAACCTGCCTCAACAACAATAGAACATTTGTGCTTACTGTATGTTTTGAAATGCTTTAAGAAAATAAATATTTACTGCCACACTATGTTTTGTGATTAACGTATTCGTAATTAATTTTTGTATCGCAAGTATATATTTAAATGTAGACTTGCTGAATATATTTATATCAAAATTCAACTTCATCAATCATAATTTCCAGTAGCATGGCTTGCTTTAAATATCAGTAAGTATTTAATCAAATCAGTCTGAACATCAACATTCAGAAAACAATTGATACTAATGAGTAATTAAATATAATTAAATATTGACTTGAGAGAGTAATACTGCTTGAAAGACGATTATGTTTGTATAATCTGTCTGAATAATTGTACATTACCGAAAACATTTGACTGAATAAAAAGAGGGGGTGGGTAGGTATGGAGGAACATTACTGACGCACAATGCCAAATTTCAAACGGCAGGCGTTCATTATTTATGTTAAAGTATTCGTCGCTAACGCCTGCCGTTAGGCAAGAATCTATTCATTAAATTGCGAGTTGCATATCACTCAGGTACCGGCATTTCCCCATACACTATAGTACTGGTTTCGTGCAGACTGGAGCGTAAACGCCGGGCGATTGTCGTCTATGAAAACCAAACTCAAGTGCACGTTACAGTGTATGGCCACACATATCTTAATGTATCTGGAAAGATCTCACTGTGCGTGAATATCTTAAATATACACTGAAGGACTGAATTTAAACTATTTTGGGGTTGGTTTTAATGGCTATATATTTCAACTATAAAACCTTCACATAAAAAATAGTTAATTAAATATATCGTTCTCGAATATCTTTCCAAAAATATTGTATAAACATATTTTTTTTTTTTTTTGAATTTACAAAAATTGTTAGGTCTGCGATAATAATACAGAAAATCTCAATTTTAATTAATTATTAGTTTCTTATTGATTACAAATTTATTAAAATTCTATTTTAAAGCTACTCAAGTCCCAAATCAAAGATTAGTGTACAATATTGCTTTGATAAATCCGAAGGTATAATTTAACGTGTTTACTGATTTCGTAATGTCCAATTCATTTTGGCCCATTCATACCAATTTTTAAACATACGGGATATGAAGTATTGCTGCTCATCAGAGTTACAAGCATTAATATATCGTGTCAATAAATCAAATCCCATCAAAATATATTTGATAGATTTGATTCTCTTCTGTATATAATGTTTCGGGAATATCCGCACTGCGAGACATTTCCACGCCCTTTATATGTTAGCTATCCCGAACGGTGGTCTATGTATCCTGTGTCTAATACTGCACATTTAGCGAGCACATCCACTAATGTCCACAAGATGAACATGACACCTGTAACGCCTTCAATCGCTGCAGACCCACAAGGATTCTAATTGTATGATTCTTTACATGTGATCAAAATATGTTATGAATACAATTCAAATGATGATAAGCATTAAAAAATTTCCAATTAATTATCATATGCAACAATTCATTATAATATCATGTATTTAAAGATTTACATAAGTACAATGTATTTAACCCGACCATATTTCCGATTAATATTTTGAATAATGTGCTTTACAATTGATTAATGAGTAGAATAACTTAATATACATGAAATATTTACGAATTGTTACATGTAAGGCCAAATTCAAATTTTTCCAATACAACATTTCAATAAGAATTTCAAGAACAAAGTACATTCAAATTATTTGAATAATAATCAAATGTTAATTTAATAATGAATACTAAATAAAGAAATTTAATATTCTTTCAAAATTCGTTATTACTAAAACATTTCTATATTTGAATCAATGTACAGTTCATTTAATTATGTTTAGTGAAAATTTTCACAATTTATGTTTTAACAAAGTACATAAATTATACTGCAAGATCTGCTCAGAAGTTCTTGTATTTCTGTAAATAACCTCTGTAATTATCAGTACCATTGCAAGTCTATTATTGTAACATTACAAGTGTTATCATTGTTATAAGTTATAACACGCAAATAGAGATCAATTCAGTGCATATTGCAAAAAGAGCAATGAACACGTCCAAATAATTATTAATAATAAGCGCAACGTCATTGTCAGTAGGTGGAATACTCTGCAATAGATTATATTGTATCTTTCACTTTTAAATGTTTTCTAAATCATACGAAACGTAGGAATGCGTCAGGAAATACAGAGGTATCCCCGTTTCTACACACCTAAGAAACCTCGCTAGAAGTAAATGTAACTGTTGAGAGCTTTAAGCGAATCACCCCAAAACCGTTCCCATTCTTAATGAATAATTAGATTAAAAATTGCTTGACCATCTTCGTGTGTGATTTAGATTTTAATATTTTTGTATGAATGCATACTATCAAAGATTTAATGTATATCGTATATTAACAAAGTATATTTCTATTCTCTTCAAATTCATTCAGTTTTCATACTCTATTCTCGTGTGAGTAAATAATAGATTCTCATGCACACATAATTTATGTTTCTTATTATAAGGGCGTGTCGATAAAATAGCTCATTAGTGTATATTACATAAAACGTGCTTAGGAAACCACATTTTTCAAACATTTAGGAAAGTATTTTGAAGACCGCATTGTTCACAGAATAGGTTTTAAAGTCAAACATTTTACGGTTAAATTCTCAAATTCAAACGTAAAAAATAACACAAAAAAAAGAAGATAATTTTATCACAAGCTAGGAACTTAAAAATTTACATTAATTTTAATAAGCTTTAGTAACATATTGTTCTTATGCCCTGCCTTACTAAAAGCAATAACTTTAGCATACACCAATCGAAAATGTATTTGTTTACAAAAACCATGTAATAGCAAACTGCAGTGGGTTTATAATGATAACAGTTAAGTGAATACTGTGCTCTGTTTTATTAAGCCAACGGAAGGAAACAAAGCCGGAATAGTTTTTTTCCGTCGTTGTGGTTTCCTATTATCCGACAAGTTTAGTTTTTTACTCTTTTCCCAAAAGCATTAAATGTGATTTGTTGTGAAGCCAGTCTACAAACTCCCATCTCCCCACCCCGCAGTTTCAAACCGCTAACTCATCAAACTTCCATTTCGTGTTTGCGGCAATGTGAAACAAATATTGAGAGCAACGTGTCAGAGAATTGAGTTCATAAAATTCTCTGTTTTTAAATGCCACTCGTTACTATATTTCTAGAAACACGTTTGTTAAGTTGGCATGGTAGTATAAACTTGTGACATGTCAGCTTAAACGAGTGTACACCTACCACACACACTACGGGCGATGCAGAAAAAATACGAATACTTTTGATCAAAAACAGCCTATTATCAGACAAATCTGATCCGTACCAACATGAAGAAAAATTAACATGTTTTTGAAAAGCCAACTCATCGCTCTTATTTAACACAAATATATATAAAGAAATATCATAAGATTCCAAGGACCAGTCGTGCGTATACAATAAAGTTTGATTTTTATACTTTTTTATTTTAGACGAGCAGTGGAATATATTTTTTAATAAGTAAGACTAGCCCTAACAATGTATTTAAAAGTTTTAAGAAATGTGTAATAATTTATGTAAACTAATAAACTTTGAGGCAGGCATAGTTTCTAATAATCAGTGAAGTTAAAAATTACAAAACCTAACAATTAATGTAGTTGGTATTTTGTCTTAGAAAACAACAGTTGAAAATAAAATAAAATAAAAAAAATTTAGTGCCGATATTTAATATAGTGGTGAACAAATTTTTAATGTGTAAAAACAAACATTACGACAAATAATACGAGACCACACTGAAATAATTTTAACTAAAAACATTTACTTTTTAAAACAAAATTTTGAAATGTTTTTAATCCACAGAGTGTATTTTCACTTATATTTCTATACATTATTTAAATATTAAATAACTTATTAATTTTCTGTTTTGGATTTTCAAAACTCTTTACCAAAACATGTTCTGGAGATTCCATAATACTGTGTGTGTGTCTATATATATATATATATATATATATATATATATATATATATATATATATATATATATATATGGACAAGATCTTTGCGAAAAGTAGGTTAAAGACGACTTCACACACTGCTGTACTGATAGAAATTTTTTAAAATAATGTATAATAATAGGAAATGAGAAAAACAAAGCTATGATTTAAGGATGCTGCGGGACAGACTGAGCGGAAGGATGGTGTGTTATATGTAAAATTATTTGAGGCACGTATAAGCTATCATTCTCAATTTTCAATCAAAAACACCTTTGTGTCATTTGAAAGGAATGACATTTCTGCAAAAGAGTTAGAAGATGTAAGTTATTAACAGTTGGTGATTCGTATTTTTTATTCTAATGATATTATTTACTTGCAGTAGTTTTCAGGAAATTCAAAATTTCACAAAATGATTATTGTAGAAACGCGATTCAGGGAAAAATTGATAAAGAATTTTTTTGTTTAAAAGCGGCATGGTGAAAAGAGCTTACATAAGTCTAAAATAATCCTATACAATAAGTAGACGATCTCTGTCTGTCTGTCTGTCTGTCCGTCTGTCCGTCTTTAATACCTCTCAGTCCCTTAAAATTCAAACAGATGTTATTCAAATTGTGCAGAGCGAATGCTCAAGTACGAATTTCAGCAAGATCAGATTACGCAATCATTACCATTTACCCTAAAAACTCATTTTTAATTACATTTTTTCTATGCAAAGTTTGGTATTATTGCATAGAGAATATTGCATAGCGATATGAAGGTAATGGAATATCATTTTTGTTTAATTTAAATGTCTCGCTTCAATGTTGAGTTAACTAAGTGGGGCCACGCTGTCTCAGTGGATAGAGCGATTACAAGTGGGGCCTTGGTGGTTACGTAGATAGAACTATGTTAAGTGGGGCTGCATTGGTTTAGTGAATAGAACTATATCAAGTGGGGCCACAGTGGCCAAGTGGATACATATATATCATATGGGGCCTTAGTAGGTCAGTGAGTGGATAGAGAGATTCCAAGTGGGCAACAGTGGCTCATTGGATAGAACGATTCCTAGTGGGGTCTTAGTGGCTCAGTGGATAGAACTATGTTATGTGAGGCCGCAGTGGTCAAGTGGATATATATATATATCAAATCGGGCCTTAGTAGGTCAGTGGATAGAGATATTCCAAGTGGGGCAACAGTGGCTCAGTCGATAAAGTGATTGCTAAAGGGGTCTTAGTGGCCCAGTGGATAGAACTATGTTATGTGAGGCCACAGTGGTCAAGTGGATATATATGTATATATAATCGGGCTTTAATAGGACAGTGGATAGACAGATTCCAAGTGGGGTAACAGTGGCTTAGTGGATGTAACTATATCAAGTGGGGCCGCAGCGGCAAAGTGGATAGATATATATCAATGGAGCCTTAGTACCTCAGTGAGTAGAGAGATTCAAAGTAGGGCCACAGTGGCTCAGTGGATAGAGCTATATGAAGTGGGGCTGCAGCGGCCAAGTGGATAGATATATATCAAATGGAGTCATAGTAACTCAGTGGGTAGAGAGATTCCAAGTGGGGCCGCAGTGGTCAAGTGGATATATATATATATCAAATCAGGCTTTAGTAGTTCTGTGGATAGAGAGATTCCAAGTGGGGCAACGGTGGCTCACTGGATAGAGCGATTCCTAGTGGGGTATTAGTGGCTCAGTGGATAGAACTATGTTATGCGAGGCCGCAGTGGTCAAGTGGATAGAAATATATCAAATATGGTCTTTATAACTCAGTGGATAAAGAGACTCTATGTGGGGCCGCTATATCTCAGTGGATAGAGCGGTTCCAAGTGGGGCCTTAGTGGCTCAGAGGATAGAGCGATTCCAACTGAGGCCTTAGTGGCTTAGTGGATAGAGAAATTCAAAATGGAGTCACAGTAACTCAGTCGATAGTACTATATTATGTGGCTATACAAAGTGGCTAAGTGGATAGAGAAATGTCGAATGGGGCAGCAGTCGCTTCAATGTTCAGTTAATTTCACATCATTTCATTATTACCTAATTATATCAATGCAAAATTTGTTTCAGTCTTTGTGTGATAACCAAATTTTTTAACTGTTCTAGTCCCGTGACAATAAAAAAAAAAGCTCACGGGTTGGGTCACCTAGTTTTATATATGAACCTGCCGTTCGGCCGATCCCGCACTCTGCAGCTACGTGAAGTGCATGGCAAAGTATATGTTAGATCGCTGCTCTACTAGAATGCAGCACATGGCATTTTCAAGAACGAATCGGTATAAAATATTTAAGTATGCAGAGACATAATACCATGGTGGTTCCTTTGACGTGTATTAATAGTTCTCCAATTGGCTTCTGCATGTTGCTGAATGTTTCCTGTTGACTAGGCTGTCGGCTGGCGAGTATGTTGCTAGGCGCTGATTGCCGAACGGCGCTAAAAAAAAAAAATGGTTGGCTAGTGACGCCATTTCGCGGTATAAGCGGACGTTTTCGTGTGCAGCATATGAGGTAAGCTAAATGCCGCAGTGTACATGGCATTGAAACATGGGAACAACACCTGGAATGGTGGTGTGTGTGAAACCATAGCGTACGATGTCCGCAAGTCTCCAGTGCTCGTACACGGAACGTTGATTCGTCCAGTCTTTTACGCTGCCATTCGCACAAGAACGTATTATTAAAACACAAAAATGCCTGCTTTCATACCTCTCGAGCAACCTTAAGCACTGTCCAAGGTGATCGATAAACTCCTGGCTGTGACGACCACAAGAACTGTCCCCCAATTTGCATGTTAATGACTGGACTGGTAATTGCCAGGCCCAGTCTATTGACACCATTGACGACCCTTACCCAATTGCACCACCTTGCGGTGTTTGCAGTGGACTGCCTTCCACGGGATGATATTCTTCACGTCAACTATCTTTTCTATGAAAATACTGAGTATAGCCTTGCTGCTAGAGGAGGATACGAGAAGAAGGGAAGTCCGTATGTGTATGTATGTTTTCTTACTACTGGGGAAAGGTTTTCAAGATATTATTATTTTATTGCGATACTATATTAAATCATTGCTTAAGGGTGATTGTAAATTTTCACTACAATTAAAAACGCCTTACATTATGGAATTTTTGTGTATAAATATACATAATGTCTTCATTTTCAATGGTAACACAAACGAACATTGGTAGTTTTATCGCATTACTTGACCTTGATCCAGTTTTCTTACATCTAAGAGAATAGGTTTATTATTAAAAGTAATGGTTAATTTATATTAAGTATAGCCCAATTGCAAATTCATACTTTTTTCACAGATCATTTCACTGACAAATGGTATGTTTTAAACTGTAAATGGAACTCCAAGTTTCCTCTATTATATTTTTGCACATCGTAAGTAGGTGTCCTGCTAGCTGTTGTGTGCGTAAATTTAACGTAGTAACGGAGACGTAAATGTTGAAAATACCAGCTACATTTGTGTAATATAATTATGATCAATAGAGTGTATGCATGAGGAAATAAAATACTATTATTCTAATAAATATATTATAGACAGTTCACTTTGGTTTTGCGATATGGGAAGATTAAAATACTTTTAAATCCAATTTCCGTATCGTAAATAAAAAAATTACTATCCATAAATATATAACTACAAAATAACAGGTTCATCATATCAGAAATATAAAATTTAACTCACTTAAAACGTTACAAAATTATTCTGGAAACAGTGCACACTCGGATAATTACTAGTTTTAGTAAATGCTGTTACTAAAATCTATAAAAATATATTCAAATATAAAAATTAAAAACAGTAAGCAATACAATAGTTTTAGGACTTCTATAAAGCCAGCAGTTAACCCAAACTCCCAGCTGGTCAACCTTCTGTTTTAGCGGGATGTGGTAAAACCCGCCCTTAATAATGCAGTATCTGCTTAAGTTGGAGCTAGAATAAAAAACACTGAATATAAATTGTATATTTAAATACTATTTTTTTAAATTTGGAAATGCAACATTAAGGAGTATTGCGCCTAATTTAAATATAATTCATGATAACCTCCAAAGTTCCTGTGGTTGAAATATTTGTACACATTCTTTGCAAATTTTAAATCTGAATCATACTTATATTAGTTTTCAATGTTCTATGTTGTGACGAGTGACTCGTCACTTAAGAAAGGTGTGCAGTGGTTGGTAATTTTTAATTTGGCTCTCGCTTATGAATGGTTACTTTGTAAACAAATATATGGTCAGGCCGGCCAGCCATTTTTAATATGTTTTGTAGTATACTTATATTTAGTATTTCTATTTTAGTATTGTGTAAGACGTTAGAGTTAAGTTAGTAATTATATAGGATTTTTGTATGTTTACTGAGTGCTTTAGAAAGCCAGCTGAGCGCACGCGCGTCACCAGTGCTGCCACTCGTGGTAGCGGCCGCGCGAGGCGGGGAGAGTCGTGTAACCGCAGCAGACAAGGTAACATGTGCGAATTTGTAGCACACCCAGCTATGGCATGGCTCTGGTGAGCCTCAGTATGAGCTCGGGTTTTTAGTCTTGCGTTCAACATTGCATGCAACGTGGTTGTAATAAAACTTGTGGAAATAATTGTAAAGATTAGTCTGTTTGTTCGTTGTAAATGCTCACGTCTTGTGTGTCGAGCTTGGTTGGAAAACGTTGCCGAACTTCTGTGGAGCCCCATTTTTCTGCTATTGTGATTGTAAAACACCGTACGAGTGAGGTCGTTTTGACCCTCCCCAGTCGCCTCACACTTGGGGGTTTCAATACCAATCATTTTCGTTTTCTATAATTAGTTTATGAAGTTAAGAATAACTACCATCTATTCATATAGTGTTGCATGCTTATGGGTAGTTTAAAACAATATATTGCAAAAGCAGCTGTGTGGCTGTGGCTGGGTATTCTCACGCTCGACTCGGTTGTGCTCAGCATTCTTCGGTTCGACAAGGACGGGCTCGGTAGCCTTCGGTACGTGTTTGCTTACGATACACGAACGTGGTGTCGTAATGGAGGCATACCCATCCTTTTATACAATATGGTGGCCATACTGTTTTTCCAGACCTAGGGTTTGTATTATTGAGTAGTCACCACGTCATGTGTGTTCCTTTGTTTCCTTATCTAAGCGCAAAATCTGTGGAATTTGATACCCAACTGTGAGAACCTGCACTATTTTTTATCACCTCTTCATCAAATGGAGAGCGTCAACGTCATACTGTACTGCACCATGCAGGGTAATCGTGCCGCAAATCATCACATAACTGGTCTTCATGACCCCTTATGAGTCCCAATATCTGCGGCAGTTATATCGATATGTTTATTAGACTGGTACAATGTGTTACATTTTGAAAAAGTCTTAACAAGCTTCGTCGAACTTTTGACAAATAGATACATAGATTTATTTCAAAAACGGATTTTAGTACTTTTATCTCAGTAATAAATAATGGTATAAGGCTGACTCCCTAGCAGTATTCTTTCCCACGTCCAATTATAAAAATATTGTGCGAAACACTTTTTCATTTGGGGCACCAGTACGAAGTTATTGGTGGTGGTGAAGATGAACGGAATATTATGTACAAATGTGACCAAACAAAGCCCACGATTCAAATAGCGACTTCTGTGCCCCAGTCATGTTGAAATCATAGTGGATTATCATCTTCTAACATTTATACAGGTATAGTTTGTAATGATTTAAGACGAACATTTCTAGGCACTTGAAACTCGGAATGTACAAGGCTAGGTCATTGGGAGTCAGTTTTATCTACTGTGCTCTTCTTGGCCATCAATCTAAAATTCCATCAATCTTTTGAACAATCTTCCAATATTTTCATCAATTTTTCAAACTATTCGATCAATTTTACAAGCTTTCACTTAATATCTCCATCATTCAATTAATATTTTCATTAATCATCCATTTTTTCATAAATATTTCTTCAAACTTCCATTTTTTTCAAACAGTCTTTCGATCAATCCCTCAAATTTCGATAAATATTTCAAACTCCCGATCAGCTTTTCAAATATTTTTTATATTTTCGATGAACATTTCCAACAAACTTTCAACGATTCAATTAAATTTGTCATCAATTTCTTTCGTTCTACCATTCACTGTTCTCATTATTCTTCCAATTTTCATTATCAATCCTGGGAACAGTCTCCCAAACTTTAATCACTTTTTCAGTATTATGTGCTGGCTTTCCATCAATATTCCAATATTACTATCACTCATTCAATCATTTGCCAAATATTTCTATCTTTTTGATTAATATTTCTATCCACCTTTCCATATTTCGAACAATATTTTAATATTCGATCAATCTTTCGATAAGGCTTCAACCAATCTTACAATCTTTCATCCAAGCATTCCATTAATTAATATTCTCATTCACCTTAAATCATTCACTAATATTTCCATCAATTGAATAATCTTCCCATCAATAGATATGCTAGTATTTCATTCAATCAATAATTCTATTAATCTTCCAATATTTCATTAAGTCCTTCAAAAATTCAATTAATAATTACAGCAATTTTCCAGTCCTTCGATATCTCTTCCAATATTTCGACCGGTCTTTCAAATATCCCATCAATATTTCACCCTTTCGGTGAATCGCGCGATCAATCTATCAGTCTTTTAATCAATTATCTCAAAAACATCCCTAAAAAAAAATTAAAATTATTTTCTAAAAACATTTATCAAAAACAAACCTCAAAAATACATCAAAAATAGCCGTCTATAAAATACCTTTAAAACATCTCAGAAAACAAATAAAAAAAATTCAGAAATTTGCTCCAAAAACGTGACCTCAAAAACATATTTCTATAGTCAGACATCAAAATTTGGGCCCAGAGTCAGGCCACGAAAACAGACCACAGACATCAAAGAGAACTAAACCAGAAATTTTTACTTTGCATGATACAAGAAAGACAATACTCCAGAAAGAATCGTGTATTTAGAGATATGAAACACACCAGGATAATATTTACTTCAGATATTTGGGTCTAAAAATCTATTTGGATGTACTCTTGCACCGTGTAATGAAAATTTATTGTTTGTACGGTGGCTTACGGCTGAAAGTGAGGAATATTTAACCAAGTTCAACGCCTTCGTCCACATCTCACCCACAGTATCGAAACTGCAACAAGACTTCAGTAGTCTGAAAGAGAATAAATAATTATTTATATTTTCGAGTTTTGAACTCAGGGCCATGTACCATGCCGTACATTTGGAGACTGCTTGAATATTTATATGCGGTGCGTATAAACATGTTAACATACAGAAAATCATGTACAAACGTCGCTTAAAGTGTTCTGAAAAACAGGTCGGTATTCAAACATTGGGTCATAATGTAAAATACCTATTCTTCGTCTAAAATTGATATAACAAATTGCATTAAATGTTTCGTAATCCACTTGTTTACGTAGAATTATGTCCAGAATTTTTTACTAAAGTATCACTTACGCTGAGAAAAAGGTTTTGTTCTATCAAACAAGATTTGTTTTGTCAAACCAAATTATTTGTTTATGTACGGGCTATGAAATATTTTGTTGCTGAAAACAAATAATTTCCTTTCTCTCATTTGGTTGCCCCAAACTGTAAGATTTGGCTGGTAAAACTAAAAATTTGTTTGGCTACACGTACATTAAACAGTTTGGGCCGATATAAAAATTTACTAGTTCAACCGAGATTCGAACCTACTTAGATCACCTGTTTCGGAGCGCTACGCCTTAGCAATCCCAGCTAATAAGACAACGGATGACGCTAGGCTACTTTTACATAGATACACTGCAACGTGTACAAACAAATATTTCAAATTTTACAGTTTTACTTGTCAGTTTCTTGTTGCATTCTTTTATTAATCTATTTATACGATTGTTAAACATCAATAGATGCACTAACAAACACGGTTACTATCCTAATTGTCACAAATATACAAACAAACTCTCGAACTGTATTTTTGAACGAAGGCAGTAAAATGGGTGACCAAACAAATACATACAGTTGATTCAACAAATTATTTTGTTGATAGTCTAATTTTTATGGCCAACACTGAGATTTTGTTTATTCGAACATATATTTTGTTAGACGAACACAAGAAATTTTGTTGCTGTTCAAATTTTGTTTGCTCAATAATATATTTTGTTAGGGCAACTAAATGTATATTTTGTCCTATACAAACAAATATTTTGTTCGATTTTCTCTCAGTGTAGGTAGGTAATTCTTTTAGGAAAACAATAGTAGATAGGTTTGGAATTTTGGGAACAATGGAACTACCAACCCCAGCTGGAGTTGACTGACCGCCATGTTGTGACCTTTTGGATATAGGTGATACTGACCCTATGCCCATGCCTGAGACCTCGACCTTAGGACGAGCTTGAAGTACAAAATTCCTTACAACCAAAATAATTTAAAAATTTAAAAAGGTCAGTATATTATAAAAAATATACTTACAAATTTATTTTAAAATTTAAATACTACCTAACAAATAAAATTATATATTTAAAAACTATAAATAAAAAAAATTAAAAACGTTAAGTTTTTATGCATGAGATTCGGGGTACGATGGTGTCTAAACCGATCAGCGACTAAACTCCCGGCACAAAGACCAGCAGACGATTAAACCACGCCACCATCCTCCATAAATTATATTGTCTGTTTAGTTGACAAGCCTCAGCCAATCAGTTGTCTTCGCTCTGCCAACTGCTTATCAGAAATAGGCTAAACCGTCATGCCTCCTATCCTACAAGGCCGACAAACATGTTAGCAATAAGAAAATGGATTGATTAGGAATTAAGTAAATTTTTATATTTAATTTTCCCGATTTCAGCATGCTTTCAATGTCAAAGCCATTGCAAGAGGGTCAAGGCAAAGTTTAATGGAGTTCGTGTGGTATAATCGTGGTGATTGTGCGGCTCCAACATGAGCCGCACAATCATGTATCAAACCAATCTCATTACGCCCGAAATATCTAAACCTATTTACACTAATTTGCATGAAAGAATCACATAAGTGAAACTGCGGTAAATAAAGCTGGAATGTATTCCATATAAATAAATAGTGTATGAAAAATATCATGTCTGTGAGACAAGTTTCGGACCAAGAAAATTGATGCTATAGTGAGATCCAGGGTACACAGTTCAAATACTGACCCGATCTTCGAACAATTTTAGAGATGTTTGTACGTTGTTTTCTGTCTGTTTATATACTTATATGAACCAGATTTAAAGATTTAAGCAATCCTCAAATATGAAACATGGTGCATGGATCTGAGCTCGAGATCTGAAACTATAAAAATATTAATCCTCTTTCGGACCTAAAATGTGTTACTGAATTTTCCAGTTTTCAGAGAATTTTGACGGATCATAAAATGCATACAATTACAGGGTGGGTTGCTGGAAAAGTATGAATAGATATTATTATAAATAAAACAAAATTTTATAAAATTTGCATTTTTTTTTAATATTTTATACATTAGAAATTCACTTGTCTCTCATCCTTGCATGATATATATGTTCTTAAAACATTCGCTTTCCTCATGCCAGCTCATGCCAGTGTACTCGAAGTCTTGCTGCAGTATCGACACTATAGGTAAGGTTTCGATAAAGTTGCTGATCTTGGCTGCATATTCCTCACAGTGAGACGTAATCCTTTGTATACAGGATGGATCCTCATAATAAGGTAAGTGAGTGCTTCCAAATCGATGTTTACACGTAATGGTAAACGGAGGAATTCTTGTTATGGTCGTTCAAAGTTGACTGAGTTCTGTTTTGAGTACCGTTTGATATCCATTATCTGTTTGCAGTCTTTTTTTTTTTTTGCCTGATTTAGAGGTATGATTTTTCAGTTACATTTTTGAGGCGTGTTTGGGGGCCATTAACTGAGGCATGTTATGAAACATTACTTTTGAGGTTATTTAAGGTTTATTTTTGAGGTAAGATTTCGGTATATATTTCTAACTATATATTTGTGTTGTACGTTTTTGAGGAACAATATTCATTAATTTTTTTGAGGAATGACTTTTAAAAAATGTTTTTGAATACTTATTTTAAGACTTGATGTGTTGAAATTCTCAGAGATTGATCGCAAGATTGATGTCAATATAGAAATATTAATTAAAAAACTGAAGAAAAAATTGGAAGTTTGATCGGAAGGTAAATAATAAAAATTTTACAGTTACTGGAAAGATTGAATGATTGATGGATAGATTTAGCAAAGATTGAACGACAGTTGGAAATAATTATCTAAAGAATGGAATATTAATACAAAGATTGTTAGAAGGATTGTCCGTAATAATAAAAGATTGATCGAACGTTTCTAGTTTTGATCGAATGATAAATTGCAAATATTGAAATATTGGACAAGAAATTCAAAGATCAATCGAAGTGTTTGGAAGATTAATGCAAAGGTTGTTTGGAAGATTGAAGAATTGATTGAAGTATTGAGAAATTATTAGAAATATTCCCATGTAGCAAAGAACATATGGCCCATATGGTTTACAGTCGGATACCAAGCCGGCCAAAAGTTGTAAAACATCTGGCATGCAACCAGCACCATTGATTGTCCTGAAGTGGCACCACTAACTAACAGCATTCCAACCAGGTGTGATGAACACAAATAGCCCAAGCATGGCCCATATTATTACAACAGCAATGGCTCATCAATGTACCACTTCGCAGCAACCAGATGACCTACTGATGGGTAGCCATGCTTCTACCACATGCCAATCACTATATCGTTAAAATAATTATTTTTAGCATCATTCTCAATTTTCATTGTTTTAAAATTACAGTGACAGCCCAGCATGCTAACCATTTCACCACTGTGTAGTTTTATATTTAGATGAACTAATTTAGATTATATTTGGACTTGAATAATTAACAATCAATAATATAATTTAATTTATACCAGTTATTCCATAGCTGCAACATTTACCATTCGAACAAATAGGTTTTAAAAAAGACATAGATAAACAAAAAAAGATACTGTCTTTGAGAAGAATCTTCCTACCTGAATCGCGAAATTAATACAAACCCTTGCCTTTAATATATTTTTTCGCAGTATGTAAATCACCTGGATTTTATTCATCCTTTTTGAAATGCAGTCGGCATATATGAATATTATAGTGATGCGAAACCACAAAAGCCCTTCAAATGTTAATTTTCCAAAGGTTTTTCGATGTTGTTTCTTTTTTTTACTTCCTATTTTTATACGCAGTTGTAAATTGAAATTATTATATATGTCAAATAATTCGATACCTGTCACGAAGTAACGCCTAATACTTTCTTTACAGCAGTTTGCCATATATGTTTAAAGAATTATATATTTGCAAATAATCGACACATTGAACCATATGATTTTTAATGATATTAAACACACACAAATATGCATATAAATGTGTGCGTAGTTTGAAAAAGCTATCTATGAAGAGTGTTATCCATAAAAAAAAATCCCATAATAAGCCAAGATGCACCAGTAATGGTCCATCGATGTACCCGTTCACAGCCATCAAATGGCCAACAGATGGTTACCCATATTTTCAGCAGCAATATGTACAAGTTATGTCTGGCCATTGCTAAAATAGAGAAGATAAGACATTTATGGGCCATTAGTAGTTCTCCTACTCTCAATCATCAGTTTCATTTCCGTCATCATTCCATCAGTGTGCCATAAAAGTAGATGTAGAAGGCCGATTATATGGACCATCCCACATTTCCATCGAAAAATAAAGCAATTTGAGGCCACTATCAAGATATTTGCTCCAATATCACGGTTTCAAATTTAAGAACTTGTGCATTCTAAAAAACAAGTAAATTTACGTCAAAATTAGGTAAATTAACTACTTTTCTTCAATAATAGCGTGCAGGATTTGGGCCACCTAAAAAACATTAGCTTTTAAGCTAAATTGCTAAATTCCACTACTTGTCTCGATTTTCAAGTAAAAATTTCAAGTTTTCTAGAAAAAGCAGTTTTCCAAGCGAACAAGCAATTTAGGAGAAAATCATGCATAATAAACAAAAATCGAATTAAATTATTAAAAAATATATTGATAGAATATATATATATATTTATTTATTAGTTTCAAAGAATTTTAGCGCTTTGGCAATGAAATATTATGTTTACCATCTAGAATACAACTAATTTTTTTACCAAAATTAGATTCATAATTTTCAAAATATGTAGTAGCAATCCATTTATTTTTTCTAGATCTTGTAGTTTGGTGAATTCAAGCGAATTGTTCAACTTGTTGAGCAGAGATTCCATTTTTTTTTGTTATTTACAAAAAAAAATATTATTAAAGAATTTTTTTCATTCTATCAATAAATTAATTTTCTAAATAAATACAATGTAAACGAATGACATATCTAAGCAATGTAAAAAATGCTACGAAGTATTATATATAGAAAGTTTTCACACACATAAATACACAAAAAAGAAGCATATTAAAACTTGTTAAAAATGTGCGGAATATGACAAAAAACAATATGAGGAAAAAAAAAAAGAGAAAGTACTATGCGAATGTGGAAAATATGTTTCCGAACGAACTCTCACAAAGAAAAAAAACAGTAAATCGCGCAATAACGATCCAATTCAACATGATTCTTCAACTAAGACATGTGTAGTATGTAATGAGAATAAATATGCTGATTCATTTTACCCA
Organism: Dryococelus australis; assembly: GCA_029891345.1. NCBI lineage: Eukaryota > Metazoa > Arthropoda > Insecta > Phasmatodea > Phasmatidae > Dryococelus > Dryococelus australis. The sequence continues at coordinate 172,298,401 of CM056994.1, read as the reverse complement.
CATAAAGCAACTATAGACAAACTTACAACAAAATGCAAAATAGAGTAGGAATGAATATGCCAAAAATCATTACGAGTTAACAAAAGAAAAAGTACTATGGGAAAGGGCAAAACCCCCCAAAAAAAAAAAAAAAAAACTAAATCCCACAACACGTCAATAGATATTCTAAATGAAATTCAAAAGGAGAATTATCCAACAAAAAACATGCACAGTTTGTAATGAGAATAAATCTATAAAATTATTTTTTTATAATAAATCTTGTAAGGATCAGCTAACAACTATGTGTAAAAATTGTTTAAGTTAATATATTAAGAATTATCGTCTCAACAATAAGGTTAATATGATTACCCAATAATTTTAACATATTTTCGATGCTATTGTACTATATTATTTCCTGTATTTTTTATTTTGTAATTTAAAATGTTTTCCCTTTAAATAAACAAATATGGAATCTTCGTAGATAAATCATGTGTTGAGCGAAAAAACAGGGGGAGAGTTAAAAACTATAGGTAGAAGATTTGAAATAAAATATCTCCACAAGCTACGGAAAGCTAATTTAATTTCAGCTCTTATACCATTTATTATAAATCAACAAAGGAAGAGAAACTTTAAAAATGTACCCTTTTCAAATTACGATCAAAAATATAGAAAAGATAGATAACAATTAAAATATACTTTCACATTTTCTACTAATGTATTTCTAAAATCTACAGATAAAAGTAAGCAGGTAACAGAAATGAGAGCAAAGAATATTTTTACAATTTATTATTATATACAAGTTACTTATTTAATAAAGATTTTAAAAGTAAGATATCAACATATAACGATGAAATTATTTTAATTTAGTTCAAACGATTCATTTTTTGATTTCAATAAAAAATTAGTTATTTGAGAAAATGCATGAACATCTGATAAAATTTACAGGGTTGAAAACCAGCATTATTTATATATCAATTGTAGTAAGCAAAAAAAAATCAAGTTGAATTAATTACATTTCAAACGCCAAATTATACAATATTAAATGATGGAGATATTAAAAGAATTTATAAATTCATAATATAAGAAATTGTATAATTGTTGCACATTTTTCTGAATTCCAAAAAAGAGGATCGGGGTGAACAATATATAGAACAATGGGAAATATAATAAGCAATATATAAGTATAATCCATTCAAAGGATCATAATATATTGAACTACCAGAAATTATAAAGATTACGAAAGCATGCATAACCATTAAAAACCATTAGCAATAATGCTTTCTTTGGGCTGTAAAATCTGTATTATTTCCAGCAGACGGCCATTCAGATAGAGTAACCAAATATAAAAATGTGGGGCTCAATATCGATAAAGTAATAGATAAATATGAATATCCAATTAAAATCGATGATATACCAAAAATAGAAAATCAAATTGAAATATCCGTAAATGTATACTCTATTGAAGATGAAGGTACGAAATCCATGGTATATCCATTAAAACTCACAGAAAATAAAAATAATAAGCACATAAATTTACTATTTCAAAAATTATAGAAACTTGCAATTACTGTTGGATTAAAGATTTATCGAAACTGCTTTCAGCACAAAATACTAAACATTATGGCAAAGTTTGTATATGCATTATGTGCCTGCAATTATTTTATTCTCAAGAGAAATTAAGTAAACGTACAGAATATTGTTCAAAAAATGAACTGGTGAAGATAATCTTGCCTTCAAGGCGAACAAATATAATTTTAAAGTATAAAACACCCCACGAGAGTCTCAAAAATATCCAATTTTAACAGAGGACGATAACGATAATGTTCTTTACAAAGAAATACTCAAAGAATAATATAAACCTACAAATGCACAGATAAATAGCATTGATTTAAAGTTGATTGATGCATCATACACAATGAAATATTAATTACATGAAGCATCTGGTTTTTGTTATTATATTGTATCTAGTTATGGTGATTATAAGCAGCCAGTTGTATATTGATGTCAAAATGCACATAAATTTTATACAATCAATAAAAAGGGAAGTAGAAGGCACTGGGAAAATCTACTCACAAATTGAACCAATGCATCCACTAACAACAGAAGAATCAATATAATATATTAAGTAAAAAATGTACTTAATGTGAGTGTGAATATACGAAGGACAATAAAAAATGTGTCTCGTTATGATGACATAAGTGAATAATTGATTAATCCTGTATGAAATTATTGTAATCGAAAATTATAATTACCAAATTTTGTACCAGTTTACTTTCATAATTTAGATTGATATGATGCTCATTTATTTATTAAAGAGTTAAAATATGATGTACAAAATATATATTTAATAGCAAATAGTGAAGAAAATTTTATAACTTTTGGGTAAACACAGAAAATTAAAAAATGAAATTGATAGACACGTTCAAATTTATGGCTAGTAGTTTAGATACATTATCGTCTAATTTAACTAAAGATCAAATGAAACACACACAAAAACATTTTCCAGAATATCAAGATGATTTAGTTGTAAGAAAGTGTGTTTAACCATATGGATAATTTAAAAAAATTAAAAGAATCTGAACTTCCACCAAAGAGGGAATTTAACAATACATTAAAAGAAAATAGTATATCTGATGATGAACACGAACATGCAAAAAATATACCATGATTTATATTTAAAAAGTGATGTATTATTATTAGAAGAAATATTCGAAAATTCTAGAAACTTATGTAGAAATTCTTATGGTCTAGACACTGCGAGGTATTTTACAGCACCAGGTTCAGCATGGAATGCAATATTAAAAATGACTAAACAACCACTAGATTTATTACATAAGTATGATATGATTTTAATAATAAAAAAAGGAATTAGAGGTGGAATAGCACAATGTTGTAAGAAATATGTTAAAACTAATAACAAATATTAGAATATTTTAATCTAAATTAAGAATCAAATTATTCAGCATATCTCGATGCGAATAATTTATATGGCTGCGTAATGTCGCAGCATTTACCATATGGTGGTTTTGAGTGGGTGTACCAGTGAAAAAAATATTAAATAGGAAAAAACAATTCTGAGATTGGTTATATATTAGAAGTTGATTTAGAATATCCAAAAGTGCTACATAATGTACATAAAGTCCTGCCTTTTTATCCTGAAAATACGATAGTTTCAAAAACAAATCAATCTAAATTATTAAAAACTTTACATAAAAAAGAAATGTTTGTAATTTACTATCGCAACTTCAAACAGTGTTTAAATAATGTATTAAAAGTTACAAAAATGCACAGAATATTAACGTTTGATAAGTCCTATTGGTTAAAAAGTATATAGAGTTTAACACAACAATGAAAACTAAAGCTAAAAATGATTCTAAAAAAGATTTTTATAAGCTACTGTATAATTCTATGGTAAAACTGTGGGCAATATTATATACAGAGCTGTTGTAAAACAAGTATCTGATGCTGAAAAATGTGAAAAATTAGTAGCAAAACCAAATTTCAAAGAAGTACTATATTAAACGATAATTTTATAACTATTTACATGAATAAAACTCCTGTAAAATTTAATAAGCCAATATATGTGGGCATAGCCATTTTAGATATTTCGAAAAAATTGATGTATGATTTCCATTATAAAGCGATAAGACCAAAATATGATGATAAAATTTAGCTATGATAACAAGATACCGATAGCTATATATATATATATATATATATATATATATATATATATATATATATATATATATATATATATATATATATATATATTATATATATATATCATAAAAACAGAAGATTTTCCGCAGACATGAAGACAATGTTAGAAAAATTTGATAGAAGTGATTATCCAAATGAGAATATTTGTAACGTGCCTCAAATAAATAAGCAAGTTATAGGTAAGATAAAAGAGGAATGTAATGGGAAAATAATAAATGAGTTTGTTGGTTTACGAACAAAAATGAATGCATATAGAGTTGGCAATAAAGAAAACAAAAAATCTAAAGGTGTGAAAAAATTTGTGGCTAATAAGAGAATTACATTATAATACTACAAAAAATGTTTTCTTGATGAGGAAATTCAAAAGAGGAAAATGAATTTCATTAGAAATGAGAAACACATAATTTATACAGCATATGTTAATAAAATAGCTCTGAGTACTTGTGATAAGAAGAGAATTATACTAGAAAATAAAATTTATACTTTGCCATATGTATATCAATAATATCATTAATTTTTTACTCTCCACTAGTGGTGAAACACTGCTAGTCAAATCTTCATAATTTTATTAATGAGAGGAGCGATAATAAAGATATATATTTAAATTCATATGATGAATTCGGTGTAAGTAATTCACTGACACTTGGTGTTATACAAAAATTATTCATTACAACTCTATCTGAAAGAAAAATTTTATATATTAAACTTCTTTAATCTCCAAAACGATGTCGAAATCAGAATCAACAAAATCAATTAATTTTCGATTTTCGTCTATAATTTCTAAAACAATGTTGTTAAATTGCTCATTATTAAATTGATAAAAATTTGGATATGTGGGTTAATAAATAACGTAATCTCTAAAACCAAACATAGTTTTTGGTGGAAAACTAGCAAATATGTCAGTATGCAAGTGGTTAGATTCGTCATATTTTTTAACACAACATAAGCCAAGTTATAATGAACATAGATTACTTTTTTTAATGAAAAAAATTATGTTATATGGTGCCCATGACAACTATGTCTTTTTCAATAGTTAATTTTATTTCAAAACCGAGACTATCAGATATGTGATCATCAAGTTTAAAATAACAAACTTGGTTTGAATTTTTATTCTATTTTCATATGGTCTATTATTATTTCAATGTTGTTTGTTGAAAATGGTTTATTTAAATTTATTGCTTCTTTCAAAGATTTAACATCATATTGGCCTCTGGGAATATTTATAATGGTATTTTGTTATCAACAACAGGACTCATTTTTTAAATTGTAGTTATAGTGTTATTCTCTACATTTTGGATTTAAAAAATTGCATGGAAACTAATTAATGCTGTCAATTTATATTTATGAATTGTATCATAGTGAAGTTTCTCTTTAGAACAGAACTATTGTTTGTTAACTTGAAAATTTTATTATTATCCATTTATTACAAGCATTATGTAATTAAATGAATAAGCAGCAGCCACAGCAGACTAAGCTGCACAATGATGATTGGGGTGTTGATGTTTTAATTTCTGAAGAATCTTCTAAGAATAAGAAAATTATATTAGAGGTATGATACTTGGTTCTAGTAATGGCGGAAAACAAATTTGATAATAAATTTATTTATAATATGGGATGGTTAAATTTTAATAAATCAAATGTTTGCTCTAAAAGTTTGAATCAACCAAAATATATTCAATTACAAGATGATTTTGAAGTGATATCAAAATTTTTTTATGAAAAAATGGCTTTTCTTAAATTAGTAATTGTGAAATGGTTTCATTAGATCATTGTAAAAATAATTCTTCAGTTATTTCTAATGATGTGACATTGGATGAGCAAGATGTAGTCCGCGAATATTTTACTAGTGGTCGGCATAAGAATATTGATGTATTTTATCTTGCACAGACATATTCGAGTGTTACCAAACTATTTATAAGAGATAATACGAATTTTCTGTTTATATTTCTACAAGATAAAACAATTTTGAGGCATGTATATTGCCTTTATTTTTTGTAGGAGATAAGCCTTATGAGAAATTTAAAGAGATTTGTGCTAAGTGTTGGGACGAAGACTATGGTTTCATTACAATAGATATGAGTAGAAAATGAATAATGGGAAGTACATAAATAAAATTATAGAGTTTTTTATATTTTAAAACTCTTTGTATGTAAATGAAGACTTATGTAGCTATTCTCGCTATTACAAATATAGTTCTTACACTACCCAAAAAAGAGAATCAGACAAAATGTGCTATAATTTTTAAAATAAATATGGATATCTAGAATGTGATGCAAATTTCCTTTCAAGCATTGATGCTGAGAAGTTTGTAGGTTCTGTAAGAGTGTTTCGAGAATGTATCAGAACCTCTCTTCATTTGATGGTAATCTCAATGAAGAAACACTTAATTTAGTCAACACTCCAAGATCTGGTGTTAAGGATGAAATAATTGTGGATCTTTCATCAACTGCAAATGGACTAAAAAGTCGTTAAATTGGAATTTTGCATTTGGCAAAAACTCAAACAATCACAGGTTGCATGGAGTTTGTCCTTATACATTATACCCATTTGGTAGTGCTCTGGTACATGCATATTTTCCAAATAAACAAAATAGCCTCATTGAAATTCACATCAATAAGCAGGAGTATTGGCATAATGATGGAAAAAACACTCCTGAAAATAAAATTAATTGTCTAGCAGTTTTTGTAAACAAAATTAAACATACATTAGGTCTTCAACATACAAATGATAAAAATGCAATCATGTACCAAATTATCAACAATGATTTGGTTGTTTTGCAACCAGACGATAATCAAAATATTCAAAACTTTTATGGGCCACCACGATAAAATAATTTTATTCAAGATAAACCAACTGATTTACGCAAAGACGAATATATAAAAGTAAATTTTATTATTGATGGTGAATTTGTTAATTTTTACAGTAAAAATGCTTGGGCAAAAAGTTTAAGAGACAAGGAAATATTAATTAAGCGATTTTCGTTAAGAAATTGGTTTCGATTTCTACCGACCAATTTCAATAATTATTTTCTACTCCAAAGACCATCAGGTGAGCTAGTCCCATCTGTTGACAAAAAACATTTATATGGTTGATTATCTTAGTTATAATCTTATTGGTAGTTATCCGAAAAAAAATCGCTTCAGTTGGATTAAGAGATGAATATAAAATAAATGCTGTGTTAATTCATATTCGGGGAAAACTTTTATCTGTTATAAAAAGTTGCATTATGTAGAAATAGATTAACATTGTTTCCAGATTTAAAAAAAAGCATGGTCATATTAGTGAGAAATTTCCTAATTTACCAAATACGATAGACTCAGCTTTTAGATATACAAATGGTTTACTGTATTTTTAGTAATGAAACTTTCATGAAATATAACGTATTTTTTTTTTTAAATTGACAAGTTGGCAAAAATAGCATTTCATTGATTGGTAAAAAGTGCGAATCCTATAATAAAATTATAAATAAAATGAAATATATTGTCATTGATATAGAAAAACTCCTTAAGAGCTATATAATATAAAAAAATATTATTACATATTCTTTGTATTTCACGAATATTCCTATTGTTGCCTCTATGCCATCAGATTATTCAGATATATATATTTTTATATTTTAAAATATAAACGGTCAGCTTTGTTACCATCAAAAGGGCTACTAAGATCTGTTTTTGTAGTTCCCTGAATAACTGTGATATCGTTTTTGAATAAATTAACATTAACACTAAATCTATTATATAAATATAATACTTATATATTTATAATATATAATATATAATAATATTTATTATTATCTAAGTGGAAAATATTATTAGATTTATCCCACCTCGCATGCAAATAAAATATATGATATTTTTTTCCATGCATATTTCAACTTCTTCCTTAACTACTTTTTTTTAACAGTTGTATCACAATAATCCATAATTGATTGAAATATATTATTTAATTTAACATCTGTTTCTTGATCAGTGGTTTCTTTGCATTCTTCAGCTTGCAAATCAACACGTTTATCACAATAATTCATAACAGATTGGCTTAAATTTTGCCATTTATCGGTTATTTATTTATCTAAATGTCTTTGCCATCTACAGGATCTGCCATATTATTAATTCTGCGAATTTTAATATAAACATATTCTGTTATGTAAACAAGAATCTTTACATATTTGATCTCGTAAAGCACAAACAATTATATTATATTTTGAAACAACATAAGTTTTAAAAACAGAAACACTAGTGTCGTATTTTGATTCAACGAAGTTTTATAATTCATAGTCAGCAACAATAGTTTTATGTTTTAAATCGACATCGTTTTTTAGTGTATAGGCAGCAACAGTAGTTTTAAACTTCGAATGTATATCATTTTTTAATGCATAGTCAGAAACACTACATTTATATTTCGAATATACATTATATTATAATGTTTGTTCTGCATTATTTATTCGTTTTATATAATCAGCAATAGTGTTATTGAATTGTAAATTTACATCTTCTTTTAGATCATAGTAAGAAACAGTAGTTTTATATTTTGGATCAAAATCCTTCTTTAATGCGTAATCTGCTATATATATATATATATATATATATATATATATATATATATATATATATATATATATATATATATATATATATATATATATATATAATATATATCGAAACATCTTTTATTGACCGCATATTTTTTATCTACAGGCTCACTATATTAACAATTCTTGGCCCTAGAAAAGAAACGTACGAGTTTGTAAAAACAAAACAAGTTCTTAACTCACTTTGTAAAGAAGAAACACTCGAATTGCATTTTGAATCGGCATATTTTTTTTTTAAATCTTCAGCAATATTATCAAATTTTTTAATTTAAATATTCTATTAATGGTTTCCCAAATATATCTGCCATTTATTAACATAAAAATTATATCGCGAAACTTAACATTTCTCGAAAAGATATATAACACTATTAAACATAAATGTACACAGATAAAATTAGAATTCTGAACTCGATCATCATTGTAAAAAAATTAACATTTTATAAATAATTCATTTAATTATTAGGAATATGACCTCCAAATCAGTCAAAATAATAAACATCTATATTTTATTTAAAATAGCAAACCCAATGAGTGCCACGATTTGTTGAAATATCAAAATTAACCACAGCACATTCATTTTTCGGCATTCTATTTGGTAGTTCATCAATCATATAAGCCTTTCTGAAACTTTTTATATTTAATATTTTTACGTATTTTTCAATATCGATATTGGGTATTAGAGCTAAACTTTTTCTTTGGCCTTCCTGTTTTTTTTTTTTTTTTTTAACTACACCACTACCAGCCTTCTTTTCCATTGCTAAATTATGTCTGTTGTTCTTCTAATTATGATTTTTTTTTTTTTAGATTGTTCAACAGCACTATAAATTGCGGCAGCCGCTCCTAAAGCGGCGTGTACAATGGAAATAATTTCCCAATGATATAAACCTCTGCCAGTTTTTTCTTTAGCAATTTTTTAAATTGTTAGTAATGGTACAGTTAGTTGAAAACATTTGCCTTCTTGCAATTTGATCATGCGTTAAAAATTTATTTATGCTCAAATTTTTTAATTTCTCATAAGGAATACCGAGAGTAATATTTATTATTTCATTTATATAAGTAAAAAACATATATATTCAATAAAACATTTTTTTCCCTAACCTAATTTTCTTTTTGTAAACATTGTTTAGGCAACAGCAGCAGAAGCAGTTTTTTCTTCAATTGGAGTGTCTATATTTAAAATGATTTCTTTTGCTTATTTCAGTAAAATTTTATCAGCTTGATGCCTTGATTCTAAATCTTTATGATCTATATTAGCAATCTCGTGAAATTTGTAAGCTTCATCTAATTGATTTATTCCTGATTCTCGCCTTTCTAATATTTCATTTAATTTTGTAAATGGTCCACACTAATTATAACCCGGCAAATGGAATTCGGGTAAATTTAAATTGTTTAGTTCCCAATTTATCACAGTTTTGCCATGGTGTTCAGAATTCCAAAATGAGGGCGCAATAACATTTCAAACTCGTATTAGATATGGTATTCCTTTCTGGTTATAGACAACAAAGGCAGAAAATGTATTTTTTAGCATATCCATAATGTTTACATTCTCATTGTAAAAATTTTCATTTACAGCAGTTTCTTCTCCATGAATAACTCATAATCTATAAATTAATTTTCTAACACTGTCCATCCAAATATGTTCTTTCAGAAAATTATAATATTTTTTATACCTTCACCAGATCTAGGAGTTTTTTTTTTTAGAAATAAGTCTTTCTGGTGTAATTGGTGCTGATTTTAACTGCATTTTTATATCAAACTTTGATTCACATTTATTTGATTAATATGTTCATGTTTTCGGAATGCAACATTTGTGTCTATAACAATGCCATTGTAATTTTTATTGTCCTCATTAGTAAATTTATTTTTGCACGTGATTTCATTTACAAGATCAACTTCTTTTCTTTTGCTAATAAATTAGAAAGGCCTTCTCTTAGTGTATATTCTTTACTATTAATTGATAGTTTATCATTATTTATCTTCACTTCTGTATCTCCAATATATAAATTATGATTTTTTGCTCGTAAAAAATATAGTGTTTTAAAAGAAAATTTTTCAGAAATATCTTTTCCGTGATTTATAGTAGAAACACCTGCTATAGGCGGTAAATTTTTCAATGGTACAATTCCCATTTGCTCTTCCAAATAAGGATATTACTGTTCTGAAAATAATTCTCTTCCAAATTATGTTTCTTCTGGTGTTAGTGGATAATCGAAATTTTTTGTAACAGGTACTAGTGCTGATATGAAATTTTTATTTTCTTCACTTAGTTGTTCTACTTTATTGCCAATATTTTATAATTCACGAATTAATGATACATCTTTATTTTTTTGTCTCCTGCCTCATGGTTCTTTCTGTAATTTCTATACTTCACAGCGAGCAATATCTCTCGATGAAGTACTTTTGATTCTGCCATTTATATATACTTTTTTACTTATAAAACTTTCCCCCATCTGATCAAACGAGGGGGAATTTGAATTTATTACAATAATAGAGTCGAATTTGATATTCCCATAGGAGACGGTTTTTCTTTTCCAAACAATGCTTATGTTTTGGAAGAATATCGGCTACTAAAGAGAGATAAAGTTGAATATCAGATAAAATATGAAAAATGAGATAATATTGGTGTTTATTCTAATTTTTTTCCATTTCTGTTTTCTAGAGTAGAAATTTAAAAACATTTGACAGCTTATTGAGGGTGTTGATAATCCAGGAATAACTTCGACAAGTATGAATATTTTGCTAAAATTACCAGTTGAACAAAATTATTTAGAGTCTACTGGTGTTGATAGTAAATTTCGATTAAAATCTGTTCGTAGTGATAAAATTAATGAAATAATTTATCCATTAAGATATTTATTTGGCTTTATTCGCGATAATAATGAAATTTACTGGAAATGTGGATATAAAATCACCTTTTTTCCCCGAAATTCGTCCGATAACAATTGTTTAGTTGTTTATGAAACAAACAACGCAGATGGTTCTGTTTATAAAACTTATTCTGATCGAGATAAAGTTGTTATTGAAAAATTCAAAATTTTGTGGCCTATTGTTGAATACGAATCCAACACACCAATTCCAATGAAAGTAAAAACATATAAAAATCCTAAAATTCATATTGGTTTTTAGTATTGGCATTTCTTAGAAAAAGAATTTCTTGCTGGGACAACTGTTTTTAACTTAGATATAAAAGATCAGTTTAATAATTTACAATATGACATTCCTGATTTTGTAATTGTGGGTTTCCGAACTAATATAACAAATCGCGCGATCAATACCTGCATGCTTCAATGTTTGACCATTGAAATGTGAGAATATTTTTGTTGAAAATGGTAGAAACGAAATTTTTCTAAAAGAAAATTTGAATCTAGAAATTAAAAATTATATTTGTCTTAAAATGTTTCTCGCTTTTCATGATTTTAGAAATTCAAGACCAAAAGTGGATACTATATATAGAAATTATGAACTTTATTATAAGCCAACTGCAAACTATCATGGCGATATCAATTATTATTAATTTTGGGGACGAAAACCTTTACATGTTGTTGACTGCCTATATAGAGAAACAGCAGTAGTTAAAAGATAATACGAATTTATAAATTAGTGTAGATATTAAAATAGTTTTTGAGGCTGGCACAATTTGGAATGTTGTTTTAATTAGCCAACGAAATTTAACTTATGATTATTTGAAAGAAAATACTACTGAAGATATGACAATTTTTGATTTTATTACATGGAAGAATCAACAAAATGCTTATATATTTTAATACAATATTTTAGACTCATAGTTGAGTGGTTGCGTTAAAAATTGTGACAATATTTGATAAAATAAAAAATAATTTTCCCAATTAAAATGTTCTCACTTTAAATATTTTCACTCGATTTTTCACTTGATGTTGGATTATTTTATCTTAAATTTTCTTGCTCTCTTGCAAAATGGCTATTTCTAGAAAACTTGAAAATTTTGCATAAAACTCAAGAAATTTATTTGATTTTAACTTAAAATTTAATGTTTTTAAAGTAGCACAAATCCTGCACTCTGTTATTAAAAAAGTGATAAATTTGCTTTATTTTGGGATAAATTTGCTAGTTTTTAGAATACATTAGTTCTTAAATTTCGAACCGTGATTTTGGAGCAAGAAACCTTGATTTTGGCCTCTAATTGCTTGATTTTTCAATGAAAGTGTCGTGTGGTCCAGAATCAGCCTTGTAAATCTACTCATAAATAGCATTCCAAATGTCCTGATGCCAGTGGTTAACCATAAGAGGACCTGTTGTGTAGACCAATAAGAGATTTCTGGTCAATCAATGGCCCAAAACTGGTTAAGTTAAGTGCTGTCTGTGCTGGAATACAGTTTGCAAGCCATGTGTGTATCATTAGCGGTATAACCACTCTGAGCCATCAGTTTCATTTCCATCAACTTCCTTATAATGCGCCATTGAATGCCATGTGTCCTGTTGCCAACAGTCAACCATAATAGAGTAATTTGTATAAACCCATAAGTATTCAGTGCCAGTAGTCATCGAGCATGCTATCAGTAAAACCACAGACGACCGTCTGTGCTATGCTACATAGGTTGAATCAAAGAATATTAGATTTATAGAAAGACAAATTTAGAGATTGAAGGAAGATAAAATACAGATTGTTTGAGTATTCGACAAAATAGTGAGAAATATAATGACTGAAATATTAGGAGATTGATCGCAGTACACGACAAAAGTCTAATCGAGATACTTCTTGGAAGATAGAAAATTTGATGGAATGTTTTTTGGTAGATTACACGATAGATTAATCGAAAAGTTTGAAATATTGTGATAGCAATTGAAATAGTGATTGGAAGATTAGGTAATTGATCGAAAGTTGTATTGGAAGATTTAAAGAATGATCGATAGATTGAAACTGATGGAAAGATCGAAAGATTGATTGAGGGATTGGACATTAATATAAATGTTGACGAAAAGATTGGGTAGAAGACTGGAAGACTGATCGAATTATTGGATGAAAGATTGAAGTGTTGGTGGAAGTATTGACTGAATGATTTAAAATATGTTGGATATATTATAAGTATAAAATAAATTGTGATAGAATTGTTGATTTATCATATTGCAAGTTTAGAATAAAAATATAATTATTGAACCTAATATTGAAATATTGATGGAAAGCCAGATAAGAATATTGGATTTATTCGAAGTATACGAGTAAGATGGAAAATTCTGAAGACTGATGGAAAGAATGACTGAATGATTGAAAGATTGTAACAAACAGTAATGGAAGGATTGATTGTAATATTGACAGAGTGATGAAAGATTGATAGAAATATTTACTATATGTCAGTCTGCAGTCGGCATCTTCCTTACATCCTTTAAGTATCCGACTTGAATACAGGAGGCTGGGTATGTAGTATTCAATATACTTCATTTGTAAAAATATTGCTCTAACTTTGCTATGTCTACAGCGAAAATTTTACTGTACCATTGAGTGGGTGTAGGGGAGATGGAAGCTTTAGTAATTAGCTTGTAGTGATGATATCAGTATGTTTAGTAGTAAATAAACATAGTAAATAAAAGTGTATCTTATACAAGTTATGCAATACTCTGCGCATAATTACAGTATGAATTAAAATGTTAAACAGATAATTAATGTAAATGTTTTCTTTGGTATACCCTAGACCAGCAAAACCAATATGGACACCATTTTGTATAAATGGATGGGTTTGTGTCTGTTACGACTGTGGTTGCATCTGCTGAACAACTTCGGATATGATCGGTTATCTCGCGCCGAAATCTTCCGAGCTCGTCGTAGTAGAACCGAAGACTACCGAGCAAATCCGAGTTCAGCCGTAAAATCACCCAGCCACAGTCACATAGGTTCCATTGAAAATATATTTCGTTATTCTCCCCATAATTATACTACTATATGGATTTACACCATTACTTAAAAATATATGATTTGAATTTCTTTCTTAAATTGATTTTATTTATACTCATATATGATACGTAACCAGTTCGATAACTGGTTTTACCATCACACTTCTTTTAAATTACCCATTAGTTTAAATGTTCTATTTTCACTGTTTGATAGTAATTCGATATTATAATATTATTTAATGAACAATTTGTAAACTAACAGTCATTAATCTCTGCTAAGAGGTTCCCTGCTATATCTAGGCATGTAGGCCTAATTATTAATCATATGGTATCAATAAATCTAAATTCAATATCGTCATTTTGTATGACTATTATTTCTTAGTTTTTATATATTTGTTTCATATCAAACATTTAAAATGAATTTAATTTTTTGTTTTATTTGATTTGCCTTTAGGTAAGTAGGTAGTTGGGCCTAACGTCTCGTCGACAGCGAAGTCATTAGAGACGGATCAAGTTGCCCAGGGAAGAGGGATTGGGGAAGGAATAGGCTATGGCCTTGGTTAGGGACCCATCTCATTTGTATTAAAACATATTCTGTGTTAAGTGTATGATTATACTGGCCTTCTGTTCACGGTTTCTCCCGTATGTACTACATGAAGCAGCTACATGTTTCTAAAAATGAAGGACGTTTTGGTAGACCAAATAAGTGGTTATGCCACCCGGAGCTAGGACTATGGAGTCTCTAGGAGAGTTTACTCTGGAGCAGCCCACATAGAGCTGCCCACGTGAGAAGCAGTCCTCCCTTCAACTTCTTCATGTCGCCTTTAGCGACGTTTAGGGACTCGTAGCAAAACTGACTTTGAGAGAGAATTGTAATATTTCAATTTCAAAAATTTTTCCCTCCTTGCATATCCAATATAGACTGCGGTCTAAAATACATATCTTTACGAAACATTTACTTGGAGCGTGCACTCTAAATTCGAATGAGTGAGAATTTCACTGTTTCAAGCTGTCAACAGACAGATTCAACAGTCACCTCAGTGAATTAACTAATGAATCAGTAAAAAAAAAAAAAAATGGCAGATTTCTTTCACTTATTGATTCAGTGACATTTTCTACTGATTTATCAGTAATTATTTTCAGTGTTTTTCAATGGTTAGTTTTTTGACCGATGGATCAGCTAAACAGCGTGTAAAATGGCCGTCGAGCAACGTTTATAAATGGCCGTTAAACAACGTTTATCAAGTGAAATAAAAACGAATAAACCAATAAAATCAATACAAAATACTTTCTAAAATGTGTTTTGTCTTTCAAAACTCCTTTTTTACGAGGTAACATGAATATTCAACATTTCATTCCGATTTTACATCTTTCGTTTTCATGTAATCATCACAGAGCTGTGTTTGAAGGTTCAAACTGCATATAAAGTGGTGAAGAAAGTGTGCTCATATAGTATTTGTATTATTCGTTTTAGCAATTACAAAGCTACAAATTAAACCAAAAACCAAAACGATGCAATATAATTTAAATTTTTAAGATTTCGACAAGAATTATAACACGTTTATTTTACTGCCGTTTTTTCAAATTGACTCGGTGACTCCGCGGGTGCCCTGCCCCCATATCTCAGGGCTCGGGTGGCCGACTTGTAATCGTGGGGTCGCGGGTTCGCGTCCTGCCTCCTCCGCGACAGAACTTCAGTTCGCGTGCCGCACTGAGATTTCGTCAGCAAGTATGTCTAACTTGAGCTCGACAACGTCACTTCAATACGACAACGGCATAAAAATAAGGTTGTAATGTAACGGCGAAGAAGCGAGGTGGAAAGGGTGAGCGAATTCAATCTCTGCCGCCCCCGAATGTTTTTCTTTTTTATATTATTTTAATTTTAATTATATGGGTATTGTAATGTGTATAGATAACAAACTGTCGTAAACATATTTATTTTACCACCGCAGATATTCATCAGTGACGTTACTTCAAGTCACTAATTAAATAAGTGAAGATATATATTTTTAAATAATCAGTGGTGATTGTATGGCTGTTTATAGATTCAATTTGCATATGAATAATACCATCGGTGTAGTAAAAGATGATAAAAACATGTTTAGTAAATAAACAATTTAGTGGTTACATTTCCAAATGTTTGACATTCATTAAATGGTGGATAAGTAACTATTTGTGAAGCGAAAGTTGATATGCGAAAAAACTAAAATAATATATCAATATCACGGATGTTTTTGGCATGGTTATCCAATTTGTTATTTTCCTGATAAAATAAATAAAAGGAAAAATGAAAGAATCGATGATTTACATACTAAAACAAATATTCGAACAACAATTTTAAGACAAAATGGTTTCAAAATAAGGGAAATGTAGGCTTTCAAATGGAGAAAAAACGATTTTCTACAAAAATAATTTAGAAAAATGAAAAATGTAATAGAACCATTACAAGTGATGCATTTTTTGGAGGTAGAAAAATGCTTCAAAATAAAAAATTTCAGGATAAAATTTAAGATATATATATATATATATATATATATATATATATATATATATATATATATATATATATATATATATATTTGTAGTTTGCACCCAACAGTAATGTTTTATGATTATTATCCTGTTGGTCATCCAATTAAAATATTTAATCCTAAAAAATACGACGAAAATTGGTTTGGATTAATTAAATGCAAAGTTTTACCATCACGAAATTTATACCATCCAGTACTTCCAATTAAGTTGGAAAATTATTGTTTACTTTATTTTCAAAATGTGTTGTAGAGAAAAAAGAAGAATGTAAACATAGTGACGAAGAAGGAGCAATAAATGGAATTGGACTGCATTAGAACTAAATAAAGCTAACGAAAAGGTTACAAATTACTTAAAATTCTTTAAGTTTGGCAATTTAACCAAATAAGTAATAACATGTTCAGAAATTACATTAAAACATTTATGAAAATAAAATTGGAAATTAGTCCATAGGAAGACGATTATAAATCAAAAGAAGAATATATTCATGTTATTAAAATTAACAAAATATTGATTTAGACATTGAAATAATTGAACAAAATCCTGGAAAACATACTGTTGGCAATTTTTTTAATTTCACTTTGGGGAAAATTTGGACACTCATAAAATTTCACACAAACAGAATATATTACTGACCCAGCTCGTTTGAACAAATCGTTACTAAAATATATAATATAAATTAATAATGTTCTTTACATCATTGGAAAAATAATTGAAGTGTCATATAAATACAACTATTATTATGTAGAAGATACCAGTGCAACAAATATATTTGTAGTAATGTTTACCACTTCAAATGCTAAATTATGTTTATTTGAAAAGTTAGATAAATTAAATGATAAAAAGTATATTATGACACAGGCAGCATAGTTTCCATTGATGATGGTAAAAATACTGCAAAAACAGCTAGAATGCTTGGGGACTGGCCAGACGAATTTGTAAAAAATTATTATGCGGTCGAATGGATAAGTACGGAAATAAAACCTTATGGTTATAAAACTTTTTTAGGAAAACAAGTTACAAAAACAAAGTATTTTCTCTAAATCATGAAAATGCTTTACAGTTGAATATAAATTCTATGTCTGAATTAGTACGAAAAAATAAGAAAAAGTTATTATAAAAAACAATAAGATTACAAGAGGAAAAAAATAATTGGAAAATAAGTTTAGGCAAATGAATTTAAATTTGACTATGATATACGTATGATTTTGAGTGAAAAATATGACATTATAGATACATTGCCATGGGAATATTAAACAAATAGATTTACTTATAAATTTAATTAATATTTTTCATATATTATATTGTACATTATTTGTATTCTATATTATTGTATTCCAAATTATTTTATATTATTTTTATAATCTGTACTATTATATTCAATGCTATTGTATTCTATATATTCTATATTATTATATCTATATTGCTATAGTCTATATTATTATATTCAATAGATAAATTTTATTGATTTTAAAAAATCTGTAATATTTTTAACGTTTTTAGTTTATAAATAAATGTCAATATCGGCACTTTCAAAATCAATTCATTGACCATTTCATCTCTAATTTCCAAAACAATATAACTGAACATCTCATTATAAATTTTATAACAAATTGGATAAGCGGGCTCATAAATAATATAATCTGTATAACCAAACACTTTTTTTGTGGAAAACTAGCAATTATGTCTGTTTCTAAGTTATTAGATTCATCATATTGTAATATAATTCCATATGCAAAATTAAAATTAACAGCTATTGTTTCAAATGGATCAAAATTAGGTAATACAGTGTGAATTATATTCACTTTTTTTTTCAATAGTCATAATGCTTTCAAAACCAAGAATATCAGATAGTCGATCGTCAAATTTAATATCAAACCTAGATTTAAACAAAATTCCTTTTTTCACTGTCTGTTGTTAGTTCGATGTTATTAGTTGAAAATGGTTAAAATGGGTTTATAGTTTCTTTTAATGATTCTATATTGTATTGTCCTCTATGTATATTTGTAACTTTATTATTATCTATCAATGTTATAGTATTATGGTTTTAATTGGTTCTGCCGCAATTTTTGTAATAAAAATTATTATTGCAATAGATTTATCTTGATGAATTATATAACAATAAAGTTTCTTCTTTAAAACAGAACTATTTCTTGTTAACTTGAATACTTTACTATTCATATTACTAAAAGAAATCTAATTAAATGATAACAGTCTGTGTTTTAATTTCTGAAGAAAAGGCAAAAGTTAAATATTGGGAACTTTTACCTGACAACATAAGGGCAATAATAAACTTATTTGTTTTTAAATTTTATTTATAAGACAGGATAGTTAAATTTTCATTATGTGTATGTTTGTTCAAAAAGTTTAAAAGTAAAAAAAGTTTTTGTATATAAAACATGTTTTATGGCCATAAAAACAAAATGTTGAACATGTTATATGAACCTTGAACATAATGAACATAATGTTGAACGTGTTTTATGATCCTTAAACAAATTTTAAAAATATGTTTTTATGTTGCGTTTGAAACATATAATTACATAAAATATTTAAAAATCATTAAACAGATGTTTTATTAATCAAAGTATTATGAGAAATATCAAATCCTAACCAATTTACATAAATTTCATTACCTTAAGTTTTTAAGACTTTTTCAAATAATATTCATGAGGATACTTAGATTTCATTATTTCATATTGATAAAAATTACCTTTTGTTCCTGCTCCTTTAGTATCTTTAAATTTGTAAGGTAGTACATCATCATTTAAAGCTTTAAAAATTGTAAATAGTTTTGTTGTCCAATTAGCAGTATAATCATTTTCAAATATTTGTTTATTTTTGCCAATACTGACAATATCTCCAATTTTACATTTCGGTTCAGTAAACAAATTTGTTCGATAAACTTTTTCTTTTTGTTTCTAATATTAACTTCAATCAGTTTCATGCCAAAAGTTTTATGTTTAGTAATATAAAATTATTTTACTAAATCTTCTAATATATTTATCTATTTGTAATTGCCATTTAAAACAAACTTTTTTCACATTAAATTTTTCACTGTGGAATTAAATTTTCAACAACACTGGCTTTTAATTCACTGGATGTAGAATAATTATTAATATTATATTTTTGCATAACTTCTTTAAATGTTTTATTATAAAATTCATATCCATTATTACTTTGTATAATATTTGGTTTTCTTTTTACTAATATACATTCTAAACCTTTCACAAAATTGTTACCTTTTTTAACTGTTATATTATTTATTTTCTGAATAAACATCAATTATTGCCATAATATACTTACATCAATTATTTATGTATTATATGCCCTTTAAATTACCAGTGTCCCTCTCAACCTGATCAATTTGCCATAAATCATCAATTCCATGTATTATTATATTTCTGCATGCTGATTTATATAGTTAATTAATTATTCCTTCTCTTACATTGGGCAAAATTTTCGTAAAAATGTTGACTTTTTAGAATTATATACCGAATATATACTTTTATGAACTAATTGTTAATATTTAGAATTTTCAATTTTTTCAATATTTTTATAGTAACAACCTTAAACTTGAAACACAAATATTCTCTGTTTAATAGTAAAAATATATTTAATCTTTATATTTTACGAATATCCCGATTGTGGTCATCAAGCCATCATAACATTCAGATATTTTTTTAATTTTTTAATTTTAAATACCAAATTATTGCCTTTTTAACATCAAAAGGCTTACTATAATGAATTTTTTTTTAAATCCTTTATAACAGTTTGAGTATAGCCAGGCAAATTAAAATTAGCAGTAATAATTTTTTTAAATACTACAATCCATCTAAAAAGAAAAGATAAATTTGATTATATATGTGAAAAATATTAGTTTGTGTATTCCAATTTGCACACAAATAAAATATATGTTTTTATTCTTCATTAAATATTTCAACTTTCGAGTTAACAAGTGTAACACAATAATTCAAACCTGATTTGTTTAATTTTTGCCATTTACCAGCTATTTCTTTATCAATAACTTATTTGCTTTTATCAATTCTTAATTTAACAAGTGCATCACAATAATTCAAAACTGATTAGTTAAATTCAATGATTTTTAATAGAAACACAATCTTTGTATAAACAAAAACTTTATTAAGATGATTGTGTAAAGCGGTAACAATAACATTGTATTTCGAATCTACATATGTTTTAACGCATAATCAGAAACAATAGTATTATATTTTAAATATACACCTTTTTTAAATCCATAATAAAATATACTTTTATCAAAAAATCTTTTATTGCCTGGAGCTTTTTCGATTATAGACCCTATAATGTTTTATAGTTTTCAATTATAATTGAAAACTATAATTATTTCATATTGTAAACAGAAGAAATTGTAATATATTACGAATCGAAATCTTTATTTAAAATCAGAAAAAACATTATTGTGTCTTGAATCTACATCGTTTTTTAATGCATAAACAGAAACAATAGTATCGAATCTTGAATTTACATCCCTTTTTTTCTGCATAAGCAGAAGCTATAGATGAAGTAATAGAAAAAACTGTTTTGTATATTTAATCTACATCTGTTTTAAAGCATATACAGAAAGAAAACTATTGTAATTTGATTCTTAATATTTTAAAAAAAATCAGAAACTATTGTTTTATATTTTGATTTGGCATCTTTTTTAAGAATGAGAAACAATAGTTTTGTATAATGAATATACATCTGTATGTAAATCAGAAACAATGGTTTTATATTTTGAATTTGCATCTATTTTATAATAAGAAGCATTGTTTTGTATTTTAAATTTAGATTTTTTTTTAAGTAGAAAATTTTGGGTCAGAGTTTTTCTTTAAGAAATTTATTAATGGTTCCCAAATTATATCATTAAACTTAAAACCATAGAAAAAAAGGTGAAATGAAATTAACCATAGATGCCCACATATAAAGAATTAGAATTCTGAATTCTGTTATCATTATTATCAATATTTCTTTTCTCAAAAAATTAATTACTTTATTAGGACTATTACCTCCAAATGAATCAAAATAGAAAACTTAATTATTTCCTTTAAAATAACAACCCCAATGAGTACCAGGATTTGTTTAAATGTCAAAATTAACCACAGCACATTCATTTTTGGGCATTCTTTTTGGTAATTCATCAATCATATAATCATTTCTGAAATTTTTTATATTTAATATTTTTCCATATTTTTCAATATGGAAATTAGATAATGGTAATATATGGAAATTTTTTTTCGCCATTCTATTTTTGCTACTAAACCACTTCCTGATTTATTTTCTATTGCTAAATTTTGTCCACGTTGTTCTCCTAATTCTTTTTAATTTTTTCTTGTTTGTACAAGTGAATTATGAATTGCAGTAGCTCCTCCAGCTAAAGCTCTACGTGCGCCTAAAGTTACAAATAAAATTGGTAAAAATCCTCTGATGGAAACCACTTTCTGATTTTTATTTAATATTTTTTGAGTATTGGTATTGTTAAAATTAATAAGAAACCTTTCTTCTCTTTTAATTTTTGTATTTCTTCTCTCCAGTTTATCATTCGTTAAAAATGTATCTATACCCAAATCTCTTAATTGATCAATGGGTCTGTCGAAAGTTATAATAGTTATATTCATTTATATAAAAAAAGTTATTAACTAATATATTTTAATACACCATCCTATTTTTCTTTTTGTAACCATAGTTGAAGCAACAACTGCAGAGCAATTTTTTTCATCAATTGGAGGTTTTTTATATAACATAATTTCTTTTGGTTCTCTTTGTAAAATTGTGTCAGCTTCGTGTCTAGATTCTAAATCTTTATTATCTCTATAAGCAATATCATGATATTTACACGCTTCATCAAATTTATTTATTCCTATGTCTCCTTTTTCTTTGATTTAATTTTGTGAATGGTCCATAATAACTATAACCAGGCAAATTTTAATTGTTAAAAGCCCAATTTACTATACCTTTACCATGATGTTCAGAGTTCCAAAGAGAATATGGAATTACTTTTAAAACTCTTATACGATATGGAATTCCTTTTTGATTATTAATAATATATTCAGAAAATTTTTTTTTCAACATATTCATTATGTTTAAATTTTTATTGTAATAAATATAATTTCCAATGTTTTTCTTCGCCATTAATAACAAATAAATTAATTAATTTTCTAACACCATTCATCAGGGGTATTTAGCATTTGTCTTTACTGTGATTCTTTGTAGAGTTATAAGTTGGTTTAATTATATTTGTGTGTTTCCAACTTTTATTCAGATTTATTGTATATTTTTTTGATTATATTTTGAGAATGCAGCATTGGCTGATAATATAATTTCTGTGTAATTTTTATAGTCATTGCCAGTGAATTTATCATCAAGAATTTTTCTTTTTCTTTTATTAACAAATCAGAAAGTCTTACTGTTAATATATATTCTTAATCAATAACAAATGTGTTACCATCATCAATCTTTCCTTTCCAATCTCCAATGTAAAAGTTATTCTTATCTTCTTGTAAAACATATTGAATATCAATAACTTTTATCATTTTTGCAATTTCTTTTCCGAGATATATAGTAGAATCAGATACAGTACACATCAAATTTTTTATGGGTACAATACCCATTTGTTCTTCTAAATTAGGAGATTTTGGGAATAATTACCTTTCAAATGCTGTCTTTTCTGTTGCTGAAAAATCTACATTTTTTACTGTTACAGGAACTAACGTTCTAATGACATTTTTTATATCTTCACTTACTTGTTCTACTTTTTTTTTTTAACAATATTTCTCAATTCGTCTATTATCATAAGTAATTTTTTCAAATTTTTTTCATATTCTGCTTCATGATACTTTTTATAATTTCTGTATTTTTCAATGAGTCATTTAACTCAAGAAATATCTTTGATAAATCTTTCATTTATATATAATGTTTTTTTTATAAATGAGTTATAAAAGTATTTACAATTTTCTGAGACAAACTTTTCCCCCAACAGACCAAACTAGGGGGAATTTAAATATTTACAACAATATAATCGAATTTGATATTCTTATAGGTGATGTATTTTCTTGTACAAATGATGCTTATGTTTACGAACAATTTATCTTACTAAAAAGAGATAAAGAGTGAAATGAGACAAAATATGCTAACTTATATCCAATTGATGTTTGTTCTACTAAATTTTTCCATTTAAATTTTCCAGAGTAGACATTTCAAAATATGGAAATATTATTGAAGCTCTAGATAATCCAGGTATAACATCAACAATGATGAATGCTTTATTAAAATCACCAAGTGAACAAAATTATTTATGTATGTCTTATGTTGATGATAAATAGCAAGTAAAATCGGTTTATTGTGATAAAACAAATGAAATAACCTATACACTGAAATATTTGTTTGGCTTTATAAGCGATATCAATGAAATTTCCTGGAAAGGTGGCTATAAAATTACTTTTATTCGTAATTCATCTGATAACAATTGTTTATTTGTTTATGAAACAAAAAATGCAGATTGTACAGTTCAGAAAAGGTATGCATATCCAGGTTAAAATCGTTTTTCAAAAATTACAAATTATGTGGCCTATTGTTGAATATGATTCAAACACATCAATTACAATTAAAGGAAAAATACACAAATACACTAGAAATGCCTATTATCTTAAATTATTAGCAATTTTTAGAAAAAGAAGTTCCTGTTGGATCAACTATTGTTAACTTTGATATACAAGATCAGATTTATAATAAACCAACTGTAAACACTAAGTGATATAATTTTTTTTTGGACGAAAACTATTATTTGTTATTGATTGTTTATATAGAAAAACAACTGTAGTTAAAGAAAAAAGAAATATAAAATTTGTGTAGATTTTGATGAAGCTATTGAAGCAGGAAAAATTTGTAATGTTATTCTAATTAGCCAAAGAATCCAACGTGTGATTAATTGAAAGAAAGTATTACTGAAGATGTATAAATTTTAAGAATGAATAAATGGAGGAATCAACAAAATGTTTTTGGTACTTGAATACAACATTTTAGACGTAAAATTATATTGTTTGAACTATTAAAACGTTTACATATCTTGATAGTTAAGTTGTTTTATCGAATAAAAAATAATTTTCTTCAATCTATATGAGATTTTTTCCTAGCGTGTAATATTTTTGAGTCTACATTTCCTAATAATAGTTTTTTTCTTTGTAGATTGGAATCGATTGTTTTACCTTGTAGTTTAAGTAACATTTTTAAAGATCTCGATGTTTCAAAATCCCCATACTTTAACTAAGATAATGCGTGTGACGATCTAAGCGATTGAATTTTTAAATTTCGTCTTAATCTACAAAACTTACAGTTATTGCTCTTAGAAAACATTGACGATTTATATGAACTTTGAGAAATAGGTGACGAACTTGAGCGTATACGAGAAGTGTTAAAAAAAAATTATCAGAACTTCGATTATAAACTATGATGAATAATAACATAATATTTCATTTGATTTTAGCTTAATTTCCATAATTTTGGATAAAATTTTCTTAATATTTTTGCGTTTATTTAGTGTGTATTTATTGGTCTAGATTTGCTCGATTTGATGCATAAGCTACTGATATTACTTAATTTTTGCGAGACATATTACGTTCGCTATTTGGTGTGACAGTGAAAATTTTTATTTGCAAAACAAACGCGCAGAAAGGCAATTTTCGAGCAATTTTAAATAATTTGATGGCTTACTGAATGCTTTTACAACAAACAATGAGGTATCTGAGAGCTGATTAAATAACATTATTTTAATAACAAATATTTTTTTATAGATTAAAATCATAAGAATTAAGTGTGATATAACACCGGATTTGATATAACACCGGATTCGTCTTTTCAAGGCACATACGATTGTGACGTCATACCGTCATTCTGTCTTGTTTTTTCATGCTCTTTATTTACATATTATCTCTCTCATTCCATATCTTTCTCTGTCTTCCTCTTTCCTTTCTCTTTCACTCTTCCTCTCTCTTTCTCTCTTTCTCTCTCCTTTATTGTTTCCCTATTACTCATATTCGCTTTTTCTCTTTCCCTTCTCACTTGTCTCCCCATTCCTTCTCTTTCTATCTTGTCTCTCTCATTGCATCTGTTTACTTTCTATCTTGTCTCCATGATTCCATAGGATTTCTCCGAGTACTCCCATTTTTGTTCTTTCATTCTCTCACTTTCATTCCATCTTGTCTTTCTCTCTCGATCTCTTTCTCTCTTGTCTCTCACATTCGTTCGATAACACCGTCGACATAGTTCCTTCATCGCCGGCTAGAGTGCGCGAATCGCCAATGTGTGCATATTATTGACGAATTTAAAGATGTAATTTTGCATACGGGAGAAGGTATATAAAAATATTTTGGAAAGTATATTCTTAGCAGGACCTTGTAAAAACTATTTGGATTTTAATACTTTAAATATTAATTCAATGGATATTATTTCTAAACAAAAAAACTATATTATTTTAATATTTTACTTTATTACATTTTTTATTTATTTATTTATTTTGTTACTGTTGTACGAAAATTAAGTCACATATCTACGCACGCACCCACCAACAGCCCGCAAGGCAGAAGTACCAGGTGTGACAGGCCAAAAGTTCAGTGACGTCAATAGGCACAACGCGGCGAAAGGAAGTGTTCGAGTATTGACGACCTCCAAGACAAGTGCACGTGAAAAACGAACATACGTCTATGATTCGAAACATTTATAAATAATTAGAATTAGTTTATTGAAAATATATTTCATTTATCATTTGAAAAATATCGAAAAATCGTTTTTAAAAAAATCAGTCAAATGTACCTGTAATTTTTTTAAAATTTAAAATCGGTTAAAAATATTTAAGTTATGTAAATTTCACACTTTTCCATGATAGCTACCAACATGCTGAATTGGGATACGAACCCGAGACTTTTAGGTTAGAAGCCTAGCATGCCAGCCACCTGGCAGTCGACCTTAATACGGTATAGGTGTTTAAAAGTTATATTTAAGTACCCAATCTAAAAAGCTGCATTCCCCCAGGGAACAAAAATTCGTTAATATATTTATATATTTTAAAAATTAGTACATATATGGATTATGGACACTAATATTTTGAAGTTTCTTTTGTTTGATTTCAATATTCTGTTTTATGATAGCAGTCTGAAGAATGTAAATATAGAGATAAATTCTTGTTTAATTTCTTCATGAAGTTGTATCCTACCTACTTCCCCAGATATAGAAAATATGATGGGATTGGTTTATTCAAATATACATACATATTATAAAATCCGATTAGGATAGTTATGCCTACAATACCTTCGAGATAATGAATAATTAACTTCGTGTAGTATTTAGTCTTGAAGAGAGGAGACCTGAAATGAAATTGAGAGAACTTTTTGCTATACTCTACGTTCAATTTAAGTGCAACTTAAAGAAACTGTTTTAAAATAAATTTTGAAATATTTAATAATAAATACAAGTTTTTTTTAAATCTCTTAATAAACCTATCGTAGGGTAATCAGTCTGTTATACACAGATCCCTTTAAATAAAGTACTATGAAGCAAGTATTATTTTAAGCTTATCACTATGTTTATAAAGGGCTCAAACAAATAAACTCCTGGTGTTAAAAAAAAATAATGCTTCCTAAACTGAATTTCATGATCCTGGTTTTAAAAGTTCGCAAATGATATATGCTGCATAATTGTTATATATATATATATATATACACACACACACACACACACATATATAAAGCAATGAGGGTATATGTACACAACCTTTATGTACAACTTTTAACGACTTACTTCATTGTGAGCTGAGGGGTCGAGCTGCTAGTATACATGGGGTCCTTACTAAGAGGTCTCGAGTTCGAGTACTATGCCAGCATGAGAATACATTGCTCTTTTTTAATGTTCGCAACTGCTATTGTAAAGTGTAAAATTTAAATAATTTAATGTTTCGAAACCAATTTTGTATTAAAATTTATTTTATTTCAATTTTACTTTGTTTAAAAAATATTTTTACGCATTGTTTTTCAAATGGTAAAAAATATATATTTTAAAATAAATAATTATAATTATTTATAAATGTATAGATTCCTAGATGTGTAACCGTTTTACGAGTAGGCTGCAAAGCAGTGTGAGTGATCACTTAGGTTCGCGTGCACTTGTCTTGGAGGTCGTCAACACTCGAACACTTCCTTTCGCCGTGCGGTGCCTACTAACGTCACTGAACATTTTGACCTGTCACACCTAGTACTTCTGCGTCACGGGCCTGTTGGCGGGTGCGTGCGTGCTTACAAGATTAAGTGACTTAATTTTTGTAAAACATTAAAAGGCAAATCAAATAAATAAAATATAAAAAATTATTGATTAAAAAAAGTTTATTGAATTGATTTATAAAGTATTAAATTCGAATATTTTTACAAAGTCCTGTCTGGCATGTACTTTATAATAATCTTTTATACCTTCACTTGAATGGAAAATTACAACCTTAAATTCGTCAATTAATATACACATTGCCGATTCGCGTTCTCGTAGCTGGCGATGAAGGAATTATGTAGACGGTGGTTTCGAATGAGTGTGAGAGACAAGAGAGCCAGAGATGGTGAGAGAAATACAAGATTGAATGAAAGAGTGGGAAGGAAAGAACAATAATGGGAGGGCTCAGAATAAGCCTGTGGAATGAAATAGGGACAAGAGAGGAAGGAAAGAGATTGCATGAGAGAGACAAGAGACAAAAAGATGGAATGAGAGAGACAAGAGAGAAAGGGAAAGAGAAGGGGGGAGAGAAAGAGAAAGGAAAGTGGGATGGAAATGAAATGAGAGTGTGAGAGAGAGAGAGAGGAAAGTTATAGAGCATGAAAAAACGAGACAGAATGACGGTATGACATCACTATTGTATGCTCCTTGAAAAGACAAGTCCAATGATACACAATCCTTTATACCTATAGGCCTACCCTAAAATTTTTTCAACTATAAAAGTATATTTAAATTAATAAAAATATTAATTAAAATAATGATATTTTATCGGCTCCTTCAATACTCCATTGTTTAGTCTAAAAGCATTGATGAAGCCACCAAATGACCATAAATTGGTCGAAAACTGCCTTTCTGCGCATTCGAGCACAAGGCCTTTTTTTATGGTAAAGCGGAAATTTTTTACGGAAAAAGAGTTAAAATGAAAATCTTTCGTGTGCAAAAACACCAGATTCTGAGAGAAAAACAGGAAATTTAAAATGGCGACCAGAACCCCTGAAGGATATTTCTGGAACAGTATTTTTTTTTTTGCAGCTGGGCAATATGGGAATTTTTTTTGTGAAATAGTGATTTTTGGGAAAAATAATTGATTCATGGAGCGATTTTGGGTATAAACAAGTGATTTTTGGGTTAAAACTAGCGATACTGAAAGAAAAATACCAAGTTGGCGGAATTAAATATAGCTCCTTGGAGCCTCGCGCCCCATCCCTGTATCCCTGTCGTCCTCGAAACTTTTTCCAATCTACTCCTAGTCTCTAAAACCTTCCAGAAGTTGTGGTTGTTGTTCAGATTTCGCTCATTATGTAGGAGTCTAGATCGTATGTTGTATCCAATGCCACCTGAAACAATCGCACTTTACGTTTGTCCGCTTTGCCGATACATAATGCAGGCTGACAGTTTTCAGTCACCAGAATGGCATCTAAAACGTATGCGGCCATCACTGTATAGCAGGTTGTGGTTTCTGGACAGTGGAAGCCTACGCAATGACATGTGTGCCACCAGTTCAGCCGGCAGTAGACGGCATCGAACCGTCGACGCAGACAGGTCCACACCCGTTGCAGTGCTCCAGTATCGAAACAACAGTGTGGACGAGACTGTACGGTGCGTTACGGTCATGCGGACAAGAAGGTGTTCATCCCGTGCTATGGTCACGTTGCGTGG
The DNA here is from genome assembly GCA_029891345.1 of Dryococelus australis. NCBI lineage: Eukaryota > Metazoa > Arthropoda > Insecta > Phasmatodea > Phasmatidae > Dryococelus > Dryococelus australis. The sequence goes on along the minus strand of CM056994.1, from coordinate 172,268,793 downwards.
TTCAGTATACGCTCATCGCTGCGTACGACTCTCTTCTGTCCACTGATACCACACACGCATCACTGTCGTGGCAGTATGCCCTGTACGAGCCGAAATTTCACGGTACAACAAACCTGTTTCCGGAGACCGATTAGTCTGCCCCGTTCGAACTCACTCATATGCTGGTATGTCCCACTTTGAGGTTGACGCGGCATAAAGAAACTTGATTTCACTTCGCTTGACGGTTGTTCACTGACTGAACTTGGCGTAACATGAACCTTTCCGAACACTCGCTGCTGCGCCTGCGTGTACTACACCTCTCTGCACTCGTAATTACTTATTGTTGGTACACTGTTATATACATCTTCTGAGTTTAGATTCATTCAGGCCATTTTTTCTGGGTGTGGTAATTTTCATAAACAATGGTGTATATGCAAGTTAAACAGATGCGGCATTTATTTTTAAAATTGCAGAAGTTTAAACATTTTAGGTTCATTTTCAATGCCTTCCATATCGTTTGACCAATTTCGAATTAAGTCGTTATGCTTAAAGCTTTTTTAACAAGCATCAACTGTACCAATTCCTAACCTTTTTTGTCAGCCATAAAAAAAATTTACTTTTAATATCATATCTCACGAAATAATCAAGAGATTCCTAAAAAATTTGGCACAAAGTAACACTATGGTAGTTCATGTCAAATTACCTGCTTTAGTGAGTCATACTAATATTTTCAAATTGGTGGCCATTTAATATTTTAGACTACTATGCTATATCTACGCAACCATGCAATCAAGTTCAACTTAACTTTGTAAGCTGTAAGTGTATATATTTAAACAATCAAATGTGTCAATACACATACTCTTTTTTGCCATTTTGTAAGATATAACCATATGATAACATCAATTTTGTCATACCTCAGGAAACTATTTATCAACGCCTACTAAATTTGGCAGTCAAGTAAAACTATGTTAGGTAACGTAAAATGTTGCGTGTTAAGTGGGCCGGACAATTATTTCCAATGTACTGACAATATGAATATTTTATTTTAGTATTATCTATATTAAACACTTAGTAACGAAGTAAAACATTTATTTCTATGCTAGCAGTTTATTTTACAACAATTATGTGTGTCCCGCAGAGCCTCTTTTGTCCGTCATTTCGTTAGAGTGCCATATGAATAATTGAAGTTTTATTATACTTTGTGAAACAATCAACCAGTTCCAAACTATGCTGGCAAACAAGTAGTGCTGTGGTATGTCATTCAAATTGATAGTTTTTTTTTTTCAAGAAGGCCAGTATCTTGTTTTCAATGTCTTAGTTATATAAATATTTTAGCACAATACGATACATCTACGAAACAATATAACCAATTTCAGCTTAACATTTTATGCTGGCAAAATCTATGAAACCATAAAATGTGTTAATATGTAAACTCGTTTGTCCGCCTTTTTGGAAGAGAGCGCCACATTAGAAAAAAGTTTTGGTTTCCAGTCTCGTGAAACACGTTACTGATATCTCGCAAATGCAGGCGACAAGTTCTTCTCTTGCAGTCCAACTAAATTCATACAACTTATGGAGGTAGTCGCATATCTTCAAAATAATATCTATGTAAATATTTGAGGTTAGTATGCCAAGTCCCAAACAGTTTTAAAAGACGGTGACAAACATAGAATGTGCCAATATATAACCGTTTTGTTATCCAATAATGAAGATAGTGTCATATGAGAAAATGGATCTTTTATGCCATAATGATCATGGCCGTTTATGGCCTCACGGGATATCACTGTCTCCTAGTAGAAACTGCCAATAGAGCACCAAGCCCGGGACTAATTAATAGATTCCTACCAATCTTTGCACACACGTTGTGCTACTGCAGTCCATGTTTAAAGGGTGTCTTGCTCTATTTGCAGTTAATCTGCCATATCAATCATTAAGATAAGTTTGTAATTTCTATTTCAATTTTTAATCCTTTTCAATTAAATGTTGTATGCTGACAATATTCATTAGACATATTGCATTTAATATGCTTATAGATATAATATTTTGCAGTATTTTTGTAAGATAGTGGAGGTTTTTAAAATGCAACCTCCATGCCATATCTCGAAAACAAATCATCTAATTCCCACCAAAAGTTTAACACAAGTAGTATTACAGTAGGAGATGTAAAACTTGAATAATTTAAGTGGGCTAAACATTTTTGCTAACTGTTCAATATAAATTATTTAGAAAAGTTTATAATACCTTATAATTTATTTGACAAATTACTACCAAACATTTTATGTTAAAGCATTTTTTTTAATAAATAGATATGCCCATATGGAGCCAGTTATTGGGTATCGAAAGCGTCAACTGAGAAACTAAAAATGTTATGTCATTTCTCGGGAAATACTCAACCTATTTCCATAAAATTCTGCACATACGTATTGCTAGGGTAGATCATTAACTCATTCATGATTTAAGTGACTCACAATTTTTTTTTTCAAAAAGATATATCTGTATATAATTTAATACAGTAAACACAGTCTGCAATAAGTTTATACTGATTATTGCCGAAGTTGATGGTCAGAATCCTAACTCTGTAATGTAAATGGTTGCACGTGAACTTACGGTACGAGGAATTCTGTCTTCTAGTCTCAGGTAAGGCACATGTTTATTTCTAATTTCTCACTAGTATTGGATTTGTTTCTGGTTTCATCTATAATGAAATCGCTACCAACGAGACGCCAAGAACCAACTACCACCTAACATTTTAAGAACTACGTCCAGATAATTTGAATTCCTTCAGAAAAAGTAGGTTCATTAGACATATCCATAACTTATCGTATTAATATGTATGACATATATCTACGTCCGTTTCACAGCAGCTAGTATTCACTCAGAACCTCTTGTTACAAATTTATATGCTTAGAAAATCTTCTCAATATATTTCCTATTGTGTCTCCAAACTCATGTAGTTTGTATTGTATCGGAACATCTGTAGTCTTGAAGTCACAGTAAAGACATACTTAAAAACAGTGATGGTCTCTGTTGGACCGTAACCATTTGTTTCTGTTGTAATTTTACTAACTATATAGAGTGGTCCACCTAACGTGGACACCCTAAGGATTTCCGCAATAGTTGCAGATCACGAAATGTGGTTTTTCCTGAATGATTATACGTATGGGGGCGAATAATTTGCCGTATAGTGACTATTCGCAATACGTGTATGGACAGAACAATTTACTCACATGTGATGTTTTAACTGAAAACATTCCTTTATTTCAAGCGCACCTGGAAGTACGTGCAAAGAGGAACCATTCAATAATACAGTATTTGCAATGTAACGTATCGCAGAAACACGAATAAGTCATGTGGAAACAGGATTTATTTAGTTGGGATAGTAGTATAGGGAAGTGGACCTGTTCGCACGTAATGTTATGTCGTAAGTGGTGTGTCAGTGTGTGGCTTTGCGTACGCAATGAAGTAGCACACGAATTACGAAATAAAGGACGTTTCTGTGATACTTCCATTGCAAATGTAATATATAACTACAGCCCTGTCTCCGCGGACTTTCAGACTAGCTTCAGATTACTCGGACACCAACAATGTCAAATAGACCAATTATTTATACGAAATTTTTCCATTAATCAGTCTCGCCTGTCCACCAGTGAAGTGGATCCCACATTTAATAAAAAAAACTCTGCAGGTATAGCTCCCGTTTTTGAAACAACTGCCTTTACTTCTAAAAAATAGTTATTTGGCCTAACATAGTACTACGCCTATACCTAATTTAATATATATCTGATAAAAGGCGCGTCTGTTATGCTGAATCTGTAAATTATTAACACGCGGATTTTTGTCCCAATTGGTTAAAAGTAACAGAGGTAATTTGCAGTTGGGGGCCACGATGGTGTAGTGTCCAGAGTGCTCGCCTCCCACCTAGACGAAACGGGCTCGATTTCCGACGGCGCTTCCGGGCCAAAGGTTTTTTTTTTTTTGGCTTATGTGATGCTTGTAATAGTTACTGTCAATGTACAACATTTGCTTTGATTTTATCAAATGGCATGGTAAGTGGTAGTTATAACAAATAAACCTAAAATAATTAAATGGCAGCCATATGGAATTTAAGTGCCTAATCTAGTCAAAACATACGTTCCAAATTTGGCGAACATTGTTTGAGTAGGTAATTATTGATATATAATGTAAAATATTTTTTTTTTAATGTAGTGCTATCTTTCAAAATGACGGATTCACAGTAAAATTCATCTCTGAATTCAGTACTAACGTTCTGCACTGACCGAAAACCAAATTTGCTATATAAATCAGTTTAAAAGTTTTCGAAATATGATATATCACCCTAAATTTTGAAATGGCCGTCATTTTGAAAGTAAGTGCCCGACATGGTCGCAAACTGTAAAAGCCAGGTGTCCTTACGAAGTACTATATGTTAACCGAGTTTAATGAAATTCGGTTCATACATCCAAAAATTGAAAGGAGGAAACCCACTCACGCCCAGTCACACACACACACACTCACACAGCCGCCAAGACAGTAAAATGATATCATAAGCCTTTCTTTCCTTCGGAAATAGGCTAACAACCGGTTGCAAGGGAAAAAGCATTGATGGTAGTGACAGATTCAGAAGTTTTAGAACTCATGAATGTCATGTATGACAGGGAATCGTCCAGGAAAACTTGACTCTGTTTTATAAGTTACGTTTCGAAGGAAGGAAAGGCCTATGAGATCACTTTCCTGTCTGTGTAGCTTGGTGTGTATGCGTGTGTGTCTGTTCGTGTGTGGGTTCAGCCAATTCCTCACCCCTCCAATTTTTCAACACGTGAACCGAATTTCACAAAACTAGGTACACATATAGTACTAAGCAATGCCACCTGACTTTTATTGTTTTCGACCACTCAGGGCACTTCATCTTCAAAATGGCGGCAATTTTAAAATTTAAAGCGATATGTCGTAACTCGGAAACCACTCAAACGATTTTAAACAAATTTTTTATGCTGACAGAACATGATGTAAGGTTGTAACTATTTCATTCAGAGGTGAATATTGTTGTTAGTCGCCACTTTTGAAGAAAGCCCTACATAAAAAAGCACGTAAGTATTACTATGATTGGGCAGGTAAATTTTAGTAATTGAACTTAATTATACATTTATTATCAAAATTACTGCCTTACAAATATTGTAGTGATTTGGTGTTGCTACCATACAATTTGACCAATTTAAACCAAATTTTATACACTGACAGTATCTTCTATAGGCATTATATAAACCAAATAAACAATTTTCGTCCGTAATTTCCAAGACAGCGCTACATGGAAAAATTAAGTTTTAATATTATATCCCTAAAACTTCTGAACCAATTTTCTTCAAATTTAGCATGTATGTAATACTATGATAGGCCAATTAAATAAAAATAAATAAATTTATTAGCCACTTAATTTTAATATGGGGGTCATACAAATATTTTAGGTTTATTTGATATAACTACCATACCATTGGTTCCACTTCAACCAAATTTTGTACGCTGATGGTATGAAATACAAGCATTGGTCAAAAACAAACATTTTGAAAGGTAGCACTGCATATAAAATAAATGTTTACATTATATCTCGAAAATTACTAAACCAATTTTCGCCAAATTTTGCACAAAAGAAAAAATATTGTTAAGCACGTAAATATGAGAGTTTGACTTTTTTTTAGGTACTTTTTCGATATGGGAGCTATATAAATAATATGTTTTAATCGATACCATTTGACTAATTTCAACCAAATTTTGTACTCTAACAGTAAATTATATATTACGAGCATCAAATAAGACAAAAATCAAACTTTGTTCGCCATTTTACATTGTAGCGCTAAAGGAATTAATCCATTTTTCGTGTAATTTATTGGGAAACAATTTACATAATCCTTCCAAATTTGGCTATCAAGTATTACTACCGCAGTGATATGTACAAATATGCTTTAAGTAAGTCAAACCCTTATTTTCAAAATGGCGGCCATCTAAATATTTTAGCAAAGTATGAAGTATCTTCAAAAACATTTATTCAATTCCAACACTTCTTTGTATGCTGGTAGTATATATCAAAAATCAAATATTTCTACATGGAGCTTCTTTTATCCTACATTTTGTAAGACAGTGAGACAGAAATAAATAAATATTTACGTCATATTTAGGGAAACAATTTTCCGAAAACTACCAAATGTGCCAAAGAAATAGTACTGCGATAGGTAATATTAACTGATATGTTTACGTAGATATGTCACCCACTTATTTTCAAAATGTAATTAGGTCTAGCGAATCTTCGTATGGTGGCTGTATATATTACAACAATCAGATGTGTACACACAAAATATCTTTTGTCCGATATTTTGTAATATAGTATCACTTGAATTCAAATTACGTGATCTCCGAAAAAACAACCGATTTCTATCAAATTTGGCAAACAAGTACTATGGCAAGCTCAATAAACTGATATATTTTAAGTGGGTCAGACATACATAAATTTTCAAAATAGCTACCATATAAATATTTTAGTTTCGAATTTTTTATCTTCGAAACTGGAAAACCAATTTCAACTTAACTTTGTATGCTGACAGTATCAGTTTTATCCATCAAAATTGTCTTTGCAAGGCCTCATTTCTCCGCCGTTTTGTATGATGGCCTCACGTGAAATAACATAATTTTTATGCCGCATCTCAGGACACAATCAACCGATTTCTTTCAAATTTGGCGAATAAGTTTCAGTATGGTAGGCTATATTAATTTATGTATTTTAAGTATGTAAGTAATTTATTTTATGAATGTCGCGTAAACAAACATTTTTAATTAGTGTGCTATATCTAAGACATGTACATATTCAAATTTAACTTTGTATATTTCATCTATGATAATAATCGAATTTATATATACATATATATCAAATACATGCCATCTATTTATGAAGGTTGTCACATGTTCAATGGAAAATTTATGCCATATCTCGAGGGCCAATTAACCGATATGTATACAGAAATCCTCGTTTGCCGGATTTTTTCAAAGTAGTGTCAGGTGATTATACTGAACGTTTTGTCATATTTGCATAATAATTTGACTAATTTGCACAAAACTGTTTACACCAACAGAAACCCAAGTAAAGTTACATAATTTAAATGGGGTCAGCAAATGATTTTAAAAAATGCGGCCATACATATACATTCATATGTTTGGTATAGCCATTTAACTATTTAACAATTTTAATCAATTTTTTTATGCTGACATTATCTATTACAAACATCGTGTACAGAGCATCTTAGTAATAAATTTCGTAAAATAGCCCAATTTACGAAATTAAAGTTTTAATGCCTCATCTCAGAGACTATCAAATTTTTCACACAAGAAGCGTGATGGTAGGCCATGTAAACTTATGTATTTTAGTGGCTCAGGCACTTATTTTCAAAATGGTGTCCGAGTGAATATTTGAGGTTAGTGAACCCTACCATTCAAAACATTAGACTGATTACATCCGAAGTTGATGCTACAAATCCTGCCTCCGTGATGCTGTAGATTTCAGCTAGCTGAAAACCCTTTAATATTCTGTGTGTCCATATGGACACGCTTGTAGTAACTAACAACAAAAAAAGCCAAGGATTTTGTTGTTGAAATATTTTAAGTTGGTACCTACATCATGTGATGCAACAGACATTTTAGTTTTTTTTTTTCATTTATAAACAGCATGGATTAATTATTGTTGTTGTGGCATTTGACATTGATATATCGACAAATATTTTAATAACAAAAAAATCATGGACAATGAAACAGAGGAAGTACATTATAAAGCACTAAAATAATAATTGTTATATATGCGACTATTGAAAATATAACCTAAAGGTACATTCTATTTCATTTTGAGGTTAAGATTCCAGCTCACTGGCATTTTAATGACTTTACTTGGTGTGAAATGTTGATGTTTCTATGTGGTCACGCTAGGTATCCATGATAGCATTTTTCTCTACTTACCGCAGTAAACCCAAATAGATTTTTTTATCAGTGTCTATTATAATCAGATATTGATATGCGTACGGTCTTTAGTACCAAAAGTTAAACAGTGTCCTAGCCATAACTTTAGGAATGTTTCTGAAGTAAATTTTGATTTTACATTGAAACTCTTTTGGTACTAAAACTGATTACTTTTTCACACTTATTAGGTTAACTCTGTTTGCAGCTAATTTCATGGCAACACAGGTGTATACTTTTCACCAAATACACTATAAAATAATACCGGACACGTATATACAAATACACAGGTGAGAGAGCGACAAATTACCTAGCAACTTTGGTGTAACTATTATTTATTTGCAGTGTGCTGCTATGTGTTGGCTTAGGGTAGCAAGAGAGCTGAGTTGTCTCGGGGAAATGAGCAAGTTGTCCGATATATCATTTAGTGTATTAGCTTCCACATAGACGAAACTTGCACAGTGCACACAGTTAAATATCTACCTGTCCACTGTTCTAAAACAAAATATTTTTTTCGCGGAAATAATTGTAAAAAATTTCACTAGTTCGTGAGAAAAGCTATCTCATATTATGGCAACGTACTGATTGGAGTATTACTTAATTATAGGCATTGGAAGAACATCCTGCAGCAAGATGTTTCTGTCCAGGAGGCTTTGGATATTATACTTAATGTTGCTAAAAATGAAGCTGGAACTGATGATACAGCAAAATTCGCACCACCGTATCCATCAGTTCTGACTGATTAAAACTTGGGTGATGAAGATACTGGTGGAATAGCAGACAACTTGAATCCCAAGAAACTAAGAGAACAAGCAGAAATATGATAAAATAATGAAGGTAATGAAAAACCTATCACCTTCTGGCATCTGGCAACATCATCAAAGAGAACATGGGTGCATGGGAACATGGAATCGTATTTGAAACCATTTCCTAAACAGGACTATAGCAAATAAAAAGACTTTTGGATAGTAGAATAGTTTGAATTATTCTTCGATGTTGATGCAATTAGGTATTTTATTCAGGCATCAAACTCATTTGTTCTTTTGAAGAACTGTGACTACAGCAGTGTCACGAACAAAATAAACTACTGGGAAAATCACAAAGAAACTGGAAATGATAAGAAATAGGTTTGAGAAAATCCTAAGATTTTTTCACTGTGCGTTCATGGATAATGAAGACAAATGTGGCAGATTATGCCATCCGTATAAAAAATTCAAAAGAAATGCATATAATACTTTATCCCTCAACAGAACCTGTCTTATGATGAATCGATGGTGAAATATTTTGGGAAACACTCCTGTAAGCACTACGAAGGAAGCCCATACGATTTGGGTATGAAGTGCGGGACTTGACCTCTGTTCAGGGGTAGCTAGTACATTTTAGTATTTATCAAGGGAAATATCCTTGTTCAAACACTGCCTAGAGAATTACTTTGTTAAGGCGAGTGCACCAGTCATTCAAATAAATTGAAAGCTTCCGTCCAGAAATAAGAACACTACTTTTCACTCTTCTCTGACAATTTGTTTACGGGGCTAAATATATTATCATTTCTTAGAGATAAAAGTTATGGCAGTACTGGAACAATTAGGAACCATAGGATACCTAAATTGTGCCCAATGACGTCAAATAGTATTTCAGTATTAAAAGACAGGTATTATCATGAATCTGCTAGTGTCAAAGAAGATGGAGTTATGCTATCCAAGAGGGTCGATAACTCAGTAATATCATATTCATCTAATTGTCTTGGTGTTGAACCACAGTATACTGCAAAACGATATTCCCAGAAGGCGAAACGCATTATTCAAGCTCAACGCCTCTATCTTATTGGCGAGTATAGTCAGATAATGGGTGGTGTTGACCGTTTGGATCAAACTGTGGGTACGTATAGAATAAACATCGGAAACAGAAAATGATTTTGGACTCTACTCTCATAGTTTGTTGATGTTTTGTGCATAATGCCTGGCAGCTGGCAAGAAGCTCAGGAAAGAAGACACACAGTTGGAGTTTCGGCGTGAAATTGTTCAGGTGTACATGTTGAGGTTTGCAAAACCATCCAAATGTTTGGGAAAATCATGTACTTCATCAAGCAAGTCAAGAGTACCTGACGAGGTGCGGTTTGACTGCTCGAATCACATTGTGAAAATGTTTGAGAAAAAAGTGATGCGATGGAGAAGGATGCCGTTTGAAAACGTTTGCAGTTCGCATTCAGTGTGGGAAATGTGACGTGGGACTGAGTTTGGACTGTTTTGAGACATTTAATTCAAAATGAATTTGGAATTTAAAGAGACATTGTATACAGAATTAATTTTGTAGAACAATTTTGCTGAATTCGCACCAAAAATTAGCTAAAAAGTGCACCAATATTATCAAATTAAGATAAATAATTTTTACTCTCATAACTGCTTAGAGTGTCCATATAGAAACAGGTATTTTTAGTTAATATAAAAAAATAGATTTTAAAAATCATTTGTTGTGATTATACGGACATTTTGTAGTTACTGGAGTAAAGGAAATGACACCAAAACAAGAAAATTAATTCGAGCATTAAGGGGATAATGTTACGGGTTTTTCTAAATTCAAATCCTGGGTAAGTGACTTCTGTATTTTAATTGTCTTTGTACTGTTGCATATGTTTTTGGTTTCAGCTCTAATGATATTGCTGTCAATGCCTACCCGCCATTTAAGCTTTCAAGAACTTAACTAAATTTTATTTGCACCTATGTAGAATAAAGTAGGCTCATTAATCATTAGTGTCTTCTTCTTTTATAATTTATGAATTTTGTTAATATCTTCTTGGAAAAGCTGCAATATATACTTCTTATTATATGTATTATGATTTCCGCAATATGTGACTGGTTAATTATATTCCAGTTTAGATTGTTATTTTTTAATATACATTTTTTTTTTCCGAGTGCTTACGAACGTAACCAGAGAATAATTTTTGCTCGGATAGAACTGTCTGTCATTTGCCTAATTGTTCAAGTTTCGCTCGAATTGATAAACTTATCATTTGATATATGGCTCTTACTGAAATTATGAGGTAAGGAATAACAAAGTACTGTTCCATGTTGTAATACAGTGTAGGTTTAGCATGTGCAGAAATAACATTTACACTTTTGACAGGCACACATGTTCATATTTTTAACATTTTCCCCAAAATTATTTACACACCATAACCGACTTGACGTAAACTTGAGGATACCATCTGTTTATAAATCGGGATCTGGATGTTCCAGTCAAACTCGGACAACATCTCGCACAGATGCATCACACTGATTGTCTCTCCACACAGAAGAAACTCAAGCTGAAGGAAAACGTTTTATTTAAAGAATGCTGCTTTGAGCCTCTTCCTGTGTTGATGTTACACGCTACTATTCCATTGAAAATATGATGTTTTCAGGCATTTACCTGTGCACCCATTTATCATCATTTACTCTGTTTCAAAGTACGTGTTTCATTATTCATTTATGTGGCAAATATATGTTAAAAATGTATAAAAGCAAACAGTTTTCTTTTACTGTGTTCAGAATTTTGCTACCCAACATGCACTCACTTCACGATAAAGCAGCTAATCATGATATATGTGTTCAGTAATGCCGTATGTATGTCACTAGCCGTAGGCGATATCTCGTAATTTACGTCGTCGTACCTCCCGAATCAACTTGTCACTGCTGATTTCACTGTCGGGATCGGAAGTGGTTGTTGTTATTGGGTGGTCGCAGCGATTTTCATAGATAATATCCGCTCTTCCGCCGGTGGACTTAATGCGTCATTCTCTCAAACATTGCACAATTATTTAAGCTCAGAACATTCTAAAAACACTTTATTTTCCACAACGCAAATTGTGTTGCAGCAAAGAAAATCTTTGTTTAAATATGAATCACTGCAAAGCAGCTTTGCCGCAAAGAAAATTTTTGTTTATAGCATAAAATAATGGTAACAAAATTATTGCATTACCGTAAAAATAATTTCACTTCAAAAAATTTTTTTTTAAATTCCCTTACTTGTAAGGGAAGCTAGTTACTTCTACATGTAAGGTACAATTACCTATTAAATTTGGAATAAATTTACATAACATATGAGGTATTATTGCCTAATCGTACGGAAAAAGTACCTAACAAAAGTGGAGGAAAATTCCATACAATTAAGGTAATAGTAACTATATTATATAATAGAATTATTTTTAAAATTACCCGAAGATATAAGTCCTGTTAATTTCTTTATTACCTTTACCCTCTACGGAACGACAACCGTAACATCAACTCTAAAAGCCTCGCCATTTGTGGGAGGTTGGGCGAGAGCCACGGTCCTTGAGAACGATAGACCGTTGCGTTATGCATTACACCACAAAGACATTATGACAGCGTCAGTGATTATTAAGGTGTTAAACGATTGCTTTTTTCGGCCGTCTTCCCACTTATCCGTTGAGATTATTCTGAAGAGACGCAATGCGTCGTAAGGTAATTATCCCATCCAGTTATGGGATTTTTGACTATCATGTTCGTGAATTTTACTCCAGAGCGCGGTAATTTTACCTTACACGTAAGGAAAACTGTGTTTCCTACACAAGTTTGCGAATATTACCTTACTGTTGTCAGGTAATTTTACCATTATTTTTTACAGTGTTAGCACTAATCTTTAAGTTAAAGATAATTGCAGTTTTAGTAAAGCAAGATTAATGTTGCAGCAAAGATAAAATACTTGGTTGCATTAAGGTAAAGAAAATTTTTTTCAAGAAAATGTTTGGTAACACTAAAGAAATTTTTTTAAATCTTTTCTTTCTGTTAAGCAATATTTCTTTACCGCAAGCTAAAGAGCCTAAAATAATTTTTTTTCTTTGTTGTAAAGAAAATATTTTTACTGTGTGTAAACTCACATTACTGGCCTGTATCAAATGACTAGGAAGCGTATTTCAGAAAAGGCAAATGCAGCAGATATTAAGATTATTTTATCTGCCGCGTTTTCTATTACATAAGTAGACGTGGTTGAAATTCAAAGCTGAAATGTTAACTTAAATAACTCGTAACCAGGTGTGGATCCTTCTTTTAGGTTGCGCGAACCAAATCTGTCTTGCGGAAGAAAATTTCCTGTTCTCCTAACGTTGTGTGGCAAGGACGCTGGCATCATGAAAACCGTTTAAGATTTCGAATTACAAATATATTTTGTTTCGTTACAGTGAATTGTTGAATTTGTATTACCTGAAAGTCGCTGTCTGCCTAAAAGTTATACACATTTGAAATAAATAAATGCAGTATACTGATACAAGCTGCCTCATTAGACACATTAACAAAGTTAATTGAGTATATTTTAATCTCGCGGTTTACAAAAAAATATATTCTATGGCATTCTAATTTAAATTTATATTATTATTTTGAAGAACCAATGTAAGAGCCCCAGTAGACATTTAATGCAACAGTTAAAGTGTAAGTACAGATTGACAATTTATCTAACACCTTTTAACCTACACTAATATAACCAAGAGATAAAGTTTGTGAGTTTTTAGAGGTAATCTTTGGACTAAATTATCAGATAAAAAAAATGGTTTCACTGGTAAGTAACCTGGATATTCTGGATGAACATAGGCTATATGTCATGACGTTATACCAGGGGAAATTTTTAATACAAATATTTACATAACGATGAAACCATTACATTATACTTTTTGTATGTACATTCATCCTCGAAACCATAGATTTACGAAACAAATGTTCAAATCAATTCATTCCAAATAAAGTTAAATAAATTGTATAAATTTAACTTACAATTACGGCGAAATAATTATATGCACTTAAAATTTTTTGTAGATAAATTAATTAGTTACATGATTTTATTTTTGCCATACCTGTATTAGTTTAGCAAGAAATGTTAATTTTTAAAACTGAATTTAAATGCAAATTTAAAAGTTTGTTATAAAATATATTTTCAAAATAATAAATCGATGCCCAGCGATTGATTTCGGTAATGATTTTGTGATTATTTAGGGTTTATTTTGTATACAAGAGATCTTTTATTCTTTGCTTGAGCATTAGCTTAACGATTAACTGTTATTAAGACGGACTTTACAATATTGGAAATCGTTTTTTTTTAAATACTTACTGAAAAAGGTCATTGGATTTACATTTTTTTAAATTATGTCTACATTACAAATTCATTATTTTACTTGTTATTTTATTGTTTACCGTAGATAATACCAATGTCGATTTAGTTAAATAGCCAATTAAAAAAGACAGTTAACTTACTGCATGTTTGTGGTTGCTCTTAAGGATCAAATAGTTCGTAAAGATGACTTCATGGTTAAAAGGGAATCACAACATTCTAGAAATACGTCCGTGGTGAGGGCGGATTAAATACGTCGAATTAAAGACTCTCTCGCGGAATGCTTGCAGCGGCTTGCCATCCAAAATATAAGAACATAACAGGCTCACGCTAGGGAATCTAGCACCAAACGCTCCCAGCGGCTTGCTGTCCACCGAACACATGCGTCTTAAAAATGCGATAGAGAGTAGCACTGAACACTCGCAGCGGATTATTACTTAGAGACAACGCAAGTAGTAGGATTTGGAGCATCGAGGCATAACAGCGTCTGGCACAGCAGCCGGGAGCCGCTCGGCTGCCATCTTGGATGTTATTTACCATGACCTATGACCCGTGACCTTGACCCCGATTATCTCTGACACCAAAAACCAATCCAATTGGAAATAAAAATTATAGTAAAATTTATAACAGAATTGTAATTAAAAATCATTAAAAACATAAAAAAATCATTAATTTTTTTATATTTAATAATAACATTTGCTTATTAAAATATCTTTAACCCCTGCAGCTATGTTTTCCTTTTCTCCTTCGAAAATTCCCTTTTTTCCTTCATAATTTCCCTTAAAAATTATATTTAAAAAATTGTTTCAAAAACTTCTTTATTGAAAAGCATTTAATACCCGCGACCATTGTTCCCTTTTTCCCCTCAAAATTTACCTCTTTTCTTTCAAATTTTCCCGTAAAAACAATTATTAAAAAAAAGTTTAAATCGTTTCTTTATTAAAATGCCTTAACCCCGACGGCCATTTTTCCCTTATTCCCCTCAAATTTTCCTTTTCCCCCTAAAAATTCCGCTCAAATTTATTCATGAAAATTATTTTAAAAATAAATAAATATTTATTTTTAAACCTCACATTTCCGAAGGTCCAACCACCCCCACCCCTCGCCAAAATAAGCTCCACCAATTAGTCAATCTCGTTCCATTCCCAGCAGACGACTTGCTTCCTCACCCCCACTCCCCTCATCAATACTCATTCCACCATCTTTATTTTTCCGTTCGTCATTTGTTTATATATTACTGTTGGCAGCCATCTTTGTTTATATGTTACTGGAGGCCGCCATAATAGTGTATATGTTACTGTTGACCGCCATATTTGTGTATATGTTACTGGAGGCGGCCATATTTGTTTTCGTGTACATAATTTGTTTATATGTTACTGGAGACTGCCATGTTGGGAGGCAGCCATATTGCTAGCTGCAGTCCTCCATGTTTTTTTATTGTCATTTGTTTTATATTTTGTCTCTCACCTTCGTGCGACAACCATATTATATATAATATGTTTACATCACATATGTTCCACCAGGTGACAGCCATATTTGTTTTAGTGTATAAAGTATGGATTACACTGTCGACACCCTCCAATGATTTTCATTGGCTAATAAGTGTTTAGTCGACAAGCCTCCACCAACTTCGTTCCATCATTGAATAACTTTATTTCGACTCCCTCCATGTTAGATTATATTTTTCAACACACATAAGTAGTTTCGATTATTTCACCTGATATAGGCCTGAACCGAATGGTGGCATTTACCATTTCTGCAAAGTACTTTAAATTGTCATATTTTTAATTTTTATTCTTATTTATAAAGCGGTAAAGGTTTTTTTATAATAAAACACAGCATATCTTTTTTACATTAAATTTATTTTACACATAATAAAATATACAGGTTTATTAATCTTCTTCGATGTTTAAGGCTCGATGTCCGCCTCGGCGACCCAGGAATTGTAGTGGGCCGGGAAACCCCACCACTTGATGTAGGTGATGCTCGAAGACGAGTAAACAGTTACTGTGTGCGAATAGTCAGCTGCGTTCATGACAGTATTTTGATGGTTCTGTCGAGGAAATTGTAAGATACAAGCCGGTCGTGAAGTATCAAGCAAAATGCTTATATGTTGGCAAGGATATTTCCATGTGTAGTGAATTCGATCCTGCAGTCGATCACATTTGAGATAACATGGTCGTTCTGTTTACTTAAGTCGGATACCATGAGCAGGATCAAATACTTAATCATATCAGGGCTCAATATCGGGGATTGGGTGCATCCATAATATGCAGTTTAGAATCGAGCGTACATCTGAAATGCAGCAGGTACTGGCCATTTACAAATTTCGGGTTCATGTCTACGTACGGGTAGCTTTCGATATTCGAAAATATTGTGACATTTTCTATTTGGAATGTGTTGAACTGCGAACGGCTCAATCTTACATTGTGTTGTCTTTCGTTCTGTAGCCCAACAATGACGTACCTCGGTTTCTCAGAAGCAAAGCTGGTCTTCAGGTCCTCACCATCCAGTTAATGTGCTAGCTTCACGAACTGAAAGCCACATCTATGGTTTTACCATCTTCCACATTCTGCAACATGTGTTGGCATTATGCTGTGCTAAACTGCACATGAGGCAGCATCCATTCGATACACTGTTGGTTAAGGTGCATTGCCTCCAGTTTTTATCCCTTACCCACTATGGTATCCAAATGCATATTGGTGAACAATATTACCAGCTTCGAATTGAAGATAATTCATTTGTAGTCTTCAGCAAACCCCAATAGCATGGAGAGCGGAACATATACTTCGAACCTTCCTTCGGCATAAATGGGAACACTGTAGCGATCTTCGATTCCCCAGTCTACCATCTTGGCTGCAGGCAGCATATTCGGCGTGAGCGTAAGGTAAGTTTTGATCTTCGAGGTTATGCCCACATCTCGCGACTGGTTTACCTCGGCACCGTTGTGAAAGTAGGCGATGCGAACGATCAGGTGAAGAATTCCATTGCTAATTATTTTTGTCGATGCTGGATTGTTCCCATCTTCTTTCGTTAGAGTCCCCCTGATTTGCCGGACAGGCTGGCCAGGAAGAGTGTAGATATCTTGGTGTTGGACTGCTCTCTGAACTTCCTATGGTGGTGTGTATAGCCCGATTAGGAATGGCTGGTAAGCATACAAGTTCCATCTTCGTTATGCTGTCATCGAAAACGGTTGGCTTATCGTAGTTTAGGAAATCTTCCATGGTGATCGACCTCGTAGCCGAGACTGCAGAGGATAATCTCACTAGCATGTATTAACTCCTTGGAGACCTGTGACGCACTGATGATCATTTTTTCAAGTGTTAACTGCTTGGAATCCTGTGTAATGATGGTATATTTAGCACGACACATTCTCTTATAGCTGCTGGTGGGCATAAATCTTATACCCATCTTCTCAAATGCAGACGCAGGGTGATATCTTCGCTTCGAAAGTTCAACAACTCTATGTGCTGGTTGACGACTGTCACGACCACCTCGTGTGCTCTCTTCACGATGACTGGAACATAAATAATGCCTTGCGGTACTACGACCAGTTTATAACCTGGAGGGATCGTAGGCAATAATTCGTGCTGCGTATTGCTTCGCCTGCCGTTGATGTATGTGTCGCTCGCCAAATTGCAGGTTATTTGTATCATATTGACTGGCAAAATATTAACAGGCTGCGACGACACGTGTGTTTTACCAGCTTCATAGATGCGTGGCTCAAACCCCAGCATAGGTCCGATGGTATCCAGTTTCGTAAAGTTAATATCTTCGTTGCATCTGATAACACTCTACAAAATATTGGGATTCCCATGTAGTTGGAAATCAGTGTCGGAGTGGAGCGAATCTTCAATGTACCTTGCACTATCGTATATTTCATAAGAGTCAATGGCAAACGAAACTTCATGGGAAACATTAGCACTTTTTACGAGGTAAAACTTGCAGTTTTTTTCGTAATTGTTCGTTATAACGTAATTTTTAAAATCGAAAGGCCTATGCTCCATTCCCCCTCTAGGACGAGTGGCAGAAAATGTACCGTATGCAGGTCGGAGCTACGACCCATCAAGTTAAGCGTTATCGACATGACTGATGGTTTCCTTACAGTGACTAGCCTTTTTATATAGTTACTTGTAGGAGCCAACCAGGAAGTGAAGGCACAAATATCCATAGTTCCACGTGTTAGGCAACTGGTCCGTTTCAGAATTGTAAGACAGTTTACAATTTTTCAGGTACTTGCCCAATTCAGGAGGAGGATGCAAATTCACAAAACTATCATAATAGTCTTGTGTGTGCCGAGCTACCCAGTTACCCAGGCTACCCAGTGTGTGCCGAGCCAGCATATCCAGATTAATTACCGTGTATTCTTCTCTTTTGGGTTTAGCAGGCAAACCATCTCTCATAAACACTTCGCGAAAATTAGGTATTTTCAATTTGTGTGGAAACAGTTCCTAATCCACATTCGTGTGTGCTTGTTTCGGTAGAGATGTCAATATTGTTTCTTCCTGCTGCGCCTTTTTTGCTCACTTCCACATCATACTGGGTATGGTCTTAGGTAGAGGCCTTGCCAGTTTTTTTTTTTTTACCCATGGCGATAGCTTCCGAAATTTCCATTGTGTCTTTGTGCCTTGGTCAACTGCTTCCGTTCGTTCGATGCAGTGTTGACGGCTCTGGCGGTACCACTCGTGGCTCCAATTAGGCCTCCGAGGGCCACGAGTGCGGGTAAAAGCAATGGAAAAAAGCTGCCAGTAGAAATTTTCTTTAACTTAGTGGCTTTTCTTCTTTTTGTTACTGCTTTTCTTTTCACTTGGGCATTTATTTTGCACTTATCGCCCATGCCCACCTTCGATTTGGCATTCATAAAGTTGGAAACACCTCACGCTGCTATTTTTTCTCCGAGCCCGGAATCTGATAATTTCCTTATTTGGTCCGCCTTCTGTGCATGTATCTTGTCTATCCAGTGTCTGGTTTGCAGATCCTTGTCATTGAAATAGGCGATGTCGTGCTGCTTGCATGCCTTGTCCAGGGTGTATATGCCTGTCTCGATGCGTGACAGCCTTTTAGCCAGCTTGGTTCCTGACCCACGGAATCGGTATCCGGGAATGTGCAGCTCTAATATTATATTATTGATCAGTGTATCGACGACCCCAGTTCCAGCTATTGTCTTACCTCTTCGAGACATCGTAGTGAACTGAGCGAGAAAAGTATAAATACGGCCCTTTTATACATTTCCATTTCAGTATCATTGCAGACTTGAAACAGTACTAGCGTATCACATATTGCAATATGAAATTTCAGTGTGATTTCTGCCAGTGACAGTTTACGCAGCGTGATAACTTGAAGAGACATTCTATATGTGTTTAATGTAATCAAGACTCTTGTATATTCTACCTCCTCCTCCTCCGCCTCATTCTCGTGCTCCACCTCATCCCCCTCTTCCCCCAAAATATGATATTAACCAAGCAGACGAAAACAGTATACAGATCATTAAACAATATGTTACTCTACTCATATGCATCCATGCTGAAAATAAATCTATGTCACACTCATTGTGGCATGGAAGCTTATTTCCGAATACAGTGAGGTGCATAATCGCATGACGATCAAATTGTGGGAAACCGTGTGTTCTACTGAGCCTGCTCGAAGAAGAGAACTGTCTCCAGTTCGAGAACGTTTACCTATACTTCAAATCACTCCAACAATCGAAATATCAGCGATTGGCACGACTATTGTAGGCTGTGGAGGACATGGTTTATTTCTCATGCAGTGATAATGAAGCAGTCGTACCTCCGAACGAAGCACTGCGAAACTCGATATTTGTCTTCGACGACATTGCCTGCGAGAAACAAACTTGCATTCAAGAATACTTTAGCATTGAACAGCATGAATGCATGGACTGCGTGTACCTCGGCCAGACTTATTCGAGCATTCCCAAACAACTGCTTCGCAATAATGCTAATGTGTTGGTGTTGTTTCTCATGAACGACACTAATTTATGTCACGTTTACAACAGTCATGTAAATACGGACATGACGCTATCAGATTTCAAATGTATGTGTGCTTTGTGCTGGAGAGACAAATACTGATTTTTGACCATCGTAAAGGATTGGCGCCTATATTATGGGAGGTAGAGGCGCAGGTTCGATTAGTTCATCGCCAGCCGTCGAAAATGAGTTGTAGCATTTCGAAACGAGTATCCTCAAGATACGTCATCATAAAGACAATTATGGCTGTTGTCTCATAATACGGAATGATAGAACTGGTGATGCTGGTAGAAGAATAATTCGAAACATTGTTGAACCCGAACGATCTGGGGATGCTGCTACTGAACATATATTCTTCGAAACTGATAATGACATCATTTTGGAACTGCGCAGAATGTTGGCCGAACAAAACACTTTTTTTTAAAACTACCTGTCCGAGCTCGGAGCGATGATAGAGCATGTAAAAATGGAGATCGTCCACGATATCGTGGCCATGGACGAGCACGAGACAAGTGTTCAAAGGCAAATTATCGACGAATTGAATGTAGCATCTGCACGAAATGAAGAGACCCTGAAAAAATGGAAGAATATATGACACAAGCATTCGATATCTCGATTTCCCACCTCGCCATGAAAGCAGATGTTCAAAATTACAGTGAATGTCTGAGCAAGATCGAAATTATGTTGGCGGGGACTCATGACTAAATCTATAAAAGAGAGCGACAATGAGAATTTTTATTGAGTATGATGGCAGACATTGCAAGTGAACTACATCGAGTGATTCACTCTGTCCGCTAAATATTTGTTCACTAAGAGAGCCAAACTTTCATGCGACCATATAACTGTAGACATTTTTAAGGTCATCACTCATCGTCTCTATAAACTCAGGGAGAGCTATGGACCAGCCGTAGACTTTAAGTCTGTGATCGGCAATACTGTTAAGCCTTTGTAGAAACGAAAGCATGATGAAGTACAGTCATATCAGGACGTTGTATCGCATGCGGATTTGCCACACAACAAGAAAGTACGGAACAGAGCCCTGAAATATAATGCTCTGGCTCGTCGGTACCTACGATCGTACACATCTCGTAATAATAATATGATATGATAATGATTTAGACATAATGATAAATGGATCCTGGTGCTGATGAAATACAGTTTCTACCATGTGGAGGCATCCGAGTTGGCAATTATATGATATGTGGACCCCTGGACTATACAAACTTTTATTTTGCAAGAAGCCTAGCGACTTTACAGAATCCGACCTCCTGAAATACGAAACTTTGCTCGAACTCAGGCACGCACTTTACCAAGATAACAATCCCGAGACCGGTGTATATAAGGATGAATATTGCGAAAGAATTGGCATTCTCGCAGATCTCTTCAGCGGCCTGGCACTAAAAACCGATGAAGGTCTGAAGAGGATAGATTACGTCAAGAACAATGATTACATGTTTTGGGACGATCTGAACGAACTGGTCGTTAGGGTGCATCTACTGCTTGCTTTGCAAAGTGTTAGAAATTACTCCCACATCAAAGAGATAGCTTCAACCATAGAAGAACTTAAGGAGGTGGGCTACATATGATGAATCGATTGGGTACTGCTAATGACCTGCATGCGGCTGCCAAGTGCAACTACTGCCATTGCAAGGTCACAATTTGTGGGATGAACAATCTGTTTCAAGCTGACTTCGTCGAAAGGATACCATATGCTCAAGTTAACAAAGGCTACAAATACATGTTAACAGTCATCGATGCCTATAGCGAATTCGCCTGGGCCAAGCTGGTCAAGTCGAAGAAAGCACGTGATGTCACCGAGGCCATAACAGATGTGTTGAGCGAAGGACACATTCCGGCCAATAATATGTGCTATGTTTTAATCAAAGCAAAACCTTCCCACTTTATTTATAAGAATAAAAATTCTAAATATAACAATCTTAAATACTTTGCAGAAATGGTCAATGTCACCATTTGTTACAGGCCTATATCAGGTGAAATAATCGATACTACTTATGTGTGTTGAAAAATATAATCTATCATGGAGGGAGTCGAACTAAAATGATTCACTAATGGAACGAAGCTTGTCGACTAAATACTTATTAGCCAATAAAACCCCATTGGTGGGTGTCGACAGTGTAACCCAGACTTTAAACATAAAAACAAATATGGCTGTCACCTGATGGTACACAGGTAATGTAATCATATGGTATATAATATGGTTGTCGCACGAAGGTGAGACACAAGCTATAAAACAAATGACAATAAAAAAACATGGAGGACTGCACCTAGCAATATGACTGCCATCCACCATAGCAGCCTCCAGTAACATACAAACAAATGATGTACGAAAAAAAAAAACAAATATGGCCACCTCCAGTAACATATACACAAATATGGCGGTCAACAGTAACATATACACAAATATGGCGGCCACCAGTAACATATAAACAAAGATAGCTGCCTCCGGTAGAATGTAAACAACTGGCGAACAAACAAATCATGATGGTGGAATGAGTATAGGTGAGAGGAGTAGGGGTGAGGGAGTTAGTGGTCTGCTGGGGATGGAACGAGCATGACTAATTATGGCGGGGGTGGGGGGGGGGGGTAATTGGAAAATATATGTGTTTTTAATAATATTTTATAACATTTTTGATCAAATTTTTATAAAAAAATTTTTAAGGGAATTTGTTACGGGAAAACGGAAATTTTGAGGAAAAAAAGAAAAATTTTGATGGTAAAAAAAGGAAAAATGACCATTGAGGCTAAAGACTTTTTAATAAACAAATTTTTTAACGCTTTTTTAATAAAAAATTTCTTCAGCGATATTTTGAGGGCAAAGAAGGAAATTTCGTGGGAAAAAAGGGGAAATGGCCGCCAGGGGGAAAGACTTTTTAATTAACATATTTAAAAAATAAAAACGTTATGAAAATACATTCTAAAATACTTTTTTTTAAATTTTTAAATAATTTTTTAGAAAAATTGTTTGTTATAAAGTTGTTTTAATTTTTTTACATTTTTTTTTGTTTTAAGGGGTAAGACGTCGCTGGGGTCATGGTCAAAATCATGGGTCAAAGGTTAATGTCAAGGTCAATGACATCCAAGATGGCGGACGGTAATATAACAAGATGACGGCTGGGCGGCTCCTGGCTCCTCTGCCAGATACCATTATGCCTCTGCTCCAAATCCTAGTATAGGCCGTTCACAGTAATGTGAGCGATTTTTCAAATGTGTTTCATCAGACATAATAACCAATAAATACATTTAATTGGGGCCTCGGTATTTTAGTTTTGGGTATAGTGAATGTATAAACTGTTTTTATTACTCAAATGGCGGGGTTTACATTAACAAGTGGTGGAAGGATATAAATAGGTTGAAAGAAAAATGTAACCAGGGCTTCAAAAGTGCTCACTTTATCTTGAACGGCCGCGCATACACATCTACATCGCATCCTATTCGAATTTTAGCCCATGTTAATACACCGGCTTTCAATTATAATCCTTAGTTATATTACGCTCAGCAGAGAAATATGCTAATTGGGCAAATTAATTACACTTTATCTAGAAGTTTAACAAAAACAAATGGAGCGATGAATCCAATGGTATCTGCTGTGCTGCGGGGAAAGTTGTTCTTCCAAAAAATCAGCACCCCCTCCTTTTTAAAAAAAAAAAAACAATAAAAAGTCTATTGAAAGGCAGTCATCCATTATCTACGCATGTTTGAATAATATACAAAGGTATAATTGTATATTCCAGATGGCGTCATTCAGCGCAAAATAAATACAAAAAAACTACTTTATGCCTTCTTCTAAGATAGACGTACATATATATATTATAATAAATAGATACCCAGCAAAGCTGATGAGGGGTAGTGCTGGTTGTATATAAAATATCATGCATTAGGCATTAGAGTGGAAAATGTAATGAATCATACATACTACTCAGTTCTATACTCTTTGTTGTTCTCTAGAGTTCATTCTTTTAGTAGCCTAGACCTACACAAACACGAAATCTAAGTGAATCGTAGTTGTATTTCGCATGATTTTATAAGGCGACTAGTAATTCATTTTAGTAGGAATTTTCATCCACGGCTTCTGGTTAATATTTATTAAATAATGACGAATTATTTTTCTCGGTATTTTTATTTATACCTCTGAATGGAATAATATCTATGTGGATACATCATATTTCTCGTTTCTGGAGATAATTTTCTGAACTGAGAAGAATTAGTTCTGTAATGGCTTCTGTGTTATAGACGGAAATGGGCTAGACAAATAAATGTCTCAACTAAACGCTCGTTGTCGTAAGAGACAGAGAGTAAAACAGAGTACTCTTATTCCACGACTAACCCAGTTGCGTTTGTTTGTCTGAGAGAAAGAGGAAGCTATGTGTTGAAATAGTTACACTTTTCTTTTTAATAACGATGCTAGAGCACATACGAGTGATTGGAACTACTTTATGTAGAGAAAGAAATATAAATATATCAAATAAAAAAAAAATATATATTGACTTTGTTTCTTCTAAGATACTCTGTAATATTCAATTTTCTTACAAACATCAACGACAATAACTTTTTTCTGCACGTTGTTTAGACAATTGATTAGAAGTTAAATAAACAGAAAGTATCGCGAGATAATACTCTATTAATATTATATGTTAAATAACTAAATGGTGAAAGATATTGTGTTACTTATATACTTTGCCATTTGCGTCTATTCAATTTACTATTTTTTCGTATTATCAGTGTATGAATTATTTTCCTTCTATGTAGGTATATTATCAATAACACAACATAATGTTCTCATTAATGAAGTGTCCAATCATATAAGGCGCGAAAGAAACAAATGTTTAGGTTTATCTGAAAAAATATAAGTACATAATTGTACTATATATACAACCGTAATAAATTATTATTATATATACATATAATAATTTATTACGGATGTATATATAGAGTACAATTATATATATATGTTCTATGAAGGGATTGCAATCTAGTATCATTCAACAAATCTGGCCTAGTTATAAAAAGTAAATTAACTTTATAAGGCCGATATAATCATAATTAATATTATAATAACTTCAATAGCTGTCGATTTTTAAAATGCAGCACTGTGATGAAATAAGTATTATTTTGTACATGTTGTTCAGCCTTTTTATTTATGGCTCAAGTATAGTATACTATCTTGGCTAAGTGAGCGACAAGCCAAGTAGTGGTGCATGTAGAAACTTACTATTCTTGAGCTTGTTCCTAGAGCGGGAAAACTTCTTTTTGTATCTTCCACTACCAATAATCTTCTCGGAAAGAGCACTTCAGACACCTACATGTTCGGAGTATAAAAGTTTTCACTGCTTCTAAGTTCTGAGTTTTGACATGGTTCATATGAAACTTTGCACTAGAAAGCATTTCATCCAGCTTTCAAACTTCTGCAGTTTTCCAAGAATTGCCATGTAAAACTTAATTTTATGGTATGAATATTGTTTTTTATTTGAAGATATGTGGCATTTAACGTTATATTTTGTCAGGACTATGTGGGCTTTCAGTCATCTACAAGAAGTGTAAAAGCAGATTAAAATGTGTGTGATATTCAAGTACGTAGTTTTGTGCATTAGTTGTAATAGTTGTAACACTGCGAAAATATTACATTTCCAATAACAGACTTAGCTTCGTTAAGCACAGTGGCGAGGACAGTTTACAACTAATGTGATAACGATGGCTAATGAAATAAGAGAAATAATGATAAAACATGTGACTATTGCACTACTGACCAATGGTGACAAAATGAGTGAAACAATACAAGCCATTACCCAACTAAAATACACAAGATACTACAGATTTAATAAAAGAACTGTGAAACAAACATTTACGAAGTCAACTAGCACTCATTCTAAGGCTTGAAGGAACATGTAATTCCAAAAAGAATAAAAAAACATAAATGATCTTAAATTTAATTATTTTTACCTAGGGTTTCTGCTCAGGCAGGAAATTGTTGCCTGCATATATAGATACCATAAAACGCTTAGTTTAATTAGATAGGCATGACAGACACAAGAATAACGGTCAGAAATAACTTAAACACAGTCGAGACTATGAAACATCAAATTACTGATAACTATAGGCTGTTCACGGTAAACTGAGCACTTTTTAAGGCCCTCAAAACAGGCATTAACAACTGATAAATATATCTTATTTGCAGCCTCAGGCTTCAAATTTTGAGTGTGGTGAATGTATTCACTGTGTTTATTGGTCACAATGCAATGTTTATATTAAAATCAGCAGGAAGATGGAAATCGGATGAAAGGAAAAATTTAGAAGGGCCTTAAAAAGTGCTCACTTTACAGTGAACAGCCTATAATGAGCCTACTTTCCTCTCCATCGGTGTAAATAAATTTTAGTTAAGTCCTTGAGAGCTGAGATGGTAGGTAGTCATGGACATTTCATTGACAGCAATATCATTAGGGATGATATCGGAAACACGTAAAACAGTACCAAGACAACGAAAATAGACAAGTTACTTTCACGGGATTATAATTCGGAACAACTCATAAAATTAGTCAATCTATAAATCCTCTATATCACAGATGTAGAATTCATAGCATCAACTTCGGATGTAATCAGTCGTATATTTTAAATGTTAAGGTTTACAAAACTGATATATTTACTCAGCCATCATTTCGAAAATAATTGCCTGTACAGCCTACCATTACGCTACTTGTGTGAAAAATGTGATGGAAATCGGTTGATTGGTTACCGAGATAGGGCATAAAAACCTTATTTACTTTAATGTGGCTATCTTACAAAAGTGCTTTAAAAAAGGCTATGTATACGACGTTTGTAACAGATAATGACAGCATAAAAAGGTTGAAATTTTTAAATGTTTAAATATACGTGTAAAACATGTTCAAATAACTATAAGACCACCATTTCTAAAATCATTGTCTGACTCCATTTAATTCATGTAAATTTACATTAACTTCTGTAGGAGCGCAAAATTATGGAAATTAGCTAAATTATTCCGCAAGTATATCAATATGTTCAATGCATTTACATGACACTAATTTTCAAAACATCTGGCAAAAGTGAATCTCTATGCATATCGGAATTTTGGTTCTCGAGATATTGTTTAAAATCTCCATTGTCAATTTGACGAGCTTCATAAATTTAGGGCAAAGAATTTATTTATAAGTGCATTCTATTATTATCATATGTACAATATACAAAGATATATTTAAATCTGTAACATGTAATCAAATATTCAAAACTCTGAACTTAAATGTTTGTATATGAGCCATTCAGGAAAAAATAAACTTACATGCGTATAACATATTTATTAATTAAGCCTACCACAATACAACTTCTTCGAAAAATTTCAAATAAATTGGTGAATTATTTCCTAAGATGCGGCATACACAATACTTAGTTTCATTTAGGGCTTTCATACAAAATGGCAGAGAAATGAGGCTTTGTACAGAGAGTTTTCATGGATATAACCGATACTGCCAGCATACAAAGGTAGGTTGAAATTAGATCTGCAATTTCCTGTATAAAATTCGGAGCTAAAACGTTTCTATAGCCGACATTTGGAAAATGTGTCTGATCCTCTCAAAATTAATTAGTTTACCTAGCCTGCTATAGTTCTAATAGTATGCTTAGTTTGGTAGAAATAGGTTTTTTTTTTTTTCGGGGAACACATAATTTTTATATGTCAAGTGATCACATTTGATTGGTTTAATATATAGAGCCACGAAACAACATTTCATTGGAATTAATTACATTGTTTCGACAAAAGTGCACATAAAATAAATAGCTATATGGTGCCATAATTAAAATAAGTGTCTGACATACCTCACCCATATCAGTCAACCTTAACTACTGCAGTACTACTTGTTTGCAATATTTGGAAGTAATAATCCAATCGTTTCCCCAAATACAACACCAAAACTTTATTTATTCATGTGGTACTAGATTACAAAATGCAGAACAAACGAGGCTTCACATATATACATTTTATGCGTGTTATATATACTCCCAGTATACAAAGCTAAGTTGGAATTAATTACATGGTTTCGACAAAAGTACACATAAAATTAAAAGCTATATGGTGCCATAATTAAAATAAGTGTCTGACATACCTCACCCATATCAGTCAACCTTAACTACTGCAGTACTACTTGTTTGCAATATTTGGAAGTAATAATCCAATCGTTTCCCCAAATACAACACCAAAACTTTATTTATTCATGTGGTACTAGATTACAAAATGCAGAACAAACGAGGCTTCACATAGATACTTTTTATGCGTGTTATATATACTCCCAGTATACAAAGCTAAGTTGGAATTAATTACATGGTTTCGACAAAAGTACACATAAAATAAATAGCTATATGGTGCCATAATTAAAATAAGTGTCTGACATAACTCACCCATATCAGTCAACCTTAACTACTGCAGTACTACTTGTTTGCAATATTTGGAAGTAATAATCCAATCGTTTCCCCAAATACAACACCAAAACTTTATTTATTCATGTGGTACTAGATTACAAAATGCAGAACAAACGAGGCTTCACATAGATACTTTTTATGCGTGTTATATATACTCCCAGTATACAAAGCTAAGTTGGAGTTGATTAAATGGTTTCGAAGTTATAGCATTCTACGGTTAAATAGCTAGATGACCACCATTTTAAAAATAGGGATCTGACATACTTGACACATATTTGTACATATCAACTGCGTAGTACGACTTGACTGCCAAATTTTGTAGGAGTCTCTCAATTGTGTCCGATAAACTATACAAAAATGTTATTTATTCATTTAACATATATTGCAAAATTGCGGGCAAAAATTGTTTTTGTTTGGCTTATGATTCCTGTAATACTGCTAGAATAAAAAAAGATTTAGAAATTGGTCAAACTCTATGGTAGTTAAACCAACTACACCTTAAATATGTCTATGACCTCTATTTTGAAAGTAAATATCTAATTAAGTTTGATTACTGACATTTACCTTTCCAATCATAGAATTTATTACGTGCAAAATTAGTCGGTGGTTGATGATGTAGTTTTCGAAGTATGAAAGTGGTTTTTGTTTAGTTATATAATGCTTGGTAATACTCAGGGTAATAGTTTAGTTGAAATTGGCCATAAAATGTAGTTATGCCAAAGAAACCTATAATACTTGTATGGCCATCATTTTAAAAATAAATTCCCAATAACGTCTATTTACATATGTTTGCTTCGCCTATCATATTAATATATACTTGTC
This sequence comes from Dryococelus australis, assembly GCA_029891345.1. Lineage (NCBI taxonomy): Eukaryota > Metazoa > Arthropoda > Insecta > Phasmatodea > Phasmatidae > Dryococelus > Dryococelus australis. The sequence goes on along the minus strand of CM056994.1, from coordinate 172,239,481 downwards.
AAATTTGAAGAAAATTGGTTGAGTAGTATTCCAGATATAAAATAAAAGGTTTATTTTCTCATGTGGTGCTATCTTATAAAATTGTAGACAAAAGAGGTTGTTGATTAGTATATATGATGCTTGTAATATACACTGTCAGGGCACAAAATGTGGTTGAAATTAGTAAAATAGTATGGTAGTTCTTCCAAATAATCCTGAAATATGTATATGGTCGCAATTTTGAATGTGTCTTAATAAATTAAATTACTTACATTTACCTGGCCAATAATAGTTTTACCTTCGTGCCTAATTTCGCGAAAATATTTTGAGTAATGTTTGAGACATATAAAAAAATATATATTTTTTTATTCATGAAGCGCGATCTTCAAAAATTGCGGACCGACAACAATACTAACAAGTTAATTTAATGCTTACAGCTTCCACTGATAGTATATGAAATGTTGTTAAAATCCGTTGAATGGTTTCCGAGATATGACATGGCACTTTTAATTTAAAATTCACAGCCATTTTTAAAGTAAGAGGCGGAAGTGGTCGAAAACTTTTAAAGTCAGGTGTCTTTTCTTACCAATATGTTTGTACCGAGTGTGGTAAAATTTGGTTCAGGTGTTCAAAAATTTTAAGGTTGGGACACACACAGCACACACGCATACATTTTCACCTTTACTTCTACACCCTGCAGGCGTACCAAATAACTCAGTTGGTGTGCACCATAGCTCGGAGAGCGGACAGGATCTATATAACGAACAGTGAGTGGATTGACACAGAGCGAACCAGTGACATAATATTTGAAATTCGGTTTATTTTCTCCTAAACTTCGAACTTTAACATCATCTTACCTTTAACATATTCTACACCTTATTCATTTCTACAGTGTAAACAGTCATACATTCGTAAATTTATATATTCTCGCGAACCGTAACATTTCCTTGAAGTTTATCCCTGTTTAAAATTAAGGTTTTTCTCTCTCATTTAAATTGAATTCAGTATTGACTAGTTTTTGTTTTAATATTATTCCTGTTAATTGGTTTGAAAAATTTTAAATATTTTAAGTGAGTGTATTAAAGTACTGTAAGGTAGGTCACTTCGATTGCGTAGTTGATTAGTCCATAGGTAATGAAGTGACCCTGCTAGAGATTCGAAACCCTTCCGGGTAAATTTAATTAGATACAGGATTATTACATGTGAAATTTCACAGAAAAACAATTAATGATAAATGTGAATAATTAAATATTGTAGGATTTGCTCAATGGGAATTTGTCTTGAATCGTTAACTCCAAACACACACAACAATGCACACACCCGTGTGCGCGCGCACACATACAAACATGCAGTAAACCCATACACACATAGGCACACTCACACAACTCATTAGAAGCATACCATACCTGGAAATTGCAAAACCCTGTACCATCAAACTTTACAAGCAAAACTATATACTTGAAAACTATATCAACATATCATACAACTGAAATGAACAAACAATACAAAAACATCCACGATCATATTACGAAACCACTTCCAACTATAACACCAACAACATAACCAATTATAATACCAACAACATAACACCCAATTGCAAAACCCCTAAAATCGAACTTTAAAGGAAAAATAAATACTTGGCAACTATATCAACATTTCATACAACACAAATGAACAAATCTCCATTATCTGTCTTCTAATACACATTATAACACATATTTCATTTTAAAGTGTAATGACATACGGAAAGGGAAAAGCCCTACCAAGATTCCGTTATTCTAATTTAATATACAATATCATTTAAAACAAAATTAGGATACAAATATAACACTCTTCGCACTCAAATTATGTTATCCCCATACTACATATAGCAATCAAAACTTGTTAACTACATAAAAACTCCATAGTCAAAGAATGATTGTTAAGATCTGTTCTTTTTTAGCAGTTGATTCGATCCTTCTAGAATACTTAGATCTTTACTGCGTAACAAGTATTTGCACAATTAATCCTTATTTCCTCTCACAAGATGCTTAAGAGTTGTTTAAAAGTAACTACAGGCTGTTCACGGTGAAGTGAGCACTTTCGAAAGCCCTCTCATTTGGTATAATAGTCAATAAATATATTTTATGTTAATCTTACGCGTAAACTTCCAAATACGGTGGAATGTAAACACTGCATTTATTACTTACATGGCGATTTTTATTTAAAAGTGTGGCTAAAGGATACAAAATATCTGAAAGAAAAAAAGTAACTGTGAACAGCCTATATCTATCAATCTATTTCGCAAGCGTCAAAATTCAAGCATTTATACCAATTTAGTCATTACTTCAACCTAAATGCAGGCAAGTACATTTATACTAATATACTCTTTATTTCAATTCCCAACTAGGTAAATTTGCATTTATGAATTTCTATGTGCACTATTTGTTTGAACTCACTCATCTTAAACATTAAATATTAAATAAAACATTAAAATTAGTATTCTTTTTATCTGTCATTAAGTTGAAGACATGCTTATTTATTAAAGTGTAATAATGCGCATGCTAAGTACTCAATATGTAACAAACATCAACTTTACATAATGCAAGTCTATGCATTACCTAATACACCCTACCATAACCAAAGAATTTGTAATCGTTTTAATTATTCTAGGAAGAATATTTTGAGTGAGACTGACAAATCCTCGCAGATTCCCGAAGAACACCAAGTTTGTTATCAATGAAGCTTATAATTTTGAGAAACATTAAAAATTGTATCGAGCATCATAGGCTTGGCTTACATCGGGAAAGTTGAACACACACATGATAAAATATCAAGAGTAAAATATCTATATTCGCATACCAAAAAATACATATTTACTGAGAATATTTACATATAAGTAATGTATACATTGCGATTCAAGAACCACACAGGATAAGAAGATATTTCTTTTTATCGCGTGTAAAGTAAATTAACCAAAGAACTGTCGTACGTTATAGGATGATGACATGGGATATTTAGCTAATGTTGAAAATCTACTATAAAAACAAAAAGAAACCTAATTTTGAGGATATTTCAAATTTTACAGAAAAAAAACATAAAACCTTCACGATTGGGCACACCCTGAGACAAATCATGTGTTGTCAAATTCCTTGCTTAATGTCATGTGATGACGACATAGGATCTTAAGATAATGTTCAAAATATACAGTATAAACATAAAAAAAACACAATTTTTTTAGCAAAATTGTGATTTTGCAGAAAAAATCATAAAACCTTCGCCATTGGGAGCACCCTGATAAGCCCCATGCTCCATTACCGTAAACAAAATTTACGACATTACTGCGGGCCACAATTATGCTGTTCCTATACACAGTTTTTTCTATTGATACTGTCCCCATTAAGTAACAAACACCAAAATTACACGCAATTTCAGCTGCAATTCACACTGAAGGAATGCGGAGTTTGAATCAAAAACAGAAATATACTTTGATTTACATACACATTGAAAAACCAATTCAATCGTTGGTATCGAATATTGATAAACAAATATGTTCTTATTAATGCGACGGGAACCACACCTACAACGATACTTACCTAGCATTTTCATGGGACGAGAAATATCTGGACAAGAATAATTATTAATAGACTTCTAGATTATATCCTGGTGTTTCATATGCTGTATTAACACACAATTTTGGAGGAGAAACACGATAAGGCACTGAAGAAACTACCTCGTAATCCTTGAGACGCTATACAATCCGGCACTTAGTGTAATGTCCAAGCCGACGAGTTACTATTTTTGTATACTTTTCATTTAACTGTTCAAACTGTTTATTCTGAGAATCAGTCAAATCACCTGCCTTCAATATTAAAAACGAAAACATTCGCTCGTCAACCAGCATGGTAAGTGTAGACAGAAAGCAAACATCAACTACTTCTAATAAAAATTTAATGATGAACGAGTCTGAAGCAAAAACTCTACACCAATAATGTTGTGGCTCAATTCGGGCAATACTCTGAAACATATTTTGAAAGAAAAATTATCAATTTTCTTTTAAACCTGGCTACACAGTGTGACTAAAGGATCCATCATTTGCAAGAGAAAGTCCAATAGGTTCTTCTTTAGTAATTTTGACAGTGCCAGCAATTAAAACTTTCATTAACGTATTACAAAACAATTGATTTATTGAAGAGCACGAAACCGCAGAATCCACTAAAGGGGAAACTTCATCTTTATTATTGATCGCGACTGGGACAAACATAAAACAGTACTTCCTTATCATATGGAAGCTCCCTACATGATTTATACCAATTGACTTAATACGCCCAGGACAGCCCCACAGAATACGCCCTTTTTGTTTGCAAAATATCATTCCACATCTTTTAATGATATCGCGGCATCGCGATGTACCATCTGGTGTGTCTATAGGCAGGTTTATAGCATCTATCACTTTAAAAACCTTTTCTCTAGTTGGCGCTGTTACTTTATGCTGTAATAACATTTTTATGCAACATACACTGAAAAAAATTTCGTTGGTGCGACCAACATCTGTTTGTCCCAACCAAATCATTTGATTGTATAGGGGAAATTAAATAATTTGTTGATAGAACCAAATTATTTTGTTGTTCCTATTTGGTTGCCGCAAACAAAGATTTCGGTGGTGCAACTAATTATTTGTTTGTTTCTACATTCATGAATGAGTTTGTGTTGATATAAAATAAACATGTGAGCACAAGCGAGATTCGAACTCTACCAGCTGCGCCTGTATGCTAAGCATTTGTAATCGCAGCTAAAGTGATTACTTATGAAACCGTAGTGTGTTTAAATATATACCTTTCAAAAACTGGACAATGTGTGCTAATAAATATTTCAAGTTTTACAACATTCCATTTTGTTTCTTTTTCAACTCTTCTTATTAGGACGTTTATTCCATTATTAAGCATAAATAAATACTCTAAAAAGTATTGTTACTATCCTAATTGTCAAAAAATACAAACATACTCTCAAGCTGTCTTTTCGAACCAAAGCAGTAAAATTGATGGCCAAATAAATATATACAGTTGATTATTTGTTGGAGCGAACAAATGTATTTTTGGCGCTGTAAAAATAAATATTTTGTTGGTTTTTCTCACAGTACGGCACTCGTACAATACATGACGAGTGCCGTCATTCAAATTCAAACCATAATTAAATACTACAAAACATGTACCCCTGCTAGTAAAGACATGTACTTAAGTTCCGCTATCTTAGCAATTCAACTCGCAATGGACATATCTAAGAGCTCGTAAAACTAGGCAGAACTCACCCACGCCTGTTGCATGTTCGCTGATTTCATCCCTTTTCCGTACCAGAGCACGAGCTTTATCTCGTAATGTGTCAATCCCATCAGCATCCGCTACCTCCACCCCAGCATCTTTCAAGAACTATGAAAACAATGACTTCGACAAATTATGTATGCAAGCTGTGGACAGATTTAAAAATTGTATTAAGCAAAATCCTACCAAAAATACGCTTTCCAGGCTGGAACGCATTATAACACTTCCACCAAACTATTTCACCTGGTGGGTAAAAACCAAGGCAAAGTTTTCCTTTTGCAAAACAACTATTCCAGAACTGGCAAAATTACCCCTAATTTGCAAAAATTAGCATAGTGCGCAGGTTAACTGAGACCCCAGGGGATTGTTACTGGCACCTCGTGCATGCAAGTGTTCACACCCCGACCGTCCCGAGCCCAACAACCACCAACAACTCAACCGTTGGCAAATTATAGGAAAATATTAATTATAATTATTTATCTTGAGCAGCTCAAACTCCTTAGCCATCCAAAACCAGAATAAGTATATGGCTAGGGTAAACTCTAGGATACTTTTCCACAGGATTCCTTTCACATACCCAGGGAAACAAGAAAGTTCACTAACTGTATTTTATAATTACGAGATTTTAAAGATACACATTTCAATTTATAGTGATACTTACGGTGAAATTTCATTTTTAAAACATCTTTCATTTTATTTCTATTAGCCGAAAATTATACCAAATAAGTGGTATAAATAGTTACATAATAATTGTGCCTCGAACATGGTTTAGTAAAAGAATATTTAAAAGGTTTTTCTCACAAGTATAACCAAACCTTACGGCGATTACATAATATACAAATCCACATTTTTCCTCAAATTTTATGGCATATGAAAGATTTATATATTTTATTACAAGAAAGTTAAATATATCCAGCAATCTGGCCTGTAAAATTATACATAAGGAAAATTCTAACACCAAATATAGAGTGAAAATGCCCAGTTTAGGATTGACCAGAAGGGCCACTTAATACAATATTTATCTTAAATGTATGATGACGCAGACGAGATGGGAGCCGATTACCTCGAGACGGCCCCAGTTTGTCCATTTCATGAATGAGAAATTTATACCACATCTCTTATGGGGAAGAAATCGTAACATTGGGATATGCATAATAAGTTGGCTTATGGCATCATAGCAAACCAGTAGGTCGTACATGAGAGAGCTGGCTTACCTCACATTTCAATTGAAAACCTAAGCAATTTAAGCAAAAATCAATCTTGATTAAGCAACTTTTTAAATTTTATAGAAACCTCATTTGACTCCAATTTTTGAAAAAAAAAAAAAAAAAAAAAAAAAAAAAAAAAAAAAAAAAAAAAAAAAAAAAAAGCAAATGGAAAATAAACTCAAGTAAATTTAAATAAAAATCAAGCAAGTTTTAATTTTTTCAAAAATCTCCATGCACTTTTCGTGTGTGTTTTAAGTTAAGCAAATTTAAGCTAAAATCAAGCTAATTTAAGCTAAAATTAAGCAAATCCAACAGATATTAGCTAAAACCGTAAGCCAAATCGAACAAATTTAAGCTAAAATAAAGCCAATTTAACCAAATAACAATCAAATTTTTATTTTTCAAAAATCGTCTTGTACTTTTCATGTGGGTTTTCTCCAAGCAAATTAGAAAAAACCAAGCAAATTGAAGCCAATATCAACCAAAATTGAAGCAGTTTAAAATAAACAGCAAGCTAAATCAACCAAATTTTAGCTAAAACGAAGCAAATTTCACATTGATCTGCAAGCTAAATCAAACTAATTTAAGCTAAAACAAACAAATTTAAGCAACATATGTAAGCTAAATCTGCAAGCTTAAAAATGCAAAATTAAGTGAATTAAGAAAAAATAAAATTTTTTAATTCATATAAAAGGTTCAAAATATATAATTTTGGGTTTTAAGAGCATTTTATATAATGCATGCATTTTCCATTTTTCGTTTCTTTTAAGTCTTTATATGCTATGAAACTTTTTTTTAAATTTATTAATTTCAAATATTTTTCTAAAAACTATTTACATATCAATCTAGTAATGTAGTTTTATACTTACAGTCTAGAACACAATTAATTATTTAACCAAACTTAGATATATATCTTTGGAATTCTATAGCAGCATATTATTTATAATTTTCGAAATCTTGTAGTTTAGTCAATTCATATAAACTGTTTAACTCGTTGAGCAGCGATTCCATGTTGGTTTTATTTATAAAGGAAAGAAGTTTAATAAGATAAAAAACAAAAAGTTAAATATTATCTAAGGTTATAAAAACTGAGGTGTAATAATTTACATTTTTGATATAAAAAAATTTAAAGCCTCATATTTATTCTTCCAAAAAATTTCATTTTTCAATAACTAAAAATTGAAATTAATAAAATAAGCAAGCACAGTGAAATGTGTGGTGAAGTAACAAATATTGAAAGTTTTTCATCACATAAGAACACAAAAGATAAACGTAACACCTTTAAAAAATGTTCCGCTAAATATGACATAAATTGCCAGAGTTAACTAAAGAGAAATTACTATGCGAATGTGAAAAACATATTTATAATATACATCTCAAAAATCATAAAATACTAAAATACACAATACACTAGTAGATTTTCTAAGTGAAATTTAACATGGTAATTATCAATAAAGACATGTACAGCACGTAAAGAAAATAAATCTTTAATATTATTTTCTCCTCATAAAACTTTTAAGGACAAAAATGGAACAATATGTGAAAAATGTCTTAATGAGAAATATTATCATATCAAGATGATAAATAGTTAAAAACTATTTTATTATTATGAATAACTGGAAGTTATTAAAATCAATCTCGTTTTTCTTTATATTTTTTAATTACTTTGTAAATATTTATTCCTATTACATATATTGAAACTATATTTTTACTATCATAACAAGAAGGTAAGTTATTAAAAGCAATTTCATTAATTTTTAGTTTTGCTACACCCTTGCCTCCAAGGAAAATGCAAGATGGACAATCAAAAGTCTGTTGATTAAAAACTCCGAAAGGAAAAGGAAAAAACTCTTACTGAAGAAGAAAAGATTTGAAACCATACTTCAAAATTTTACTTGGATTCAGTGCTAACTTGAAACAAGTAAAATTTATGAGTAGTTTCAAGAGTATTTTTATTTTTTCTCTTTTTCTTTCAAGTTCTAATTGCAATAATAACCATTAGGATGAAACAATTAAAACATACATATCTCTTAGAAAAGTCCTAATGATTCTTAAGAAAAAGATTCATTCGAATGTAATAAATTTTCCAAAACAACAATGGTGAACGATTTCCAAGAAAATCTGGGTAACATTTTTTTTTGCTTTGACCAAAATATCTATATATGGGCCTATAACCCTCCATGATGATTAATTGGAGAATATTAACAGTAAAACATTGAACGCAACTCACCCAATATGGCGATTCTTCATGTCTATAACAGTGCGCAAAGCACTTAATTTTTTTATTTCAGGAATGTTCAGTTTATACTGCTGACCTAACATAACGTTCTGCCAATCAAAAATAGAAGAGCGTAAAGCAAACTCTTTACTGTTAATATCAAAATATTTTCTTTCTCTGGCCACATGATCAGAGATTACACACAAAAATATATATCTGAAAAGCCAAATTATATTTAACAATGGCCAAAAATTACACCATGGTATTAGGTAATTTGCTTAACTAAAATGCATATATTAGGTTGGATAACTGCAAACCAACAAATTAATTTGGTTTTGTTTTTGCTTTGATAATAACAATTTTTAATTTATATCCATTAAATATGTTATAAGAAAATCCATGACCTAATCAACTCTCAATGAGGCCAACAACATGATACCTCAAAATTTATTCCTATAAAAAATCCAACAAGAATATCTTTAAAATTGTATAGGTGGACAAAATTTCAACGGTCATGTAAAAATTTCTGGGAAACACAAAACACCCATTTAAAATGTTACTTATCTTGGCACATGACTAAGAACCTTAAAATATAATTTTAAAATAATTCCAAGTATTACTTATGTGACCTGAAAAATATTCTCAACATTACATCATTTTAAAAACTTTTCTTGCCAACATGGCACATGACTCATAAACCCAGGACACCAAATATCCCTGCTTCCTATTTACTATACGGGCTATGCAGAAAATGTTCTTCTAGTACATTACTAAACTGGCTGGGTGATCTTCTGGGGCAGTGGCAACCCAATTCCAAACCAGAGTTTGCACCCACCTTAAATACAAAAAAATTATAATTTCCTCTTGGAGGAGTATTCAATACCACTAGCCAATGAGAAAATACATGGCCTTTTTAGAAAAGTCTGTTGAAGGTAAGCATTGCGCCTTATAGGGGTGACTTTATTGCTGGCCAATCATTTGGTTTGACACTGAAATATATTCATATATTGGGTGCACGCATGATCACACATCACAAAACTCCCAGTGTTCAAGCAGATTGCAGGAAGTGATGTCACAAGCACGTGAATCCCAGGTGGTCCGCCTATTGGATAGCTGGTGGCTGACGACACAGGCATAGTTCGTCGATGTGCCGCTGGCACGCGCTCAGCAGCACCGAGCTGCCTCGTGATCGCCAGACATGCTTGGAGCGAGGTTGTTAAAGTTGATACTCCAAACTGCTGCTGAAGTCCACCCAAATGACACTGATATCGAATGCAGCAGCTCAGCCCGGGCTGCGTCGTAAGCCAGTTCAAACAGCAGGTATGCGGTAAAGACCACGCCTTCCTTACAATTTTCAGGCAGGTAAATAGTAATTATTTCAAGCAACTCCATGCTCAAAAAGACGGAAATTTTCCATGCGAGGCGTCACACAGCTCCCGCTCCTTTCCCATAAAGAAAGGGTGGGGTGATGATCCAGTCCAATAACTCAGTCAACCCAGATCCAGACACAGAGAGTTATCATCCGTTGGGTCTCCTAATTAACTCTAAGATCAGGAACGCTTCGGAACAAAACAAAGAAAAATTTGTGAAAGCATCAATTCGAAAAAACTCTCAGGATAAAATCCAGCTTCTTCCTGAAATGAGACAAAAACATAAGGACCACCACTGCACCAATTGTCCCTGAGAACATTTTACATCACTATATTATTACTTCATTAACATACAGTTACAATTTCAATTATTTACTAGGCAAAATACATAATAACCACAGGTAACCAAATATCAATAACTTATAATTCAATCCTCGAATGGTACATGGTTTTAAGTGCATCTTAAAATCTAAATTACAAAGGATATTGCAAAATTAAATTGAAATGAACACCTTAAAATCTACATGGAGATAATAAAACACTTAATGAAATGCACATGAGAATAATGGCCGAATTACCCTTGTCCCACAGGAAGACACCCAAACATGTGTAACAAAAATCAAAACATTACAAATATGCTTAAATGATAATGATAACATTTTCACAAATTTACCCTTTTAACCTAAAATTATAACACCAAACCCAAAAGAAACATATCAGTGGATTCAACTCCCAAATACACTAATATTACTGTGATGAACCCAACTTGAATTGATTTACATGGGTCTTATTACCAATTCCAAGAGCGCCCTTCAATCGTAGCTGGGGTTAAGAATCGCTTTATGTGATACGGAGCAGAAAACGTCTGTTCCAACTTAGCAATGAAATTAGCTGCCTTCTTACTCAAAAATGGGTTTCCAAAAACAGTCTGTAACCGACTTTAAATGACACAGAACCCGTCGAAATCTCATTCCGGGAGGCCAATTTAGAATGATACTTCTTTAAATTCAAAACACTTCAATCCAGATCTCATCTAGATCTTTATTTCTAAAAAAAAAATCCAGACAGAAATCATGAACCCCCCAGGTATTAATCAAGGGGTGAAACAGGCTTCGCCCAGAAAGTAATTCTGATGAAAAAATTTTCGTGGCACCAATCACCATGTTGTTAAAAGGAACAACTAGTTGATACACCGCTACATCTCATTCCTTATGAGATCCAGATTTAAATTTCCGCAGAGCTACCTTTAAATTTCGGTTACACTGCTTTACCAGATTTACCTTGGGATAATATGGAATAGTCTGAACCAACTTAAACCCCCATTAAAGAGCAAGATTCTTTATCTCGGCGGATGCAAAACATGTGGCAATATCAATTACGATGCTAAATGGAGACCCAAACACAGGGAACAAACGTTGCCCTAAGATGTTACGAATTGAGTACATCTCATATTACACAAAAGAAAAATAACACAAATGTAATAAAACTATCAATAGCAACTAAGATAAAAGGAAAACCAGTATACATACATGGTAAAGGTCCAAATACATCCAAATATACTCGTTCGCAAGGAAATGTAGCTAATCCAGCACTATAAGGACTACAAATATTTACACTATGGGGCTTTCCCCCCTGACATTCAAAACACTCTCTAACCAGTTGTTCCACTTCCTTACTTAATCCTGGCCAATAAAACATCTCTCTGATACGAGATACTATCTTGTCTTGGCCTAAGTGTCCTCCAAAATAACTATCATGAGAGTATGGAAAAATCGGACAGTGTAATAACTTCGGAACAAAAAATTAAAATTTAGAAGTCTTAGGGTTCACAATTCCTAATAGTCCTTTTCTGATTTCGTAAGAACTACCATTTCCAACATTGGTATTAGACTTGATCTTTAAACATTCGGAATCAACTCCCTGGTTGTGCTGCAACTTTAGGTATGCTTGGGGAAAATTCTGAAGAACTCCAACCTTTTCTTCTCCAACTACAGATGATATCGATTTAAAGTTTCTCGGTTCTAATTCATCAGTTTGTACTTCCTGATCAACCTGCTCAAAGTCATTTGTCTAACACTTCTACAGAACAAAATAAGGATGTAGATACATCTTTCTGAGTGATATTTATACATTCAGGGAAATCCACCTGGAATTCCTCAGAATCATACATGCAGGATAATGCATCGGCCACCCCATTATCTATTTCCTTTATGTGTTCTATGGAAAACTTAAAACACATAAGCTGAACAAGCCATCTATCAAGTCTTCCAGCAGGTTTACTGGTGGTCAAAAACCAACTCAGAGCCAGATTATCTGTATTCAACACAAACTCTGCAATTTCAAGAAAACCCCGAAAATTTTCCATCCCATAGATGACAATCAACACTTTCTTTTCATAGCCTGAGTATATTTTCTGAGACGGAGGCAAGAGTCGACCAGCATGAGCTACAGGTACCAAATACAATCTTGCTCTTGGCACAACCCCGCCCCTAGTGCTAAAGAGCTGGCATCCACTTGAAGGGTAAATGGTTTATCAAAATTCGACAAATACAGAATAGGTGGAGTGGCGATTTTCTCCTTTAACCCCTGAAAAGCATGATTCTAGGACTCAACCCATATAAAATCCTATACTTTTCTTTTTAATTATTTAGAGGTTCGTCCAAACCAGCAAAATCAGGAATAAACATAGAATAAAACCAACTATACCTAAGAATCGACGGACCCCCCATTAATTGTTGGGCACTGAAAAAATTACAAATGGTCTGATCTTCTTCTGATCCATCAGCAATTTCCTTCGGAAATGAGAAACCCTAAGTTTCTCACATATGCATTTGCCCAAGTAACTTTCTGAGGGTTTCGTTGTCAATCCAGCATCCCTCATAGCAAGCAATGCAATTATCAGGTTTTCGAGATGTTCCTCAAATGAATTAATATATACACATACATCATCAATACAAGTAAAAAGTAAATTATACTGATATTTCCCTAGCACACTCAAAAATAACCTATTCATTGCTTGAGGGCCACAATTTACCCCAATGTGTAACATTTTGGATTGGTATTGGCCACAGGTCAGTAATAGAAAAATGTGTAGCATCACCTACATGCTGGAAAACTGAATCTATGGTTGGTAAAGGGTAAGGGTTTTAAAATATCTTTTGATTCTCTTTCCTATAATCACATATAAGTCGGTATTCTCCTGGTGATTTTTTTGGCAACATAAATGCTTGAGTAGAATATCATCTCGTAATTTATCAATGAATATCCCTAAATTCTTTAAGTTTTGGACGAGCTACTCAGTAAGTTACCGAGGATAGAGGATGAGAATACTTGAGGCTTATACTCCCTGATGGTGGATATAATGTCCCCATTTAGGGGGTTACTACCAGAAAATTCCCGTCGTAACAATGATAACTGATTTTCCCTATCACTCACCGTACTTATATATTGGGCAACCAATTCCGTAATCTTATATGAATGAAAAGGTTGAGAATGAATCATAACAGGCTGAGATTAACAAATGGCAAATATAAAGTGTTTCTTGCTCACATCTAAATTAGCCTGATTTTTTCCCAGAAAATCCACACCCAATAGTAAGTGAAGACTAAGTCCTGCAGGATTTGGAACTGAAATTTCCAAGTAAACCGATCTTTCTAACCTTAAAAATGACATTACCCTTAGAGATTATAATTCCTCCATTCGCGAAGGAAAACCATAACTCTTCCCGGGTCTAATCTGGATAAGCCCTTTGGACATATGGGCAAGTAAATAACTACAAAAGTCATGGATGATTAAAGTACAAGAGGCACCAGAGTCCAACATAGCAGCTACAACTACCTGGTCTGAAATTACTACAGGATGGTAGAGTAACCCATGTTTCCTCTCATATCCTAACACATTTACGGAAGATTCTCCCACAAACTCAATCTTTAAAGTGTTCATAGGGCACCCAGATTTTATGTGTCCCTTTTGTTTACAAAGAAAACAAGTCCCCTCTTCAAACCTAATCACATTTCTGGTAACAACCTGAACTTTGTGGATTTGATTAATATTTTTTAATTTATTCTGAATATGAGAATACCAAGACCGAGTCGGTGTCTTACTGGATCGGGACTGCTCACTAGAAGCAATATTAAATAGAAACTTTCTATGGAACCAATCCTTTGCAACATGGTTCATTTTCCCACAGATTATACAATAGTTTGAAAATTTTAACTATTCCTTCTCAAAGGTTTTTACCTTTCTCCTATCAGGATGACTTACTATAATGCTATTACTTTCCTCGAGCAATCCCTCAAGGTTCTCTCTACCTCCGCAACTAAATCCAAAAGTTTCTTCAAAATATCTGGTTTAGTTGTAAAACAAAAATATCTACTATTGCTAGGATGGAGGTTATAAAAAGCTATTTTTGTGAAATAGTAGTCTGAAAATGGAAAACCTATCACATTTTTTGCGTTTACTTTATGCAATCTTATTCCTATTAAATACAATTCACACTGTTTCTTAATTATAATAACAAGAAGTTCAGTATCTGACACCAATTTAGTTTACTATCGAAAATTTAAACTTTTTTTTTACGATTTTATTAGTTAATTTTTCGATTTATTTAAGATTTTTATTCATATTAAAGACCATTAGAAATATCGCCGATCAATTCAACAAGTGAGTTGAGTGAAATTAGTTTATTCTACTAATGCATATGTAAATAAAATAATTAAAAGAATCAATAATCTTAGAGTTAATACAGCTTTTAAAAGTACAATATCAACATATAACATTGAAAATATTTTTTATATAGTAAAGCCAGATCATATTTTATATTCAGTAAAAAAATAAGGTATTTGAGTTAATGCTTGATCAACTTAGGAAACGTATAGGGGTTGAAAAATAGCATTAAATTATATATCAATTGTGGCAAGCAAGAGAATGGCCAAGTATACTTATTTACATTTCAGTCATCTAACTATACAATATTGAGTGAAGAAGATATTAAAAGGATTTATAAATTCATACAAAAAGAAATGCTTGCACATTTATCTGATTTTCAAAGAATATTTTCAGTATGGGCTTTAGAAACAGTAACTGGATTACTGTTAGCTTTAAATAAGTATAATTCATTAAATGGAGCATCATATCTGGATATACCAGAAGAGATTAACAATAAACAATCATGATTTTATGTGAAAAATATTGATCAAAAATGTTTTCTTTGGGCAATCAAGTCTGCATATATAAATATGGTGATTAATACTGATACAGTAATAGATACATGTGAATATCCAATTAAAATTGATGACATCTACCAAAAAAGAAAATCGAACTCATACTTCTATAAATATATACTCTCTCGATTACTGGCTATATATATATATGTATAATATATATATTATATATATATATATATATATATATATATTATATATATATATATATATATATATATCCACTAAAACTTACCAAACATAAAAACTGTAAGCATATAAATATACTTAATTTAGAGACAGATGAAACTCTCATTATTGGTGGATAAAAGATTTATCGAAGTTGCTTTCTGCACAAAAAATAAACATAATGGTAGAACTTATATATGCGATATGTGTCTTAAATTGTTTTACTCTCAAGAAAGTTTAAATAAACATATTGACGACTACTCTAAAAATTAATCAGTAAAAATCCGCATGCTGTTCAAAGACAAGCAACTATTTTTCGCAAACTATAGGTATGCATTGAAAGTTCCTTTTACAATAGCAGCAGTTATCTAATTAATAATAAAGAAAATATCAACTGCTAAGTCTAATACAAAGGAAATAAAGAAACTTAAATTAATCAAAGATATCCAGTTTTAACAGAAGCTGATATTGATAATGACTTTTATAAGGAGGTACTTAAAGAAAGATATAAACTTGCTATTGAACTATAAATTCTATTTATTTAATATTGAATGATGAATCCTATACAATAAAATATAAGTAACACGAAGGTTTTTTTCTCTATTAAATTGTATGTAGTTATGGATACTATAAACCACCAGTTGTATATCGATGTCCAAATGCACATAAGATGGTTATACATTAAATTGAAAGGGGTGTACAAGAGATTGGAGATATGTATTCACTAATTCAACCAAAGCATCCACTAACAAAAGAAGAAAAAGTGTTATATAATAAATTCCTAAAATATGTTTTATGTGAATGCGATTATTTGGTGGACAATATAAAGGTACGTCATTATAAGCATTTAACTGGAAAATGCATTAACCCAGTATGTAGTAATTGTAAACTTAACATTTAAAATTACCACATTTTATTGAAATTTCTTTTCATAACTTATCTGGATATTGTTCTTATTTATTTATTAAAGAGCTGGGATACGATGAAAGAAAGATAGATTTTATCGCAAATAATGAAAATAAGTATATTAGTTTTGGGAAAGAAACAGAAAATTAAAAATGAGGTTTATTAGTTCAGATAAATTATCATCTAATTTAAGTAAATATCAAATGAAACATATACAAAACCATTCCCCAAAAGATAAGTTAAATTTAGTTATTAGAAAAGGGGTTTATCCATATGAGTATATGGACTGTTGGAAGAAATTCCAATACACTGAACTTCCTCCAACGAGCTATTTCTACAATAATATAATATAATAAGGTATAACCTTGGAGAATATTATGATTCATGCTTAAAAAGTGACGTATTACTGTTAGAAAATACATTTTAAAACTTAAGACTTGCATGTATCAATGGATATGGTTTAGATCTAGTATAGTATTTTACAGCGCCAGGTTTATTGTGGGATGCCATGTTAAAAATAATTAAACAAACTTTAGATTTATTACATATTTATGATATGATTTTAATTACAACGGGGTTTGAGGCGGAATATCGCAATGTTTCAAATATTATGTTAAAAAATATATTAAATATTTGGAACAATTTAATCTTAATCAATAGTCTATCTATTTCGCTTATCTTGATGATAATTTTTATGAATGGGCAATGCCTCACAATTTACCATACGACGGTTTCGGAAGGTTTAATAATACAAAATTTAATTTAGATTATGGTGGAAATATATATTTAATATGAACGATGATATTCATCACAGATAAATATTAAAAGTTGATTTGGAATATCCCCAATAACAGAAAATAAGATAGTTTCAGGAACAAATCAATCTAAATTGTTAACAACTTTACATAACAAACAAAAGTATGTAATACACTTTCACAATTTTAAACAGTGCCTAAATAATATATTAAAATATACAAATATATATAATATTGATGTTTAGTCAGAGTGATTGTTTGAAGAGGTATATAGATATAAATACGGAGATGGCAACTAATGACAAAACTGACTTAAAGAAATATTTTTATGAACAGATGAATAATGCAATCTTTGGTAACACTAATGAGAATATAAACAGCATAGATATAAAATAAGTATAAAATTGAGATATTTGTGTAGAATTAATAACAAAACTAAATTTTAAAAATTACTATATTTAATGAGAATATTGCAGCCATACATATGAATAAAACAAGAGCAAAATTTAATAAGCCTATTTATGTGTGTGTGTCAAATTTAGATGTATCAAAATATTTGATGTATGACATTAATTATAAAGTTATGAAATAAAAATTTGGAGATAAAATTTAATTATGCTCTCAGGCTACTTATCAATACATGTATGATATAAAAAGGGATGATTTTTACGAAGATATGAAGTCAATGGTGGAACATTTTGATATGAGCGATTATTCAAAAATAATATTTATAACATGCCTGAAATAATTAAAAAAGTTGTTAGGAAATATGAAAGCAGAATGTAATGGCAAAATTATGACTGAATTTGTTGGTTTACATGGGAAAATGTATTTTAAAGTCTCCCCTTTCCAACTCTACTCTGACCACTCAACCAAGTTAGTTAATTAAAGTATTTTCAAGAAATGTGAATGGGAGAATGTACATATGGGAATTGGGGGGGGGGGGGTGTAGCTTACAAATTCTTTAACTAACCAGGTTTCATAAAACAACACTCTATTAACATGAATATATATATATATATATATATATATATATATATATATATATATATATATATATATATATATATTTGCAGTCAGGATTAATACAATTATGTTACACTGAAATCTAATGCACAGTTCTCAATTGACAGTTATACACAAGCAGCTCATTGCCACTAAGTCACAAGACTGGGATAATCTGAAGTCCCTAGCCTTGCCAATTATTTCTAATTAATTAATCTTAAGGGGTATTAATGGGGTCTTCAAGGATGACTTGCGCCCTAACCTCTAGCGCGAAGTATGCTCACCAATTTCACAGAAGAGGACCTGGAAGCTCCTCCAAGTCTCGATATCTTGATGATCCTGTAGCCAGCTCCAGCAACTAACATAATATTGCCACTGGTGTCGGCGGGGGAGGGGGCATTATTCCTGATCTTATATATTCTGTGCCCCCAGTAGGTCAGGATGATGTTTCACAAGGACTGAGAATCTATAGTATGTCGCACCTTAACATGTATATTTTGTGTGATGCTCTCCTCTGGCCGCTACACTTCCCCCCAGGTCAAACAAACAGCCGTCAAAGCTGTTGGCAGTTATGGAGAAAAATATCAAAACAAGTTGGAGTCTTCCAAGGGTGTAGAGGTGTGCAGGCTGAGTAGCTCAGGTCAGGGTTGGACAAAGACGAATGTTGGCATTCGCAGTATTATTTAAGAGCAGTAGCGTAGAGGCAGGGCGAAACTCGAGACCTCATCGAAAACAACATTTGCAATGAATTAAGTAAGAGATAATTAAATAAGGGGAAATGGTAGCATTTGGCAAGGTAGGGAGTGTTAAAATCATCATACATGGAAATGTTAACAAAGTAATATACAAAATTTTTACAATATGAGTGTGGCCAAAATTACCTATAATCTATCCGACTATGTTGAACAATGCAACCACAGGAGGGAGGAAAGTATGTCCACATTTAATGTCATGAGAATATAACCCCTTAAAGCTAGACGATGGACATGGTTAGAGGAGGTTTGAAAGTTTGGCGTGCATGCTGTATGGGTGCACTGAACAACATGGCATAGTAATAATGCTACAAAGTTTTACAAATTGATAATTGTCAACAAAAATGCCTGCCGGTTGAAATAATAAGTGAACAATAGCAATGACAAAAGGGAATGTTAAAATTATAATGAAATATAAAATTTAACGTACACAAGGGAAAATTTATGCCTCAGGGTAAGACTACCTGTGTGAAATGTAGGCGGCACTCCAGAGATTGGTAGTGGCAGATGGTTGCAGCATATTTTGTTAGCCTTGCAGGAGCAAGAAAACTTACAGGCAGTTTATTGCCTATTTCAAGTGTGTGCTCTGTGTGTACACTAAAATACTGACATACACTGGTACAACGAGTAGGTGTGGTTACAGACAGATAAGTACAACAATTGTTACATATTGACACAGCATAAGAAATCTTTGTTAAAACCTTAAACAGTTATGCCTGTAATGGGAACATGGCATAGCCAAGTGCGGAAGTTTGAACCTTAATATGCACGACAAGTAGTGATAGCAATAGAAACGTAACCTAAACAATACACAATAATTAGTTGACAATGAATAGAAAATAATATTGTACAGTAATTATAGAGGTAAACAATAACTTCGCATGTAACACACACAATGTGTTGTGAAATATTATTATACAAATTAGTGATGATAATAGCATGCAGTGATTAGGTTCTTAAAATAAATACATTAATAGGAGGATACTCATTTCTAGCTACTACCAATAGTGATACAATAGGTGGAATGAACACAGATTGGAAAATTAAACCCTGAATTGATTTATACAGAGAATAGAATTTGTAACTTAGGTATAATTAATATATACATATATATGCCTAATATGATAACTAAATGCTCTGAGTCAAACAGAATACATTTGAATAATGCAAATTGACAAGAGCTAGGTGTAGATGCCATGGAAAGAAAGTTTGTGGTAATGGTATCCCTGCTTTGGGCTGAAAGTCAATATCTCTCTATTTCACTGTGTTGACACATAGGATAACACACTCACAGGAGTGTGAGGTTCTTAGAGACACAGAATAAAGTGAAAGTACTAACTGTATAGGGCACTGTATTTTTAAGGAAAGTTCACTGCACTGAAATATGTTGAAAGTTTTTGTCACCGTTGAGAGCAGCAGAGAGGGAAGTCCACCAAAATGGGGACATTAAATACTTATTTGCATGGTGGCAAGAAATATAACGTAAGGCCCGAAGGCGATACTAACTAAACAAACTATGTATAAGTTATTACAGAAAAATTGTACAAACATTGCATGTTTAGAATAGCAAAGTCGATTTATACACTAGAACATAATTACAAACAACTTACTAGCTAGCAGTAGGATGCGTCTTGATATGTTATAAATTTTAATTGAATATCATACATACAAAAGAACATAATTATAACCTGCAGATATGGGACAGGGATAGTAAAAAGGGTGAAATACTCCCTACAAACTAGGGAGAAAATATCACTATATTAACAGAACACATGAAATATCAATATAATTACAGAACACTCGATGTTTTGTATAAGATAAAGGCAATATAGCAAGACACATCTCTGCACCAAAGGCAGGAATTTTAACTGAATAAATTTCTGGTACAGAATGCCATGTGGCATATGAAAAATATCTCTTAGGTAATAATAAACACTGGCCTATAGGCCTAAGCAAGAATACTGGAAGATGCCTATAGTATAAAAATACATAATTGTGACATGCTGTTGGGAGGAGTAAAAGCCAGTTTTATATATATATATATATATATATATATATATATATATATATATATATATATATTATTCTTCACAAAGAGAAGATAGGAATGAACATAATAATAACAAGTAGGAATTGAATGCATAGCATGTAGCTATGCGATGGTACCTGACGACAGAGTTTTACTTGCTTGTTCACCATCATTTTTTTGTTTTACTCGGTGTAGTTTTATTTGTTTTGTCAAATGTTCGTTTAAGAACTGCTACTAGATGTGAGAATGTAAGACTATGACATAGCTTGATAATATCATAAACAATATTTAGAATTCTCAGACCTAAACAGGCGATGACTGGTAAGGAACCACAATTAATATATCATTTTTCATTGGAAAGCAAAATAAAAGTTACCACTATCATACGAAATAATACTTGTAGAACTTTAGTTCTTAGGGACAAACTGTGCAAATAAAATTGGTATTATTCTCCACATTATTGAGTAAAAACAATTAAGTCTAACTGTTTGTTAGGAGCTGCAACATATAACATTAAAATAAAATTATCACTTGAAATTAAAGGTGCAATAACTAGTTACTGCCCTGAAGGAAGAACAAGATTGTCAAAGTATTAAATATTAATAATATAACCTGGTTCTAAGGAGCAATTATTGGTAAACACACTTAATACCAGGATGCAGGAAATTTCAATTCTCAATTATATATAATTATATGAGTAATTGGAGATCTGTTTTCAAGGTAAACTGACAAAAATGTAAAATCCTAGTAAATAAACTTGTAAACACTGGAACTCCATGTTAAGAAACATGCAAAATTAAGCTGAAATGAACCTTTCTGTAGAAAGGAATATTACTTAATTCCCGGTTGATGATGTGGAGACTCCTTAGGGCACATGGGAAATCCACCTGAAAGTCGTTGAATTAAAAAAAAAGATAGACAGCACACACACATGGCAGAATTTGAAAACCATGTAAAAATAAAAGAAAACATAATTGAATAGGTTTATTGGGGTATAAAATATATAGGTGAGTTAATAGAGCATGCGAGAAGGTTTGCAAAATTAACTCAGAAAAATTCAACAATAAGACTGGACATTTAGGTATAAGTTTTAAATATTGGGGAGGTATTAGCAAAATAAAACTCTAAAGGGCAGCTGAGACATAATGTAAGAGGAACTTAACAGTTTACTGTGTGTAGTAAAAGTGATGTGGCAATGCCAGCTTGTTGGCTATAAGACTCCAGCAGAGGGGGGTGGGGGGGAGAGGTAGGCAGTTGCAGCTGTGAAGAAAAATAATGCTAAGTTGCAATGGCGGCATGGTGGAGTTGCATGTGCCTCTCATGCCTCTCATTCTCCTCTGGCCGCTACAGTATGCTTACAAGTTTGGTGAAAATATAATAAACAACTAAATGTGTAAAAAAAGTTTAGTTAATAAGATATCATTTGATAATTACGAAAATTGTTTGTTTAAAGAGAAAATACAATTAAGTACAGTGAATATGATAATAAGCGAAAAACATCAGTTATATATAGTGGAAGTTAATAAAATAATATTAAGTCATTGCGATGAGAAGAGGAATATATTAGTAAATAAAATATATGATTTTCCAAATGGGTATCAAAATGTATAATTTTAATTCATTTTCTAATATATTATTAACTTTTGTATCTACATTTTATGGATTTAAAAAATCTGTAATATTTCCAGGATCTTTAGTTTGCAAAACAATTTCAAATTCACAACTGTCAAAATTAATTTGTTTTCCATTTTCGTCTCTAATTTCCAAAACAGTATGGTTAAAAAATGTATTATTAATTTTATATAAAATTGGATATGTGGGTTCATAATTAACATAATATCTAAATCCTAACATACTTTTTGGTGAAAAAAAAGCTTAGATTTTTCATATTTCATGGAAATACCATATGCCAAGTTAAATTAAATAATTATTATTAATGGGTACAAATGAGTTAATTTGGTGTCTATGACAATTCTTTCTTTTTCAATAATTATATTTCTCTCAAAACCAATAATATTGGATAGTCGATCATCAAATTTAATATCAAACTCAGATGTAATCAATATTCGGTTTTTCATTTTGTCTGATGTTAATTCAACTATATTAGATGGAAATGGTTCAGTGGCATTTATAGTTTCTTTTAATGATTCAGTATTATATTGACCTCTAGGTATATTCGTAAATTTTTTAACAATCAGTGTTGTAGCATTGTTGTATATATTGGGTGCTACAAATTTTGTATGAAAACTAATCAATGCAATCGATTTATCTTGATAAATGATATAATAATGTATTTTTTGATATGTAACAATTTGTTAACTTAGATTCATTACTATCCAATTATTACACACAAAAAATATTATTAAATGAAAAATTTAATTTGGGGTAACAGAGATTTAATTTTCTTATAAAAATAAAAAAATTAATAATGTAGAACTTTTGCCTGCTAACATGATAACAATAATCGTGGTCCCCAGTACAAGTGAGAAAAAAATTATTTTGATGATGAATTTTATTTATAAGAATAGATGGTTAAAATTTTAATAATCTTTGTGTTAGATTAAACAGTTTAAATCAACAAAAATATATTCAGTTACGAAATGATTTTGATGCCATATCCAAACAGTTTAACAAAAAATGGGATTCTTTTTTATTAATAATGATGAAATAATCACTTCAGATCAATGTGAATATGATTCTCTGGTTGTATTTTATTATGTTATTTTAGATAACCAATATATATTTCGGGGATACTTCACTAGAGGAAGATATCAAAATACAGATGTTTAATTAGCTCAAATTCATTCGAAAGTGCCAATTTGAAGTATGTTTATAATGATTTTTTTGGTGGGGATATGGCTTAGGAGAAATTTTAAGAGCTTTGTTCAAAGTGCTGTCATGAAGAACATTCGTAACATTAGATTTGAGTTAAAATAAGAAAATGGAAAGAAAATAAATAAAATTAAAGATTTTATAAAAAAAAAACTCTATATCACGAATATGTGCTTTAACTGCTTCATCTACACATTCGTGCATCCTTAATCACGAAAACATGTTTTAACTGCTTCATCTACACAGTTATGTGTTTTTAATCACAAGATTTAATTTTTTCTCTTTCAACTGTACTTTAGCAATCTCTTGCTGCAACAGGAAGAAGGTTACCGTAAATGTGTCACTAACTAGTTGCAGTGCATCAAATACTTGGTAGATGCTGCTCGACTCATGGAGATTTAAAATTATCATGTTGAACATCTCACATCGAACACTCAACAGATGTGACTTGCTACATGCAGCTTTAAAATTTTCATGGCAAGTTTCTCACCACATTGGCTCTGTGGTTATCTGCTCGACTTTTAATATCAAGGTTCCAGGTTTGAATCATTAAGCCAAGAGGATAATTTATAGCGTGGAGATGAAGACACACATATTTCATACTATACATTATCAACCAATTCATTCAAATTTTGAGCTAGAAATCATTACTCATGCTCATATAATTATATATGAAGCAGGAGTGTCTCATATAGTGTAGGCACATTGCCATATGAGAGGGAGTGACATGAAAACATAAAATTTAAAAACTTTCGATTTTATCACTTAAAAAAAATAAGCCCAGTCTGAAGTGAGTTGGGAAGTTATCCAAATGGACTTTATATGGTGTCAAATAAATACTGTAAAAATAAAAAAATGTTCCTAGCAAGGCATCAAGTTGCTTGTAAACCTAATAGAAAAAGGCGCTGGCATGGCATTAAGTTGCTCACAAACACTTGTAATTATTAAGTAAAATAGTTTCAAATATTTCATTCTGGTTTTATTTAGAATACATAAAGAGAACCAGCAGTCCCCAATGGGCACCAACTTAGATATAATGGTAAAGCAATTTATATTAATGAGCCTTTTTTATAGCAACTAATTTTTAGTATGGAATGTAAAATTGCTAATGTTTTGAAAACTAGCTAAAAGAAAATATATTGATGATGATGATACTATTATATTAGAAAATATAGGGAGTCATCTGCCAGACAAAAAAAATGTTGTATATTTATTAATAAATCTGGTCTATATAAATTTTCAGCTTGTTTATTTCTTTATTAACAAAGGATACAAATAAAAAAACCTATTTTCTCCATACTTACCTATTGTTTGCAAGATGGCTGAATCAATAGAAAACAATTAGAGAACTTAAAACTTGTAGATAATAATGAATATACTAAATTATTTGATTTAAATTATGTAAGTTTTAATATTAATAAGATACCCATTGAATTATATGATAATAATGACACATGGTTTATCATAATCAAATTGCTGAATTACTAGGTTATAAAAATTCAAGAATTTATGTTTTTGAAAAAATATATCTAAAAATATAACATTTTAAGTATACATAAAATACATACATTGGGCAAATTTCCAAATATTACAGGTTTTGTAAATAACCTGGTATTTTTCAATTTCTAGTAACATATAAAATGGAAACAGCAGAAATTTATAAGATTGGTTTTTTGAAGAAGTTCTCCCATCAATTAGAAAACATGGCTCTTAAAAACTTAATATACAATTAAAAAAAGAAAACTAAAGAATAAACGACTAACTATTCAATTGCAAGAATGCAAAAAATTAAAATTAACAACTTCCTTTAGAAAAAGAATACTTTGCTGTAGAATTCCAATAAAAATCAAATAAAGAAGAAAATTAAAATTAAAACTACAAGAAGAAAATAAAAATCTCGAACAATTTAATATAAATATAAAAATATTATAGATAAAATTGAACAAAAAATGGCTCTATATGTTAATATATATGTTGCAACTTCCAAACGATATTCTTCAATTAATAATTTAAAGTTGGTAAAATAGATAATTTAACCATTAGAAATTCAATTTTCAATTCTTTACATAACGAAAACAAGATAGAATTTATATTAGATTTTATCAAAAAGTTTATGATGCAAATAAAATAGAAAGATTAATTCATGAGTTAGTCGATGATTTTCATGATAAACTTAATAAGGAAAAATCTTTTTTTTTGCATTACAGTACATTACTTTAAAATGCAAAATTAAGAATTAAAAACCAATATAAGCCTTTGATTACATTAATAATTTTACTAACAATCATTTAAAAGAAATATATTCTGAAAAACCAATACTCCAGAATAAGTACATTAAGAAATGATGATGAATTATCATGTAATCTCAAACAAAGTTATTTTAAGTATTCGATTAATTCATTGGTGAAAACAAATTAAATTAATGCATAATGCTTTATTGATCAATGGGCATATCAAAAGTTAGGTTTGTTATCTTCATTTATAAAGAAAAAATATTATTGATAAAAAAATTTGTATATTCTCAATCCTAATTTTCTTTTTCTAAACATAGTTGAAGGAACCGCTGCAGAGGCATTTTTTTTCACCAATTGAAGTAATTTCATCTAACATAATTCATTTTGCTTCGTTTTGTACAATTTTGTCAGCTTCATGTCCAGATTCTAAATCTTTATGATCTCTACAAGCAATATCAACATGTTTCATTTAATTTATTTATTACATTGTCATCTCTTTCCAATCTTTCGTTTAATTTTGGAAATGGTCCACATAATTATAGCCTGGCTTATACATTTCAGGCAACGTTTAATTGTTTAATGCCCAAGTAATTATTCCTCGACCATGATGTTCTGAATTCCAAAATGAATGCGGAATTACATTCAAAACTCATATAAGATATGGAATTCCTTTAGAATTATTAATTACAAATTCAGAAAACCTATTGTTTAACATATTCATATTTTATCATTGTAATAATTGTTATTTCCAACATTTTCTTCTCCATAAATAACAAACAATATCTCAATCAGTTTTCTAATATCGCCCATCCAAACGTATTATTTTGGTAAAGTATTGTATTCTTTACACCTTCTCCAGATCTAGGAGTTCTTGGAGAAATCATTCTTTCAGGAATGTTTGGCACTCATCTTGATCTTGGTTCTTTTATACAATTATTATTAACTGGTGTAATTATATTTTTGTACTTCCATTCGAGTTTAAATTCATTTTTTGATTATGGTCTTCGAATGCAGTATTGGTTAATAAAATAATATATCTGTTATTTTCAAGTCCTTATGTGAGTATTCATCTACAAGATCTGCTTGTTTATTATTTGTTAACAAATTAGAAAGCTATTATATGCACTCATATTCTATTAATGTATAATTATTTTCAACCATAACAAATAGTTTATCACCATGTATCATTATTTTGTGTTCCTAATGCAAAGATTATGCTCATCTCCTCGTAAACCATTTTGTATTATATAACATTAATTCATTTGAAATATCTTTTCCAAAATTTATAGTAATATCTTTCATGGGCACAATTCCCATTTGTTCTTCTAAATTATGAGATTTTTGTTCTGAAAATAATTATCTTTCAAATAATA
Source organism: Dryococelus australis (assembly GCA_029891345.1). NCBI lineage: Eukaryota > Metazoa > Arthropoda > Insecta > Phasmatodea > Phasmatidae > Dryococelus > Dryococelus australis. The sequence continues at coordinate 172,212,133 of CM056994.1, read as the reverse complement.
TTTGTTTTGTTGTTGGTGGATAATCTAAATTTTTGCTGCTATTGGAATTAGTGTCGTTATTAAATTTTTATTTTCTCCGCTGACTTGTTCTACCTTTTTTATTGCGAATATTTCGTAATTCGTCAATTAAAGGCATTTTTCCTCGAACTGATCCAGCAAGGGGAATTTCAATATTTACAACTATATAATTGAAATTGATATTTATATAGGTGATGGATTTTCTTCTGCAAATAATTGGTAATGTTTATGAAAAATATAGATTACTAAATAGAGATAAAGTTAGTAATGAGGCAATATATATATTGAATAATATAATATTGATGTTTGTTCTAACATTTTTCCTTTTCAGTTTTATAGAGTAGAAATCAGAAAATATGGAAATATTAGTTCAGCTGTTGATAACCCAGGAATAACATCAACAATAATGAACACTTTGTTATGATCTCCATTTGAACAAAATTATTTAGAGTGTTTGCTCCAGTTGACATTAAATTTCAAGTAATATCTACTCAAAGCAATAAAACAAATGAAATATCAAATTCACTGAGATATTTGTTTGGTTTTATTCGAGATAACAGTTAAATTTAGTGGAAGTGTCGTTATAAAATTACTTTTATTCGTAATTCATCTGATAACAATTGTTAATATCTTTATGAAAATAAGGATGCAGAAAATAAATTTGAGAAATCTTGTATTGATCCTGATAAAATTGTTATAAAAAATTGGAAATTTAGTTGCATATTGTTGAATATGAATCTAACACAGCCATTTGAATTAAAGAAGAAAAAAATGCAAACATTCTAAAATGTCTATTATTTTAATTATTGTCAATTTGTAAAAAGAAGTTCCTGTTGGATCAACTATTTTAGCTTTGACATAAATGATAAGTTTAATAATTTACGATTTGACATGCCTCATTTTGTAACTGTGGGTTTTCAAACTAATAGAAGAAATAAAGTTGAACAGTTGAAACATGCTTCTATGTTTGATGACTGTAATGTAAGTAATATTTATGTTAAAAATGCTGGAAATGAAATTTTTCCAAAATATAATTGGAATATTGATATTGATATCAATCTTTGTGATAAATGTTTCTTGCTTACAATGAATTTAAAAATTCAAAATCAAAATAAGATGATATATATAGAAGTGATAAGATTTACTATAAACCGACTGTAAACTACAAGAGTAATATCCATTATTACTCATTATTTGTATGAAGACCATTATATGTTGTTTTTTATATAGATAAACAAATATAAAAATTAGTGTTTATTTTGCTAAAGGTATTGAAGCAGGTACAATTTGTAATGTTTCTTAAACTAACCAAAGGAATGATTATTTGAAAGAAAGAATTACTGAAACTATTTAATTTTTTTTAAGTTAGTAAATGGAGGTAACAAATTGTTCCGATGGTTTAAAAAAAGTTTAAAACTTATATTTAAATGGTTACTTCTTTAAAAACTTTCACAAATTCTTAGATATATATATATATATATATATATATATATATATTGTGTAAACCTTTAAAACTTTAGACAATTTTAGACATATAGTTGAGTTGTTTTAATAAATTTCTTTCGTTATAAATAAAAAAGGGAATCGGTTATGTTCCCTTGTAGTCTGACTAACATATGAAAAGGTGGCGATGTTTCAAATACTACTTACTATAGAATAGATAATGCATCTGACGATCTCAGAGAATTAGTTTTCAAATTTCATCGAAATTTGCAAAACGTGCAATTATTGCTCTTAGGATACATTGACGACAATAACGAACTCTGAGAAATAGGTGACGAAGTTGAGCATATAGAAGAAGTGTTGAGAAAATTAGTAGAGCATCGATTATTAGCTATAATGAAAAATAACCTAATATGTCATTTGATTTTGCTCGCATATTTAGCTTAATTTGCATGATTTAGCTAGCAGATTTGGTTAAAATTTGCTCGATTTTTGCTAAAATTTACTTCATTTAGCTTGCACATTCGGCTTAAATTTGCTTGATTTTGGCTTAAATTTTCTTGATTATAGCTTAAATTTGCGTTGAGAAAAACCCACATGATAAGTGTAATGCGATTTTTGAAAAATTCAAAATTTACTTAATTTTGGTTAAATTAGTTTGTTTTTGGATTACATTTGCTGTTTTTTTTTATAATTGAAAATTGGAGTCAAATAAGGGTACTAGAGACTTAAAAAAAAGTGCTTGAATATACGAAATTAACTGTTTTTTTTTTTGGCTTAAATTGCTTGGTTTTTCGATGAAAAAGTGATCTGCGCTAGGATCGGCTTTAATATACTTCTCGAATCAACGATCTTTATTTAAACTGACACATGTGCTGGGACCAAAAACAGTATGTCTTGCAACTCCGCCGACGTTTGTGGAGGAAGACGAGTCAATGCGCAGTGACACCGTGGATCACGTGATCACCCTGCCGGCAACGCTAGGGGCGACACTCGTTGCGCCCAGGAGTATGAATTTTGACGTTCACAAAGACGGCATGCTGCTCTGCTGCGGTCACTGCTAGACGGCAGGCCCATTTGTCGACGTCGATGGTCGGGTTTTTTTGGCAAGTATGTAGAGGTTCACAAGCCAGCAGGTGAAACCTCCAACTTCAATGTAAGGCAAAGGAACACCATAATTTCCCCTATTAAGACTGCACGTAATTATTTCCACCGGGATGCGGAAATTTTTCGGTCGTCGCTCGTAAGGTGCTTACGAGAGACGCCCAGGCGTCCTATAACTTAGCGATATATTTCAATGATCGTGTAGCGTTCAAACTATTTCCACCTTTATTTACTTCAAGAACCAGGACTCTTGATTATGCGGGAGCATAAGTGAAATTGTTCGTCAAACACCCGAAGTCCCGCGGCCGGGTACTTGCTCGCGCGGGCGGCGAGGGAAGTCAGAACAGTTACATTTGGCTGTTCCGCCGACTGTGCGAGCCCCTGCTGGCTCGTTTCCAGTCGTTGTCTGTGACCCTCTTCTCTGCGGGGTCATCTACACTCTATACCTTAACTGATTGTTCGTCGTCTCACTGCGCAGTAGGTAGACATAGAATTGATCATTATTTTATAAGCTTTTTAAGATTTGGTACTTAATATCAAAGTATGTGTGGTTCTTGGTCATTTGAGCTAGTTTATTATATTTTAGTATGAATAGATTTCAATTATAACTAGGCACATATTTTAAGCTGCTTGGCATCATTCTGACACATACTTGTGGGTTTTATTTATGGTGTTTGTTTTTACATTTATATTATTCTTGTTTGGTTTTTCCTGGTTTGGTGCCGTTCCAGAACCATGTCCGTATGTTTTCTAACCGGAAGCATTTGCGAACTGGATAGTTCGATTTTTGGTGAGGATTGTAAGATTTTGATTTTTTTCGTCTATATTTTGTCTGCTACCTAAACTCGTGCGGCGGAAAGTTACGTTGCGTGGCGATACAAATTACTAGTCCCCATTTTTATATTGTGAGATAATATTTTGGAGAAATTTATCATTGGGTTTTTCTTTCGCGTGCGTATTTGCTGTACCTGGGTTGTTTCATTTAATGATGATTTCTACTGCGCACTTTGCGTTTATATAATGACATGTGAACACTTTTTTATTTACGGTAATTCCAGTATATGTCCGGTCACTTATTTTCGCAGTTGCAGTTGTACCCCGATGTTTTTTTAGTAAGCTGTATTTTATATAATTTAATGTGCCATTCACAAGTAGCATTTAGCAATATGACATACCGTCTACTTTTTCTGCTGTGTTACCAGATCAGTTTCGGTAACATATGTCTGATACTCCACTTCAATTATTATGTTCCATATTTTTATCTTATTTTATTCTCAATAAATATCATAAATTTAAATTAATGTTTAGTTTCTGCAAAAGAAAAATACATGTCACTAAGCAAGAATTTCAAAAAAGAATACACATGCCTTTCAGATTTTTACCAATGTGCACAGAACAATGGAGTATAAAAACGAAAGTGTGAAGTCGCGTGGGCTTTTCCTTTTTGACGTAGATGACTCGCATTTGTTAGGTCTGAGTTTCATTCCTTCCCGCTCGAAAGAAGAACCCAGTATGGCATTCCTGACTGTATTCTCTTACCCAGTTGAAACATGTTCTCGAGCAATGCCTTAAGTTTATTCTCGTGTCCTTATATACATAATATCAAATATTTGGCAGTCCAATTCGTTGAGTAAATTGATGAAACTCCAGCTTAAAGCGTGAGAAATAATTTACTTGGAATCCTTGGTAAATCAAACATATGCTTAAATATTTAATGTGAAAATAGAATTTATGTACCTCCGTTAATCTCCCACACGAGCACAAATTGAGGAGGTAAAAATAAATAAAATATTTTATTTTTACTTATTTCTTTTAAACGTAATTGTGCTCAAGGCTTTGCCCACAGTTAAATGGTCGCCTTTATTTGGCGTGCTACAGCTAGAAACTCCGCAGGGCAAGGAACGAAGGTTCCGGATGGATTGCAATCACGGCCTGCCCGTGAAGTACTTCTCGCAGGCAGGCGGCAAGGCGTAACACATTTCCCAGCCGGCCAGTTGTGAGACGAGGCGAGGTCGGGTGCTGTGATGGCAATTTTTCCCTCGAGAAGCTGACGGAAATGTTTCCGCGCACGTCGCCCACATATGTCGTCTTCCCCCCCCCCCCCCCCCTCGGGATGCCTGAGCGCGCTTCTATACCTCCTCACATTTACCACAAAGAAGGGCGCCTCGGGGAGCCTCCCATAATGCACCTCGACACACGCGCCTCACATTCTCGCCCGCAGCTGTGTGGCCTGTCAAGTAGCAGAACCTGTGCTTGAAGAAAGAAACGTCGCTCAGCATCGACTTGTTGAGCGAACGCCGCGTCGTCCGAACACTTAGAATCTTCACTTCTCATACACAACATATCCCGCGCCCCATGTATCGTTCTGTATTTTTCCCTTTCTTCAAAACCTGCGAAACACTTCATTAAAGAGGAATGAGTACTTTAATAAATAAAATGTACTATATAGGACATTAGATAACATCGACATTGCGAGTGTGTGATGCAGGACAATAAATTGAACATTTTATTAGAGAGAACCCATATCTGGAAATGTTTTGTGTTGCAAGTGTTATTCATTATACAGGATGAGACCTTTAAAAGAGGTCCCGTGGGACACATGTGTATCGAAACGAGGGAAAGAGGAAACACCATATAGTGTGACAACAAAATAACTAGAGTATGTGCTGGAAGTGGCCGCCATTTACCTCGAGGCAGGTGTGCAGACGACACCAAAAGTTGTGAAAGGCACGGGCAACGATCGCGCGATTGAGTAGTTGTTCCAGCTCTGATAATGTCATCAACCGCGGAACAAACAATTCTATGCCACCACATTCTTCATATTTATCCGTCTGTAATTCCTTCTTGTGGGGCGCTCTAAAGGGACAGGTCTACAACAACAACCTTCACACACTCGAAGAACTCCAGGCCAACATTACCACAGCTAACTATGCCATCCCACAGCATGTCCTCTCCCGTGCATTTCACAACTTTTAGTGTCGTTTGCACTCCTGAGTCAAGGTCAATAGGGGCCACATCCAGCACCTACTCGAGGGATTTTGTTGTTACATTAGACTGTATTTGCTCATTTCCTCGCTCCGTTACACATACGTAACACGGGGCCAGTTTTAAAGAACTTATCCTTTAGTTCGAGATTGTCACTAGGTAGGCAGGGGAACGCGGTGCTGCCACCTAGGGATAGCCATAGTCCCGATGGCTATAGGGACTCAATGAACCAACATATGTTACAATAACAACGCACGTGTTAGTGCTACACCACTTAATTTTATTTGCCCACTTCATGTACAAATAATTCTGTGACGGAGATTTCAGTCCCAAATTGAAAGAGAAGAATGGTATATTATTGAAGTCCTTTATGTTTCAGAAGGACGCCTGTACGTGGGCAACCCGCCCATTACGAGTGTTTGGCATGGTGCTGTGTTATCAGGATTCGGATTCTGTTCGCACGATAGGCTTTTATTGGCGGGGCGAGTTCACAGGCATGCAGAGTATTTGTGTAATTGTAGATGGCATGGCACTCGAATAGATCGCTCTCGGGTGGGAAAGAGCATCCTACAGGCATATAGGGGAAGCAGGGGTTGGGCTCCTGGGAGAGGGTAGGCTTGAGTAGGGATAGGCGGCCGGTATATATAGAGGGGCGCGAGCTTTAGTCTAGGAATTCGTCGCCCGCCATTGTGAGGGGTTCCTTGGGTCTGAGTAGTTATCCGCCCTTCGAAAGGATTCTGATACTATAATCCAAAATTTAAAAAATAAACGTCGGGATGCTGGTAGAGGTCGCCCCGATCGACAGTAGATGTGGGACTTTGAAAATTAACCAGGTCGTCGGGGTTGAACTTAGACGAACGACTGGGTGAATTCAGTCTTACTGGAAGATAGCAGGGTTCTTAATATCGGGGCTGAGAATTTCGTCGCCGTATTGTTTCAGGGACTATGTTGTTGGAAAGCCAATATGAGTGGGGATGTAGTTTATGGCAGATGGGACCCGAATACCACAGTGAATAATTATGGAGTTTTTCGGAACTTTGACTTTTCGGTGTATGGCATTAGTTGACTTAGTCGTTTCCTGCATCTGGAAGGAAATTTAATGTGTTTGCGAATCTTCCTATGCGGTCTTGGGGCCGTGGAACTTATGTGTTAGAGGCAACATTATCTAAGCTGGCAGTCCTTACGGCATTGGGCGAGGAAATGTGAGATGGAGTTTTGAAGCTTGGTCACACAGTGGGGAGTGTTGGTGTTTGTTAATTAATTGTCGCAGTAGGCTCATAATGCATGTGAGGGTATTTGAAAAAATCGTGTTCTCTACCAGGCCATTGACAATGTTAAGGGATGAGTTTTCTCAACTGAGAATCGTTGGAAATTCTGGAGGCGTTCGAGTCAAGAAGCGATCCGGCAAGTTAAGTTTGGGAGATTGCTACGAGGGAGCGATAGAAGATAGACTCGGTGTAGATCGGGACATTTGGATATATGGGATGTTGTGAGAAAGGGAACCTTAAATGTGGGTTTTGGATATGTGTTTGGGTTGTGGTGTTGGTGTGTTTGGGTGAAGGAGAGGGAAGTACAGCCCGTTTGTGGGGAAGTGTGGGGACAATATCATCAGCCCTTCTCTTTTGCCAGTGGAGTGTGTTTGTCAGAGAGCGATTAAAAGTCATCTCAGGTTAACCTCGGCTACCGATGAGGACAATTTCCTCACCCTGAGTTGGCAGAGTGGAATGAGAATGTGGAGGCCCAGTACCAGCCATAACCGGTCGGAAGAGTATTTTTGGGCACTGCACCTTAATGGTGACCTGTAGTAAAGCTCTCATGTGGAGTACGACTGCGAGAGTGGTGTTCGTTAATGGAATTTGTTCAGGTTTGGGAAGTGGGGAATGTTTAGTAAGAGTGAACCCCTACTAATAGCTAGACCTCGGCGAGTTATAGCGTGTGTTTTATAAGGGGAATGTTGTTAAAAAGATTGTACATTTGGTGAAAAAACGTTAAAAAAATACCCCTTTGTGCTGTTTGATAATTTTAATGGGGTTTTATCCAGAAATGGAAATTTTATGAGAAACTCTGGTCATAGTGTTGAGCATAAGAGGAGAAATGTGAAATGGCTGTTGTAACCTTTGTTTTCAAGGTGAAGTTTATGAGAATTATTAGGGTGGCTTTTGGGGGCCTACAGCAATTTTTAAGTGGACAGTATAGGAACCCTAGTACGATCTTGTGAATTACACAATACCTATACCTGGACATTTTTTGAGATTTTTGTAATTTTTCTGCTGAAACTTAAGGTGATCTCATCCCCATCCTATTACGTGATAAAATGAGGTTAGGGAGGGAAAGTTGGTGTAGTGGTTGACCCACCTGAGCTGAGGCAAAGGCGGGCTCAATTCGACTAAGTGAGTCTCACTGGACTCCGTGCAGCACCGGGGCATCAAATCCCTGAGCACGCGCCAGCGGGCCGGCACACGTAACGTACTAAGACGCGATTGTCCAGCTTTAACTCTACAGAACAACTAACTCGCGTAACCTGTGTTTCCGTCTTCCTGTCCCCGGCTGCGTTGCGAGAACGCTTGCACGGTGTATCGTGGCGCCCTTTCTGGTCCCGGGCATGCTATAGTCGGTGCCTCATAAATAGAGATTGGAAATATTCGCGAGTTCAATTACCTGTAGGATAGACTCAACAGTCATACTCGAGCCTCAGACGTTGGTACAATGGCTGCTGCCCCATAGAGTAATCAGTGTTACACCACGCCTGGCAGTATAACACTCGCTACTTGTTTCTTTGTAAGTCTACTATTGGCTCAGAGTCGTCCATGGCGTGTCTAATAAACTACGATCCAATTGCAAAGTCATCTTCAGTGTACACGTGTTTGACGTCTACCTTGTCCTGAAATGAACTTGCGAAATGTTCCTATCCCTACTCATAAAATATATACTTATACTCGGTGCAACATACATTACTTTAGAGGGAGTTACTAATTTCTGTTTTCTGTTACAACAAGTATTGGGAAAGTAATTTTGGTGTTCATAGAATTCATGCGCAGATTTTAATAGGTAAATACAGTATTTATTTTAACATTCTTGAGATACCATTTTCAGCTAGGTTTTCGTTAGTATGTATATTGCACTTCGTATGGTGTGTTAACATTTTTTGGCTGTTGGCAACTGCCACGAGAGTGGAGTCTCGGTAAATTTCGGTATTATCAGTACCCTTTGCTTTTATACTATTAAAATTACTTGATTAGCGAAGAAGGAAAGTTAATTTTTATTAATGGCTGTTCACGGTAAAATGAGCACTTTTGATAGCCCTGCTTAGTATCTATTTGTATACACGCTGTGTATTCTTCCGCATTAAGTAAAATTAACATTGCCGCGGGCCCCATCACTTTGTTCATACTTCGATCAGGCGAAAATGAGGAATTATTAGAAAAGTGAATGTGTTACAAATCTGGGATTTTTTTACACTTCAATTAATTGAAAAAACAGAAAGCGAAATAAATGATTTAAGTTATCACAAATCGTGAACTCGCTCTTTTTATTCGACGTTAAGATATGGAATTACTTTCCATACATCGTTACCAATTTTACTGGGTGCATGTCACTCGGTGCGCCTCTCTAAATTTATGCAAGTAGGAGCAGTGACTTTTTTCTAAGGTTGATTTCAAAAGTGCTCACTTTATCGTAAACAGCCTTTACATACTTTCTGGTACCAATAGTGTCATGATGGAATGGTCCTTTCACGTTCGATGGTAGGAAGACATTGTACAATTTCAAAGTATGCTGCTTGCAAATGGAGAAACTGATTCAAATTGTATAACCGCTCACTGGTTGTATGCAGGAACATTTCCCAACAGAAATGTCCCATATGACTTTATATTCGTGGTTATAGTGAGGATACAAAAATAATGCGGACAGTATACATTTCCAAGCTTGAATCGTTCTTCTGTACGCAAAATACTGTATCGTATTGACGAATAAGTCTGTATTCAATCTATGGAAATTCCGTTTGTTTTAAATGTTGAAACATGCGCGTCATTCGAATTCAGCTCGAAAACTTAATATTTAATATACGCGTTCTGGAGATTCAGAGAAGAGGCACCTACCACCGTCCGTTATGTGAGACCCTGCTTATGTATATAATGGTAACGAGTGGAGTTTTGTCGCGAACATCAGCACCATCCGTATCATTTTAAAACAGGCAAAGTATTAGCTGTAGTGTACTTCCCATGCCTAGTAGAGTTTGCAAGTGTAATCTTCTCCAGTGCGGCGTAATCCAGCCAGTATTCTCAAACTTGGCGATTTTCATGGATGAGTGCAGTTTCCATCCAGACGGCATCGTGAACTTACACAACAGGTGTGTGTGAGCGGGTGTAAATCCGCGTGTGGAAGTGGTTCACGGTTTTCTGTTCGCGTTCCAGTCTAACATTTGGTCTGGGATTATTATTGAACATTTGATTGGTTCATACCTACTGCCAAATAGACTGAATGAACTGCGATACTAAGTATTCTTTAGGGGTGTTATTCCTTCATTGCTTGATGAAGTGCCACTGTGGGTTCCACAAGTAATGTGGATGCAACACAACGGAGATCAAGCGCACTTTGAGAGAAATATACGGGACCACCTGGATGCTACATATCCAATTTGATGGATTGGCAGAGGGAGGCCAGTTCCATGGCCAAACCTTTAATGGATATTTAACCCCTCGACAATTTTACTTTGGAAACTATGAAATATATGGTTTATAAGACTCTAGTAACATATAAGAAAGACCATATCGCGTTAATATTCGCCGTGGTTGAAATTCTTAGCACACTACGAACTGCAATTGGCCGTTTGTACCGATATCTTCAACAAATATGCACGACATGTAATGAATTTGGAGGTTGACAATTCAAAACACTTATGTAATTCGTGATGTCTTGCAACAGTTTCAAATGTCAAATGTCCTACTGTTTAGATTTGTAGCCAACTGCGTGGCCTATTTTAGATGCGCTGTAATATTTTGACGCCTTAGCAGCCAATACACTATTTCCGGGCATGTGTTCCCGCTTGTAAAATTATCTCTTCATTGTTCCTTGTTATATATTGCATGTTGTCTGAGTTTGTATAACATTTTGTTTGTATGCATGTATATATATATATATATGTATGTTTATGTGCGTGTATACTGTAATTACGTGAAACACAACGAACCTATCTGTACAAGAGAGCTTTTATTATATTGACGCGTGCCGCGCTCCCTCTTAAGACCGTTTGCTCACCGCTCGGCACTTCAGTAGCGCAGCGCTCATCCGCACTCTACTCGCGTAGCCAGTGCAGCGTAGTGTAAGTGTGAGTGCTATTCAGTGCAGCGTTTGGCTACAGAAGCCACGAGCCCCATGGCGCGGAGGAATATAAACCCTTACGATATACTTTAATATTCGTAAGGGTAATTAAGGCTTTAAGGCAGACGCCATTCAATACAAAGGTATTAGAGTTGGACAGACGTTCAGTAAAGCCGTCCATTCTCTATTAATCACATCGTAATGTGTCTTTCGTTATTTTCTGTTTTGTTAATTCCACATGTTTACCATCCACATCTCACTCATCGTGTTCGTTCTATGTTACTTTTAAGCGTGTTTTTGAAGGAGGTATATTGTGTGTCCTGTAAGCGTGAAATAAGCGTGGCAAGACAAGCATATTGCTACTTGTACAAGAAAGTAGTTCCACATGATTCACCGGCGCGGCAAGCCGGCCAGCTCGTCATGTGTACGTAGTTAGTTAAGATACTGGCATCCGGAGGAGTAGGTCGCGTACGTGGCGTGTCTCGCGTTTACGACCCCGAGAGACACTTCGTTTTGTGAATTGATCATAAATCTGCAATAGACTTTCATTACTGGAACCTTTTCGTTATAACCGCCCGGGACACCTCTTCTCCACTTCCCCAGTGCTTGCATCGCACGGGGAAGTTTTTTATTTCACATTAACTATTGTTGGCCACGTGCCGTTTTTCAGCGCCGCCTTACCGGCAGGCTTAAGCTCGGCGCGTGTCGTAGTAAGTTTTCTCCTAGGGGGACCTGTAAAGTGTAACCTGAATAAATCTCACATCTTAGTAACAACGTCTATTATTTCCGGTAAGTCTACGGACTTTTAAAGGTGCGGGACCTACTTCCCGAAAAAGTGTAACCATATATATCGTACCAAGTGTGTTTGCTGTTGTATATATTTAATTAATCGTACTGTTTTCAATTTTAACTGTGGGCGTGTGTCTAGCCCGAATAGGCCATGGCGTAGCACGCAAACCACGTAATTATCATCATCAGTAAATATTGTTCTGCGAGGAGTACCGTCACGTCAGGCAGGATACCGCCTTGGTCGTCAGCCGAACGACCCCGACACTACAAGAGAACGCTCTATCAGAGTATGGCACCATGCTAATGATGCCTGGCGTCCGAGTAAGTATATCCTAATTTTCCCAGATTTTCCTCGAACCAGTTATCACCATATACAATGCACTCCTCTTACCCACCGCCGCACCACGGAACCCGATCCCGTACCGCTGCCCACGTCAATATTGTCAATTAAATAATCCCAATCATTTTAGCAAACATATTAACAATGTTTGGAATTGTAACAAAAGAGTATTGATTTAATCCTTTAAATCATGTAAACACCACAGATATGGTATATTTAATAGTAAAAATTAAAACTGAGAATAAATAATAAAGCTTACAGCCGTTGATGAAGTACTGCGAATATATATATATATATATATATATATATATATATATATATATATATATATATATATATATATATATATATATAATACATTTAGATTTTACGTACACTTAGGAAAACAACATGTTACTTAAGTTGGGTGCAAAATATTAACTTCTAACTTAATTATAAAATACGTCACTTTCCTGCCAAATACTTAACAACTTTTCAAATGGGTGAAAAACTTAGTAGTTAAGCTGTTAGAGAAATGCTATCATTGTCTTTTTAAATTGCATTCTAACTTGTTAAGAAGATAGTACCTATGTTTGACACACACACATTCACATAATTTATAAATATACATTTATGCAAATAGGTAGATTTAGTTTGTGTATGCATTTATCCAATATTATTGGCCCAACGTGTTGCAGCGTCATCTTCAGATCACGCAGCGTCATCTTCAGATCACACAGTATCTAATTCATTGCCATGGCAAGCTTGAACGAGCTTTTCTAAGGGGAAGCCACAGCTGACCGAATGTCAATTGTTCCACACGCACCAATCTACCTTAATTTGGCAACTGTCCGACAGGCAGCTGATAGCAACTATTCAACACTGCAGCAATTAACATAATTCAGTACGACAGGCCAGCTGGTCGACAGTCAGGTATTCGATGTGTAAGCTGGTCGACAGTTAGGTATTTGACATGTAAGTTGACCGACAGTCAGGTATTCAACGTGTAAGATGGCCGTTAGTCAGGTATTCGACGTGTAAGCTGGTTGGTAGTCTGGTATTCGACGTGTAAGCTGGCAGACAGTCAGGTATTCGACGTGTAAGCTGATTGGTAGTCTGGTATTCGACGTGTAAGCTGGCAGACAGTCAGGTATTCGACGTGTAAGCTGATTGGTAGTCTGGTATTCGACGTGTAAGCTGGCAGACAGTCAACTATTCGACCGCTAGGTGACAGCTCTCCTACATGTCACCCGATCAAAATTCGCATGTTATACAATTCGGATAGATGACCTTCGGTTAGGTGAATGTGGTCCCTTCTTTATTATTAGGTTAGATTAATTAGTGCGTAAGCTGACCCACGATCAGCCATCCTGCATAACACGAGTGCGGTAATGTAACGACAGCTACAACTGTTTCACATACAGAAATATTTTTATGGTATTTTTAACTAAGACGTCACACTAATGTTATGGAGTAGACGAACTAAACCACGAGCAACGATTCTTGAATCATGCTGCGAACTAACAATTTCATCTACATAAAGTAGTGAAGAACGTCAGGATTAATGCTTGAACAGGAGATTACACTAATTGCAGTGTGTTATTTAGTAGCACGTACAATGACTATCACTCTTTCCTACACATCAGCTGTGACGTTGTCACTTCTCATTTCTTTGGCAACGTGCTGTGAAGTTTAAACAGCTGCAGTAAAAGTGTATAAATATAGTCCCTTAATACTGGAAAGCCTTTATTAAAACATATCCTGATCACTTCAAGTGGCACCTCAGTCTGTGTTGTGTCAAATGTGCACGCATTCTTGGAGGCTAAGTGTGCATGCATCCGTAAATTGAAATTCAATTCTAAATGACACTTTTTACAATTACAACTGTTATCTTAGTTTGTTTAAAAGAAATCAGCGCTGCTTAATTGATGCAGTACTGAAACATTAAAACAAATTCTGATATAAATTAAATAATTTTGTACCAATAATTAAAAAAAAAATCATTTGCAATTTAAATGTGTCTGGGTAAACGCACATTTAACATGTTCTTTTTATTACCACATAATTTCAAAATAGTTCATTCCAAATAAAAAATTTAGCTGCCTTGTAAAAAAACACTTTCCTGTCCTAAAACTTTAGTGTCTACTAAAGTTTTCTAGTAGCTTAATAACTGTTAATATAATTTGTATGTGTTCCCTCTCCTTTCTATTGGCGTAATTAATATTTTTCCTTTTTAAGTCAATGTATATTCATGATTTGAATTTCCTTTGCTGTAAGCACTCCAGGATGTTTAGTCCTTTTATTGCAGCTGACATAAAATTCCACGAGTTTCCAGACAAGTTGGCAAGTTTCTTTAATTCGTTAATGACACTCCTACATTACAAATTTAAAACACTTATCACACCCTGCCCAGTTTCTCGCTAGCTAACAGCACCTTTTTTCCCTTTGGTAGTATATTCTTCCCACCATTGAAGAAAATAGATATGAGAATTATCGCACTATCAGCTGATGATTATCTCATGCCATTCAAAGTGAATGTTTTTTATTGTATAGTTTTATATAGGTACATATTTTTACCTAAAATTATTGTTTCCTTGAAATGTTTTGCGGAAAGTTTACGTACCATTCAAACAGCTTTAAAGACGTTTGCTAAGTGAAAGTTAAAACTAACGGCTTTCCTAATACAACAGAAAATTATGTGAAATTCAAGTATCTGTATAGTTAAAAATTGTATGAAATTACTCTATATTTCTAATTTTTGAGAATTATTGTATTGTAAATAATATTGAAGCTAAGCTCCTAGGACAGTAAACCACGAAATGTTTACTTTAGACCAGTTAACATAATAATTTCAAAGTTAATATTAAATGTACAAAATATCCTATAAAAATTATGTATGTGTAAATGCATATTCAAGATATTGTATATAGCAAAATATACGATATTGAGTCAGAAGTATAGACATAATAAAATATTTAAATGTTTCCGCTGCAATCTTGTAAAATGGATATCAGTTTCACTTATGAATCGAATTATATACATATACATATACATATATATAATTCGATTCATAAGTGAAACTGATATCCATTGTACAAGATGGCAGCGGAAATATTTATAAATTTTATAATCTCTATATGTATGATTGTCCTAAGTCTATATATATATAAATAGACTTAGGACAAGCATACCTTTCAATACTGTATTATTAATAATTACTAAAACGTATTTTCCACAGATGTTATGTATACTTCAGTGACAACTCCACACAATCTTCATTCACAACTCAAAATAAGAGTTTTATTTAGATATAATTAGAAGGCGTTTACCTACGGATAACCAATGAAGCACATATATTACACTCCTAATCTACGTCACAGAAAATGAATAATGTGTATATTTTAATACTTCTTTCATAAAAACATATTTTTTATCAGTATAGCCTACTGCTACGAATGTTCACATGCACACTGCCAAACCGATTCATTTTATAGGTTTGAAGCTTGATTACTCTGAAATGTTTTGAGTTAGAGGAAAATTTTCATCTAATCAGTGCCTTCATAAACCAAGGCTTTGCTGCTGTTACATTTTGAACCTGATTACTGTTTTGAACACGACGTAGATTGATAACATTTGGATAAATCAGAATATAATAAAGGATGTCACAAAAATCTAAATATGTAGTGTCCCTTAAACGGGAAATGGAATTAGAAAGAAGTAGAATGATGATGTAGGTTCAGGCATTACAGCATCTGGCATCGGATTCGGATTCAGCCTGCCACCATGTTGTAACGTCACCGTCCACCATCTAGCAAGCCAGTAACCAGTTGTCATTGTCCTTTGACCTTTGACCCAGAAAACTAAAAAATTAGAAAAATTATAAAAAATTCATGAAAAAAGTATTCAAATTATAAAAAATTTACAAAAACTTTATTCAAATTATAATAATGTATTAACAAAAAAATAAAATGATTAAAACATAATTCTAATAACTATTTTAAAAACATATATATATTACTGGTAATTGCCACCTTGGTATGCTCTCGCCTGCGTTCGATGCCATCTTAGTATGTTCTCAGTTATGTTCTACTAATTAGTCACCTTTGTTCCACCACCATCTTGGTTGGCATCATGGCCAATTAGTCGCGTCCACTCGCTCTATCCCCTCCATGTTGGATTCTATTATCATCACACATAGGTAGTCTCGTATCAGCTGCTATGTCATGTGGCGACACTCATATTTAGAGACACAAAAAATCTGCAATTTTTTTCATTCCTTTTTTTTTATAATATGGTACTATTTCAACCTGAAGTTTGCCTACATGCATTATTATAAAATTGAAATTCTTGTTTTAGTAAAATCTTTAGAACTGATTCTATGAATTTTTTTATTATAAAAATAATTGAAAAACCATTGCGCCTTATAAAATTATTTCATTCTTAAATACAATTTTGTAATTAAAATTTTCAAATAGAAGATGTATGTTGTCCAACGACCTAGCCCTAAGGCTCCAAGCAATCCATGGTACATGTTAATATCATTGCGTGTGTAATACAGAATAAGGGAGGAAGTTTTATGTTTGGAGTATTGTGATGTGTGTGAATAAAATTTGTTTTAAAAATGTATTTTATATTTCGATTCATGTCCCGCACACACATAAGAGTTGCTAATTAAAAATTATTTGAATCAGTGTTTAAAACAACACTGTTCGTAAAGAAACAAAAAAAAGTATCAGTTTTCACATATTCAAAAAAATATTTTATATCAGTTTAAAAAATCACTGTTGGTTATAAAAGCATTTAGTATACAAGTTTTGGTATTTTTTAAAATATTCTTATATCTATGTTAATAAAACACCTTTGGTAAAATGCCAGATTTGTTATATATTTAAAAATGTTTACAAATATGCTTTAAAAGTTTATGTACATGATGAATTAATATTTGGGTGTGTTACTTTTTAAAATAAAAGATGCCACAAACATAGATTGCGAGTACGAACATAAGTATTTTAAAACGAAGAAAGAACTACTGAGCGGATGCGTACTTCCACTCGCCGGCCAGCCAACATCAGTATTCCAGCTTAATGAAGGCAAGAAATGTACTCATGCAAGCTATCAAGACTTGCAGTTATTTCACATGTGAAACATGAAGTCTAGAATATATAGTCAGTGTTCCAATAAACAGCAAGTTTCATAAAAAATACTGTAATGCACCGGGGAACCCTAGCCAGGTTGGTAACATACATTCTAATAGGAGGTCAATGCTTGACCCCTGAAACGCACGCAAGACACTAGCCAAAAAATGATACTGATGGGGACATAAGGAAAATACATGCGGTACAACAACTACGCAAAATCATAATACAGTACCAACGAAATATACATTTGGAAGGCACATTACTGGGAATGCATAGTAAATGAACAAGAAAAAATGATACAGTACAATTAAAAATATAATTGTCATTACTATACTTATGTATAAAAAATTATACATGCTACTATTCCTATTTATGAAAAAATTATATAGGCCGGATAACATTCGTGCTACTATACTGATGGGGGGAACTGGTACGAAAAAAAGTTAATAGGACATACTCAGCTATGAAAAAATTACACATATCACCCTACACGATGAGACATAACATACACTATGGACAGGTTCAACAGCTGATCCAGGTTCGACACCCACTACAATACTGAAGGAGGCATACCGATGACAAAACCAGCACACAATAAATGAGGTATAGAAATTCCCGCACTGCCTATATATAACATACATAAATCGTATAAATATGTTTGCCAAATAAAAAAAAGTCATGGTTTCTGATAAAGTATTAAAATAGTATGGGGGGGGGGAAAGTAATTTTATTCAGTGTTTTCCCTGACAAGCCAGGACAAGGAATACTTTCCAATGCTCGCTAAAACCCAAAGATGTTCTGTCCCATCAACAGACACAATATATGTGACTTGGACTTGGATTTATATATATATATATATATATATATATATATATATATATATATAAAACACCAGCAAGTAAAAAGAAACTTTGATGACCACTATCCATATCACTAAAGTAAAACTGATATAATATGTATGTATACAAAACAAATATGTGTACATCTCAAATTAATATACAGATAATTTTCATAGTTTTATTTTAAACAAGTACATCTCTTGCATCTATGATGGCAGACACAACAGTCCGTGGGCATTGGGAAGGATAGAAATAAAAAATACGATTTATTATCGTAAAAATGATAAGTTTACATTAAATGATACATTTAGCATTGTTGTTACAGTAAAATGTCTTTGTCGTCGACCCAGAAATCATCACACTTCGAGTGTCTAGCCACCGCACGCACATGTTGCCATTCCATCTTTTCAGCAACTTCTCCACCAAGAACGCATCTGGAAATTATGTAGGCCAGATCTCTTCGATGTAAAATCCACCAATGATGGGTTCTCCATGTACGTCCTTGAGGTAAAACATTCGTGGGTACTCATGTCGTGTGCGCACAACCTTCTACATCTCTGCAGACCAGTTCTGGCGGAAGCCTTTGTAGAAAATCCTGCGTTTTTTTCGAAATCCGCACCAAATCACCTTGGCTTTAGGCTATTGCAGGTCCATCCTCTTCGGAATTACATACGATGTTCGAAGCAGGGAGTCGTTCTTCACATCTTCAGGTTTTATGCGAGTGGTAGAATGAACGGTAGAATTATACTTACGTACGAGTTTCGCAAGTAGTATGAACCATTTGTAGTTTCTGCTCGCCATAAAAGGTCTCCTCAGTTCAGCTCTTAGAGTCCTGTAAAATCGCTCTACGATGATAACCTTGGGCCCAGAAAAAGTAGAATAATGATTCATTTTATGTTTCTTCATCAGTGTTTGGAAAGTAGTGTTAAAGTATTCTTTACCTTCGCCAGTGCGGAGATTTTTCGGTACCACCCTTCGCGAAATACACTCGCCACGGCTTTCGCAACAACATCGCGTGCATTATTCTATTTAAGAGGTCTGGCCCAAACATACTTACAAAGTGTCAAATGTAGTAGTAGCCTTTATTCACACGAGCAAAGTCTTGCATTTCGACTAGGTTGGACAGGAAAGTATCACCGTGTCCTATTTTGATGTATTTTCTGTTGAGGTAATTTACACTAGCATATTTGTGCACCTCATCGGCAACAACATAATTGCTCAACTCGAAATGTAGCCCGCCTCCGCCAGTTCTTCAATGATGGAAATTATTTCATTTGTGTGCGAGTGGTTTCCTGCTGACTACGAAGTGACCAAAATCTTAGCGTAACTACAAACTCATTCGGATCATCCCAATACTGATAGTCGATTTTTTCTCTGCTCTCGAAATGCTGAGTCAGTTCCGAATCATCAATAGCACATGCCTTGGGAAACAGTCTGGCTATAATGGGAAATTTTTCGTGCATCGTGTCCCCTAATCGCGGTGTTAAGGGTTATTTTCTGTGTAATAAGCACGACTGGACTGTAACAGGCAACGGTACTTGCGCAAATCCGACTCGGTGTAGTATCCAGGATGCCTACGAAACGTAAGTTCGCCTATCTCTGCGTTATTCTCACCAAGTGCTTGTTGATTTGTAGGATATTCCTGTGTAAAAAACAACTTCCTTGTTTCCGATAAACCATTTTGCACTACTTTTCCGCAAACCATAAGTCGTGTCGGCAGTAACATCAGGGTAGGAAGCGATGTAATGAGATAGAAGAGTGCCCACCTCGCATCAGTGCTCTCGGGTTAGTTTCGGTTCCCATGCACACAGCAAATCGATCAGGGGTAAATCATCTTCATTGCTAGTCATGCTGCTTTCTGATTCGACAAGTTCCGGGTTTCTTTTCCGTTTTCGTGTTGGGGTCAGTTCTTCCACCTTGATTTCGTGTTTAATTTCAAAGCGAGCATTGGCACTTAGTTTTTCTTATATTTCGTCTAGCCATTGGGGAATAGGTTTGAGAGCCTCTTACCTTCAATTCTCGACGCCTATTCTGATAGTTTTCGCGAGTACGTATTCGGCCCATACTACCTCGATCGCTCGCTGAAGCTTGCTCACCAGTTCGGCTCGTTTATCCATCGTTCACTGAGTGTAAATGGTGTTTCGTGGATGTGTGTATATATGTGTGTGTATATATATATATATATATATATATATATATATAAGAGAGAGAGAGAGAGAGAGAGAGAGAGAGAGAGAGAGAGAGAGAGAGAGAGAGAAGAGGGCCGGGTCACTGTTAGTGGGTAAGTATACGCGATTTTCCGAAATTTCTTTATCGAGGCGACCGTCACACGTATCCAATATATTCTGGTTATGCCTCACGGCATGTTTACGTAGCCAGTTTTGACATTAAACAATTTTACAGCTCCTTAAATAGTTCTTGTCTCTTTGTGTTTCATATATTGATCGATCGAGTATATTATCCGTGACTCTGTGCCTCTTACATGCTCGTCACAGCTACCAAATCTCCCACCACTTCGTTCGTCACTCTTTCCTATTTTCGGCCGATAAGGGACAAGTCTTCTCTACGTGCAGGGACGAAGTGATTCTGGCAACATTCCAGTTCATCGTGATGAACTATGTCGCCAAATTTGTAATTTATTCAATGACTCATGGTTGTGATCATAGGATAAACTGATAGAAACAATTCCTGTATACTTTCCCTTATGTAGCAGGCAGTCCTTTACTTTCACCAATATACCGAACTTATCTTTCCAGCACAAAGAGCACATATAATTTAATTCTGCACATGTCATGTCCGCATTGACATGATCGTCGTAAAAGTAATATTAATTAGTGTCGTCTATGCGAAACTACACCAACACATTTAAGTTGATGCGAAGTAGCTGTTTCGGTACACCAGATAAAGTTTGGCTTAAATACATACAATACACGTTCGCGTGCAATCCCATGCTAAAGTAGTCTCGGATGCGAGTTTTTTTCTCCGCAGGCAATGATATCAAAGGCAAATATCTAGTTTTGAAGAGGTTCGCTCGGTGGTACAATGGCTTCGTTATCAACGCATGGGAAATATTTAATACCTTCCATTGCCTGCAGTACATGTGCCAGTCACTGGTATTTCGGTCGCTTCTTCTAGCAGGCTTAGTAGGATGCACGTCTTACCACATCCCGACAGACTGCACGTAAAACCTCGCACGCTAGTAGGCAATAGAGCACCGTAGTGTGATTCGTATGAAAAAACTTAATCTTCAGCATTAATTTTATGGGTAGTGTAACATTGCGCTTGACAATACTTATTATACCACTTGTATCCTGCGGAGTCGGAGAAGGTGGAGCAGGTGGAGAACGTGGAGCGATTGTCGATCAGATGGGGCAGGAGGATTTGGTGGAGGTGGTTGGAGGTGGAGGAGCAGTTGGAACAAAGGAAGCAAATGGAGCAAATGGAGCAAATTTAGGAGGAGTGGGTGTGGGGGTGGCAGTGGTGGAGGTGGTAGAGAGCAAGTACTTTGAATTGTAGAATGTCTCTTCAAAGCATCACTCTGATAAAATTGCCTCTGGCAGATATCGCATTCCATAGTCTTACTCGAACTTTTCAACTTGCAGGTAGTTTTTTGTGTCGTCGAAAATTCCGCAAAGCAGTAAATGTTTTGCCACAGAAGCGACTTATCGTATGCATTGTTAACGTTTTACGTCCAGACTGTTCCGAATCTAGAATGATAATGAAACTAAAATGTTAAATATTAATATTATTTATTGTTTGCTCGCTCAGTTAATTCTATGCATCGTAGTTAACGATTGCGAAATCCGGTCATGAGATCGGTGATTCACTCTTCGATAATCATCTCCAGGTGTTGTGTGGAAATATGCTAGGCCATCATGCGGCAACACGGATATCAAGTCGCTGGACGAGGCTTACTCCCTAAACTAGGATCTGTATACTAGTCAAATGCCTTACCCAACATCATGACAGCCAAGGTGAAACTAGGCATGGGTCTACATACAAGCAAAAGATACCCAAAGCTAAAAGGGAAGGACAAGGTGGGTGGGTACGTACCCGCACTGGCACCTGCAATTGGTGCTCTGTCTTGAATATCGTTCGTGCCATGAAGCGACCAGAAACAGGTAGAGGAAATCCGCAGTCAAGAGTAAAACATAGTCAAGGACTCTAAATTCGTCAAATCACCTTCGCGAATGCAGGTAGAAATTTTAAATTCTATACATAATTATGTATATTTTTAAATGGCATATATATATACACCTATGCATAATTACGTAAAAGAGGTATTTTATATTTCCGAATTTATATACATAAATATACCTATGCATAATTACTTGCATGTTTCCGTCTGGGGCGAACGAGTCTTTGAGTTTTCTCAAAGTGCGCCTAATCTCGAAGGTCTTTCAGTTTTTTTATACGAAATAAAATTTTTTGTAAAAATTATGTTCTATACAGTCGATTTTGTCCATAAGGTCCCAGGATAATGTTAAAACTCTATAGTATAAAAACTCTTTATGAACATGACAGTTTTGTCGCTTCCTTGTAAAGATAGTGGTGGTTCGAACCTCGCACCTGACACATCATTTTCAGACATGTATTGGGATAGTCGAGTATCATTCACAGTTCGTCTGTCATTTGAGTAAGAGCTTCTTTCTCTGACTGAGTTCGAGTGACAATAAACCAATTTTCTGTTGTGAAAAGTGTATATAATTATCCATGATGTTAAAACGCACATCACTTCGCTAATGGCCGTGATGGAAGGTGGGTCATTAGGAGTGGAATCTTCTACTACAAACTTGTACTCTGCTAAAGATGGCATCAATGGTTGAAGACTTACCATCTGTAACACGGGAGCAAAGATGTCTGAAGTGTCGGTACAAGCAACACGCTTTTAATGTTACTGTTGTGATCACATACTCTGCTATAATAGGAAGATGACCAAAGACTTCAAGGACCTCAAGGACATCCAAAGAGTCGTTTGAATCATTACAACAACAGTGTTGTTATTGTGGAAATACTTTTAGTCAATGTTGTAATGCACGTTGTCATGGATGTAGTCATTGCTTGTTCAGTCCAGCATATAAGGCATTCCACTGTGATAAATGCGATTCTGTGTTTACCCGTAGCGATAACCTGTATAGACGTACCAAGACGTGTAAAGGTAATGTCTGCCATTCATCGGGAATCGAGAGCAAGTTTTGCAACAAGACATTTATGACTAGGTCTAGTGCCAGACTATATGAAGATAGTAACTGTTCTTTTACCATTAGGTGCAAGACATACACATGTGTTAACTGCAATGCTGTGTATGCAAATAAGCGTACCTTGATTGCTCACTGCAGGAAATGTTCTATAAAATTAGATTAAATATTTTTATTGAATGAAGAATATGTTTGAGTGTATCTAATGTAATATATTTCTGATAAGTCTATGAAATAAAGATAATATATATGGAAGACTATTGTTTTTATTCATTTTATCACCCACTATACATTTTTCCCCTCTGTGTTGTAAGCAATATCTTGATATAAACAAAACATATGTAAGCTCCAATTATATAAGAACATTAAATATACGTATGAACGTGTTTGGTGTAGCTATTGCGATGGACTTCACTGGTAATTTAAATGGTAATTAGAAAAGACCTACAAGACTATATAATGAAATTATTTTTCCAATAAAGAGTCATCTGTGACTAAAGTAAGGGAAACCTCTTTTAATTAATGTGAGATGGGATACGATACCCACTTTCATTAGTAAATTGCTTTGACAGTATATTGGTTGTTTGAGCTCTTATCTGAATGAATTAGATGTAGAAGTCTACATTATGATGATGATGGTGTTGATAATAGTGTTTATAATAATGATGTGATGATATAAAGTTGCTGTAATGCCAATGGGTTGATGCTATGATGATGTGATAATAGGATTATGTTGATATTAATATATGACAATGAAAAGATGAAACGATGACATGATCATTTTGTGATGATATGATGATGATATAATGGTGTTTTGATGATGTGATGATATGATAATAGGATGGTGATATGATGATTATTTGGTGATATGATGCTGATGTCATGATGATATTGCGATATGATGATGTGATAATAATATGATTATATGATGATATAATATGATGTGATGATGTAATGTTTTATCTGAGTTATTCGCTGGAATATTTCATAGTAATTCTTATATTGTTGTTTTGCTCCCATGGATGTTATGAAGGAAAGTGTTTGATATAACTGATATGGAGTAATGTAATGGATTGCAGATTTTGAGTGTTATGCAATGTTCAGTTATTTGAAGTATTACAAGTTAGAATGATTGTTTGGGAGAAAAAGTGTAAATGGATGTTTGAATGATTTTTTAGCAATACTTATGATATGAACTCAAAAACTGTGATTTAAACATGTTTTCTATGGGTGGTAGTTATTGTGAAATGTATCGAGGGTCAATATATATTTTCTGTATGTCATGTTAGATTTGCTGGAAATGCGTGATGTTAAGGGAATTTCGAAAATATGGTAAAGTTTGTGCAAATAAGTTGTCTGTAGCGATATGTACTGCAAATAATATTAGTTATAATTATTTTCTGCTGGAAAGTTTGAGTTGGTGGTTTGGTGATATGGTCTATTGGAATGTGATTTCGTTAAGGTTGGATCATTGACTGTGGTATGGTAGACTGTACGATTGTTGGTATTATTTGAATGTGTGTTTTGCTAATGCATGATGAATTGGTTTGAAAAAATTATTTCGCTAGACTATTTCATAGGAATGTGTATATAATTGCTTTGTTCTGGGTGGTATGAAGGGAAGTGTTTGGTATAACCGATATGATGAAGGTAATATTTGTTGATACGGTATGTGTATATAATTTGGGCATTAGAAAACAGAATACATAGAAATGGATGTTTCGTATGTTTTTAGTAGCGATTATGATATTATATAAAGCTATTATGGGTTATTTTAAAAAATTTTCGATGTCTAGATGTAGGTTTTGGTTATATAGTTAGTTGATATATTTTTTAAAATATGATTGGGCGATGGGGAAAGCTGGGCGTTATATTTAATTAATAACATGGCAATATGGTGAGCTCTCTTTTTCTCTAAATGAAGCAATTGTATATCATGAGGTGTGACAAAAAGATAAATAATTATTATATATATATATATGTCTGGAAAACAAATGAATGCATCAAACTATTACAATATAAAGTGAGTTTTAAAATGAAGTTTATAAGCCAAATGGTGTGCAGTAGATGAGATGACTCTAACGTAAATATTTCTTAAAGCAAATGTTGTCTACTGAATAGATTTTATTGTGTGTGTTAAGGAAGGGACTGGCAGAATGTTTGAACCTACATATTTCTAATACAGTTATTTGCCTTCGCATGTTAACCAAATGAGATATAAACATTGTTTATTTCTTGTATGTGATAAGTATATGAGAAAAAACATTTTAAAAAAGTTTTGCATAAACATTTTTTTTAATGTAATGTATTAAACTCTTATGATCTGTTTTATTACCCTGGGATGGTTTTTAAATATATTTTCTTCCCTTGTATATTATTGTGTTCAAGAAAAGTGAAAATGTTTGGTGTGTTTAGTTAAACCAGAGTGGTATCAAGCGATGCAGGTGTTTAAGTATTTACTTATTTTGTTTGTTTTTATGTGTGTGAGTATGTGTGTAACTGGGGAAAGTATATCAATAAGGGATATTTACTTTTCACCCAAGAAATGTTAGTTCTCATGAGTTGTTACAAAGCCATCGGTGAAAGTACTTTGGCTTTTGAGATGTTTGTGTAGTGTTGTGTGAGCGTGTTAGACGAGATCTAAGTATGTTTTATGTAGTGCGATACTTTGGTAGATATGTTGTATAGCGAACGTTAAAGTTGCTATTTGCAAGTTTTGTATGTTTACCCTCGCTGACTGCAATATTATGTGATTATGTTCTGTTTAGGCAGTAGGCAACAAATGTCGTGTCACAGATATGCACCCCGTAGCGACAATGTTGGAACTAGTTTTGCTCCTATCTCCTTTGCAAATTGGATGGTAGTAGTCGCAACTACCGTTCGAGAGATCTAGTCTCTTGAGAGATTTGCTAGAGATGTGTGCGTTGTCACTCTTGTTTTTTAACTATACTATACGATTAACTGGGTGTTATTTACACGATATTCAATTAATATTAACATGCAAGTAGTAAAAATGGTATACGCATATTCTCCTTGGTCAGGATTTGAAGCATAGAATGTAAATAACAGTGTAAGGGTTGAATTTAAAATATCTTAGTGAATAACGTGTCTAACTTTCTCGATGCGAACTAATATAAAACAAAAACTTGGTGTCGATGGGAGTTAGAGTAACGTTTTATATCTTAGTTAGTTTCGATGTGAATTTCTGAAATTCTTGTCTGGATGGTAAATGTCTGGGTAAACACGTTATAATTAAAGATACTTTTTTAAAACTTAAGTCAATAATGTCGATTTTGGTTTTTGGAAAAAAAAAAGTTATGAATTTTTTTTAGGTTTAAGTTATGTTTATGAGGTATTATATAAATAAATAAATATATGTATATATATATAGGTAAAATAAATATTTTTGGTACAAAACCTATGTTTTGTGAGGTATGTTTTTCTACGTTTTTAGAGTGGTGATTCCATACAGACGTGTGTTGAATGTATCATTGCATAAAGAATATGAATTTTTTGAAATCGTTATGCTTTAATTTTATATATATATCTTGTATGCAGTTTGTGATTGTGTAGCCTTCTTAGTTAAGGCATTCTGTTACATCATTTCTGCGATACTGCTGTTCTCCCTTCCGGAGATGATGATAACTGATGGCGAGATGGGTGGTAGGTAATGACAAGTGATAGCGTGGTAGAGAGAAACGATGTAGATGGAGTGAGATAGGTAATATAATGGTTTATTGTTCAAGTGTTTAGTGTGTAGTGCACTATAAGATGATATGCATGTAAGATATGCATTATATTAAACATATGTTATTCGGAAGTTGGCTTTGGTTGTGGTACGATCTTCAGTTAAAGTGGAATTAATCATGTTGGTTAATTAATATGCAAACACTATTTTATAAGTTCGCTTGACAATACATAAAACAAAGAATACGTTCTCAAACCTATAGTTGTATTCTATTCTCGTTTGTTCTGTTTCATCCGTCAGTAGGTAGTTGGTTTTAGCTCATTACATACATAATACTTGCATTTGGATATTCATTACATTACTATCTTTGGTTAATTTACTTGCTACACGATTTAAAATAATCTTAGCCTGTATGGTTCTTGAACTGCTATGTACATAGTATTTGTGTGCAATTAGTCTCGCTAAATATTAATTAATAGTTGTACGGTTACATATACTTTACTCTTGATGTTTGAGTGCTCATCTCTCATGATGTAAGCCTAACCTACCATATTTGGTAAAGATTTGTAGATGGAAATGTACGTTCACACTATATGATTCGAAATATATCGAGCTGATGACGACTTCCAAGCTCGAACTATGTTATTTTTATATAACTTCCTGTCCTTTTATACATAAAGTCAATACAAGATATCAGTCGAACGTGTGTGAGTAAATATTCAATGGGAACAATAGTGGCAGTAGTCTAACACATGTGAGAAATGAATAGCATTTTGTATATGTCAATGGCGTTAGTCAAGAGCTGTTTTTGGTATGGTGATGATGATGTGTAAATAGTCTCATTGCGCAAATAAAAAGTAAGTATCTTGAATAGGACTCCAATTCAGTAGCAATCCGCCTACCTGTTGTTAGGCTCCCGTCCTGTTGGCTATCCAATCTATGACGTTCTGATATCTCTAGTAGTTCCACAGGGTATAGGTGAAAGAGTGTGGGTGTTTGTGTGTGCATGAATAGTTGTATATATTATATATATATATATATATATATATATATATATATATATATATATATATATATATATATATATATATATATATATATATATATATATATATGTGCGTAAGTGAGTGTGTGATTGGTGTGTATTGAATGTGTGTGTGCTGGGTGTGTTAAACGGTTTATCATATTGTAGTTATAACCACATCAAGTCAAAACATACAAAATCTAACTATTTAAAGATTAGAAAATGCTTACATTTCAAAAAGGGTATAGTCCAAGGAACCATTAAACACTAAGAGAATATTAAGGTTAGTGAGAATGTAGAAAATTTTAATGTGTATGGCTGGTTGAACTGTAGAAAAGAATAATGTGCAGAAGATTTTTAAGGTTAGAAAATGTCAGAGTTCTAAGGTAAGAAATGAAAAATAAACAAAATGTCAAATACTCTTCTCGGGGCTTGATGTCTAAGTCAATCCATTCACTGTTTGTCATAACTATCGTCCTGTTGACTTTCCAAGTCATGTTGCTCACCAGTTGATATTATTAGTAAGCCTGCAGTGTGTAGGTTTATAGGTGAAACTGTGAATTTTTTTTGCTATTAAGTGACGAAATGATTTATCAGAGTAATTCTTTGGAGTATTCTGTCTGTAAGTGCTGGTGTATTTTGAAGATGATGACACGATTATTTTTCCTCTAAGGGTTCATTGACCCGACAGGAATAAAACAGGAAGTGTTTTCGCATGAAATATCTTATGAACTACATGTTTACGGTAAGGATTCAGTTGTGGGCTTTCGTTCCTCTAGGTATAATGAGCATACTTAATACGTGTGTATAGAGAATGCTGACATGGTGTTAATACACTATCTCCCACCCCTAATAACGATGACAAATTCTGAAACAAATGAAAGGTATATGACAGTTGAAGTAGTGTTGACTTTTTGAGAGAACGTATTACTTTGGCTATTGTTTAGTTCTTAATTATTCATGTAAATATCCATTGCTCATTGCGTATGGACTTATACGATTACATAATATATATTAATACATCCATGTAATATTACATCATGTAAATGCATTACCCCTCCGCCATTCTTTACGTTCAACAGTTGACATCAAACATTTAACATCAATTGAGCAGTAGACAAGAATCAGATAATACCATAAAGACGAGCATAAGTAATTGCATAATAATGCATTTCCCAGAATTTTTTTTATAGATTAAGTGATTCTTCTGGGAATCACTCTCAGTAATCCAAAAAAAATATTAATTGCTCTAAGTAGTATAACAAGCCAAAAAAATGTGTTAACCTCAAAATTAAAATAATATTAATTATTCTGCCCAGGAATCGAAATAGATAATCCAAAACTAACATTACATTTATTGTTCTAAACAGGAATACAAAGCAAAAATCCAATTAGGTTAGATTTGTAAATATAATAATACATCCTCTGAGCAAGAACCGAACCCAAATCCGAAATAAACGTTACCCTAAGCATCCCTAGCAGCTATCTAACTCACAAATAAAATTTGGTTAAATTCTGAAATAAAATAATATTACATGCCCTAGCAAGAATCGGACCCAAATCCGTAACTAACAACACATTAAGCAACCCTAGCACCAATCTATCTCACAAATAACATTTGGTTATATTCGAAAATTAAATTTTATAATATGCCCTGAGCAAGAATCAATCCCAAATTTAAAATTATCTTTATATTAAGTTTCCCTATCAGCTGTCCAACTCACAAATAAAATTTGGTTAAATTCGGGAACAATATATAAAATGCCCTGAGTGAGATTCGAATCCAAATCCGAAATTAACTTTATGTTAAGTATCCATAGCAGCAACCCAACTCACAAGTACAATTTTTTTATATAAGAAAAATATAATATAATATAATATGTTCTGAATAAGACTCGAACCCAAATCCGAAATAAACATTACATTAATTATACCCGACAGGTACCCAAATTGAAAATTAAATTTGATTACATTCCGTAGTAAAATAACATTAAATGGAGTGAGCAAGAATCGAAGCTAAATCCGAAATTAACACTACACAAAGTATCCCTAGCAGGTAACCAAATCAATAATAAAATTTGGTTAAATTCGAAAATAAAAATATTACATGCTCTGACCAAGAATATTATTAAGCGGGTAAGTATGTACTTGTTAAATTTATGACTAACTATGCTTATAAAATGACATAATGCATATATGACCCTATCGCTCTTACCTGCATTGGGGATGATTTGTGTGTTATTAATTTTATCACCATAGCTTTAATGGTTTGGAAATTATGAATATGTTACATAAAATGGCTAAATGCTAAAGTACCTTGCCAGAAAGGTATAAATGCATAAATGACCTTACTGCCGTGATGGATGCTGGGTTCAATGCCTACGTTATTAATTTGACCACTATAGCTTCAACGGTTCAGAAATTATGACTACATTAAAAAATGGCTTAACTTATGGTCTGCCTCTACAGACCAACAACCAATCAAAGCATGGAGTAAAGAGCCTAACGGACCATAGTGCCTGCGGTCTCTGTAACTGTATCCTTATCGTCGCCCTCTCCCTGGTTGAATAAATGGGCCCTCTTCTGTCGATAAGGGTCACCCATCAATATTTCCTATACTGAACAAGACTCCTCCCAGGTTAGTCACAAATAACCAATGTCGATAAGGGCGAAATTGAGCCAAAACCCACCCGCTCACTCTTATCACTCTACATCATACTAGCGCTTCAGACTAATAAACAGCATAGTGTCAATGCCGACAAGTCTACGTTCGACCACTGCAAGGCCGAAAACGTAAAGACATTTTTGGATATCAAAAACTTTCCATATGTGGATTTGAACACGAACTTTGAAAATGTACAGTACCTCCTGGCATACTATATGTATTTGTACTATATGTATACTATACGTATTCCAGTCTTCGTGTTAGAGTCGCGAGGCACATCCCTTCCTGTGACCCTTCCGAGACAGGGTACCTTTGATACTATTCGATACATCGAAGCAAAACGAGCGTGTGCAAAATGGTACTGTCGATTGCCGAATCAAAATAAACACAAAGGAAAATATGATCGCAAACACCGCCGCCTACTGCTTGATACGCCATGACTGGATCGTTCAGTACGATTGTTTTTTCCGGCCTCGTAAAAATTATGGGTTAAAAACGTGCGTAAATATGAATGGTGCGGTAACGTACATTTCAGTCGTAATAATGAACTGTAATATGCAAGGTTTCCAGAGCTGCTACATTGTCAAGGAAAATGCAGTCACAGGTTGTCACGGCGTGTGTCGAACCCGTAACTTCCAACCTCCGTATCTATGGAAACTGTTGTATGTGAAGAGCAAGAAAACAAACGCATGGCTGACAAATTACGAGCACGGACTGGAATGGGATGAAGGTGAGATTCCGTATCATCAGGTGGGAAAATGTTGCGCGAATTGCTGATGCAGTACCCGAAAACTCACTTTATGTAGCTGGCTGGACCCGAACAGAAAAAATGTCTGAGTAATTTGTGTACATGAAATGTGGAAATTATTGACTTCAGAGCGATCATGGCTGCCATTCCCTTCGTAAAATGAGGAAAGAAATGGATCTGATGTATTTGGTGAGCGCTTATAAAAAGAGCGCATTTACTTTACTAGTGGCATTCTCGGAGATGTAACATAGTTACATATTTGTTCGAGTAAAATATGACGTCATTTAACTATGGGGAAAAAAATCATGTAAATAAAAAGAACCCTAAAATAAATTGGTCGTCAATCGAGTAAAAGTCACAATGGGAGCAAGATTACACCATTTCATCCCGAGAACTCGTACGTCTTGTCATAACCAGACCACTATGAAATCACATATTGGTTATTAGAATCTAGGTCACTACGTACCTACGAAGAGAAATGTGGTGGATGGGAACATTGGCTATATTCGGTGACTTCGGCCGAACCAACTCAACAATTAATAATTTGCTGCACTCCCGGGAATTGCTTGGTTTATCACATGAATCGGAATACATGTATTCTGGCAACCATGGACCAGGTTCTAGAATGTGTGGTAAATTCTAACCGAGACTACTCTAGTACCACCGAAATTTACGCCCCTGACTGCTCCGCCCAGGACTGTGTACATCCGCACAAAAATACCAGCGACGTGTCGACTCAACTGTCCCAACAAAACGTCGAAAATCATACCATTGTGTCAACACCACGGTTTATAAAGAAAATAATTTCGGGGAACCTGCATCGGACTGCGAAGCATGCCTCCGCAATCGTCCACGTGGTATATTAGCTGCTGCCGCCGACACGAGTTCGTCCACAGCCGACCTCAACTAGGAAGATCCTTTGAAGATTCCCATTCTACTGCGTCGGATCGAACGTCGACTGTGAATAATATTTTAAGAATGTGTTTTGACTGGCACATTGCATTTTTTTAATGCTTGCATTTGTGCATTTTTTATTTCCGGGCATGTATAAAAATACTTGGTTGCATGTTTTCTAAACCCTTTAATTTCTAGACATAAAGTTTTTT
Organism: Dryococelus australis; assembly: GCA_029891345.1. Taxonomy (NCBI): domain Eukaryota; kingdom Metazoa; phylum Arthropoda; class Insecta; order Phasmatodea; family Phasmatidae; genus Dryococelus; species Dryococelus australis. Next base: position 172,179,750 of record CM056994.1, on the reverse strand, counting down.
TTTTGTTACATTTATAATGTGTGTGGAAATATTATTTAAAAGATTGACTCGTGAGAACATGTAGCACCACACGTTTAGACACGATGGATGGCCTGCAGGAAACAGGAAAATCTGCAGGAAGTAATTCTCCGACATCCGCCCTGCAATGACCTGTCACCCATGCACAGCAAGTCAACCAAAAAAAAAAATATTGCCATGCCAGAACGACTAGGCGTTCGACCGATATCCTCTCCTAGGAGTCGCAATGTAGCCCTTACGGCGGCGAACACCTACAACGACATTAACTGGTCTGAGATCACCTCCCTCCCCCCTTATCCGTAAAAATGTAATTATGTTGCTACTGGTAATTAGCAGAATTTCGTTGATCAATTATTAATACCAGAATAGTAAACACTACCTATGTAGTTTAAAAAGACGAGCTATTACTTCAACTTATTTAAGAGTCTCGTCTACCTATAAATAAAGTCGAATATATTGGTATTTTTTGTATTCACGAGCAAACAGGCACATTCTGAAGGAGGGGCAGGCGTATGCAGAGTATTATAAGAAGGGGGATGGACAATTCCTTATAAGCTTTAGTTTGGATGTTGATGGGACATTGTTGTACTGCATCGGATTGCGGAAGGTATGTCAGTAGATAGATAATGTAGACTCCAAGGAACAGGCTTCAGGCTAAGGTTCGGAGGCTCGGCCGGGAGCCGGCCGCCATGTTGTATTCCCGAAATTTTCACTCTGCCATTCCGGTTATGTGACTGCCATGTTGGATTCTGCCATATTTGTAGTCAGTAAATCGCCATATTTGTAGCCAGTACATAGTCATCTTGGACTGCCATATTGACAACCAGTATGTCATTACTTCAAGTGCACCCCTTTTTTGCTGTTTTGCTTGCTTTCTTTTTCTTTCTGTCCTTCTCCCTCCTTATTTCCTTTCTTCCTTTCTCATAATCTCTATCATTCTCTCTTTCTTTCATTTATCTCCCATTTGTTCATCATTTGTTTACATCAGCCGTTACTGGAGGCTGCCATCTTGATTTTTTAATTTGTCATTTATCTCTTCCATCTGGCACATGTGATCCACTCCGCCATCTTTGATTTCCGTTTGTCATTTGTCTCTCAGTTTCATTCGACGCCAGCTTGCTTTTTCGTACCTTTTCGTTGTGAGGTTATTTCACATGCGTTATCATTTGTACCGTGTCGTCGTTAATCATGTTCGTTATACATACCCAAAGCATCTGAATTATCTAACCGCAATATCATCATTTACGCAACTATTGCTCTCAACATCACATGTCAGATTGGATATCTGGCTCCGTTATCCAATGTGTGGGATAACGAAATACATGACTGCTTCATACTTCCAAGGCCTCACGTGTGCAGCTGCCTGACCAGAAGTGGTCCTCCTTTTCTTGGAGTATATAGACCACACGTTCACGAACCTACCGTCACAACGGAAAGAATGCTTACACGCAGGTTAATAGGGTGGACGTTTAAAAAAATGGATATTAAATTGTATTGTATAATATGTTGTAGCGGCGCCATTGTTTCATTTGTATTACTTTATTTTGTCTTTTATAAAAACTGTGTGTGTATGGTTCTCTCACTGACCACCGTATATTTGGCTGCTCTTGTAGTTGCCCTTTGAAGTGGCTCACGTAGACAATAATTTCGCGTTCTCTACTGCTGACAACTTTTCCGTACCTCTGCGAACGCCCTTCGCCCTCCATTGCCTCACCTATAACAGAACCTGCAGTAATTGATGTTTGTGGAATAGATGATGGCACAGCCACACCTATGCGCTCATGTCGTAGTCCCTTGCTTGTCTTACCTCGCTTCCGCGCTCAGACATGCCAGGATGTCTCCCGGCTACTAGTAACGACGTTGCTGATGTGCTCCTAGAACTGACTGTGTGCTTTTTATTACGGACGTGAAATGTGACGTAGACCGACTTCTACCGACCCAGATTCTGCAGCTGAATCAAGACATTTATATGAAAGTAAAACAAATGCGATGTTAAAGAAACAGGCATATATCCTAATTATTTGGGGGGATTTTTGTATGTGATATTCGAGTTCAATATAAGGCCTTTTTTTTAACTTCTAACTGTGTGTGTTTAGTACTTTAACCATGTAAGAAATTTCACTAACTTTTCAGTAAAAATCGGTTTATTGCGCTGGCTTCTCCCTTGGAGGGGGGATATGCACGTACAATAATTTTTAAACAATTTGTATATATTGCGCTTGTTTTTCGTTGGCGAAGGGACATGTTCGTCAAAAAAAAAAAAAGAAAACATATTTGTTACGCTTACTTCTATCTTGGGGAAGGAACAAGTACGTGCAATTAAAATATATATATACCAGTCACTATTACCTACATTATTAACCTAACTTAAATCTGACGCACATTTTTTAGCTTCTTTCTTTAGTGTTACAACAAATATCTTATGCGACATATTCAGCAAATAACCATTTAATGAAGACTATTCACTTTAAATAAAATGTGCACTGCACGATGGAACTGCTACTGGCCTATACTATCTACCTCTCGAAAGTGCGTGCGAAGAAGAAAGGGGAGGAAGAATGCTGGCGTAGAGGAAGTGCTTACGTGACGACCTTCATTCTGCCACGCCGCAAAAGGACAGCACCAGCGTCTCTGTATCGCTCGCGGATAACAGCAATGCCACGCAATTTTTGATATGATGTCATTAAAAATAAATATTACTACACAAAGGCAGTAACAAAGCAAAAATTTTAATTTTACATGTATAATTATACATCATAATTACAAAAAAAAAGTCGAAAGATATATATATATATATATATATATATATATAATATACAAACTCACACACATGATAATTCAAGGAAAAATTTGAAGGAAATATATACATAATTCGTATTTACACCGAAGATGTGAAATAACATATTATACAAGATATATAAATAATTAAAAAAATATTAACGAAACACGTGAAAGAAAATATTTTACAAAACATATGAAAGAAAATATTTTACAAACATGCTAAAGTAAGTATTATAAAAGATAAACATATTTACTGGAAAACTTTGTAAACGCAATTTAAAATACAAACAATTTACTGAAGAACATCAAAAGAAAGAATTTAGAGATGGCAGGCAAAACATGCCTACATTTCTCTTTACCTAATTATGATTTTTTTACACCTTCCCATATATTTTTCCCATCACCCAAACTATTAATCACGATCGTCGATATATTGTTTACACAATATGTTTCTTCCACTACAAAAAATTATGGGGGGAATTTGAGGTTTTTATTACTTGGGTATTTCTGAAGGTAGAGCAAAGCTCATATGCACACGCACACATGCACTTCTGGCCATGAGTTCGGTGGCGTTATAATCTCCAAACTGTGACAAGCACCGTCATATCGCTCCAAACATATGTACAAATTTGTCATTTATTTTTATTTTCGTGAATAATTTTGCAATTTTCTTTGCGTATTTGGTTGAATGACTGTAGTCTGCAATTTCTTTTTCATATTTCCTATTTATGTGAGGAACTTTGTTTGGGGACGGCACAAATGAACTCTACTTTCGTCACTATCGCAATATTGAACTGTTAATTCAAACGTCTTACCATCGAAGATTGTTCTCTGGAGGAGGAAATGAACATTTTTGTAACACCGCTCCACGGTCATGGTAGCAGATGGCTGGTCCATGTAGGTTACGCCGTACAGTGGAGGGAATATACGTGCATTTTCTTCTCTGAATTAAACAATTCACCGGGATGTGCTCCGCCGTTGCGAGAAGACTTAGTGGAATGTCTCTGCCTCGAGCCTAGGTACATTTCGCATGTAAACTGCATGCATTTGGCGGTTTAGTCTGGGATTCCTTTCCTTTTCACGGCGTGGTAATGCCCATCGCAATTCCCCTGACAATTAAACACTAAATCATTTTTGTTTTTCGGAACAGTTCGGACACTATGCTTTCGTACGTTCTTGCCTTGTTTACGTAAACACTACAGTTTGGTTTTACCAACCCCTCCAGTGAACAAGGAAGAATAGAGTTGGGGCATAAATTTTACACGCAGCAGTTTTTATATCTGCACATTAATGTATTCAGCACGTCACGAAACAGCTTTCGAACTCGTCATAGTAGCATTGCAAGTATGGATCGAACCATCACAATAGTGAATTCGCGGAAAGCCTCTAGCATTTCGAAAACTTACGCTTCGGTACCTCCAATTTAGTTTGCAGTACTTGCTCACGTCTTTTGACCTGAATAGAGAAAATTCGGAGATTGTAACTTCCATTTATTATTTGATGCTGCTGTGTCGAAGTCGGAGCTCATGTGGCCGAATATGGGGGCTGGTACGAGTGGACTGATGTATGCAGGTTGTCTGATGGTAGTGGGTTGTCTGATTATAGCAGGTTGTCTGATGGTAGTGGGTTGTCTGATTATAGCAGGTTGTCTGATGGTATTGGGTTGTCTGATGGTAGCGGGTTGTCTGATGGTAGAGGGTTTTCTGATTGTAACGGGTTGTCTGATGGTAGCAGGTTGTCTGAGGGTTGTCTGATGGTAGCGGGTTGTCTGATGGTAGCGTGTTGTCTGATGGTAGCAGGTTGTCTGATTGTAGTGGGTTGTATAATGGTAGCAGGTTGTCTGATGTTAGCGGGTTGTCTGACGACAGTGGGTTGTCTGACGGTAGTGGGTTGTCTAATTGTAGCAGGTTCGAGCCAGTCAACGACATGGAAGAACTTGCTCATCGCGTCAATATCGTGCGGATGAGACAAACGATATTATAATAATTTTATTCTACGTGCTTATGGTTTCTCCTGCAGTTGACGACTTGGCTACAATAACCGGCGTTTGAAACCTTACAAGTTTCGGAGTGGACACCATGCTCGCCTCTCGAAATAGCAAGGTACAACGTTCCCGACAGGGCTTCGGGGTATGTCTTATAAAGAGAGAGTTTAAGGCGGGATGACAAGTTCTCTGCACGACTGTAGTAGATCAAATAAAAGTGGTGGAGGGTTTCCGAAAGTCGAACGAAAGTAAGTGATTAGCCAGTGAAAAACATTGACAGGGGTAGTTAGCTATTGAGAAGCATTGGCGGAGGTTCCCATTTGGTCGGATTGGTTGTCATATGAGTGGAGGCCTGCTGACTAATAAATCAATGGGTAATATTGGTGGGGTAATTAGCCAATGAGAATCATTGGTGAGGATGGTAGAGTTCGAGCGAACCCCCTGATTGGTCGAAACGAAGGTTTCCGAAAACACCCAAGAAAAATAGCCAATCGGAGAGATTGGCGGGGGTAAAAAGCTAATGTAGGGGATGGTGCGAATGGACTTGGTGGAGGCTGGTCGACTTATTAGACAATGAGAAAAATTGGCGCAATAATTGGAGAGATGAAGCTAACTTGACTAATTGGTCGAATGGAGCGAGTAATTAGCCAATGTGAGAAACATTGGCTGTGATGGAGCAGACGGAGGTGGTGGAGGCTTGCCGACTAAATAGCCAATGGGAATCATTGTGGAGTAATTGGAGGGAGTTAGTCGTCTGCTGGTAGCCCAACGCATATGAGTATTCGTTCTTATATAGAAATAATGACAAGTTGCTTTCCTTGACCTAAAATAGCAAATATTAAACAGATTACATAAATGTGGTTAATTTGTCAGCCAAAAAATTAAGCGGAACAAGGGTTTTTAATGGCTTGACAATTTTAGTGTAGTTGTGGATTAAAATTTTGTCTCCGACGATCATCAACGTAGGTCAATATATTGTGCTCATGTTCTTTGATAACAAACTTCGCGAATATCCATGTCAAACCATATTTGTTTCCTGGCTGTTATTTCAACATATCTTTTTTTTTTAAATAACGCATGTGAAAATAAAGGTTCAATCAATGATTTTATAATGCATAATTTTTAAGTATGCGACTACTTCAGAAATCGACGTTCTCTGATTTTGGGCTGCGTTACACTGGCTCGTCAATAGTTGCTCGACTGCACCATATGTCACGTCATTATTTTAGCGATGACAGCTGTAATTTATAGTCACTCATGCCCTCCTCTCTTCTGTATTGTGCCTGGTGCACAACCAGGCGCGGTCCAGGCCGTTCATTTGCGAGGGATTTGTGAATTCATCTACTAGATTAGCGGCAATCCAGGGGCTCGCGTGGCCGCCGCTAATGAGGACGACTCGTGGGCCCCCGTTGGCTGCGCGCGGCAACTTTATGAATTATGGTGCAATGTCCAATGGGTCTCTGTCCACAAACAGAACGAGTGCGTGTTCTTTAGGATGAGCACAACGATCTTATTTGTCGCTGCGCACTTCGTGGCGAGTATGCTGGATATTTGATTCAAAGTATATAGTTACTTCTATATAGCAATAATGCTAGCGTGAAATTGGGAGCATTATTATAAATTTAAGTGTTCCCCAATTTCCTCACTGGTGGCAAAGAAATCAAAACATAGAACAGCGACAAAACTACGGTAATAATGTAAATGTTGATACAACTTGTTACTAAAATGACACTATGGCATTACACATGACCTACACAGACCTAAAAAGGCGAATTGTGTCGGTACGTTAACTAAAATGAGTACCAGTAAAGTCAGTTATTAGAAGTAATGGGTTTCTAAAATGTTCTAATATATAAACAGCATTAATCACAAGCATATCAATAACGCATAAACGTCTCGCTGTGCACTCTACAATAATATAATTTAATTTTTATCTCTTTTGTTTGGTTCCTCTGGAGAAACGACCAATTCACGTAAAAAGTCAAAATCCTCTTATTCATCTATTCAACATTAATATGATATTCCTCCCTATTTTTAACTGTGTAATGTTTTGACTGAAAGTGAGTAATATACGGGAAAAAGGAAAAAAAAAATCTTAAAGTTGGTGAAAAGAAAATGCCCCACTCTTGGTCGGTCGTCCACTGATTGGATGCCACAAAAATGAAAACTAGCAGTATAGCGCAACGGAAGGCAGCAGTCTATAAAGTATGTTAAGCAATTTACAGTTAAAACCCGTACTTGGTGACTTGCAGCTTGGTGCGCGCTGTTATCAACAAATTGAAAATTAAAAACGGAATAGTATTTATAGAAAAGTAAGACAAATTGCGCCTCAAAACAGCCGTGCATATACCAGCAAGCTCTCTGATATGTTTCTTCATTCAACGTAGTCTACTAAGACTTAACATGAAAAATGCAAATTACTGGCAGATGCAGAGTTACGAAATTCCGTGCAAAACATGGTAATGGTTATAATCAGGAACATACGGCAAACGCCGATAAAAATCTGTGCCTTAAAATTAATATAAAAATAACAGACAGCATACCTTAGTACATGGTGCTGCGCGGAACCTTAAAACACACATGAAGAACATAAAACGCCGACCAGGAGAATAATATGTAGGACTTGTGATGACCCCGCAGATGTGAGTAATGTCCAAGTGCCAGGCGCCAGCATATTATACCCTTATTCACCCCTCTTTACCAGCACGACGCACACTCCCCTGAAACGTACGGCGAAAAGTTTTTTAACAGAAAGAGATCGAAGCCATCTCACTGTAACAGACTCAAAATTAATTTATTAATTGAAGCCGACCTCAGTCTTTCTCCTTAGAACCATGCAGCACACAGTGGCAGCTGCGGCGACAAATGAGGCACCAGATTACATTCAGTGACAAAATAATCTTAGAATTTTATTAGTTATGCACTCGAAACAGTTCAGACAAGTGGAAGCTGTAAGACGAACAGTATGTTGCGGAAACTTTAGAACAACCGCACAAGATATTTTAGTGGCCGCAAAATCTTCAGCCACTGCTGATGCCGGTGCTGCCATCTGGGTGGCGAAACTATGGAGAAACATAGACCATCAGGCAGAAACAATGTGCACAGCGCAAGTCGAAAACACACAGGTACTGTCCAGAATGGAGTATAAAAGTGCACAGTAACATTGCAGATGACGAAAAGCTGAAAGGTCGTTAACAGTAGAAACCCAGAAATTTCCAAATTATTTTCAAACTATCTTCGAGCGCGCACACGCAACAGAGAGAGTGTGAGGCATCGGAGACACAGTCGCAGATGGGAGGAGAAAGAAATGTCCGGCACTTGGGACTCAACAATGCGTACTCGGCAACAAAATATGAAAACTCAACTATAAATTCAGTCAAATGACATACCGAAAAATTCATATAACACATTAGTTACACAAAATCAGGTACAATAAAAACATTCTACTAAAATAGAGGCCACAGGCATCAAACATTATCACCTTCAACCAAATAATTAGTTTTAGGTACATGAAATTTCATAAGGGAACCTCCCTGTCTGTCACGAAGTAGCAATGTGACAGGGGATAAGGAACATAACATACGGTTCTTGATACTTTATTAATAATTGGTAGTAAACTTATGAACTGCCTTACTCAAATAATGGGGCAGCGCCAACATTTTGACACCTGTTTGATAATCACATTCATCAAGATATATGTTATAAATTTTTTAATTTTCTCATACTACACCTTTAAATCGTCGGAAGCATCAGACCAGTACTCTTTTACAGCAGTTTGCATATCTTCGGTAACATTGAAATTGGCATCCTATGGATTAATAATTGTATGCAAAAGATCCCTTCCAGAAAAACTGACAAGGTATATTATTTATGGTGTCAACATGGTAAGTAATAATGGTTAAAACGCGAAAAAGAATGGCAAAATTTTACTCTTGATTTGCATCGTTGTGAAGAGCATTTAGAACAACTTTATTATAGGCTATTCACGGTAAAGTGAGAAATTATGAGGCCCTAGTTACTTTTTCCTTTCAACCATTTTTCATCCTTTAGCCACCTTTTGTAAATGAATATTTCCATGCAAGCAATAAAAATGGCGTGTATATTCCACCGCACTCAGAAGTTGCCGTTGGAAATTTTGTTAAAGTTTAAATTTCTTAAAACAGATTCATTTATAAAGGGATGTCAAGCAAGGTAATGCAGAAAAAAGTAATGCTGCAATTATTTTTCTATTTTAGTGGGCAAACCAATTCCAGCAATCCTCATTTTTTCACTTAAATGGCCATTCAACCATCCTTACAAGCCTACATACAAAACATATTATTAAACCTATAAGTTTTAAGAGGGAATGGAAAAGTTGTGGAGAGCTAGAATACTAATCCTGTGAAATGTGATTATAAAATAATTTATCCCGATTCTACATTTTTTCACGACTATCAATTTCTTTTTTTCCCTCCCATCATATTCACTTTTTTTTTCAAAATAAACTTTTTGGAAACAACATTTCATCCCCTTCCCTCTTCCTTATATTTCCCATAACACAGTTGTGTCATGAACACTCCCTCCACCTCCACTTTTTAGGCACCATTCCAATATGCACTATTTTAAACATGCCAGATGTTCTGAACATATTTCTTCAATATATGCCGACGTATGCTGTTCACTAAGAACGACGCGCAGATATACTATAATACATGAACAGTGCTGGCTGTCGGGAGTGTGTCCCAATCGCAGACGTAGGAACGGAACACAGCGCTAATCATCATTAATTCCCACTCGAGTGTGCCGCTTTTGTGAGACAGGATTACATACAACAGCCACCCGGAACGCCTCCCAACCTAAACGTTCTCCAGTGCAATAGTAACTCCATGCCAACACTTGAACACAGAGCACTTGACGGTAAAGGAACACTGCCTTAACATTCTCTATCCTCAGTACACTACCGAATTTGGTATAGTAACTTAAAATATTTCCTCTCCGAGGGAACACTTCTATCAGCTTGATCTGCAACGCAACAAAAGATGTCGACCAATCAGTTTGAAGGAAGCCAAATTGCGTCGACATACAGGGACACAGTATATATCAATTCAACTAAGAAAAAGTTTTTTTGAGAATGTTACCACTTACTGATATAGCCAATCATGTTTTCTATAAGTCGCTCACCACTTACGAAAGCCAACATTCATCGGTCCTGACAGAATCCATGAGGATGAGGATAATGATTGAACATCTTTTCACAATATGGCAAATATATATCACGATTTATTCTAACAGAAGTTCACTATATTTGTTCTTGGCTTACATCATTCAAACTTATAAATAACAAGTCAAATGAAATTTGCTTCCATAAAAGACACATCATGTTAACAACAACCTAATAGGTAACATTTAAAACATACATATATGTCTCTGTGATATAACCCCTCGAATTACATTCCATTTAATCGAAGAGCCATTCGTAAACAGCAAAAATAAGAATATCACATTAATATATATTTAAAATTTATTGGGGTAATTGAATTTGTCCTTGTCACCTACTTATAACCTTTACACTAAATTCCTTCTCCAATACACTTATTAGTTCATCCACTTTCCTAGGGTCATCTGTTATCAGAGCATCATCAAAATAGAGAACCAAAAAAGCAATCTGTAGAATAATAGAAATAGTAGTCATATAATGAATGCTTAAAATTCAGCTTCAACACAGTTTCATTGAACCTTTTATTCCAGCACTATGGTGCATCTCGCCGTCCATAAAGAACACGTCTTAATTTTTTGTCTTTTCTTTACACTTAACTCCTTGAGGGGTACTGATAAAAACTTCTTTCTCCAAATACTAATTAAAAAAAACAGTTGAAATCAAAATCTGCTTCAGTAGCCGATCATATTTTACCACAAAAGATAACCTTTAACTTATCGTGGGTGTTCGGCACACAGGAGCATATACATAATCCATAGCTTCAACTGGCTCCTGAAAACCCCGAGCAACTAATCGAGCCTGTCTCCGTTCATCATTCTTCACCATAAATACTCACTTGGTATCTATGGTGATTGCTCTTTGAGGTAGTTCTTCTACTTGCCAAGTTTCAATATTTCTGTGTACTTTCAACTCATTATTTATAGCCTCTTTCCATCCCTCAAAATGCATTGATTCTTCACAGGAATGAGGCATTTTCTCTCCATTGAAGGCATTCTTAGTGTACAAAATAATAGTCCTGTAGTCTCGAAGGAAATGTTACACTTGTCCCACAACTTGTTTGTAAGTCTTCAGCGAAATTTTCTCCTTCATGTCTTCCTTCTTCGCCTAATTCTCCTTATTTCCCACTTTTATTTACTTCATCTTCAACACATTTTCCGTGGTCTGAGGTCGAAACTGGAATGTAGGTAAACTTATCGCCACTCTTAGTTGGTTGAAAAACAAAACTGATTAAATCAAATTTAACCTCACATCCTATAACTGTGTCATCAATCTCCAGAAATCATATTCTTAATCCAGTGCGGCCGTATACTTCCATTCTCCCTTCAGTAGCACGAATTTCCAATTTATCATCTGGCGCAGGCAATTTCTTTATCCATACATGAGATCCAAAAACTTTTAGCTTCGACATATAATTTTCCTATTGTTAATTTCAGCAGGCAATCTGCCCTGAATGGCAAATGAAGGGCTTCTGTTTATCTGGTATGCCGCAGTACGTATGGCTTCACTCCAAAGCTATTTAGGCAAATGAGTTTCTGTAGACATGCTCTCACCTTATTTAGCAGTGTCCGATTGAACTTTTCACTGACACGATTGGACTCCTTCGTGAATTGCATTGTATACTAAAGTCTTATTACATTTATTTACAAAAATTCCTCAGATGATGTGATGTTTATTCACTACCACAATCTTTTCTGATTCTTGAACACATATTTCCATCAACTTCTAATTGTCTTGCATATTTAATCAAGCTCTTTGATGCTTCACTTTTATATTTTAACAAATACATAACTACAACTGTGAGTTATCGACAATTATGATTTAGTAATATTTCTCTACTGCAAGGGTAGGGGATTCGATTGGGTCTCATATTTCGGAATTGAGATATTCACTTTTCTCCTTAATCTGGGCACTGGTAAAACACAAAAAAGTAATCACTTTGATTTTCCTTCGTTGCATGTCCCACATTATTTACTGGTGAATGGCAAACCCAGGCTGCAAAGGCATTCTTTCCAAGTTGACCTAATATTCGCTACTATAACAATTGATCACACTATGACATCGAGCTCCTATAGGCAAGTCAAATATAGAAACATATAAATTGATTACGCCGGCATTTCATCTCAAAACCATTTGTATCATTACAAATAATGCAACCGTTTTGCGAAAAAAACAACATTGTTTCCTGATTGAATTATGTTTCTCACAGACAGAATTATATGATAAGAGGGCATTATCAAAGCAGATATATTTATCACAGGATTTTCAAAATAGCATTTTAATTTTTCTTCGCTGATTTGGGTTGTCAATTTTCACAGTTAATTTTCAATATGGATAAACACGGGATTTTCGAATGTTTTCAACATAAAGCATCACAGTTGCTACATTAGACGTTACCAATTGATCCGAAGCTTCACTATCTATAATAAACCTAACAGTCCCTGACACCTTCGCTTCTTCATGAGCAAGGGCAACAATTTTATTTACCGCAGTAAGTTAATTTTTTTTGTCTCTGTTGTACAATTATGAACATCAGCACCTAACGACATTTGAGAGATGTGCGGCTTATTTTCCGCGCAGTCTACAGGGGCCGCATTTGCATTTACAAAATTCTTTCCTCTTCCACTTTCTCGATAATATCCTCTTGATTTACCTCTAAAAAATTGCTTCTTAGCAAGAGGACAGTCATTTTTGAAGTGAGAGATGTCTCTATATTTATAACACACTTGTTACTTAACCTTTTGAGTAGTGAGCTAACAATTACTGTCTGTATCTAGGAGTCTTTCTTTACAAATTCGTAAGTTGATTCTGTCGTCATCATCACGAGTGCTATTATTACCGTGTTGTACGACTCCAGCATTTATAAAAGTAAATACCAGGCCCGGTCAGTTTCATCCAGCGAAGCTCCTGCAGCTTCAAAATCCGGCAGTAAATTTTCAACTTGAACACAGTGATCTTGAAAATCGCCAACATTAAATTTTTGTTTTACCAGCCACTGCATAACGGACTCGCCTGTGCCAGAACGATCCTCACCAGTCGCTGATATTGATTCTATCAATGAAAAAAGATGAAGGACATGCGGTCTCTGCTGACTCTCGATGCTATCTCTCCCTCCCTTCGACACGATGGTGATGAGATTTGTCAGTGTTTATAACCATGAAACAAGATGTAGTGCCGTGGGCACTCCACCAGTTTTCCAGTTCAGAGAGAGAGAACATTTTAATGAAGTATTTTCACAACTTATCAAGTACTGCGGTGCCTGCAACATGAAGCTGTAACAGATCTATTACTGTCTGTGGTGATTTCAACACCGCGTAACTGAGATTGCTAACCGCTTTTGACGGAAAATACGTCCTGTTTTTCACGATATTTTAGTCCCATAACTCCTGGAATCATGCGCTGTATCACGCGTTATTTTCCTGTCACATGATTTCGATATCACACTTTGGGGCTGTGTGAAATGTTCCAGATCATTGGCTGACGCCCTAACCTTGCTCTATCATTGGTTAGCGACTCTTCTCGTTCTGACTTCTCATTGGAGGGAGACTGCTCATGCGTGACTTCTTGGTGGAGGGAGACTTCTCCCTACTACACTCATGTTGCTTTATTATGCCATGCACGGCCTGAGGACGAGAGGCTTCAGCAGAGGACGCCAGAAACTGCACATCACCGCCTGGAACGACTCACCTTAGCTGCACTGAGACTCCACCCTCCTTCATCACCATGGCTATATTATTATGCTGCTTCTATTCGAGACTGCTCTTTCTTTATAACATTATGTACTAAGCCAGCTTCTTCTATAACACCAAGTAAGTAGATTTACAATTAAAAGTGTAACAGTTTCAGTACTTGATTTTATTAAATGTGTTAAATTGACTTAGATTATTTACTTATTGAGTGTTTGTGCTCAGCCGTAGACCACTCGGACATCACAAATTGGTGGCAGCGTTTGGTTAGTTACTCCAGACGGCTGTAACTGAACCCACTTCGAAGGGCTATAAGTTGTAGATGATAGGGGATAGGTGTAAGGTCGTTGAAAATAGTGTTAGGTTTTCCTCCGACGAATTGAAATTCAGTTAAAATATTTTATTCGTACGTTACGTTATCAATGCGAATCGTGAAGTTGTAATTGAGCTGAGCAGTGTTTCTGAGTGCGACATTTTAAGGTGTCCTGAAGCGTTAATGATCGTGCACATTTAAGCTGAGGAATCTAATATGATAGTTCATGAAAGAGGTTTTTTGCAGGATTATAACGAACACGTGTACTGTAGGAAATTATGTCGCTTTAATGTTGTGTATGTTCACTGGCCTATGAATAACAGAGTAACTAGTAGTGTTGATTACCACATAGATTTGGAAGATAAACACAGCACACTTGGTTTAAAGTTGAATATTGCAGAAATTATCTTGATTCAGCCCCACATCTTTGCTGTATTTTGCAAAAGCACTAAAGCATTATGAAAAGACGATTATAATTTTTTTCAGAGGCAAGAAGGGAAGGTAGTAAAGTTTACAGTTTTGACCATCTACATAGATTTAACTAGTAGTACTGAGGCATGGAAGGGTTAAGAAGAGTATTCATATAAATTGATACATCATTCTTTTCAAAAGCATACATCTTTTCACTTGTTTCAATTAGAGCCATTTCGTACTAAGTTAAATGGATTAAATAAAGGTTCAGGACTGGAAATTGCTTTCAAGGGAAAACCAAAGCGTTCATTTCCGACTCCCGCATATAAAGTATACGAGTACGAAAATTCTTCTAAACGTGTAGTGTTGGAAATTGAAATTTGCATAGTGAAGAAGTTCATACCTCGAGATCGTGTTTATCCAGAATTTGATATAGAAAAGCTTGACGTAGTTGCGAATACAGACCATTCGACTTCGCAAGACACGAACTTAAAACACGAGCAAGCGACTACTAGTTCTTCTTTCGCGGAAAATATTGCAATTCCTAAGAGAGAAAATTGGAACACGATTCATGAAACTAAACCTACAAGTAGTAGTATACATTACGATACTCCGAAGAAAACCAGAAAAGTGCTACTTTAACTTATTAAATCTTATTCGTTCAATCTCAAAAGAGGAATCCAGATCGATTGTAAGATCTGGATTCCTCTTTTGAGATTGAACGAATAAGATTTAATAAGTTAAAGTAGCACTTTTCTGGTTGACATGGAGGACGAAAGATGTCAACTTGCCCACGCGATACCAGCACAAGCTCAAATACCAGCTTAAGTTAAAGATTTAGCAGTTATTTCTTTAGTAGAAAAATGGGCTGTCAAAAAAGGTTCGTTACCGCTACACGACTTTCTAGAAAGCGTATAAAGCGCAGCAAGCCTAGGAAATCTTTCAGATAAGGACAAAGTAAAATTAGTGAAAAATGAATTGAAAGGTTTAGCGTCGCGTTTTGTTGCGACATGTCCTAGTTGATGAGGGGACATAACATTTAAATAGTTGAAAGATGAGTTGTATGACCGATTCAAGGAAAATCAGCCGTTGCAATTTAATTGTTATATGCTGCACAATGTTCGGCAGAAATATAATGAGGATGTGCAGACATTTGCAGACAGATGTAAACTATGTGAGAAAACAGTTCAGCATTTAGATTATCCAGAGAAACAAGAAATTTTGAATCAGGAAGCTGAAAAGTGTTTACAAGCAGCTTTCACTGATGGGTTACAAGGTAACATAGGTCAGCAATTAAAATATAAAATTACACAAACCATAGATGAAGCTGAAAATATAGCTCTAGTGTTAGAGGTTACAGAGGCGCATCAGGAATGCAAAACAAAATTTCGTGATCCTTAGAGGAGGAGAAAGGTGTATAATATAGTCTGCCAGCAAACAAGTGTGGCACGGGGTAGCATGAAAAGTGGTGAAAATACTTCCCTTAACAGACATTTCGGAATAGGTAATAACTCATGCTACCATGATTCGAATGATAGCAGTAAGAGTAGAAAGAGCTTATCGGGAGCAGGTGTTTCTCCCAAGAACACGAGTTTCAGACAAGAACAAAATAATAACTGTAATATTAGATTTTTTAACTGCGGACATTTTGGGCACGTGATCAGATAATGCCAAAGTTTGGGAACCCCAAAATGAGCCCAAGTACATAGGAACGTAGGGCACGGCATTATAGAAACTAGCGAGAATGTAAGTAATAATCACCCAAAAGCGAGAAGCCGAGTGTCAGCCCCCAGGCACCACACGGCGGTAATTACCGTTGTAGGGGGAAAAAGACCATAGTATCAGTTCTTGTCGAGAGCCAGTCTCACCCATTCTTAATTGACACAGGGTCTGAAATATCTCTCGTTCGACCTGGAATCAGCGGGAATATTATCGATGAATCTCAGTTAGGAGCGAAAGGCGTAATGGAGACTTTCTCCAGATCGCAGGTACCCAGTTTATTGATTTGGGGTTGAATGATCAATGTTACACATATTGGTTCCTTTTGTGCACTTCAGAGCTTCCTTTCGAGGTAATACTTGGAACCGATTTTCTCTGTTATTATGATGCCAGAATCGACTTGAAAGAACATACATTGTATTCCCAAAACACGTTTCATTTAGGTACATATAATTCAATTACTTCCATAATTGAGGAAGAGCAGCAGAAACAAGCTAATAGCCTGGCCAATTTTGAACTTGGATCCAAAGCTGTAAATTGTAGTCAATATAATGAAGTGGAAATGATACAGCACACGATTCTGCCACCAAAATCAGAGACAGTGATAGAAGTTGCCTTGCACACGGCGGGTTACGACACTGAATCGAAATTACTTCTTATCGAACCGATATTGACGAATGTACCGGGTATCCGTGTGGCAAGGGCAATATGTAACTTAATTCTCACTGGTAAGAGCCTCCCAGAGAACGAGGTGTATTGTAGGAGCAGTACGGCTAGAAACTCTATAGGGACATGTAATAGATTAATTGAGACGAATCTGGAGGACGGGGTGAACTACCGTCAGGGTACCTTTGTAGTTGAAAATAAGGCACTTATTGAGGGTGAGTGACCAGTCTGATATCCCCCTTTTTCGAGTTAAAGGGATGCATCCCAATGTTTCGTTCCTCATTGCGATCACGTCAAAGGGGGCAAGAGGACATGTAGCCCTAGTCGCGCGGAAGATGCAGTACCGACATGTGAAGTAGGAGGGCATGTCGAGAGGATTTCTGGTTGAGAGTTTAAGGAAACTCCACAGTGAAGGTTCAAGGAAAACTCACTGAGCGTTAGTAACATCAATAAGGGCAGTGACAAAAATCGTGAACATTACTAATGAGATGCTCGTCATGCCATAGGGTACGGTAATAGGATTTGCCACACTTTTCAGTGATGTTGCTGGAGTACTATGCGTAAACAGTGTACGCCGAATATCCGAGCGAAGTTGTACAAGTGTTGGGTCGGAACAAAGCGATTTAGTGTCGCCACATATAGAACCACGGCAGAAAATCCTCGCAGATGACCCTAGAAACAAATATAAAAAATGTTCGCTTCCAGGCTCCGAAGCAGTAATTCTCTCGAGTTGTATTAGCCTTAAAGTCAGTTAATTAGTTAGTGAGGTCACGGAACAGGACATATTTTGTCACTGTGTCCCCAAAAACCGCCGAGATAGAGTATACCGAGCAGAGGCCGTTCCAATTCCAAATTAAAACCCCAAGTCCAGTTGTAAAAAGGTTGAAATGTTGTAAGAATTTTATGTGTTGTGATAATTTGAGATATTGTAATGATTTGAAGTGTCGAGATAATTTGAAGTGTCATGATAACTTGAGGTGAAAAATAGTAGAAACAGAGAAGTTAACTTTGAAAATCTGTGTGTAAATGAAACATCGGTACAGATGTCAAATTGAGAATAAATGAGCCGAATCATGTACAGAATCAAGGTAGTCAAAGTTGTCAAACTCGCACGTAAACTATGTGTAAATCATCGAATGGAGATAATAAAATATTAAATGGGCCAAATCGTTTAGTGACTCAAGGCAGTCAGAGTTTCGAAACTCACATGGCATGTAGTAATAAATGAGTGAAGCAGAAGGGTAAAATGTTACCAGAACTGTCAAAAGATGAATTTATGGAGGTGGAGAAAATTGTCAGAGATAAATTGAAACATTTGAGTAAGAGTGATTTTAATATAATGTCCCCAGTGTTAATGAAGTTTGCATATATATTTCAAGTGGAAAGTAGTTCGAATTTCGGGCGCACGAATTTATTGAAACATAAGATAGATACATGAGAGGACAGAACAATTTAGTAGAATCCATACAGAGTACTGCATGCATTGAAACCAGTAATTGCAGTGGAAATAAATGACATGCTTGATAAAAATATTATTTCAGAGAGTAAATCACCTTGGCAGCTTCCCGTAGTGATGGTGGAACAGAAAAAGAACGAGGGTTCTTTTAAGATGAAATTTTGTATAGATTTCCACCAGCTTAATAAAGTTACAAAGCAGGTTCCTTATCCAATTCCGAATGTCACGGAGACGTTAAATTCCTTGCAGGGGTCAAAATATTTTCTAACATTGGACTTAGTGAGTGGCTACTTCCAAATCGAGTTAGAGGTAAGTGATAGGGAGAAAACGAGTTTTGCTACATTCATGGGAAAATATGAATTTAATAGACTTCCGTTTGAACTGTCTAATGGTCCAGCTACATTTGAGAGGTTAATGGAGAATTATGTTCTAACAGGTTTGTTAGGTGATCAGTGTTTAGTATATCTGGATGAAATTATAATGTTTAGCAGTACTGTGAAATAAAATGCTGAGCAAATGAATAAAGTTTTAGAAAGACTACAGGAAGCTAATTTGCAATTCCAGCCAAGTAAGTGTTTATTTGTAGAAGATAGTGAAGAATACTTAGGGCAAGTTGTAAGTTCAAAAGGCGTAGAACCAAATCAGTAAAAATCTACAAGCAATTAAAGAACTCCCCGGACATCTAAATGTCACAGAAGTTCGCTCTGTGGTAGGTTTATTTCACTATTATAGGAAATTTGTACTGAATTTCACGGATATAGCGCGAACATTGACGAAATTACCTAAGAAAATGAACTATTCATTTGGGGAGTAGAACAAGAGAAAACTTTTAAAATATTAAGAGGAAAATTAATTTCCTTATTCTTGTGTATCCAGTTTTTTACAACCATTTATTGTGAGTACATATGCCAATAATTATGCGGTAGGCTCTGTCCTGTCTCACATGAGAAACGGACACCAGAAACCAATCGCGTATGCCAGTAGACAATTAAAATCAGCAGTAAGGAACTACAGTACGACAGAAAAAGAATTGTGCATATTAGTCTTTGTCATAAAACAATTCAGAGCGTATTTGTTCTGGCGTAGATTCACCGTTATTACTGATCATGCTGTATTGAGAAGTTTATTGAGTTTGAAAGACCCCAGTTCGAGACTCATTCGATGGGCACTTCGTTTAGCAGAGTTTGATTTTGATGTAGTCCATAAACCGGGCAAGAAACACGTGAATGCAGATTGTTTGCCGCGAATGGCAAGTGCGATAAATTCAGAAGATTTAAATAGAGAAATAATTAAAAAAGAACAGAGAGAAGATGAAACATGTCAACATGAAATTTATAATGCAGATAAGGAAAATTTCTTTATTGATAGGGAAGTGATCATATACAAATGCGAAGAGGAAAAATTTTTAGTAGTTGTTCCAAAGTCATCACCATGCCACTCCATTTCTGCTCACCAAGGCGTGAAGCGAACTCAGAACCTCCTCAAATCTTTGTACTGGTGTCCAACATTGAATAAAGACGTAGATGAATATATTATGAGGTGCGATGATTGTCTTAGGAGAAATAGTACGAAAATTACGAGAGCACCGTTAGGTTCTGTACCGCAAGTAAATTCCCCACTTCAGTTGGTATTTCTAGATATTTTAGGTCCCTTACCGATGAGTGAGGAAGGGAATAAATGTGTGTTGACATTTACTGATTATGACAGAAGGTTCTGTTGTGAAGCGATACGAATTCCCGGTCAAACTGCAGAGACACTTAGCAAAATATTTTGTACGGCAGATATTTTAAGGCATGGTTGTCCTCAAAGCCTGCTGACAGATCAAGGGAGAAATTTTGTGTCTAGGTATATGTTAGAAACGTACAAAGTGTTAAAAATTAAGAAGTCACAGACGACCCCTTTCAGACCACAATGTAATGGACGTGTTGAGAGTCTTCATCGAACCCTAGCGGAAATGGTATTTCATTACGTAAATGAATATGGTTGTAATTGGGAAGAATATTTGCCATTTGAAGTGCACGCATACAGGACGATTCCACATTCAGTGACGGGTTATAGCCCACATTATTTGTTATATGGGAAAGAAATTAGGCTACCCCCATTAGGTGAATTGAGTAGTCAGCCTAATGTGTTAGAGGGAGGTATGACAGCCAAGGAACCCGCAGAAATGTTTAATAACAATTTAAAAAAAGCACTTTAAGTAGCTAGTGAAAGGAATAAAGTAGTCTTTGAGAGACAAAAAGAGTATTATGACAAGAAGTCAAAATCTCCAGATATTGAGGTAGGTGATTATGTGTGTCTACACACACCAAGTGTTAAGAACGGTAGAGTATCTAAGTTACATGAGTTTTGATCTGGACCTCATAAAGAGTAAGTTGAGCTCAGTCACATTTGAAGTATTATTAGACAAGAGAATAGTTATTGTGCACGGTGATAGATTAAATTTGTCTAAGAATTCTACAGAGCCAAGGAGCTCTTGTCTAGGTATGGACACAACGTGTAGGGAAAAACCCCGCGGATTATTGATGAAGTAGAATCAGTTGATAAATTGTGCGATAGTGAATGTGATTGAGAATTAAGTGAGGAAAATATTGAAGAAAATATAGACTCGAAGTCACGCCCAATTTAAGCAGACATAACAGGGTTAGTAGATAAAGGTGAAGTAGAGGAAATATGTGTTGAATGCCGTAGGGACGACAGCACCCTCGACGATAGTGTGTGTTATGATAATGTAGAATCTGACGATGTTTGGGAACCGTCAAGTTATTTAAAAGGGAAAATTCGTGAGAAAATAGATGAACCTAGTGTCAGGTATAATTTGCGTTGAAGTGTAAGAGGAGGAAGCAGAAATAGTGATGCGTAGCCTCAGAGTATAATGTAATCTAGAAATTAATTATAATTACGAGTTCAATGCGAAAAACTTAATAAGAGGTATATTGGTTTGCATTGCAGATCACATCATAGGTGCAGGCGTGATTCTGGTCCATGAAATGGACGTCGTATTAAAAGGATCCATAAAAAGATTGGAGAGTAGTAATCAGAGATTTAGGAACAAGCTGAACATAATTCAAGGGATAAAACTTTCTGGAAACCAGGAGACTGAATTTGAAGCACTACATACAGAGCTAGCTGCTGTCTATAATGAAATTGCAAAATTAGAGGAGGAAGGAAATGAATTAACTATGATATTACCCAGAAAATCGTCTCGCGAAAAGAGAGGTCTGATAGACGCAGGTGGTAGTACTCTGAAACTTTTATTTGGTTCATTTACGAATGATGATTATGTCCGTATGTTCACTAGTTAGTTGAGGACGAGACAAGAAAATTGATTCATATAGTAGAGAAACAGTTAATTTTCGTGAAAGGGATGAATGCCAAAATAGAAAAACACTCGATAGATGTAGACATTTTGGCAAAAGAGTTAGCGAAAGCAATAAAAGCCATAAACGTGATAAGTACTTTAACATCCTCAGAGATTGAAAGAAACAGTCGATTAACTATTACAAATTTTGGGAGAGCGCTTAAATACAATAGCTTGTTACGAGA
The DNA here is from genome assembly GCA_029891345.1 of Dryococelus australis. Taxonomy (NCBI): domain Eukaryota; kingdom Metazoa; phylum Arthropoda; class Insecta; order Phasmatodea; family Phasmatidae; genus Dryococelus; species Dryococelus australis. Next base: position 172,157,976 of record CM056994.1, on the reverse strand, counting down.
ACTAGAATTAATTCTTCAGATGTATAAACAAGAGGTAACAGAAATAAAAGTGGCATTGGACATCATAGCGACTGGCAGGTTACCCACTTCGTTATTGACTCCAGGAAATCTGTCAGAAATTATTCGAGGTATTGCTCTTAAATTACCCGCGGACAAGACTTCGATAGCACGAACTGATTTAGATCTACTGCACAATTACTATGAAGTAACGACGGTACATACACTTGCTACAATTAATAGTATACAGTTGATCATTGAGTTTCCTTTGAGATCCGCAAATAGGTATTTCATAATTTATAGAGCTCGCCCTTTTCCCGTGTTTGACGTACATTTAGAGAGATACGTTCAGATAGTGCCAGATGCACCTTATATCCCGCTGTTAGAGAACATGCAGTTTTATGCATTAATGTCTCAAGCAGACATGAATCAGTGTAAAGGCGGGAATAAATTAGTTTGTCCAGCTAACATCCCGATGTTGTCCATGAAGGTTCCCAATTATCTAGCGAATGTAATATTGTCACAACCTGGTTACGATTGTAAGATGTGTAAGAGAGAAGTTCTAGGTAACTCATTCGTACCAGTGTTTATCAGATCAGTAGACGGTGATAGTTAGATTTATTCAGTTCCGGGAAAGATGAAAGTTACTAAAATGTATCCTTATTAAAAGAGTGAAGCACGCGTGGTAAGTGCAGTTGTCTGATAATTAATGAGAGAATTTAGTTGATACCACACAGTAATAAAATAACACATATCAAATACAAAGTTAATGACATCAAGTTCTCTTCAGTTTAGTCCTTATTAACAAAGAGTGAACAAGTGTTCGTGGCATCCATGAAAACCGACTTCAACATTAGTCTGTCGGAGTTAAATACAGAAGAAGATGTAGAGTTGAATCATCTCATGTCGGACATTCATGATTTGAAACATAGAAAGGTTCTGAGTCAACACATCGAACGCCACAGTCACTACTTGGTGGGGTTCGTTATAATGGGATGTCTGGTACTCGTCATCTGGTTCCTGAAACTGCGCCTGTGTAAGACACTGGTTAGGTATTCACGCACCTGCCTCCCACGTCGGAAGGTAGCTGAGACCATAGAGTATGCCCAACTTCCCAAGGATCAAGCAGTTACCATGTAGATGTGTGCTGTTTCGAGCACAGTTCCAACCTCGCAGTCGACATCGAGAATGACGGCCACTACTTGCTTTAAGAATTCCACAATACGTCGAAGTGATTGAATGTTGATGCCCAGAGGCAAAATTAAAGTAGAGTCAGTGAAAAGCAGAGTATAGTGCGAGTAATTTGGATAATTTAATGCTACAGCAAGTGATATTACTCTGGGAATCCGATATTCCAGAGAGCAACAAACATAAAATGTCCCAATTTGTTTATTCAATATTTTGAGTGTAATTTAATGATTGATATTTATTTTCTCCTTCTAGTATGAAGATAACTTAACTCAGGTATGAAAACAATTTAACTGTTGTAAGTTTGATGAATGAAAACAAGAGACATTTAAGTTTGATCAATGAACACAAGATATAATGTGTTATGAACTTATATATATATTTCACAATAACAAAATCATGAATGACCTATTAAACGAAAAGTAATAATCTTGGTACGCAAGACAGAACTGTAACAAATATTTGTAATGAGTGTTGATATTTAGTGTTTATCCACTGTATATATTGTGTACCAGATTTGTTTCACCTGCACTTTGAGAGATTACAGAGGCGAACTTAAATAATGAGGAAGGTGACATGGTACTCCCCATTAAAAGTTCAGTTAATTATAAAGTTTTTGATGGAACAGTAATTAACTTCATTCCCTTTTATTAACTCTTATTATTCAGTTGACCGCGAGTATGGAAGAAATTTCATAAAGGTTCAAGAAAGAAGATTCCTGTGTCAACATTGCTGCTACTCCGATGGCTGCCAGTTGGTCGACCGGAAACCTGAATTTCCATTGCTGGCAAGTCTACATCCTGTTGTTTCTGATAGAGCAATTCCACTCCCAGATTCTATACCTAAACCAGTTACACTTTGATAACCGAATCAAATATATCCTCAACCATATATATTTCTCAAGTTTTGCTCAGCACGAAAAAAACTTTTCTAAAAAGGGAATGCCGCAGGCACTACACCAGTTTTCCAGTTCAGGAACATTTCAATGAAGTATTTTTACAACTTATCAAGTTCTGTGGTGCCTGCAACTGGAAGCTGTACCCGCTATAATACTGCCTGCGGTGATTTCAGCACAGCCTGAATGCGATTGCTAACCACTTCTGACGGGAAATACGTCCTGTTTTCACGATATTTTAGTCCCATGACTCCTGGAATCACGCGCTGTATCATGCGTTATTTTCCCGTCACATTATTTCGATATCACACTTTGGGGCTGTGTGAAATGTTCCAGATCATTGGCTGACGCCCTAACCTTGCTCTCTCATTGGTTAGAGACTCTTCTCGCCATGACTTCTCATTGGACGGAGACTGAGCATGTGTGACTCCTTGGTGAAGGGAGACTTCTCCCTACTACACTCATGTTGCTTTATTAGGTCATGCACGGCCTGAGGCCGAGACTTCAGCAGAGGACGCCAGAGACTGCACATCACCGCCTGGGATGACTCGCCTTACCTGCACTGAGACTCCACCCTCCTTCAATACCATGGCTATATTATTATGCTGCTCCTATTCGAGATTGCTTTTTCTGTATAACATTATTTACCAAGTCAGCTTTTTCTATAATGCCAAGTAAATAGATTTACAATTACAAGTGTAACCGTTTCAGTACTTGATTTTATTTAACGTTTTAAATTGATTTAGATTATTTTCTGATCGAGTGTTTGTTCTCATGCCTAGACCGTTCGGGCATCACAAAAATTACTTGCGTTGCGTAAAGATGTTGCTGATGTGCACCAAGCCAGAATAACTGTATGCGTGTTCTTACAGAGGTGAAATATATCGTGTAACGACTTGAGAAACGATTTCAACCCACCGAGAATCTGCATTCCAATAGAGACATTTGTACGAATGCCAAACAAATACGATTTAAAATAGAGAGAGACAGACACATATATCCTAACATTTTTATTGTGTTGTTTGTTTATGGTTTATTCGGGTTCAATACAACTAAATGTTATTTAACTTATAGATACATGTGTGTGTTTCTTTTACTTTACTTTTCGCCCGTGTAAACAGAAATGACAGTAAGTATTTTATATTTTTTTTTTTTCCCCAAATAATCGGTTATATTGCGCTTGATTTTCCCTTGGAGAAGAGATCTTTTTTTTTTTTTTTTTTTTTTTTTTAAATAAACACCTGTTTATTGCACGTGTTTTTCCTTTGGAGAACGCGACAAGTATGTTCAATGCCTATTTTATAACAGTGCCTAACCTGCACTTTTAACCGAACTTAAAATTAACTTACTTTTTTTTAAGTTGCTTTCTTTATTATTACAACAAATAACTTGTGAGGCGTTATTAACAAATAGCCATTTAATGAAGAGTAATGACTTTATAAAAAAACATGCACGCTGCAGGATGTAACTGTTCCTGACCTATATTAACTAGAACTCGCAAGTATGTGAAGACGAAAATGAGCGGGTAGAGGGGCAAGAATGATGAAGAAGAGAGAAAGAAAGTGCTTGCGTGGCGACATTAATTCCACCAAAACCCGCAAGGACGACGCCCGCCTCTTTCTGTATCGCCCGCAAGCAACAGTGGCAGAGATAATTCGCCATTATTTTTTAATTATTACACAAAGAATAAAAAAAATTACACAAATTCTTGTAACAAAAAATATATTTATTTTACATTGTATGTATACATACATCTTTAACACAAGTGAAAGAAACTATTTCACATAAAAAATACACATGATAGAAAATATTTTACACGAAAAACATATTTACTGAAACACTTGGTGAACACAAATATTAAAATATAAATATGTATTTAACGAACAATTTACGAAAAAAAAACCAAAGAAAAAATTATGAGATTAAAATTATTCTCCTTGCGCCTAAGAATCCCCCCCCCCTCCCGCAACAATTCATACCATTAATCACGTTAGCACTCATGTTGTTTAAATAGTGTTTTTAAAATAAACATAATTATGGGGTGAATGGAAGGTTTTCATCATCTGGGTTTACCTATACATTGAGCAAAGCTCGTATGCACAAGCACACACAAGGACCTCTGGCAATGAGATCGGAGGAATTGTAATTTCCAAACTGTGGCAAGCACAATCACTTCGTTCCGAACATACGTTAAATAGTTTGTCATTTTTGTTAGTTACATGAATAATTTAGCAATTTTTACTGTCCTACTTGGTTGTACGTCTTTCAACCGCAATCTCGTTTTCCATATTTGCAATCTTTGTGGGGAACTTTGTTTGTTGGCGGCACAAATGAACCACACAATCGTCACTATCGCAACCTTGCACTGTTAAGTTAAACACCTTACCATACATCATTCTTCTTACGAGGAGGAGGAAATGAACATTTTCGTCACATCGCTCTGTGGTCACGGTAACTGACGGCTAGTCCGTGCAGGTTTCGCCGTTCAGTAAAGGAGATATAATTGCGTACTTTTTCTCTGGATTAAACATCTTATCTTGATGTGATCCGCCATTGCGAGAAAACTTGGTGAAAGTTCTCGCGGCCTCGAGCTTAGGTACACTTCACATGCAAATGCCTTGCAGTTGGAGGTCCATTCCGATAATCCTTGCCTTTTCACGGCGTATTTCGCCACTCATTTACGCACATAATTATTTTTTTAATTTCTCCGAACAGTTTGTGTAATACACTTACATACATTCTTGCCTTGCTTATAAGAATATAAAATTTTTTTTTACCAACTACTCCAGTGAAAAAGGAAGCATAAAGTCGGGTTGTAAATTGTACACATAGCAGTTTTTTTATTCGAACATTAATGTAACAGCCTTACAACTCGCCATAGCAGCATAGCTAGTGAATTGCGCCATCGCAAAATTGAATTTGCAGAATGTCTCTATCATCTCGAAAACTTAAGACCCAATTCAGTTCACTCTACTTGCTCACATTTTCTGCCCTGAATGGAAAAAATTTGGCTACGGTCACTTCTTCGATGTCGCTGTCTTCGAATTCGGAGCTGATGAGACACACTGCGAATCTGGGCGAGAATACACTCTATTTAGGGGGCTAGTACGAGTTGTCTCATGGATGTGGGTTGACTGGAAGTAATAGGTTGCCTTATGGTAGAGGGTTCGTGCCAGTCGACGTCGCTGCTCCTCGTCCCAATATTGCACGGATGACCTGAAGAAAATTTTCTCCAGTGTCTTCTGCTTTGCCGATGATTTCTTCTGTACTTGACGACATGGCTACTGTAACAGAGGTTTGAAACGAAACGATAAGTAGGCTGTCCTCTCGAGATAGAGAGGTACAACTTTTTCCCAGAGACCCTTGGGGAAGCATCTTATAAAGCCAATCGAAAAGATTCTTAGGGGAAGGAGGGGATCTAAGGGAGGTGGTGGAGGCTTGTCGATTAAACTCTGATTGGTAGGGTGAAACGAACGTAACAAATTATCCAATGATAAATATTGCTCGAACGATGGTTTTCGAAGACACTAGAGTAATCAGCCAATGGGGTGATAGGGGATCGAACGGAAGAGAGTAATTAGCCAATGAGAAACATTGGCGGGGTGATGGAGGGTAGCCGACTAATAATTATCCAATGAGAATCCTTGGTGGGGTGGAAGGGAACTGACAGACTAGTAGATGTGATTAATTAGCCAATGACAATCATTTGCGGGGTGGAGCGCATGTGGTAATGGCTCTCCGACAAAACACTTATTAGCCAATGAGAATCCTTGGCGGGGTATGGAGGGGATGGAGCTAAAGCGACAAATTAGCCAATTGGAAACATTGGTGAAGTAATTGGGCACTTAAATAATTTGCGTAGCTGGAGTGGTAGGGATGGAGCGAAAGCAACTAATTAGACAGAATCATAAGCAATGGTTATTCCAAAGAAGGTGGTCGAAGGTGAGAGACGCAGTAATGTTTAAACAAATGACGAACGAAAAATTTTTTTGGTTGCCTCCGTTATGTACCTATGTTTATTTTTTTAAAAATTTAAAGAATTTAAATGAAATTTTCTAGGGATGTTTTGAAGAAAAATGATAGGGGAAATGGCCGCCGACAAATAAGGCGGCATCCAGTAACATAAACAAAGAGCTTTTTAAAAATTATTTTTAATGATTTTAATAATTTTTTTTAATTTGAAGGGAAAAAAGGGAAAATGGGTACGGAAAAAGGGCAGAGGGTTATAAAATTACTTTTAAATAAGAAATATTTTTTTTTTTAAATGTGATTATTTTAAAAAGAATTTATTTTATATTTTTATTTTTTAGAAATATTTTGATTTCTTTTTCAGTTTTTGGGTTTTTAAGGTTGGAAGCCATCGGGTTCAAGGTTGGGTAACTTACCTTTCATACTGTCTAAATAACCGAACATGTGATCATGATATACTAATCAATATAACAGCTATATCAAACATACGAGCGAACTGAATGTTCAACCAACTCATACTTGTATGCGTTACACCCCATGTCAGAACTTGGAATATATTTTATTTCTCTCGACATCCAATTAACCTAACCACCAGTCCAAGTAAAAATTCCATTTAGTCACTCCGCTTTTTGTTGTATTCACTCCACACACTTTTGTAGGACTTAGAATGTATTTTCATATTGTGTAGGACACTGAATATTTTAAAACTTATTCACATCCATTCAACACAATGTCAGAACTTTTACAGACATGCTACCATAACCTAACTGTGCTTCAGTATCAATTTACCTAACTTCACTCAAGCTAACATATCAAAGACACCGCACTTAACATTGAAGGCACCGCGATTATCACCGAAGGCACCACATTTAGAAGTCATTTTTGAGTTAAAGAGTCAAGAATCAAATAATCAGTTTTGTGAGTGGCACGTCTGACAGAAGTTAGCTTTAAGTGTGACCATGAGCTCAAGCTGAGCGAAGACAACACGAGGACGAAATATATTGTCACATTTAAAAGAACCTATTTATTGTCAGGGCAATGATGATCAGTTAGCAGCTATCATAACCCATTTATAATGACTAATATAGCTCTCCTAAGAAATTAACTCGCATATGTTTGATTTTGAAACCTCACCGGATTAATATGTGTTTCAAAGAAGCAGATACACATATTAATATAAATTTTAAAAATTGTATTTTATTTTGGTTTTTATTCGCATACATATTATGTTATTCAATAAATAGATCGCCACATATTTTCAGAATACCTTCTCTACCATCCGTCACTAAACTAAATATACGCACCACTCAAACTAGAAGTCAACCATACCACAGCCCACACAAACTAAAATATACAAAAAATCGTAACATCAACATGTTTGTGATACCATCAGACACCAGCCCAATATCATACCAGACATTAATATAAATCACTCAATCAAACACATATCAGTAAATTATGCCAGTCATCCATACTTATAGCTGCGCTTACGAATCCTACTAGGTAACTTACCCCCAAGCATACTCAAAACAAATACGAAAGGTATTGAGTACTGAAACATATATAATAACTCATAGTAAGGGGTTTAGAATTTAAAAATATTTACTATATTCAGTTTACCTTTGATATGCCTGTATAAAGTTGCGATAAACATAATAAACATTTATGTTTCAAGTGTGAAATATTCCAAGCCGTGTTAGTTAGCGGTGTTGCGAGATACCTCTGAGCCAGAGTGCTGAGTTCGAATCCGACGTAAAGTTGTCATTATATTCAGTAACACATTTTACGCCTTGCAGATGTCGTCAGTTACACCGTATGTAAAATATACATTCATCACAACAGTCTCGGAGTCCACATTTACATCCTTAGTGACGCCTGGATGTTGTTTACAATATCTAAAGAGCTGTATTTCTCACATTCTTCGTAGCAAAAATATTACTTTCCTTTATCAACAACTGTTCTGAATCATGAGGCAGGCTCGCGTTACGTTTTGGACGCTTTTACTGAAGATCTTAGCACAGTAACGTCATTGTTTGACAAATGTTATATTGAAGGCAAAATTCATTTTTTCTGGGGTCAGGAATAAACACAAATTTTCTCTCTAAGACTTAGAAAAAAAAGAGCTAATTTTTCGATGCGTTCGGCATCGAGAAACGAGAGCCATATTGTTCTTAACCATAAAAACAGTAAAGTAATTATTTTGTATCCTGTCGCACCAATAACATATTATGTTATATGAAATTTTGTTCATGAAAACTATTAAACATCAGTGCAGAAATATGGAAAACTTTTGTAAGCTGTCCTTTCGTATTCCAGAACTGTACACTGTCTTTATAATTACAGTGTGTCTGACAGATTAATTGAAAATATTTATAATAACTCCTAGGTTATAAATTTTTTTTTTTAATTGCAATATAGCGCAAAATTTGTCTATGGAAAAAAGTTATCAGTACTATAATTTCGTGCTCTTACTAATTACATGCTCGCATAGTTTACGATTTTAATGCTAAGTTTGATTTATACAGGCCTAATGGTTCATTAATTGAAGTAAGTTATACTAACGAAACACATATAAATGGGGAAAAAAAAGATTTTAGGAATACAATGTTAAATAATTGTATTCTTACTGTTCACAAATGTACCGACAATATATCAGATTTGGCTCAAATTGGTTACCTGGATGATTGTAAGAATCAAGCAATATATTTTAATAGTCGTAATTTTTAAATTAAATATCATTCTTATAGGCCTTTATTAAATATATATTAAAGTCGGGCATACTTATCATGTGATCTATGTGTAAAATTTATTTAAATTATGTTTTAAGGCTCTAGATAAAATGAATCGTGGAGTAATGAGATGAGTTATTTTACACGTAAATAGTAACTGTAAAAATATAATATAAATTCTTTAGTTGGGCGCAGAACTGATATACATATCCGTGCTATTGCAAGGCCTTCCTTAAAAGCAGGAACCGGTATTAGAATACTGGGACTGAATGACAATAAAATTATGTTTTCATGAGGAAATTTTTCCCTTCTCGAGAGTAGTTAAAATGCAGAGTCGACATGAGATCACAGTTTAGGCAGGTACGTCATGGGCTGGCCGTGGTGTGCGAAAGTACAGAAGTCCAGCTATGAGTTACAGCTGGTACGTCATGGGCAGGCCGTGGCGTGGGATCACAACGCGTATGCACTGCAAATCGTTTCACGGAGCCTACATAGTATTGAACTTACGCGATGCAAGCCTACTTAGTTAACACAGCCAAAAAGGCATATACTTTACTGTGGTGCTTGAGCAGCAGGTGACATCACAGTGTCTACTCAGCAATTACGTCACAATGCGCAAAGCCCCAAGCTTGGCATGTCACAAACATATCTTAAAACAATGTTGTATTTGTTATTTCGAATGCTTACAGTTATTCTATAAAAATATGTACGCGAAAGAGGTTCGTGGTCTCCCATTAGTGTAGTTTTCTAAGCTTTGTTTGCATAGGGCGGGGAAATATCCTGGATGTAGAGCTTAAACAGGGCGTCATCTTGCACAGTATTTTGCAAATGGTGGTACAAGAGTTAGTTTACAAGTTATCCGAACCTAACAACACAGCTTCACGTTCAGGGTTGTATGGTACTAAGTAATAAGTGCCTCTTCAGAAAATAAATTATTTAATTACAACCACAACACACCTTAGGAGTGAATTATCACTACAAGTCACCTTATTGGTGAATAAACTTGCTGTCAGTAGTCACGGTCAGGAAGTGAATAAGTATTTTTACGTGTCACTATACCTGGGTTTGAAACTATGGCAGGGCAATGAACTCTGTGTCTGTAGTTATAATTCTCAGAACATCAATTATAAATTCCAGTTCACATTTTAAAAGATAGGAAATCACAAAGAAAACCTGCTACTGCATCATACTCGGAAATCCACGAGCCAACCCAACCCAGCTACTTTATATTTTAGCCGTGATGTTTACTCGTGCGGTAAGTTCTACCTCAGATATTACTGGAGTCCCCTACACCATAGTTTTTTCTAGCACCGCAAACCAAGTAGTCGAGTAGCATAACATCGGGCGAGGGTGGCAGCCACGAAACATGCCCACATCTGTCAGTCCAAGGATGTAGATGTACGATGTCCATGGGTCCCGCTCTTTTCTGTCGAAGTGAGCTGGGTCTCTGTCCTGTCGAAGCTATTTCACACCACGTAATTCCACTTCTGCATGCTCAGCAGTTCTGTGCTCGAATGCAGCTCGGAACCGGGCAAACATAAACAATTATTTTTCTTGAAAAAAGAGAAACTTTTTTTTGCTAGTTTAATTCCGATATAACTAGGATACATACAACAACAATACTTTCCATTAATGAAAATACCATTGTAAAATTAATTATCCGACCGCTACAGCATACTGTATATCACGTCTAGCATAAAAGGAAGCATAATATTTGATTAATTATTCCGCTAACTTACGTCCAACTTATAACGAACGTCAAATAGAACTGTTTGTGTAATGTTTTGTTTTGGACCAACAGCATTGGCGGTTTCGTAGTGATCGATGCAACAGATCCACTTTTAGATTGCCATGAATGTTTGCCGTCAGTTACCCTGACCATAGGGCGATGTGACGAAAATGTTAATTTCCTCCTTCTCGTAAGAAGAATCATGCATGGTAAGGCGTTTGAATTAAGAGTGCAAGATTGCGATAGTGACGATTGTGTGGTTCATTTGTGCAAGCCACACCAAAGTTCCCCACAATCATTGAAAATATGGAAAATGAGATTGCGGGTGAAAGACCTACAACCAAGTAGGACAGTAAAAATTGCTAAATTATTCATGTAACTAACAAAAATGACAAACTATTTAACGTATGTTCGGAACGATGTGACGGTGATTGTCACAATTGCCTTTGAAACCATGGCCAGAGGTGCTTGTGTGTGCTTGTGCATACGAGATTTGCCCAATCTATAGGTAAACCCGGATGATGAAAACCTTCCATCCCGCCCCCCTGATTTTGTTTGTTTGATACACCCTTTGTAAACAACATAAGTGCATACGTGATTAATAGCGTGGATGGGGAAAGAATATTATCTTATGCGTAAGGAAAAATCTTTATAATCTCATAATTTTTTATTTTGTTTATTTTCTGATAATTGTTCGTCAAATATACTAATTGTATATACATATATATATATATATATTAATATTATTATTTGTGTTTACCAAGTTTTCAAGTGAATATGTTTTTTTCTTTAAGATATTACCTTACGCGTGTTTTTTTAAATATATATATTTTCTTTCAAGTGAAGATGTTTTTCGTTAAATATATATATATTTTTAAATATTTTATTTTTAGAGGTTTATTGATTAAATACGATGTATGTTGTTTATATAATTTTATTTAAATTTTTTCGCATATATGATATATGTGTTATATTATTACCTTTCATGGTGTTTTGCAAGAATGATCTATCTATACATACGATTGGAAATAAATATTTTTTTTATGTTGCAATTACTTGTGTAATTTTTTTTTATTCTCAGTAAAATAGTTTTATTTAAAATGGCGAATTATCTCTGCCGCTTTTGTGTGCGGGCAATAGAGGGAGAGGTGGGTGTCGTTCTTGCGTGGTGTGGTAGAATGAATGTCGGCAGACAAGCACATCGTCTATTCTTCAGTATTCTTGCCCCTCCCCCTCACTCATTTTCGTCTTCACACTCTTGCGAGTGCTAGTTAACATAGGTCAGGAACAGTTCCACTTTGCAGCGCGCATGTTTTTTATAAAATCAATACTCTTCATTAAATGGCTATTTGATAATATCGCCTCACAAGTTATTTGTTGTAATAATAAAGAAAGGAACTAAAAAAATTAAGATGATTTTAAGTTTAGTAAATAGTGTAGGTTAGAAACTGTTATAAGATGGGCATTGAACATATATTTCGCGTTCCCCAAGAGAAAAGTAGTGCAATATATACATATTGACAAAAAAAACTGATGCACTTATTTGTCCTTTCTCCAATGGAAAAGCAAGCGTAATATATCAGTTCGTTTGTAAAAATCTTACTTACGTTTCTGTTTACACGAGGAAAAAATAAAGTAAATCAAACACATGTATCTATCAATTAAATAACATTTAGTTGCATTGAACCCGAATAAACCATATACAAATAAAACACTTAAAATAATTAGGATAAATGCGCGTGTCTGTCTCTATTTAAAATCGCATTTGTTTTACATTCGACCAAATTTCTCAGTTGGAATGCAGATTCTCGTTGCGTAGAAATCGTTTCTCATGTCGTTCCACGTTAAATTTCACCTCTGTAAGAACACCCACGCAGTTAGTCGTTTCTTGGTGCACATCAGCAACTTCATTTCGTAGCGCAAGTAATCTTGTTTCAAAGTTATAAACACTGACAAATCTCATCACCTTCGGGTCCAAGGGAGGGAGAGATAGCATCGAGAGTCAGCGGAGACCGCATGTCCTCCATCTTTTTTCATTGTAGAATCAATATCAGCGACTGGTGAGGATCGTACTGGCACAGGCGAGTCCGTTATGGAGTGGCTGGTAAAATAAAAATTTAATGGTGGCGATATTCAAGATCACTATGTTCAAGTTGAAAATTTACTGCGAGAATTTGAAGCTGCAGGAGCATCGCTGGATGAAACTGACCGAGCCTGTTATTTACTTTTATCAGAGCCGGAGTCGTACAACACAGTAATAACAGCACTCGCAACGATGAATACAGAATCAACTTACGAATTTGTAAAGAAAGACTCTTAGATACTGACATGTGGATGAAGAAAGGGAGAGCACCGATTCAAGATAGTGGTTGTTCGTTCACTACTCAAAAGGTTAAGTAACAAGTGCGGTATAAATGTGGAGACATCTCTCACTTCAAAAATGACTTCCCTCTTGCTAAGAAGCAACTTTTTAGAGGTTAATCAAGAGGATATTATCGAGGAAATGGAAGAGGAAAGAATTTCGTAAATGCAAATGTGGCCCTTGTAGACTGTGCGGAAAATAAGCCACACACGTCTCTGAAATGTAGTTAGTGGGCTGAAGTTCGTAATTATACAAAGGTGACAAAAAAAATTAACGTACTGTGTTAAATAAAATTGTTGCTCTTAGTCATTAAGAACTGATGATGTCAGGGACTGTTTGGTTTATTATAGATAGTGGAGCTTTCGACCATTTCGTAACGTTAAATATAGTATCTGTGATGCTTGATGTTGAAAACATTGGAAAATACCGTGTTTATTCATATTGCAGATTAAATGTGAAAATTTAAAATCAATTCAGCGAAGTTCGATTAAATTGCTATTTTGAAAACAGTGCAAAAAATTAATCAATCATGAAACAGTGCTGATTTTTTTCGCAAAGTAGCTGCGTTATTAGAAATCATACAAAAGGTTTTGAGATGAAATGCAGGCAAGTGGGTAATTTATAACTTGATTAAATATGTAAGACAATTAGAAGCTTATTGAAATATGTGTTCAAGAATCAGAAAGGATTGTGGTAGTGAATGCACATCACATCATGTGAGGAATTTTTGTAATCAAAAAGTAATAAGGCTGGAGTATACACTGCCATATACGAAGGAGTCCAATGGTGTCAGTGAAAAGTTCGATCAGACTGCTAAATAAGGTGAGATCATTATTGCAGAAACTGATTTGCCTAAATAGCTTTGGGGTTGATGCCATAGTATGCCACAGCATACCAGATAAACAGAAGCCCTTCATCTGCTATTCAGGGCAGATTACCTGCTGAAATTTACAATGGGAAAATTATATGTCGAGGTTAAAATTTTTGGATCTCAATTGTGTGGATAAAGAAAAAAGCCTGTGCCAACTGATAAATTGGAAGCTCGTTCTACTGAAGGGAGAATGGTAGGATACGGCCGCACTGAATTTAGAATAGGCATTCCTGAGACTGATGACACAGTTATAGGACGTGATGATAAATTTTATGAAATAAGTTTGGATTTTCAACCAACTAACAGTAACGATAAGTTTACCTGCATTCCAGTTTCATCCTCAGATCAAGAAAAATGTGTTGAAGATGAAGCAAATAAAAGTGGGAAATAAGGAGAACTAGATGAAGGAAAACATGAAGGAGTAAATTTCCCTGAAGACTAACATACAAGTTGTGGGAGAAGTGTAACATTTCCTTCGAGACTACAGGACTAAGGGTTGTGCACTGTGTACGCCTTTAGTGGAGAGGGAATGCCTCACATATCTGTGAAGAAACAATGCATATTGAGGGATGGAAAGAGGCTATAAATAATGAGTTGAAGGCACACAGAAAAATGGAAACTTGGCAAGTAAAAGAACTACCTCAAGGAGCAATCACCATAGATACCAAGTGGGTATTTACGATGAAAAATGATGAACGGAAAAAGGCTCGATTAGTTGCTCGGGTGTTTCAGGAGCCAGTTGAAGCTATGGATTATGTATATGCTCCTGTATGCCGAACACCCACGATAAGTTAACTGTTATCTTTTGTGGTAAACAATGAGTGGCCACTGAAGCAGATTGATGTTCCAACAGCGTTTTGAATTGGTATTTGGAGAAAGAAATTTTTATCAATACCCCTCAAGGAGTTAAGTGTAAAGAGAAGACAAAAAATTAAGACATGCTCTTTGTGGACTGCGAGATGCACCATAGTGCAAGAATAAAAAGTTCAGTGAAACTGTGTTGAATTAGAATTTTAAGCATTCATCATATGACTACTATTTCTATTATTCTACAGATTGCTTTCTGGTTCTCTACGTTGATGATGCTCTTATATAAGGTGACGCTAGGGAAGTGGATGAACTAATGAGTGCATTGGAGAAGGAATTTAGTGTAAAAGTGATAAGTAGGTGACTGGGACAAATTCAATTACCCCAATAAATTTTAAATATATATTAATGTGATAGTATTATTTTTGTTGACATATGGCTCTTCGATTAAACTGAATTTAATTCGAGGGGGAATATCACAGATATGTATACGTATGTTTTAAATATTACCTACTAGGTTTTTGGTAACATGAAGTGTCTTCTATGGAAGCAAATTTCATTTGACTTGTTACTTGTAATTTTGAATGATGTAAGCCAAGAACCAATATAGTGAAAGTCTGTTAGAATAAATCATTATATATATAAATTTTTATTATATATATATATATATATATATATATATATATATATATATATATATATTCCCATATTGTGACAACATGTTCAATCATTATCCTCATCCTCATGGATTCTGTCAGGACCGATGAATGTTGTCTTTCGTAAGGGGTGAGCGATTTATGGAAAACATGTTTGGCTAGATCAATAAGTGATAACAGCCTCAAAAAATACTTTTTCTTGGTTGTATTGGTATATAATGTGTCCCTCTATGTCGAAGCAATTTGGCTTCCTTTTAAGCTGATTGGTCGACATCTTTTGTTGCGTCGCAGAACAAGCTGCAAGAAGTGTTTCCTCGGAGAGGGAATATTTTAATTTTCTGTACCAAATTCGGTTGTATAGTGAGGCTATAGAATGTTAAGGCATTGTTCCTTTACTGTAAAGTCCTCTGTGTTCAAGTGTTGGCATTGAGTTCCTATTACACTGGAGAACGTTGGCTGGGAGACGTTGTTGCGGGTATCTGTTGTATGTAATCCTGTTTCACAAAAGCTTCACACTCGAGTGGGAATTAATGATGATTAGCGCTGTGTTCCGTTCCTACGTCTGCGATTGGGACACACTCCCGACAGCCAGCACTGTTCACGTATTAATGTATATCTGCGCGTCGTTCTTAGTGAACAGCATACGTCGGCATATATTGAAGAAATATGTTCAGAACATCTGGCATGTTTAAAATAGTGCATATTGGAATGGTGCCTAAAAAGTGGTGGTGGAGGGAGTGTTCATGACATAACTGTGTTATGGGAAATATAAGGAAGAGGGAAGGGGATGAAATGTTGTTTCCAAAGAGTTTATTTTGAGAACAAAAAAATGTGAATATGATGGGAGGTAAAAGAAAGAAATTGATAGCCGTGAAAAAAATGTAGAATCGGGATAAATTATTTTATAATCCCATTTATTACACAGGTTGAGTATTCTCACTCTCCACAACTTTTCCATTCCCTCTTAATGCTTATAGGTTTTCTAATATGTTATGTATGTCAGCTAGTAAGGTTGGTAGAATGGCCATATAGGTGAAAAAATTAGGAATGCTGGAATTGGTTTGCCCACTATAATAGAAAAATGATTGCAGCATTACTTTTTTCTGCTTTGTCTTGCTTGACATGCATTCTAAATGAATCTATTTTAAGAAATTTAAACTTTCACAAAATTTTCAATGACAACAATTGTTTTACATCAATTTCCCCGTGCCTTATATGGTCTATGAAGGCTAGGCCATTTTGCAATTTTTTTCCCCCCATTTTGTCGTGTTTTCAAGCATCCATACAATTTTTTTAAATATTGGCATATGCTGGTTATTTTAAATATATTGTACGGCTCATTACACATATGATATAAAAATTAATTATTAGCAAAATAAGTAGGAAATGCATATTGTCTTGCAAAGGGACGGGGTAACGTGGCCAGGGCAGCCACATTATTACATCACCCGTCCGCTATATTGGATCTATGTGACTTTGACCTTGATTTTTTACATTGGCTCTGGAGACCTTTGATTCCGAAACCTAAACAAAATCCAAAAAAGTTAATTTAAAAATGTATTAATAAAATTAATATAAAATGCATTAAAAATACTACTAAACATATAAAAAATTATCCTTTTAAATTATTGAAAAACTATTGAAAATGATAAAAAAGACTTTTTTAATTATTAAAAATAATTTTGAATTATAGAATTATAGTCCTGTGGCGGCCATTATCAGTAACGATTTCCCTTTGTCACTTAAAAGTTCTCTTTTAATATAAAATTTCCCTTTCACAGAAAAAAATTTAATAATCCCGAAAAATTTATAAAATTTAGTGGAAAAATTAATTTAAAAAGAATATTACTTTTTGGAGAAACCCCCAGCACCATGTCCAGCAGACGACTGACTCCATAACCCCTCTCTCCCCCTTCTATACTCATATGTTAATGGAGGCAGCCAGTTTTTTTCGTTTGTCAGTTGTCTATATGTTAATGGTTTCGACCATATATTTTTTCGTTCGCCATTTCTTATATATTTTACTGGAAGCAGCCATGTTTGTCACTCACTCACGTTCATTCGACTACCATCTTGGTAGGCGTCCGCCATCTTGCTAGGTGCAGTCCTCCATGTCTGTTATTTATTCATATTTGTTTTAGAGTTTATCTGGGACCTTCGTTCGACTACCATATTAGATTTCATATGTTTACTTCACCTCTGTATCACCAGAGGACACCCAAATTTGCTTATGTGTTTTAAGTATCGGCACCCGTCAGTGTTTTTCATTGGCTAATTAGCCAGCTACGTTCCATCGCCTCCTGTTAGATTATATTTTTAATACATAGGTAATATCAACTATGCCACCTGTTATCGGCCTGTACCAAATAGCGATATTGACCACTCCTGGAAACAACTTAAATTATCATGTTAAATTTTTTAAACTTTATTGGGAATATATTTCAATTACAATATTTTTATTTAAAATATTTCATATGAGGGAGGTTTTTCAAATAAGACGCAGCATATTATTTTACATCAAATTTACTGCACACATAAGAAAATGTACGGATTTATTAATATTCGTCGATATTCACTGCTTGATGTCTGCCTCGGTGACAGGAATTGAAGCGTGCAGAGAGAAACCCCACCACTTAACGTTCACCCTTCCGTTACATCATTTCAGCAACTTTTTGGCCAAATACACATGTGGAAACTACGTACGCTGGATCTCCTTTGTATAGAAACCACCATGGGTGGGGACATTACTCAGATCCTCGAGAAATTAGGTCCTTTGGGAATAGTTGTGTATACGTCGCGCACGAAATAGTTCGCGATTTCAATTCGCCGTTAACTCTATCTCGAAGACGCCTTGCTGTTTGAAGATGTACACCAGACCTCCAACCTTGTCTTTAGGTCTGCGTGGGTCCTTCCTTTTAATGTTGGTGTACATAGTCCGAACCATGGACTTGTTCTTCACATTTTTGGTCTTCATGCGAGTGGTAGAATGAAAGGTAAAATTATATTCGCATACGATTTTCGGGTGAAGTGTCAGCCACTTGTACTTTCCATTCACAGCAAACTGCTTCCACATTTTCATGTTCAGATTCCTCTTGAAACTCTCGACGATAGAATATTTGAGACTTCTGTATGTAGAATAATTATTATCCTTATGTTTCTTCATCAGGTCCTTAAATTTCGCATTGTAGAATACCTTGACCTGGTCGGTTTGTAGAATAGTCAGGATTTGTCCTTCGCACCTTACATCCACCATGGTATCAGTGACTTCACGCACATTCTCCGACTTGACACGTCTGACGCAGGCGAATTTACTATATGCATCAGTGCCTATACAAATATATTTGCAGTCCTTGTTTACCCGAGCAAACAGTATCATCTCGAAGAGGTCGGCTTGAAATAGGTCGTTAATCCCACAAATCTCGATCTTGCGACGACGGTATTTGTGCCTTGCAGCCGCATGCAGTTCGTAGACAATACCCAATCGATTCATCGTATGTAGCCCAAGTCATTAAATTTTTCATTGATTAAAACTATCTCACTGGTTTGGGAGTAATTTCCATCAATTTGCGAATCAAGCAGTAGCTGCAGCATATCGACCACAATACATGCCTACAGTCAATGCCTTCGTCTATATTCTTCAGAACTTCCCCACTTTGCAATATTAGGCCACTGAAGGGGTCTGTAAGACTGTCAATTTTTTAATTATCTTCATCCATATAAACACCTGTCTCGAGAACGTTATCTTCGTAAAGCACATGTGTGAGTTCGAGCAAAATCTTGTATTCCAGCAGGTCGGATACTGTAAACTCCCTGGGCTCCTTGCAAAATATAAGTTGGTATAGCCCAGGGGTTTCACGTGTCGTATAAGTAAAAACTCGGATGCTCTCACCTCGTAGAAACTCTGTTTCATCAGCACCGAGGAATAGTAATCATTCTTAATATATATACAATACCTCGTATCATTATTACGAGATATGTACAACTATAGGTTTTTTGTCGAGCCAGAGCATAAGATTTCATGGCTCTCTTCCGAATACTTTCTTCACGTGTGGCAAATCCGCATCCGATCCATCACCTTGATCTGACTTTACATCGTTTTAGCTTCTTCAAAGGCTTGACGGTATTGTCAATTTCGGTTTTCATGGCAATGAGTGCTTCACTGCTCTTCCTAAGTACATCGAGACGACGAATAATGGGCTTGAAAATTTGTTCAGTGGTTTTTGGCCGCATGAAATTTTGGCTCTCTTGGCGAGCAAATATTTCGAGCATACCGACTTAATCGTCCAATGTGGTTAGTTAGCAATGTCCGACATAGTACCGAATAAAACTATTTAGTGTACATATTTTGTATGTTAAGTCGTGAATTTGCACCAAAATATTTTCTTTCTTGTCCAGATGTACGCTGCAAACATCCAATATGTCCCTGCTGTAATTTTGAATGTAAGTTTTTGTGGCGAGGGAGGAATCCGAGTTAGTAAATGTACATGTCATATATCCTTCCAGATTTTTTTCCATTATCTTCATTTTTCGCAGATGCAACATTCAAACTGTCGATAATTTGCTTTTGAACACGCGTCACATGCTCGTCCATGGCCACCATATCGTGGACGATCTCGGTCTTCAAAAACTCCATCTTCGCCCCGAGCTTAGACAGATTGTTCCGAAAGAATGTATTTTGTTCGGTCAACATACTGCGCAGTTCCGAGATGATGTCATTACTATTTCCAAAGTCGAAATCCCTGGATCGTTCGAGATCGCCAATGTTTCGAATTATTCTTTTACGGGCATCACAAGTTACATCGTTTCCTGGTATGAGACAACCTCCACGCCGTCTTTATGAGGACGCAGCTTGAGTCTACTTTGCCCGAATTTCGCCATGCTGTAACTCTTTCCCGACGGCCGGCCGTGAACTGATCGAACACACATCCGTACCTTTCATTATATAGGGGCCAGTCCTTAACGATTGACAGAAATCCGTATTTCTTTTTCCAACACAAGGCACGCATATCTTTGAAATCGGATAGCGTTATGTCTATATTAACATGATCGTCGTAAAGATGGCGTAAATTAGTGTCCTCCATGCGAAACAGCACAAACACATTAGCATTATCGCGGAGCACCTGTTCGAATATGCGCTTATATTTCTGGCCGAGGTACACACAGTCCACATACGCGTGTCATCCCATGGTAAAGTATTCTTGGATGCAAGTCTATTTTCCACAGGCAATGCCTTCAAAGACAAATATCAAGTTTTACAGTGTTTCGCTCGAAGGTACGACGTTTTCATTATCCCTGCATGGGAAAAAAACCCATGCCATCTATTGCCTGCAGTACACATTGCAATCGCTCTATCCGGAAATAGTCCATTTAGCAAATCATATATGACCCATTGATGGTTTACAGTCGAATGCTAAGTCTGAAAACAGTTGACCAACAGCTGGCATGCACCCGGTACCATTACTGTCCTGAAGTGGCACCACTATCTATCCATTCACTGCCCATAACTGGCCCAGGTGTGGTGCACACAAATGGCCCAAGCATGACCCATATGCTTACTGCATCAATGGCTCATCGATGTACCATTTCACAGCCATCAGATGGCTTACTAATGGCTAGCCATGTTTTCACCATATGTCCGATTCTATCTCTTAAAAATAAATATTTTTATCGTCAATATTACTGTTTCTTTGTATTTAATTTCCTTTGCTTCACTATTAAACACATTATCCGACATGGAAATCTTACGTCTACCATTCTTTTATTGACAACCCAGTATGCTAACCATTATTCCACTGTGTATTCTTGTGTTTTGATGAACTAAGTAATAATATATTAGGATTTAAATTATTAACAAACACTAATATAATAAAAATTGCACCAGTTATTCCATAGCCTTAAAATTTACCTTGCCAACGAATCAGTTTTTAAAGATGGACGTAAAAATAATACTCTCGTTGAGAGAAATATTCCACATGAATCGCGATATTAAAACAAAATGATGGCTTTAATTAAATTTTTCGCAGTATGTTTGTCACCTGGAGGGTACCCAGCAAACACATAAAATACGGGCCAGAATCGTGCCGGTAAAAGATAGCTGACAAACTCCGACCAGTCGATACTGTCACGTTGTCTTATGTTAGAAGCGTCTCGATGTAAATGTGGACTGGCAGCTAACTGTTTGCCGACAGTGTAAAAGTACACCGGCAAGATACATGTATTCCGGCCAAACATACATGAAAAATACGGGCCAGAATCGGGCAAATAAAAGCTAGCCGACATACATCGGCCAGCGACCTGATGGATATATCGACTGGATGCTAACTGTTGGCCGAGAGTGTCGGGCCTGCGGCGGCTGGATGTCGTTACAATGCCAGGCCTGCGACGGCTGGATGTCGTTACGAAGGCCCGGCATGACGATGCCGGGCCTACAGCGACATGATGTCCAGAAATAAGAAGTTTAACCATGAAACAAATCTAACTTTTCGATTAAAACTTTTAGTAATTGTTATTTCCTCTTTACGAATATTAATTTCATTTACTTCTCAACACATTGCAGGATATGAAAATCTTTTGCTTGCTGAGTGCAGGATTCGAACCTAAGAGCCTGGAGATGACAGTCAAGCATGCTAACCTGTACACCACCGGATAAGTTGCTAATAACATCCAGTAATTTAAAATAAATAAGGACACAAATTACTATAAAATATACAGTAGGCCATTGTCTTTTTTCTATCCGGAAACATTCTGTCTCAAAAAGACATCACGCTGTTGTCAGATGGCTATTTTCTTGAATTGAACGACAGTTGCCGACAGTACAGGTATCGGGCCGACAATTTGCCGACACTTTGCCGACAGGTTGTGTTTTCTGGGTATTCATCTGTTTTGAAATGAAGTCACCAGTTATCAATATCTAGTGATGCGAAACAATAAAAGCCCTTAAATGTTAATTTTCCTTATGTCGTTATATATATATATATAAAGTTCTCATTTTATTTATGTGCAGCCATACATGGAAAATATTACATATGTAAAATTATTCAATACAAGACAGTGTATTTTGCCATAGATATTTTCATTACTATATATTTACAAATAATTTATAATTATATCAGACATACATATATACATATACACGTATGTGTAGTTGGAAGAAGCTATCTGCGAAAGTGGGAGCCCTAAAAATTCTCATAAAAAGCCAAAGTGCACCAGCAATGGTCCATCGATGTACCACTTCCCAACTATAAAATGGCCTATAGATGGCTATTCATACTTTTACCAGCAATAAGTGTAGATTATGTGCGGCCATTGCTGGGATACAGTTTGTAAGCCATTTATGGGTCATTAATAGGTCACCATGAGTTTCATTTTCATCAACCATGAGTTTCATTTTCGCTAATTTTCCGTCAGAGGGTCCTAAATGACATGCCAAGTGTCATGGTGCCTAAAGTTAACCACAGCAGGACCAGTTGTGTAGACCCATAAGTATTCAGTGCCAGTAATCCAGCAGTGCCAGCAGTATTACAAGAGTCAGCCTACTGAGGGTTGCTACATGGGTGGCTTCCATATCGCGAATCATTGAAAATATCTTCATCTTCAGCATGCATGCTTAGGATAGAGTAACTTATTGCTTGTTAGTACATATGTAACCACTACAAACTTCTGTAGCAGGTGAAGAACAAATTGTGCAAATTTTAGAATGTATCTTTAATGCACCGCACTGAGAAAACATCTTTTGGCAGAATTTGCACACAAATGTCATATTTGATTATACGATATGCCCGTACTGTTCCACGTCTAGAAAGATACTGACACGAAAATGTATGAAAGGTTCACATTTATAATTTTCTCGCTCATTTCACCGCGATATCTCGAAGACGTAAGACTATCTGGAAGCTGGGTAGTCGATATGCTGATCAACAATCTACTGCTCGAGATGCACGTTCCTGGATATGGGTTACACAGGCCAAGAACCAACCTGGGTTAAAAGATGTCACACAACGTGATGGGCGTAAACAACCTGGACTAGGCATGCAAGCAGCACGACATCTCCTATTCCCAGCACTAGGATCTTCAAGTCAGACACCAGGCAAACAATATACTTGCAAAGAATGCAGACGAAATAAGAATATCATCATACAACGGACTCTGAGAAAAAATAGCAGTGTGGGGCATTTCCAGCATAATAGAAGCCAAAGTGATGATGGGCATGGGTAATAAGAGCAAGAGAAAGGCAAAGGTTAAAATGGTAATGGGTTCAGAAATCAAGCAGAAGTTTAAAGTAAACCGAAATGTGGCGAAAGAAGAAGAAAATCGTGAAAGGCTAAGAAAATATCTACTGGAGTATTTTTTCTATTATGTTTTCATGCACTAGGGCACTCGAAGGCCTAATCAGAGCCACAAGTGGTATTGTCCGAGCCGTCAACACAGCATCGCACGAATGAAAGCAATTGTCAGAGACGCAAAGACACAATGCAAATATGGAAGTTATACAAACAGTTAAAAAAAGGCCAAGAACTCTGCCTAAGGTGGTAACCAGTAGGATGCGTAGGTATTAAAAAAACTACACAGCTGGAAGGGACGATATTGAAATATCTACCGAAACGAGTACTCACGAATGTGGATTTGGAACTGTTTGCATTACAAATTGAAGATACCTAATTTTATAGTATTTTTGAGTGATGACTTGCCTCCTAAACTTAAGACACACGAATGTTCTGTTATTAATATGAACACGATAACCGGGCCCAGCACACACTGGGTAGCTTACATAAAAAAGGGTAAACATGCAGTCTAATACGATAGTTTTGGGAAATTTCACCCTCCGCCCGAAGTGCGCGAGTATTAAAAATATAACAAACTAATATACAATTACGAAACTGAGCAGCTGCCTAACACGTGGGTCTGTAGACATTTGTGCCTTCGTTTCTTGGTTCGCTCGTACAAGTAATTGTATGAAATGACTGAACACCATGTGTAAATCATTAGTTATGTCAATATTTATTTCTTTGACATGTCGTAGCTCTAAGCTGCGTGTAGTACTTTTTCCACCACTCGACCTGGATGGCGTATGGAGCACAGGAATAATCAATTTTAAAACTTACAATGCGATACTGAACATCAATGAAAAAGACTGCAAGCTGTACCTTGTAAATTTGGTAATGTTTCCCATAAGGTTAAGCTGCCCATAGGCTCTTACGAAATAGACTACATTGCATGGCTTATTGAATGTTCGCTGCCCCCGACACAGAATTTGAACTACATGAAAATACCAATACTCTGATCTGTGTTATCAGCTGCAGTGAAGATATCTACTTTACAATACCGGATACTATTGATCCGATGATGCGTTTTGAGCCACGCATCTAAGACTACGACTCTAGAAAAACACATGTTGTCGTTGCAGCCCATAAACATCTTGCCGGTAAATGTGAAACGAATAAACTGCAATTTGGTGAGTGGTTAATATCTCAATGGAAGGTCAAGCAATACGCCGCACGAATTTTCGCCTATGGTCAATCCATGTTATAAACTGACTGTGGCACTGCAAAGCATCATTTATATTCTGGTCGTCACGGAGAGAGCGTACAAGGTGGTCGTGACAATCGTCGACCAGTACGGAGAGTTGGTAAATTTTCGAAATGAAGATATCACCCTATGTCAGCATTTGAGAAGATAGGAATAAGATTTACACCGACCAAAATACATAAAGGAATGTGACATACAAAAGCTGCAATCAGTACATCACAGGTCTCCAAGTAGTTAAAAAGTGCTAAAAAGATTTTCCTTCGCAGTCGTGGATTCGAGTTCGATCGCCATGGGAGATTTCGTAATCACCGAACAGCCAGCCGTTTCCGAAAACAGAATCATTTTTAGAAACTTTAATGCTTATCAGCCTTCCCTAACGGGACCATACAAAGTACCCTCGGAATTTCGGATAGCAGTCCAACACCAAGATATCCGCACTCTTACGTGTTAGTCTTTCCTGAGAATCAGGGGGACTCTAACAAAAGAAGATGGCTCCAATCCAGTATCCACGATCTTTCTCGTATCGTGTGTTTCTCACCAGTGTCGAGGAGGACCAGTCGCGAGATGTGGGCATGACCTCAACGAAAAAAAATTACCTTCTGCTCACGCCGAATGAGCAGCCTACAGCCAAGATGGCAGGCTGGGGAAACGACGATAACTATAGCGTTCCCAATTATGCCGAAGGAATGTTAAAAGTATGCGTTCCACTGTCCATGCTATTGGGATCTGCTGAAGACTACAAACGAATTATCTTCATTTCGAAGCAGGAACTGGTGCTGCTTCCAGCCAATGTGCATGTGGACACATTTGTGGGTACGGGATAAAATCTCGAGGCAGTGGAACTGAAACTACACTCTATACAATGGATACTGCCTGGTGTGCAATTGAGCACTGCAGATGGAATAAAAATGTTATAGAATGTGAAATTATATTTGAATAACGAAAGTTACCCTTATGTTGAAATTAACACAAACTTTGAACATGGACAGTCTGCTGGCATATCAGATGTATGTTCAATTCCAAAATTCATATTATGGTTGCATCCAATCCACGATATTGAGCCCTTATACTATCAAGAGTTCAGCTCTGTATATGGTATTCAATGTGAGGAAACAGGATAAGTGTATTACCTCAGATGTGATCGACTGCAGGATCGAATTCACTGCACATTGGAATATTCCTGCTAACATGTTAGAATTCTGCCTGAAACATCTCGACTGCCTTGTATCGTAAAATTGCCGAGACTAGGCGGTCAAAATTCTGCCACGAACGCAGCTGAGAATATAACTGTTCATACACGATGTTAACTGTTTAATCACCTTCGAGCATTGTTAACTTTAAGGCTCGAGAATGTTCTTAAATTACGTAAGAGAAGGGTGTATGTCAAATGGTGGAGTTTCCCTGCCCGCTTCAATTCCTGGGTCGCCAAGGCTCACATCGAGTGGGGAACATTGAAGTAGATTAATAAATATGTATATTTTACTATGTGTACAATAAATTTGGTGTCAAAAATATGCTGTGTTTTACTCCAAAAAATTTGTGCTTTCTACATAAGAAAAATTTTAACTGGAAATATTGTTATTCAAAATACTCCCATTTACGAATTTAAAAAAAAGACAATTTAAGTACCTTTGCAGGAATGGAAAATGTCACCATTTCGTACGGGTCATAGGCGTACATAGACGATACTATCTATGTATTGAAAAATATAATCTCACATGGAGAGGATAGAACGAAAGTGGCTATTAGCCAATGAAAATCATTGGTAGGTTCCAACAGCACAACCTATACTTTAAACACATAAACAAATATGGCTGTCACGTGGTGGTACACAGATGATGTAAATATGATATGAAATCTAATACGGTAGTCGAACGAAGGTTCGAGTCAAAGTCTAAAGCAAATTACAATAAAAAAAGCCAACATCGATGACTTCACGTAGGAAGAAGTTGGATGCCTACAAATATGGCAGTATAATGGATGTGAGAAACCAACATGGCTGCCTCCAGTAACATAGTTATATAAATGAACGAAAAAAAACAATATGGCTGCCTCCAGAAACATTTAAACAAATGACGCCTACCAAGATGGCAGCCTCCAGTAACACACATAAACAAATGATTAACGAAAAAAAAATTTATGCATAGGATAGAATGAGTATAGGTGGGAGAGAGGGAGTGACGGAATCAGTCGTCTGCTGGACGTGGAGCCAGGGGAACCTCCGGAAATGTAAGGTTTTTAGATAAATTTTTATATAATTTTTAGAAATTTTTTGAATTTTTTAGGTAAAGAAGGGAAATTTTAATGGAAAAATGTAACTTTTATGGAAAAAAGGGAAATTGTTAAGGAAAATATCTGCCAAATTATTAGAAATTAAAATTATTTTTAAATTAATTTTAATACGAATTTTAAATGAAGTATTTATTAATTTAAAAAAATTCATTTTATATAAATTTCGTATATGTTTTATAATTTTTTTAGTATTTTTTATACATTTTTAAAAATAATTTTATTACTAATATTTTTTTTTATAATTTGTTTGGATTTTTTGGGACTTTTGGGGTAAAAGGTCACTGGGTTCAGGATTAAATATCAAGGTCACATTGTTCCAAGATAGCGGTGTTTGGCTTCAGGCTCTGATCCTCCATCCCCTTGCAAGTCAATCGGCTATTTCTCTTAGTAGTGAAGAATGGCAATTAGCTTTTATATTATAAAAATAATTTAATAAAACGCTTCATAGAAAAACGAGTGATATTTTGTTTTAACATACAACATATTTGGGAATATATATATATATATATATATATATATATATATATATATATATATATATATATATATATATATATTACAGAGCGATATATGTGACTCTAGAAACATTAAATATGTCAATAGTATAATGATGATAACTTTTGTAACAAATTATCGACACGATCGAGAAATTTGATTGTCCTGGGCGATTGTTATAATCAAAACAAAAGAATCC
The DNA here is from genome assembly GCA_029891345.1 of Dryococelus australis. Taxonomy (NCBI): domain Eukaryota; kingdom Metazoa; phylum Arthropoda; class Insecta; order Phasmatodea; family Phasmatidae; genus Dryococelus; species Dryococelus australis. Next base: position 172,130,262 of record CM056994.1, on the reverse strand, counting down.
ACTACAATAGTTACAAATTTCCTACAGGGATAGGAGAATTTGAAGTCATGACACGTAAATTATTTAACGAAAAACTTTCAAATTATCAGTATCAGTGACTTATTTTCTACAAAATTTCGCATTATTTTGGTTAATTGATACAATAATCTTTAATTACAGATTAAAATATGGTATATTCTTTTCACATAAAGAACAAAATATACATGGCCTTGTGTAATGCTGCATGTTCGCCACATTTGGTGGGAATCTGTTGACTTTTTTCAGACACAAGACAAAAAAAATTTAATTTGTTTTTTTAATGATATCATACAAGGTGGTGGACAAGAGAGACATTGTAGGTACACATTTGATGATTGTAATATATGCTGTTAGCATATAAACTAACTTCTAAATTAATAATATGGTTTTGACGACCCACAATAGAGCCAAAATTACTATATGGCCGTCATTTTTTAAATAAATTCCTGAGCTACTCAAAACATACCAGTTTTCCTAACCTGCTGGAATACTAACTAATTTCTTATATGAGATTTTACAAAACCTTTGTTTAGCTCTCTCTCTTACAAAATGACATTTTGACCATAATTCAGGCAGAACTTAAATGTGTACATATGACCCCCAATTTGAAAATTAGTATCTGAAATACTTAAAATATGCCAAATTACATATCCTTCCTCATTACTACTACTTGCTCATCAAATTCGGTAGGAATGGCTTATTTGTTACCTGAGCTGTGATATAAAATCTCAATTAATTCATGTGATAATATCTTACAAAATAGTTGACAAATGTGGCTAAGAGTTGGCATATATTTTGCATGTAACATATTCATTCAGCATACGAAATTTGGTTGATATCTGTCTATCAGTATGGTATATGTATCAAGTAAGCCTCAAATATTTGTATGGCCTGAAAATTTAAAATAAGTGTCTTATTTTAATTATTACGCATTTACATGGGGTATAAAGGGATTACTTAGGTTTTACTTCCTTGCTGAAGTCGGTTAGAATTTCTTGCGTAGCTTTAGAGATATAAAGTAAATACGTAATTTTTTCGTTTGGTGCTATCTTGCAAGACGGCAGACCAACAACATTATGCATATGTAAATTCAATGCTTATATGATGCTCTGTCAACATGCAAAATTTAGTTTAAATATGTTAGTTCCAGAGATATGACTTACCGTAAACATTATGATGTCCGCCATATTTAAAATAAGCATCCGGTGAGCTCGAAAACTTTGCACTCCCTTCAATTTTCGTTATTAAAACCTGTGTACCGAATTTGGTGAAATTCGTTTAATGCATTCAAAAGTCGACAAAAGGGAACACACACACAGTCAGACACACAAGAACTCCTACACACAAAAACAGGAAAGTGATCTCAAAAGCCTTTCTTCGCTCGAAATACAGGCTAAAAATAATAGTATTTAAATTTTTGGCCAAATATAACAAAAAATTTAGTACTGTGGCAGGTGATGTAAATCCATACGTTTTAATTAGGCAAAGGCACTATTTTCGAAATGGCGGATATGTAACTATATTTATGTATGCTGTATCGCGAAAACCATGTAATTATTTAGAAGTATACTTATTTTGTATGCTGGCAGTTTATATTAAAACCACAAAATTTGTCTACACAAAGTCGCTTGTCAACCATTCTATAAAAGAGTATCATATGTCAAATTAGAAAAAAACAACAATTTTCTACCATATTTGGTAGACAAATAGCTCCACGGTAGGACATGTACACTGATAATGTTTGAGAGTGTCAGACATTTGTTTTCAATATGACGGTCATATAAACCTTTTACTCAATAAGTTATATATAAGACTACTACGAAAAAAAATTCAAACTTATATTTATATACTAATAGTATCAATCTATATACTATTAATTAAGAACGAACGTTTTCAGCCTCAAACACATTACACCCAACGGGAGTGAGTGGCCGGAAGGAGGGGGATGGGACGGTCGTAAGAGGGAACGATAGTGCCCAAGGAGAAGGGGGTGATTTATGGTTGCCGTACACACCACTTCCCTCCAAATTTCAGGGGAGAGGGGTTTCTGTGCCCCAAGCTTAATGTCCGTGTATACAAGGACGGAAGTTTGTAGCGTCAAACATTTTAGGGCCAACCGCCGAGGGGGGGGGGGGGGTACAATAGGAAAACAATAGTGCCCCTATGGGGAAGGGAGTGTGTTATGGTTGCCGACCCCGTCTATGCCTATTTTGACGGGTGGGGGAAAAGAGGAATTTTTGTGCCCCAGGTTAAGTTTCCTGTATACCATAAAAGTTGGGTGTGGATGTACAATAATTATCGTGTGTAGAGCTGGAACCAAATTTCTACACAACTTTGGCCCTTCCTCTGTTGAACCCTCCTTCGCACCAAAACCTCCCACTACTATGTGGTGATGCAAAGCCCAGGGGGGGGGTTAACTTTTTCGGCTGATTTTCGTGGGATTTCAGGGATGGTTGTCTTTCTATACCCCTCCCTCCCACAATAGGTATATAGGCCCTTCGGAACAACAAACCCCACCACCCCCTCCTTCAACCTTTCTAGATGAAAATATCAGTCCCTTTCCAACTTTTGCATCTCTGGAAAGTTCTATATTGCTAATTGTTTAATCGTATTTGTTTGAAATGTGGTAATTTTCTTTCTTTTTAACCATTCAACCATCCCCCCCCCCCTCCCCGGCTCAGAAGGTTAGGCCTGGAAAACACATTTTGCGACCAATTTTCGTGGTAAATGGGGAGGGTTGACTTTCTGTACACCACCCTTCCTCAATAGGAAGTAAGGTGCTTTAAAACTACCCCTCCCACTAAAAATTTCCCCCCTCCAATACTTTTTCGCATTCTGTAGGTGCTATATGGTTCATTTTTATCCTAATATGTAGGAATTTGATATTTTACTTTCTTTTTAAGACCTCTATCCCCCCTTAACAGGTTAGGCCCTTTGGGTACCATTCCTACTTGGGGGAGGGGGAAGAGGATTTTGTGCTCCACTGTTTGCACCTTCTTTTCGGCCTAGAAGGTGCATTTTTCACCGATTTTCGTGGGATTTGCGGGAGGGTTGCCTTTATATACCCTACCCACCCCCAATGGGAAGATGCACCTTTCAAACCTACACAACCCCCACTTATAATTTTCACCCTTCCCACCATTTTTCACCTCCTGTAGGTGCTAGATGGCTAGTTTTATCATATTTTGTTGGAATTTATTTTTTCCTTTCATTTTAGCCCTCTATTACCCATAGAATAGGATAGGCCATTTGGGAAACTTGCCCTACTATAAGCAGGTACCATTATATGCACCACAATTATGGTAGAAAGTCACCAATATCCTCTTTCGTTGTCCTATAATTATGATCTCGTATACCACAATTTCGTTATTTCGTATGATAATTTCTAAATTCGTACAATAACAACCAATGCGCGCTGCCAGCTTTCAAATAAGCTATCATCGGTTTGTGTCAGTCCAATATATCGCCCACATTTATTATATATACCATTAATATACTATAATTTTAACACTATTCTATTTGTAACTGCCAGTCGGGCAGTGCACGCGAGCACCAATAGACGTAAGCTACCACGTGCTGGAGTTTCCAGACAACACTATACCATAAGTACTATTTCGTACAATCACATGCTTCACCGATGGTGACAGCTCGCGGATTCCGCGGACATGTCCCATGGTCTTTATTAATCGACGACGAAAGTTTGCTGCATCTAACACTTTACGTCCAAACGATAAGAAAGGGGAACTGGCATAGGCGGGATTAATAGTTTCCCATGGGGAAGGAAGTGAGTTAAAGTTATCGAACCCTACCCCCTTCCACTACTTGCACATGTGGGGTTTTTGTGCCCCAGACTTGAGGTTTGTGTAAACCATAAAAGTTGGATTCTGATATACCATCATTATCGTGTGGAGAGCTGGAACCAAATTTCTGCACACCTTTCGACCTTCCTCTGTCGAACCCTCCCTCCTCCGCCAACAACTACTCACCCACAGTGGGAGTAGATGAAAAAAACTGGAGGTGTTCGTTTTTCACCTTCTTTTCGATCTTGAAGGCATGTTTTTCGGCGGATTTTCGTGGCACTTTCCTTTCCTTTTTACCTTTCTTCCCCCAGCCCCGAAATGAGTTAAGCCATTTGGGTATCTTCACATACCTTGGGGAGTGGTTTTAGTTCTCATTGTTTGCACCTTCTTTTCGGCCTGGAATATGCATTAATTTACCAATTTTTGTGGGATTTGGGGAGGGTTTCCTTTCTATACCCTACTCTCCCTCAATGGGAAGTTACTGCCTCCGAACCTTCACAGCCCCCCTAACCCCTTTTGCAACACCAGAAAGTGCTATATGTATCATTTGTAAATCATATTATTTTTGAAACGACACTTTCCTTTCTTTTAAATTTTTATATTCCATACATCCCCAAATAGGTTAGGCCCTCTGGGTAACGTCCTGTGTCGAGTGGAGGGGTTTTAGTAACCCACTGTTTGCACCTTCTTTTCGGCCTGGAAGATGCTTTTTTCAACCAATATTTATTTTCGGATTTTGGGGATGTTTGCCTTTCTATACCCTACTCCCCCCCCCCCCCCCAATGAGAACTAGGCCATTCGAACCTTCACACCCCCTCAAAATTTTCCTCCTTCTCACACCTTTTTCGCCTTCTGTGGGTGCTATATGGCTCATGTTTACTATATTTTGTTGGCAGTTAGGTATTTTCCTTTATTGTTAAGACCTATATCCCACATAAAACAGGTTATGCCCTATGGATTACTTCCCCTACCGTAAGAGGATACCGTAATACGTACCAAAATTATGGAACAAAGTCACTCGGACCCATTTTCGTGTATTAAAATTTATGGTAATAGATAATTTCGGTATTTGGTACAATTATTTCGAAATTCGTACTTATATACAATATGCACCTTGCCAGCTTTCCAATAAGATATTGTAGGTTTATGTCGGTCCAAAATATTTCCCATACCTAATTCAATATACCAAAGAATTTACCATAAATTTATCATTATTCCCATTGCATCTACAAGTCGGGATGTGTGAGCGCCGAAAGGCGCGAGCGAGCACTTACCGAAGTTCCCAGGTAACACTGTACCATATGTACTATTTCGTACAATTACCCTCGTCACTGATTGTGGCTTAGCCCGCGGATTCCGTGGGCCCACCCTCTGGATTATTTACTATAAATATAAAACCTTAACTCTTAAGGTTGAAGTATCAAGAAGATTCGGAAGGTGCGAGCGAGCGGCGTTACGCGCGAGCAAGCACATGCTGGCATTCCCATAAAACACCGGACCATAAAACAATATTTCCATTTCAACTGCAGATCAAGATAAGTGAACGAGCGTAAATAGGCACGAGCGAGCACATGCAGGAGTTCCCAGAAAAATCTGTATAGTAACTGCTTTTTCGTACGATTACCTGCTTCGCCGACGGTGGCTTAGCCTGCAGATTCCGCGGGTCTGTCCCCTAGTCTATGGTCTACTCTATATTTAAGAACGAACATTTGTAACGTTAAACACTTTACTCGAAAACAGTGAGGAGGGGAACAAGCCTAGGGGGCTCGATAATGCCCCGGGGGGAGAGGTGCAATAATGGGTCCCGACCACTTTCCCCCCCCCCCCCCCCAACTCCTCACTTGAGCAACAGAAGTTTTGGTTCCCCACAATTAAGGTTCATGTTTATCGCAAAAGTTGGCTTCAGATATACGATAGTTTTCGTACACAATTCCACAAACCCACATGTTGTGTACCATAATTATAATATTATTTAACATAATTTTCAAAATTCGTATTTAAATTTAAAAAAAAACGGTACCACAATTGCATATGAATGCTTAAGGTATGCCAACACACTCATTAAGTTTGATCTAGGTATATGGTTCGTGATATATTAAGATAAACTTTTTATCCATTTCATAATTATCTTTGCTGGCAACGAGCATACCAAAGCTCGCCGCAAGCTTTCCGAAAAGTATTCGCGGCTTAGAGATCGGACGAACGTTTCAGAAGTTATTAAAGTTTAATTGTACTAGTGTACCATCATATACCATATTTCGTTTTTAATATAATAGTCACACATGTGCAAGTGCCGATAGGCGCAAGCGACCGCTTCGAGGTGTTTTTTTGCCAACACATACAACCCACAAACAATTATTACTAACAAATATTATTCTTATGGTACATAATTGCGGTACAACAAAAGCAGGTTGAGCGAGCAACTCCAGTAGTTCTTGTATGTATCATACATTATTCACCTGTCGTCAGGGCCGGACCTTGGTGTAAGCGAAGTACGCGGTCGCGTAGGCCGTCGGGGAGAGGAGGCGCCTAAGGCGTCCTCCACGCCCTCAAACAATATTTACCCAGAAGGCGCAGAAATAAAAAATAGTATCAGTAAAAACAACAAAACGTAGAAAATATAATAGACCAGGGGATGGGCCCACGGAATCAGCGGGCCCGTCCCCTGATCTTTTAATTCAACAAAATTGTTTGAATAGACAATAATTTCTCTATCATATGCTAAGACAGCTACACATGAAAAAAAAATTGTCATGTCCCGGAAAACATTCAATCTGTTTCTTTCAAATTTGTTGAAGATGTTGTGCTGTGGTATGCCACATTAATTTACATGTTTTTAACTGTGCAACATGCTTATTTTCAGGATTCCGGCTATAAAATTTTTTAAATTTTTGTATTGTGTTTATGAGACTTAACCGATTGTAACATAATGTAAACTAAATCTATGACAATCATTTATTTTGAAAATACAAAACTTTTTTTCTCAATTTGGTAATATCGTCACACGAACAAAATTTAGGTTTTATGCCCTATCTCGAGGACCAAAAATAGATTTCTGCCAGCATATCACGCAAGTAGTGCTACAGTAGTGTATGTAAATTAACATGATTTAATTCAGGCAAGCACTTCTTAATGGGGTGCATTTAAATAATTTGATGTGTATGATATATCTATGAAACAATTCAACAAAATTATATACGCTAGCTGTATTCATTACAAGCATCAGTGATTAATACAAATATCACTTTTGCTGCTACTTTAGCAAAATTACGTCTGGTGAGAAAATTTAACATTTTTTTTATATTTCCGGAAATATTAAATTAATTACTGCGAATTTTTTTTACACCGTTAGTTCTGCAGATGGTCATGTAAAGTTGCATTATTTAAATGGGGTCAGAAAATGATTTTCAGTAGAAGTTTAAAATGCGACGTTTCAAACACACACGTTTTTCTGTAATCTATCAGACAGCGGTTTGCAGTTTCGACCACCCGTCCTTTTTGAAACCGCAACCAACAATTAGTTAACTCGTTAGTAAGTACATCTGCCTTTTATAATACTATATTTAATATAAGATGGTGGCATTTTTGTGGTATCAATTCATATCTTGGGAACCATTTAACTAATTTACACAAAATTTCGTATTTCAACGCCGACCTCCCGTGCGCAGTCGAATAGTGCGCCGTCGATCTAGGTTTTTGGGAGGCTCTGGGTTCGAATCCGGGGTAAGACATAGCTGTTAGTCTAAGTAAGGTCATAAGTTAGTTTGTAAGTCATCCTATGCTAAGCCTTCAGGCATAACACTGGGAGGTGTTAATAGATGCTATTCAATCCAATATTTTTTTAAAAATGTACCACATAATTATTTAATTTAGGAATGTTTATTATTTGATAGCCATTTCGTAAAATATAACTAGGTAAATAAATCATTCGTTTACAAAATATCTCGGCAACCACCCAAAAAATTGCATACCTACATGTTTCGCAAGTAACAAATAATATTGTTCGCCACGTCACTAGGCACGTAAAACTTAAATGTGTAAGTCAATTATTTCCGACATGGTAGCCATGCAATTATTTTAGGTCAATAACATTTATAATATTGGCTATATAAAATATTATATATATACATATACATTTATATTACCATACCTTTTATCCGATCTCGAACGAACTTGGGATCTGAAAGTACAACTAAAACATTTTTATGTCGTTACATATTCACATTTGTCCTCTATTTTCTCAGATACGCCACATGAAAGATTAAAGATTGTGCCGTACTACGGAAACAATCAAACGATCTCTTCAAAATTTGGGAAACAAGAAATACTATGTAGGCTTGCGTCATGTTAACTCATACATTTTAATGGCTTCAGACAGTTATTTTGTAAATGGCGGTCAAATAAACATTTTTGAATATTTTGCTATATATATGAAATTATGCAACCATTTTCAAATAAACTTTCTATGCTTGCAGTATCATACATTCAGCTTTAAAATATGTCTGCAAATCGTCCCTTACTCCCCTCCCCCCTGTCAAAAAAAATGGCGTGGTTACTCCATATTTCTGCCATATCTCGTGGTTCAATCAAACGATTCCGACAAATTTTAGCAAAATTATATTACTTGGTTGGGTTATGTAAACTGATATGTTTTAAGTGGGCTGACACATATTCAAAATGATGGTAATATAAATACTTTATTTGAACACACATATGAGTGAGTGAATATAACTTGGCGGCGTCTCTTAACATCTAAGTGAAGAGAACCAATGATGTTGAAGCGAGGTGAGTACATAACAGTGGCGGAATGCGGATAAAACAGGAGATCCCCGAGAAAACCCGCCGAACAGCGGTATGGTTCATTACGATTCCCACACACAAAAATTGTGCGGAAGGGAGGGGGGAGGGGATTCCGCTGGCAATCCAACCTAGTTGACCTTGGGAGGTGGTTAGTCTAAGCACTGTACAACCGCGGCCACAAACATACATGTAACTTTAAGTTTCTTATGAAAGTAACTCTTGCTTCATGAGATTTGCTACCATATATAGTGTATGTAATGGAAATAGGGTAATTAGATTTTTTGTTAACTTCTTGTTACCATTTTCACTTTATAAAATAACGCTTACTTAGATATATTGTGGTTTAACTAATTTTGTTAATAACATTTGTTATTTTTAATATTTAAAATGAGCGCATCATTCGTAATATATAACCACACTTCTGCTAAAACATTCCAGATACCGCAATAGCTCAGACTAGTTGATTCTAAATCAATAAATGTAATTTCGTTAAAATGGAATGGAGAAATATTTATTTCCGTATATCCGAGTAGGTAATTTCTGCAGCGTAGTCACATGTATAACGAATACAAATCAACACTCTTATAAATATCACGGTATTTATTTAATGTTCTAAAGATTTACTACAACAGCAGATTTAATATTTAGTTTACATATGATAAAATAAATATATATGCTGATAGAGAAATCGAAACAGTTCGTGGCAGGGAGTTATAAACATTACTAAGTACACAGTTGTTAAGCTAGTATAAGCAATGACTCAAATTCCATTACAGGTAAGGACAGAGCAAAAATGTAATGTATTATTACAGAATATTTCAAAAAAGAGAGCACGAATAATGCTGTATGGTATGCTACGCATTTCTTACGCTAAATATCGACGGAGTTCTTCAAGCGTCTGGTCAGTTTGCAGGTGCTAGAAGTGTCGGCGTGCCAGCTGTTCCGATGTATACGAAACAGGTGGCACGACCCGTAATCTCTCAAGCCAAACAAATGTGGTATATATTACAGGGTAGAACGATTTGCACAGTCACTTCGGTATGTGACTGCTCAGTGCTGTGTTGTAGAATGACGTCAGGAGTACGCCATAAAAATGTAGAAAATAAGATATATGACCTCGATATCATATCGGTGACCGGACTTGGCACCCTCCACTAACAGTATATTTGTTCTTCTAGTTGTAACGAACGTCGTCCCAAACCATGACTTCATACCCATGAGATCTATTGTGTACATCAATATGTGAATAATGCTGATGGTTAACTCTAAGTTGCAGAACGCGAAGCGTTATTCATCGGAAAAAACAATACGACGCCATTCCTGAACACACTCCCGACGATCGGTGCTCATACACAAATTTACCGCTGTGGAGTCTAAAGTATTGCACCGGGCGCAGAAGAACGACCACCCTCGTCCAGTCGCATATGGATAGACCTCTGGGACACTGATCACAGTTTTGTTTTACTCATACGCCAGAATCTGTAAGGATTTGGCTATACTCTCAGCTGATTCACTTCTATGTATACCTTGTCCCTACGTTCTGTAGTTCGACGAATCGATTCGGAATCTAGCGTAGGTACTGTAAAATGGAGCAACTTTGAACATACTGGAGTAACTTTGCGCCATTCAATATATCTGTTTCGGTGCCATTTAACAAAGAAACAATAAAACTATACGTGGGTATTTTAAATATTTCGCGTCGTCTACCGAGGCAATATATGCCACTCCTTCACCAAATATCACCAAAACATACATTTTTAGTGGTGCCAACTTGCTCCGGTTTACGATACTTTATGTACGAACCTCGTATGTCCACGCTTATGTTAGCCTAGAAATAAAACTACCGGAATTATTTTGTTCGAATTAGAAATAAATAAATATATATATGTATATATATATGTATGTGTATATATATATATTATATATATATATATATATATATATATATATATAATATATATATATATAATATATATACAAACGTACATTGTTTGCAAGCTGTATATGACTGCAGACATGCACATTTCTTACTGTAGAATATAGTTTACGGAACAAACCTAATTATTCACCAACCTTAAATTGAACATTTTTGAGAGTATACAAAATAGGAGTGTCCACCAGCAACTGCAGCAGTCTGTGCCGACTTATCATCATGTTAAGAAAAGTCTTTTTAGCACACATTGTCCCTAACATCAATAATATCAAGATAATGCACATAAGATTTTGGAATGCATAGTAATATTTATTCACGGTATCTGGAAAATTTTCATCAAACGAATCGTGAAATATGGTTGACGAAACAAAAAAAAAAAAAAAATCGATACAAATCAATAATTTTTTTTTTACCACAGAGCAAACTATTTTTCTTATTGTTAAATCAAAGTGCATATATAAGATATAAAACTTAAATGATATTTAATGAAGTCTTCTGATTACGACACTGTTGATATATAATAATTAAGCCATATTACAATAACTAAATATAAGAAAAAATTAATATATAAATATATATAAAGAATAGTTCTGTACCCCTGTTCGTCTGTATGTGTGCATGTTTGAACGGGGTTCTTCGATCATGTAGTTCACACGTGGTATTATAGAGAAACCAATTTTGAGAATTCAGCTCTAATTCATTTAGACATAATTTTAGTAAGCATAGATGATTTTCTTCTGTCACTACAATGAGGTACAGTATTGTCAAAGCATTATTATATTTTGCTCTCTCTAATAATTAGATCAAACGTTTTAATGATTTTATGCGCCTAAATAATTCAAAACATACTTTAAATTAAAGAGTGTACCTATTTCAAAGCTCGCGTTTATAGAAAATTGTAACATTTTGTAAGGAAAGCGGATTTTCTTGTGTAGGAAAGTAGACAAATATGGCATACCAACTCCGTTTTGTTTAATAACTTGTTTTAGAGTTGCAATGAAGTAGTATACAAGGAAAATTTAAGTACTTTTTGCTTATTAATTATAATGCATAACAAAACTGCTATCAAGGAAAACAAAACTTTAAAAATAAATGTTCTTATTGTTGCACAAAACATTAATTCAAAAGAACAGTGACAAATATGAAATAGTGAATATGGTATGAAATAATGTGCGGTCTATCATGTTACACTATTGAAAAACCTTGTGTATGTTTACTACTGTGATCAATGATTTGAATTTGCTCTATTTACAAGCTAGGCGTATATTTAAATTGCAATAGTCACAAACATCTGCTCCACTTTCATATCCGACATCAAAGCTGGCAAATGGCACACTGTATACACGTTTCATCTTGTGTATCCTCTGAATACTTTGTTTCGCAAATACTACACACTGCATCATCATTATTCGGAGTTATTTCACTGTGTTCCACTTCAATGCCACTAGAATCGTCGTGAGCAGATAATTATTCAGCAGAAAAACTATATTCATTTGGCACACTTCCCTGACTTTTAGTGTCAAGAGACTTGGCTCCCCTACTACTACTAACTGTAGACTTTCTTTGGCGCTGTCCTCTTCTCTCATATTTCTTCTTTTGTGACAGAAAATGTTTGGCTGACTCGTTCTGTATTCGTTCTTTGTACGGCGATGAAGTGATAATCGCGCATGTCCAAGGCTTTCTGCCACGCCTGGAAGTCGAAGATGTTTGTTGTTTTCTAGACCTGATATTAGGGATGGGAGAAATTTGAGCTGGGACAATGATTCTGGATGTAGATGAAGCTGGATTACCTAGTTTCCTACGAGAGTTCCTCTCAGAGATCATATGTTGAATGCTAGATGTACCTGGAATCGATACAACTGGCATAGAAACATCTTCTGTAAAAGTGTCTTGTTGGGTAGTTTCGTTGCTACAAGAAGAGTATTGTAAAGAGGGTGCACATTCCTTCAGATTAGGTCAACTAGATGGTAGATAATTTTCTATGGCACACTGTATAACTACTGTGCCATCAGTTAGACTTTCATCTGGAGTGACAATAGCATGATCGTTTCGTCCATCACTAACAAGAAAATCATGAGATATTTCTGTTAATAGGATAAAGCCCACTTCCCTTAAACCGTTCACTGTGATTGTTCCAGTTTGAAACTTCAAATATGCGTGCCCAAACAAATCAACAACATCGAAATTAGTCAGAGGCCTGCCAGAATGTCAGAACCAGGTACGAACTTCTTCATACTATAGCAGGTCTTAAGAGCACCGATTAATGTATTGTATAGTGTTTGCAACTTATGGGTGGTGCGAGAAGGTAAATATAGGATTGTAACATGTTTTTTCTTGCCAGATTTATGACCTCTATATTCCATACGTGGCTATTGTGCCCATCTAAAATTAAAAGTAATGGAGACTATTTTGTGTGTTTCACATCCTGAAGAGAGTTCCTAAACAACAATGTGAACAAGTGTGTTTATATGCATCCAGATGGATGGCATGCTGAAATGGAACCTGTAATGCACATTCCATGAGAAGTGGACTCATCAGTTAGCGTGGTAATAAAATGAGAGTTGGAACAAATGATCCTCCAGCACTCACACACAAAACTACAGTTATCAAGGACCCTCTCTCTGCCTAAGCAATCGCGCCAACTTGACGTTTTCCTTTTGGAGAAATAACATGCGGGACCTTGCATTGAACAGAAGACAACCCTGTCTCATCGACATTGTATACTCTATTTTGGGTATACTTCTTCCTGTCCAATTCAGACTCCAGCATTGTGAAGAATTGATCGATTGACTCTTTATTGAATACCAGAACCCTTGAAAATGAAGTGCATGTAGGCTTCCCGAATGACAAAACGCCTTTGTGAGGTCTAAGAAATAGCTTAAGCCAACCTTTCCAGCTGTGCCAAGAACACGAAATGGGTATTGGATGTTATTCAACACAGCTAACTGGTAGGCCATATTGTACATATCGCTTCTTGTCAGCCCAAAGAAGTTACGTTCCATTTCTATACAGTATCTTACTAGTTCTACTTCTAAATGTTTTGGGAGAGTTTTCTTCCTTCTTCGTTGTGGCTGCCTGATGTGAATCCTTGGATGGTCTCTTGCAAGGTGGAAAAGTTTTGTTCTTGGTACACCGAAATCTTGAGAAAATTAAAAAAAAAAAAAACCTTTTCTGCTCCCTTACAGCAACTTTCGCTTGGGCGATTTTATCATCGTCCCACACCTTCCTTCTTTCTCCAACTGGTTTCCATTTACTCGATATGTTGACGATATTTTTCATCTGTAAGCAGAAGACATCAACTAATTTGAGACAGTTTTAACATCAGCCCACACAGGCAATTTTTTTTTAAGGGTTTACTAACGCGCCCCTGTTTAACGTTATGAAGCTCAATAAGGGATGGCTTACATACTAAACGGACGAGCACAAACAGCGATTCCCGAGCTGGGATTCGAAACCAGGACCTTTTGCATTATAATCTGGCGTGCTACCGGCTACGCCATGGAGGCCGACCCACATAAACAAGGTTTAGATGATGAATACATGGCGAGTACCATTGTACACTAAAATGTAAATTGAGCAAGATGGCGCAAGGGTATAACAAAGTGGACTCCTAGTCCGGTGGACACAGGCTCGATTCTCGGTTCGGCCATCCTGATTAGGATTTTCCATGATTTTCCGAAATCTCTCCAGACAAATGCTGGGATAGTTTGTTAATAAATGCATGGTCGATTCCTTCCCCAGTTACTGTCACTTGTGTAAATGTGTGTAATCGTCTATTATAACCTCGCTGTCTACGGGACGTATAATCCGGCTAAAAACAAATGACATTTAAATTGACACCTTAGGGTGTTCCATCAAGCCATGTGTGCACTTAGGCAACACAAGGGATCGTTGTCCAATCCTGGAAGGTAATACAACATCGGGTCGTGGACAAGACGTAAGAGCTACTAAAAAATAAAGTGTAAATTGACACCTTGTGGTGTGCAATAAAGCCGTGCACTTAGGCCTCACAAGGGCTCGTTGTTCACCCATGAAATGTGATATAACATCCATTGATACGGCATCAATGGAGATATAACGATAAGATAAATGCTAACATAGCGCCGTACATAGCTATGCGTTTAGTAACCGATCACAAAAGGCTACAGAATAATTACCTTATTAAGTCGATAACATTACATTTAGGATACAAATATGGAATAGTATTTCATATTTGTAACACCAGTGGTATTCCATATTACTGACCTCGACATCTTGCACTACTTCTTCGCTTGGAAACAATTTTAAAATTTTCGTTAAGAGAAACATGTTACATGTTAAGGCAACTGTGAATGTGTACTTTACATAAAACACAAGTACTTTGCTAAATTATGGGAGATTTAATAAATATAAATTTATTCAAACTTACCTGTTGACTTCTTAAGATTCAGAATTTCACAATAGCTACAAAATAACATGCGTATTTTGCTGCAACACACTTACAATGGTAGTAGCCCGTCAGGAGGCACAATACTAAGAAGTTGTGCTGGTTTATGCTAGATGGCAACGCTTGTGTCAGTTGATACAGTCGTATTCCATATTAGTACCCTATTCCATATTTGTCTACTTTCTCTATTTAATGAGGAAGGAGTTTAATTTAGTTTGTAGAAGAATGAAGAGTAATTGCTACAATAAAGTGCTAATTATAAACCATATGAGCTAACTTTCGTGCATAACTTAAATTTACCATAAATTGCTGTTCTTATTTAATGAAGTCATTAATAAATTACTTTTAATGTTTCTGTGAATTACCTGTAGGGAATTTAATTAATAGTTGTATGACTAATTAGGAGAAATTCTTCCTGTATTCCTAATTTTATAAATCCTTCATATCAAGGTAAAAGAGGAATCAAAAGTTTTTGACAAGCTTCGCTATTTTTTTTCTCACCAACGTTTTGATAAGTAAATATATTAATTGAAAAGAGATGAGGCAGGAAATGTAGTCTCTCAACTACATTTCCTGCCTCATCTCTTGAAGTCTCATTAGTCATTACCTCGATTTTTTTCGGTAAAAAATTCTACTCCGTATTATTTAAATGTATGTTTAGGTGACTAAATAAAGCTCATCAGATTAATAGTGACCAGATGCATGAGTATGTTATAATCATGGTATGTACCAGCATTTTTATAGCCTTCATTTTAATTAATTTAAATTTCAATACTGCCAGGACCTGTAGAATTGTTATGTAGGACAGCTAGGGCGATAATCATTCCTGCTCTTCTCGTACACCAATCCACCACCAATCCACCATATCAAAACGAAGCTAAACATGGCATTTTATTAGAAGCCTAGAAGCATAAAAAGCCATTGAAGTAACTAATCCAGGTAGCTTTATATTTTATATATATATATATATATATATATATATATATATATATATATATATATATATATATATATTAATGCAAGTACGTCGCTATATAGGAGAAACTCCCATAAAGTCATTCTGTGTGTAAATGTAATAAAATACAATAATAGACAGAAAACAGTTTATATCACATTAGTATGTAAATAGCAAATTCAAATAGAAGAATTACGTAAGGCATACATACATATGTTGGTATCATAAAAGACAGAGCAATTTTATAATTTATATTTCATAAATTAAATAATAACGAATATTGATTATAAGGTGACAGAAACTGATACCGCTACATAGGAGCGCAAATAATATAAATTATGGGGCGTTAAAATTTTTGTGGAATAATATAGTCGTACAGCGGTAGAATAAACTAAGTTAAATGTAATTGTTTGTCAGAACGCCGAAAAACACGCCGTCACACGCCAAGGATGCTGGCAGTAGCCATGCGGCCTTGTTTCCCGCTTGTCGACACATTCCATTATAACCCCCTTCCCCCAAATCCAGGCTGTGGAGCGGACATCCGCATTGCAAGCAGCAGGCAACACAGTTTCAAAACACACCAGCGGACACTCTGCCAGCATACCGCGTGTTCGAGTCATCCCACCCCCCCCCCCCCTCCCGAAAACTTGTTTTTAAAAACCAGCACACTCCGCGATCCCCTTTTAAACAATTAAATTGTAATAGCAGAGATAAATTAACAGCAAAAAACAACAATTAATTAAAATATGCATGTGTGAAAATAAATTAGGTAAATTTAAATAAAAGCATTCGCCATAGAATAAATGTAATAAGTTAATGATATATGTTTATTTAAAAAATATTTCTTCAGAATGATCATTAAGATTGAAAGCGTTTCAAGGCAAGGAAAATATAACAACAACAATGAGTGCCGACGTGCCGACATGACGTCTATGCCACTTGGCACCCCGATTGTCTGAGCGTGCAGGCGAACAGCCACCCAGGGTGACATCAACGCACGCGTAAAATACAACACAGCACTATGAGGTAAACCACAGAAAAGTAATTACTAGTTACACTTACATGATCTTGCACTCAACACTACCGGTACTTACACAGTCACACACTCAAGATATAGAAACATAATATAATACACTAGTGCGTACAATGAAAAGAATGTAATTATTAACAAACGAAATTAACCTGCCAACAAGGCAGTCCCTATTGCATATAACAATATTACTTTTATATAATAATTATTATAAACAGTAACAAACTGTAATTATATTGTAAATACATGTAATTCTATAGTGAAATAGCCATTCACATACAACAATTAAGGCCATTGTTTCACAAAAAGTCCACAGCATTCTTAAACGCGTAATATATTGACTAGTCTATGCAAATAGTCCACAGAGCAGTTATTGCTGACCTATCGAAACGAAAATTTTACACAAGTTTGGCTAAGTATAGTAATATCATTTTAACATGACCCCTTTATTATTGTACAAATTGTTCCACATCCAATGCGGTGGTCATACTATTATTAGGCATGTTAATTCAATGTTAAATAGGAATGTGTTAAACTACTATGATTGAGATTAAACGTTGATTACTTGCTCAAACTTCAGCATACATGCCAATACCTTGTAAGAAATAACGACTACGGATAGAACTGTATTATATTGGTTATTGTTAACTAATGCTAAGCTAAGTGCTTAAGAATATTTCTACTTGAATTTACACTTAAAATAAATGAGTATAAAGTAAAATTTTACTAATGACCACATGAGCAAATTTTTAAAGTATTACAAGTTATTATAATAACACCTTTAACATTACTAACTTATTTATTGTATCACAACAAAGTATTTAATTGTTATTCTATTTACAGCTATATTCAAATGTAAAATCATGTCATTCTTTCAGCTACACAAACAATTGTATATACGAAATAATGTAAACCTTCAAGACTAATTGTAAAAGGCGGAGATTATATGTTTTACAAATTTTAAACATAAAATTTAATCTTGATTTATTAATATCATTCATTTATCGATAATGTTAAATAAATTAAAAAAGCCACACTAGGAGAGCTAGGTGACTGCCGGTTATGCGCCCACTAACTAGCTTGTGTCAGCCACGCTTCCGCGTAAGAAGTACGCCTAGTAACAGCAGAGATTCAGGGTCATGACCACCAAACATTGAACTTCATTATCGTTTCAAGTCTTCATGAATAAAATGAAGTTCAGCGGCACAGTCTGTTTGTAAACAAATACACATAAATTATCTTAGCTGAAAACATAACACTAAGCAGACAAACCACGAAAGCAAGAAAGAAGGCTAGGCAGTACCCTTACCTCGAAAATTCCTGTTGTTGCCTATTCTCTTTCTCTAATTTCCCACCGAATGAAGAGTTCTTTAACCAATCGTATTCCCGCTGCCCAGAAGTAGATGTGGACATTAAGGGTCCTACTAGCGTAACTAATAGTTAAATCTCTGTCCCAGAACTGGGAAGCAGCTCATAATTCGAGCAAGGAGTGATTCTGTGATCCACGAAGCTAGTATCCGACGCTTGGCTGGAAGACACCCCGATTACGATGGAATCTGGAACGAAGCCATGAGCAGCAGCTTATTTAATAAACCCGCGGTGCGTACTTACGGCCCGCGGGGAATCGAAAAAGTGCCTATCGCCAGCCAGCCGCCTGCGCCGGCGAACCTCTAGACAGCTGCTACAAGAAGACGGGGCACAGGAGGCCGTTTCGTTGCTGCTGACTCGAGACTTGATCTCAACAGCCTTCGACTACATTCAGGTGACCACATTCCAGTCAGAGACTGATTAAATTTGGTATCCATGGCTTTATTTACTGGTTAATCAAATATATTAATTACGTCTCCCAAGATTGAAATAATTTGTACAAGTTGGGTTATTTGTATATTGGCTAAATTGCATAAGACGTTGGACACAACTAGGTTTTTATTCTGACTTCACCTACTGTATTACGCCCAATAACATTAGTTGTTATGTATATAATATGAGCTACGTGAATACATGTTAATAGTTTTGGACCTCTGCCCTACAGGAGATGTCGCAGATGTATGCCAAAATGTATACTATGGCTGGAAAACAATTTTTATTGACAGCAAATTTAAAACGACGTTCCTTATCATTGTGTGTTGTACAGGTGAACTCCTTACATTATGTGGGCAAATATTTTGTTTTCTAATCACGTTACAGTAATATGTGCAACAAGAGTAACTAATTTATGTTTTAAAATCTTTACAGAGTCAGATGATCAAGGAATACCTACTAGTCAGTAGACACAAGGAAATTTTTTCACGGAGTGGAAGAATACACTATATGGCTATACAATATTTACAAAAAACTGTCATAAATTATTTGCAGTTATTAGAACTTGATTAGTTCTATGAGCAAACAATTTATTTCCTTCACGCCTGCTTTCCTATTTCATTTCATACTCCAATAAAAGCTGTATAATTTGCATATTCCAGTAAAAAATAAGATACTTCAATTCATTACCTATAAGGCGATTGACGAGCAGGAAAATTATCACATTTCTGTAAAATTTTATATTCATATGATATTAACAATAAAGTGAAGACATGTGTTAAGGAGTCCAAACAGTGTAGATTGTTAAGTAGTTTAATACCAAATTTATTCATAAGAAAACCTTAGAGCTATAAGATTTTCACTCACAGAGTCATAGCGTTATTCAGAATGCATGTTTTATGTCACAGCACAGCCTAGCAAAATGTCAATGCAACTACACACATCACTGAAATTTTTTTAGCTATTTTTATAAATCATATTGTTTCAGAGTAATTAATTAAAACCAACAAAAAAAAAGCAATTAGCTTGAACAATTTTTTTCATAATATATTTTGCTGTCAATACAGTAAATTTAGACCGTTTTAAAAATTAAATAGCATGTACTTGACCCTATTACTAGCACTTAGAAATAAAATTATTATTAAGAAAGGTCATTTTAAATTTTATACTTTCAAAACTGCAGTGGAAATTTTTTTTTATATTTTCTGTAGTACTATTCAAAATATTTAATTTTGCAATACACATCATGCAACTTGTTTTGGAAATGGTTACGTTGATTTCAAAAATAAAAATATAGCATTTGTCAATGCCCTGGACTAGTTTTAACAAACATCATATATCGAATTACAGTGGTTAAAAATTGTAAATCCATTATGAGCATTGTATTGTAGTTTCTGCTCCAGAGATTAGCAATTCACATTCGGATTGTTCGTCATTTTTTACTGTGTCAGATCTTGGGGGTTACAGTACGGTGGTGATGTTGGATATGTTCTCGAACTTGACCACTTGAAGAGGTAAGTGATCTGCCATCTCATTCTGATAGTGAACTTGGTATAGTTCCTTATAATTTCCCGTAATGCCCTCACATATTTGTGAAATTCAGTCTATATTTAAAAAAAGTCCTTTAAAAATTCTGGAAAAAATTTGTAATTCTCCGTAATATCACTGAAACCAATTGAAGAATTCACCAGTTACATTAGAAATTCCCAAAACTTACTGGCGACTTTATTTTATCTTTCCAACAATGCCTAGTTTTTTCTACCATGTTTGCCCATCCTAAAATAAATAACCGAATTGTATTTAACTGAAACAATACATACACTTTAATACGCAAAAAAACTAAATTCTGTGTTTGTAAACGAATACCGAGATAATCGGGTAAAATTCTGTCACATTAAGAAGAAATTGGGAAATGTTTATAAATTAAAAATAAAGGTTAACTTTAAATTTGTTGCTTTCCAAAACAAAGGAAATAATATAGCAAAATAATTTTTTAAATAATTGTTTTGTATAGTATATTAATTTTTCGTCTTTCTCTTGATTTAAACACATTCACAACACTACATTGAATTTTATAAGCTTGTAAAATAACAAACTATTGAAAGTAAGAGAGCCAAGCAATATATACTTGGATGATTCTCGCCAAGAATAATTTGAATAAAACACCGTAGAATACAATTGGAATAAAACTGATTGTTCACAGTCCTAACAAAACGCTCTGTGATAATCTATACTCCAATAATTCATTTTAATTTCTTTATAACCATAGGAATTATACAAGCATACAAATACAGCTGAGGTCGGCCCATGACCTAACAACCAATCCATCTTCTCTGATAATCTCCATCTCCACCACGGCAGGCACCATAGTTAGGACCACAGGCATTGCAGTGAGCACTGCAAACACTGCAGTTAGCACTAAACTCACTGTAATCACCACCACCAAAACCCATAATGTTAATACGGACATGATGCTATCTGATTTCAAAGATATGTGTTCCTTGTGCAGGAAAGAGAATTATGATTTTTTGTCAATCGTTAAATAATGACCACTACATAAGGGCTACGTGGGCTCGATCAGTTCATAAATGTTTGTCGAGAGGGTTCGTCTACTGAGAGCCAGCAAGTGATATCATTAATACCTCCTGCTACAGCATTGTGTACTGTTTCCGCAGACGATTATGACGCGACGATTAATGCTAAATACGGAATGATTGAGTAGCTTTGTGAGGAACGTACACTTCAAAGAGGTTCGCGTGAAGTCGACGAACTTAAGAATAAACGTCCATAAGCTCTAAATACCGATGAACATACAGCTCCTGCTACAAAGAAAAGTATTGAGGATGAAGCAGGGCGTGAAGACAATCATGAAGACAGCAATGACCCCACTAATTTTAATGACATTGAATACAAAAACTCTAAGTTAATTCATAAAAGGCTACACTCATAGAAAGTGTCTGACAACTGCATTAATTTCTCGATTTCACTGCCAAACGAGCTCTCAACACTTGTATTTATAGACACAAAGAAAATCCCTGTAATTTTCCAGTTTGTAAAAAAATTCCAATTTATGGTATAACGATATGGAAATTGCAGTACAATAATTATTTGTTTTTTTCTTTATTTTTTGTGTGTCGCATCCTTTTATCGGCCTTAAAGATTTTAATGAAAAAATTATGTTTAATAAATAAGGCATGATGATGACTGTAATGGGAGTGATATTGTTAAAATTATGAATATTCCCTCAGTATTTCCACACGTTTCCCCAAAGAGTTTCCTTTAAGAAGAGATGCGAAGCAGGAATATGACGCCGGTTATACTAACTACCTGTTCCCGAAGACACGAATAGACTTGTAGATACACTATAAAATTACAAAATATATCTGATCTTAAATTATTATTATTGATATTTTAAACCATTTTGAAATTAACAGTTCCCAATTATTTATTAATGGATGTTGATGTTTTCATAATTTTATATCCATTATCCCTAAGATCTGAAACGTTTATAATTCTATCCATTTATAATAATAAATTGTTATATATGGTTTATAAAAAGTGGTACTATGAGAATATTTTAATTGGAATTACGGTTTTTTATACGATCATATATTCTTCTATATCTCTAAAAAAAAATCGCAAAACTTTTAAATGTAACCGCACAACTATAAGCCTAAAATATTGTATTAAACTATCGGAACAATTAGTTGATTCCTCTATTTAATACTATTAAAAATGTTCAAATATTCAGTAATTCTTTATTTCAAATAATCACAAGTAAGGTTCCTTCGACTAATTAGACAACATTACAAATTGTACCTGCTTCTCAAATTTTTTTTTCAATCAAAACCAATTTTTATATTGGTTTTCTATTTATCTACGGTTGTTTTTATGAATGAACAATCAATAACATATAAAGGTCTTTGCCCCCAAAATGAGTAGTTATTAATATCAACACCAAATTTACAGTTGGTTTATAATAAAATTCATAATTTCTATAGTCGATATCTAGTTTGGTGTTTAGTATATAAAATCATCATGAGCAAGAAATTGTTTAAAATGAACACCGTTTTCAATGTCTATATTCCAGTTTTCTATAGGAAAAATGTCATTTCTTCCGTTTTAAAGATACATGTTTCTCACATTACAATGATCAAACATAGAAGCGTGTCTATGCTGTTCAGGACGATTGTTTCTATTAAAGTGAAAGCCTAAAATTACAAAATCAGGCATATCAAATTGTAAATTATCAAACTGATCTTCTTTATCAATGTTAAAAACAGTTGTTTCTTAAGGTACTTCTTTTTTGTAAAAAAAATTTTAATAATTAAAACTAATAGAGAGGTATTTTTGGATCTTTGTATATTTTATTCTTTAATTGCAATGGCGGTGTTGAATTCATATTCAACAATAGGCCACATAATTTCTAATTTTTCAAGAACAAGGTTACTAGGATCAAGACCACGTTTCGTAACTTTATCAACTTTATGTAAAGTTTCATAAATAAATAAACAATTGCAATAAGATAAAATACGAAAAAAAGTAATTTTATAGCCACCTTTCCAATTAACTTAATTATTATCACGAATCAAACCAAAGAGATATCTAAGAGGATATATTAATTCATTTGTTTTATTACTACAAACAGTTGTAACCTCTTTCGTTATCTTACTAGAAACAGATTTATCTCGACATAAATGATCAACACCAGTGAATTCTTAATAATTTTGTTCACTTGGTGATCTTGATAAAGCATTCATCAATGTTGTTGTTATATCTGGATTATCAACAGTTTTAATGGTATTGTCTTCTTCTCTATATTTTGCATCAGCTTCAACTAAATTTTACATAAACGTATGCATAATTTGGGAAAGAAAAGCTGTCTTCTATTAGAATATCAAATTCGATTCTATTATTGAAAACATTTAAATTACCCCTATTTTTATCAGTTGGAGGAATAGTTTGCCTCTCAAAAATCTCAATATTTTTAAAAGCCATTTATAAGAAATAAATTTATATATATATATAGCAGAATCGAAAGGAGTTTCTCGAGTTAAATTACTCATTGAAAGATATAAAAAAACGCCATGGAAAATAATATGAAAAAATAAGAAGAAGGAGCAACCATTAATCAACGAATTACAAAATATTGTTAACAAAAGTAGCAAAAGTAAGTGAAGAAAATAAAAATTTTATTATTAGTTTCTGTTGCAGAATTTTTTTTAGATTATCCGCCAACACCAGAAGAAACATCATTCGAAAGAGAATAATTCTCACAACAAAAATCTCCTAATTTGGAAGAGCAAATGGGAATTGTACCATTGAAAAATTTACCACAAGCAGAGAATGAATTTCTTGTAAACCTCGGAATTAAAATTGCAAAAATAAATATTGCAATTGACGAAAAATTTGGTTTACGTGGAGTCGGGGAAAATTATTACATTGGTGATACACAAGTAACGATATAAATTGATGCATTATTTGTTAAGGATGAAGAGTATTCTTTAACACCAGGATTTTGTAATTTGTGGCCTGAAAAATCACAAGAAGCTCTTGAGGGGAAATTTGCTGCTAATGAATATTAAAATTATGCAGAAATTATTAAAACAAGCAATGCTACATTCTAACAATGTAATTCTATTAAAATGTAGTATCGAGTAGAGGTTGGAAATTCGAAAATATTATTGAACCAATTTATAGTAAATATATACAACCTCACTTAACATCAAAGTCAAAGACACCAGAAAAAACGATTTCTCCAGAGCTCCTAGAACTGGTGAAGGTATTTAAAAAAATACAACATTTTGCCAAATGAACACCAATGGATGGATGATTTTAGCTAATTGATTAATATATTATTAGTTATTCACGGCGAAGAAAATGCTGGAAATAACAATTATTACAATGAAAAATTAAGCATAATGAATGTGATAAACAATAAATTTTATGATTTTGTTATAAATAATTCGAAAGGAATTCCTTATCTAATAAAAGTTATAAATGTAATTACACATTTATTTTGGAACTCTTATCATCTTCGCAATGGCATTATAAATTGGTCATTAAACAATTTAAATTTACCAGAAATTCATTTGCCTAGTTATAATTATTGTGGAACATTTACAAAATTAGATGAAAAATAGGAAAGAGGCGATACTGGAATAAATAACTTAAATGAAACTTGTAAATTTCTCGATATTGCTTACAGAGATCAAAAACATTTAGAATCTAGACATTATGCTGTTAGAATTTTACATAAAGAAACCAAAGAAATCATGTTATATAAAAACACCCCAATTGGAGAAAAAATTGTTTCTGCTACTGTTGCCTCAACAATGTTTACAAAAAGAAAATTAGATTAAGGAATTAATTTGGTTTATTTATTAAATGTACTTTTTCACTTATAAGTGAAGATAAGAAATATTACTTTCTATAAGCCCTTTGAGGAATTAAAAGATTAATTTATAGATAAATTTTTAACTAATGATTGATATGAGAGAAAAAAATTAAAAAATTCAAAGACAAAAGTTCCAAATTAACTTTATCATTGCCAACTGTTAAAAAGATGGCCAAAGAAAAAACTGTCAGTGGTTTACATTGTGAAGGAATTATACCAATTATATTGGCTGCTTTAGGTGCATTTGAATGTATACCCACTATCTAATGTCGATATGGATAAACATGTAAAAATATTAAATATAAAAAATTTAAGTAATGGTTATATGATTTACGATTTACCATACAATATGCCCAAAAATTAATGGGCAGTGGTTAATATGAGATCACAAAAGATTCTGGAACCATTTTGTTGGCTATTTTAAAGAAAATATCTATGTTTACTATTTTAATTTATTTGGAGGTAATATTCTTACTAATTTAACTAATTACTTCAAAAACAAAAATGTTTATTACAATGATGATCGAATTCAGAATTTTAATTCAGTAATCTGTGGACATCTATGTTTAATTGTTTTGCACCTTTTCTAAAGGTTTTAAGTTTATTGATAAAATTTCTATGTTATTAAATCACAGATATATTTGGGGAACCATTAATCAAATCTTTAAACAAAAGTTATGACACTAATGCTTATGCTTTAAAAACATGTAGATTCACAATGCAATTCAGGTGTTTCTGCTTTACAAAGTAAACTAACCAATTGTTTTGATTTTACAAGATCTTATGTTTAATTTTATATTATAGGGTTGTTAATATAGCTGACACCATTTATGGAAAAGATATTGGCGGTAAAATATTTTTTGATAAACGTAGAGAAGATTATACATTAAAATAGGACGTAGATTCAAAATACAATACTAGTGTTTCTGATTAAAACACGTATTTAGAATCAAAATATAATATTCTTTATGTTTTACGAGACCAAATAAGCAAATTTTTGTTTATACAACAAAGTATGTTTCCCTTCAATATCGTAGAATCAATAATATGGCTGACTCTGTAGATGGAAAAGGTGCTGCCAATAAAATATATTTCGATTAAGAAATAGCTGTAAAATTGCAAATATTTTTCAAATCCGTTTTCAATTATTGTGATATACTTGTTAACGTGAAAGTTGAATACGGAAAGAAGTTTTTAATAAAGTAATAGATGTTAAATTATAAAATTTGAATATATCAATTTTGAATAACTGTGAATTGCTTGTTTGCTTTAAAATTGAAAAATGTAAGGAAGAAAATTCCCAATATATTTTATTTAACTGCAAAGTATGATAAAATTAATAATATTTTTCAAATCGAAAATAATCAAATTTTCTTTATTTTTGTGATGGATTATACTGTTTATAATATATCTACTGATGATGTTGTGACTGTTATTAAGGGAACTACAAAAATAGTTAACAGTAAGCCTTTTGATGCTAAAAGAGGTGATCATTAATCCTTTAAAATAAAAAAAATAATACATATCTTCATATTGATGCTCAGATTATAGTAATAGGAATATTCGTAAAATACAAAGATCAATAATGTTTTTTTTTCTATTGAATGGAGAACATTTGGTGCTTGTACTGTAAGAAAGTTAGTAACAATAACATAAAAACTGAAAATACTGAAAATTGTCAATTAACTAAGAAAAGTAAATGTTCCGTATGCAATTCTAATATATCAACAAAAAAAATTGCCCACTGCGAAAGAGGGAATAATCACTGTATCATAGAAGCCTGCAAGAATAAATTTTTCAAGAATAAAATTAATTCCGCATAGTATTGATGATTTATGACCAAATTGATCTTGAAGGAATTAATAGTGGCAATTTGAAAGGAATATCACATATAAACAATGGATGCACATATATTATCACCAATATTAATGTATTTTCAAAATTTACATTTGCTGTACCTATTTAAGATAAGACAGCTAAAATCATAGCAATTTGCTTTAGGATCTATATTAACTAAAAGAAAACTGTGTAGTATTCAAAGCGATAATTGGTACCAATTTTAAAACAAAATATTTAATGATCAGATGCAAAAATATAATTTCAATCATTATTCTTCTTTTGGCGAATTAAAAGCAAGTTTTGTTGAAATATGTAATCGCACAGTGAAAAATTACATTTGAAAGAGATATGTTTTGAATCGAAATTAAAAGTGGATCAATATATATTTGATGAATTAGTGTAAGAATACAAAAATACAAA
The DNA here is from genome assembly GCA_029891345.1 of Dryococelus australis. NCBI lineage: Eukaryota > Metazoa > Arthropoda > Insecta > Phasmatodea > Phasmatidae > Dryococelus > Dryococelus australis. Next base: position 172,102,844 of record CM056994.1, on the reverse strand, counting down.
TCATAACACTATTGGCATGGAGCCAATTGATGTAAATAAAAACCATGAAAAAACTTTAATATCTCCATATGTGTTTACTGAACCAAAACTGCAAGCAAGTTACAAAGTCGGAGATGTCATTCGATTGAGTAAACTGAAAAAAATAGTTTGAGAAGGGCTATTCTGCTAATTGGTCCACAGCATTGTTTACTATTTATAAAGTTTTAAATTATGATATGCCTACTTAGAAATTATAAGATACTAAAGGAGAAGTAATAGAAGGCAGTTTTTATAAATTCTAAATAATGAAAACAGACTATCCCAATAAATATTTGTTTAAAAAAACCTTAAAAACTAAAGGCGATAAAATTACTGTAAAATGGTTAGATTTTGATAATTCGCATAACTCTTGGATTAATAAACAGCTGTTTTGTGAACTTATATATTTTTCCGTAAGAATAACTGTCTTACAGGATATATGTAGTGCAGGATAATAATTTCAAACTCAACAAACGAACGTAAAATATTATGAATGAACATAAAACATAACAAACGAATGTAAAATGTAATACACAAACTTGAAATGTAAAAAAAAAATTATTAATGAACATAAAATATAACAAATGAATGAATGTAAAACATACAAAGTTTATCAGATACCTAGATGTGAGTTATAAAGTCTTATTTTTTTTTCTATACTTTCCTTCATATGTTTTGCTCGTCAAATCTATATTAATTAAACCATTATCTTTGTCTCAATATTTAGCACAAACCTCTTTAAATTTTTCATATGTCATACCTCCACCGACAAAATCATTATAGAAGTGCTTTAAATTAGTATCATGTTGTCTAAATAAAAAAGAAAATTTATATAATCTCTTACAAAGTGTTTCAGTATTTTTGAATATGTTTGGGTTAAATTAAATACATCTAAATTTTTATATCTTCCTGTAGTGAAATAATCGCGAATTATATCTTAATTGTCTAAAATAACATTATCAAATATAACTAGAGAATAATTTTCACATTGATCTAAATAAGTTATTTCATCATTAATATTATAAAAATTATGCCAATTTTTCTTTAACTTTAAGCTTGTTGGACAACTTAGAAAATCTTTATGTTACTCAATATATTTTGGTTGATTTAAACTTTTTGAACAAACATACAATCTATTAATATTTATCCATCCTATAAAATATTATTTATCATAAAATACAATTTTGCACAATTACTTGGGCATACTATTATTGCCCTCATATTATCAGGCAGTAATTCACAATTATTTTGAATTTCGGAATTGTCTTCATGAATTAAAATACTGATTCCCCAATTAAACATTCTTCATTTTATAGGATATATTTTGTAATAAATTCATATTAAAGTATTTAAATTAACAATCACGCGTTCTATATTAAAGAAGAAAGTTCGTTATGATTTCACCGATAGTGAAAAATTTATTGCTTTGGTTATTTTTCATACAAATTTTGGACACCAAATATAATACACAATACTATAATGACAATTGAACACATGAGTTCTGTTGTTGTTACAAATGTAGTAATTAGTATTCCTAGAGGTCAATATGATATCGAATTGTTAAAAGAAACTATAAATTCAATCGATCCATTTTCAACAAACAAAATTGAATTAACAGCAGATAATGCAAAAAAAATATAGAATATATGTTAAATCCAAGTACGATTTTAAATTCTATGATCGACTATCTGATATTCTTGGTTTTGAAACAAATATGTTTATTGAAAAAGACAAAATTGATGTGCGTACTAAAATACCAAATTTTGACCCATTTAAAACAATAAATACTTACTGTAATTTGGCATATGTTATGTTTATTAAATACGATTAATCAAACCATTTATGAACAGATGTAATAGCCATTTTTCCCCATAAGCAGTCTACGGGTTTAGAGATTCTATTAATTATGAGCCTGCTAATCGAATTTTTTATAAAATTTATATGAATATTTCAATCATATTATTTTAGAAATAAGAGACAAAAATGATATACTGATTGATTTTGATGTTGCTGATATTAATATATTCTTTTGGAAGCTAAATAAGTTTAAAGGTGCCTCTCGAACACTTTTAATATCTCCAAAATCTATAATATAAAAATTAATTAACAATTAATTATTTTGATATACATATGGTGATGTATCAATTTTATTTTATAATACAATTCTTTGTTATTATAGGTACTTGCAATTTTATTAACTTCTACTGAATATATTTAATGGTTTTAACTCATTAATTTAATTGTCCTCTATTATATTTTCTCTTTAAACAAACAATTTTTATAGTCCTGAAATGATATTCGCTTGTTAACAACACATTTCTTTACTACTTTCGATTTTTTTATTTTCTTTATTGTCGACTCTATATGCATACAATTTTAAATTGTAAACCAACAAATTCTTTCATTATTTTATCATTACATTCGCCTTAAATTTTTCATTAACTATTAATTTTTTTTGGGCCATGTTTTAAATATTGTAATTTGGATAATCACTTGCATCAAATATTTCTATCATTGTGTTCATCTCTCCATAAAAATCTACTTTTGTATGTCATAAATGTACGAATAGGTATTTTAATAGCATAATTCAAATTTATTTCCATATTTGGTTTTCATATCTTTATAACGGAAATCATAGATTAATTCTTTTGACATGTCTATTATTGACATGCCAATTAAATAATATTACTAAATTTTTCATTTGTTTTTTCATATGAATGGCTTGAGGAATCTAATTAAATATAGTACTTCTTTTGAAATAAGTTCTGCTACTAATTTTTCACATTTTTCTGCATCTGATACTAGTTTTATATCAACTCTGTTTCTTATATTTTCCATTGTTTTTCCAAACACAAAATCGTTCATCTGTTTATAAAAATCTTTTTCAAAATCTTTTTAAACATTAGTTCTCATCTCTGTATTGAAATCTATATACTTTTCCAAGCAATCGGACTGACCAAAGGCACTATTCTATGTATTTTAGTAAGTTTTAAGCCATTATTTATATACTGTTTTAAATTACGATAGTGTATTACATATTTTTCTTTTTCATGTAAAGTTGTTAATAATCTATATTGATTTGTTGCCGAAGATATCTTATTTTCTGGACAAAATGGTAGTTATTTATGTAAATTATGAAGTTCTTGTGGGTGTTCTAAATCAACTTCTAATATATAACCATACTTAGAATCATCCCTCAAATGTAATATTTTTCCCACTCCACTAATATAAATTATTTAATGTATAATAAACCCAATCGAAACCACTATATAGTAAATGTTGTGACATTTCCCAGCCATATACATTATTAGCAATGAGATATGCTAAATAGTTGGACTCTTGATTTGGATTAAAATATTCGAAATATTTCTTATTGGCTTTAACATATCGCTTACAACATTGCGATATTCCACCTATAATTAATTTTTTAAAGATTAAAATTATACCATAGTTATGTAATAGTTCTAGTGGTTGATAATTCATTTTTAACATATGCATCCCGAGATAATCCTGGTGCAGTGAAATAGTACGCAGGGTCTAAATCATATGCATTTATACACGTATTTCTGAAATTATCAAATATATCTCCAAAGCATAATACGTTGCTTTTTAAATATAAATTATGTTATTCGCCCAAATTTTTTGTAAATTGGTTCCATACAAGTTTTAACAAGTTTTGCATGTTCATATTCATGCTCACTTATGTCAGTATCGTTTAATTTGTTATAAAATTAGCTTTTTTGGTGGAAGTACAGTTGCTTCGAATTTCTTCCAACTATCTATATTATCATATGGGTTAGCACCCTTTCTAATAACTAAATCTACTTGATCTATTGAAAAATGTTTTTTAGTGTGTTTCAGTTGATCTCTACTTAAATTCGATCACAGTTTAGCTGAACTACTGGCCACAAATTTAAATGTATCTATCATTTAAATTTTAACATTTCTGTGTTTTTGCCTAAAGTAATAAACTTTTCTTCGTTATTAGGAATAAAATCTATATTTTTATCATCATATCCTTACTCTTTAATAAATAAATGTGTATCATACCTATCTAAATTATGGAAATAAATTGGTACAAAGTTGGGCAATTTTAATTGTAGGTAACAATTATTACGTAGGGGATAACGGAATTTCCCCTTATATGACCATGATGGTGTACTTTTTTATTGTCCACTGTTTATTCATATAGACATACGGTGCATTCACCTGAGTTCCTATATAATATTTTTAATTCTCTGGTTAGTTGGTGCATTGGTTCAGTTTGTCAATATATTCCCCCAATTTCTTCTACTTCCCTTTTTATTGTTTGTATAAATATTTTACGTGCATTTGGGCCTCGATACACAACTGGTGGCTTAAAATCACCATTATTAGTTACAGTACAATAGAAAAAATCAGATGCTTCCTGTAATTTATATTTCATAGTATATAATTCGTCGTTTAGCTCAAAAGCAATGTTATTTATTAGTTCTTTGGTAAGATTATATATATTTTTTTGTTTCTCCTTATAAATACCATTATCGATATCATCCTCTGTTAAAGTTGGATACTTTTTGATAAGTTTAAATTTTCTTAATTCTCTTGGATTTTGATTAAATGTTGATAATTTCTTAAAAATTGATTAAAAATCAGCATATATTGTGAAAGGAACCTTCATTGTATGTTTGTAATTTTATAATTTAATTTGCTGTCCTTTCGGTGGTAAAGTGATTTTTACTACTTCATTTTTAGAGCAGTCTTCTGTATTTTTATTTAAAAGCTATTGAAAATAAAATAATTGAAGACGCATATCACATATATAATAATTTTACATTTCTGGTTATTTCTTTTGTGCAGAAAACAGTTTTTATATATATTTTATCCAACAATAATAGGAATTTTTATTATCTCTGAAGTAAAGTAACTTTATATGTTTTTGCTTTTTAATTTTTGTAAGTTTTAGTGGATATACTGTAGAATCATCTTCAAGAGAGTATATATATATAAATATTTGATTTTCTATTTTTGTTATATCATCAATTTTAACAGGATGTTCATATTAATATATTACTTCATATATATTAAGCCCAACATTTTTATATTTAGTCACTCTATCCGAATGATTGTCTGCGGGAAATAATTCTGATATTATATGGGCTATAATATCAGAATTATTTCCCGCAGAAACATTTTTGATTGACATTCTTCACGTTAATGCATGCTATTTATGCTTAGTAAATTCTGGTAGATCAATATAGGATAATTGATTTAATGGATTATGCTTATTTATTTTAATTGTGTTCCAATTATTCTATCTAAAGATCATCCAGAACATTTTTTTAAATTCAGATAATTGTGTAAGGACTTCCTCTTTTATGATTTTATAAATCTTTGTAAAGTCTCCTTCATATAATATTCTATGATTATGTTATTGAAATGTTTGTAATTCTACTTGATTACTTTCCTGCTTGCGACACTTGGTATATAACTTAATGCCGGTTTTCAACACTCCAAATGTTTTAAGATTATTGTGTATTATCTCAAGTACCTTATTTTGACTGATCTTAAAGTGTGTTTACAGTCTACAAAATTAAAGTTATTTTCAATGTTATATGTTGAAAACCTACCTTTAAAAGCTGTATTAACTCTGTAATGTTTATTGGTTCTTCTTCTTTTGTTAAAAATTAATTATTATGTAATGGAAATATATGTTAATTCTTGTTTATCTTTGGAATATAATTCGTTGATATTTGTATCGGCCAAAGGCAAATTTGTAAAAATATGCTTTGTTATTTCTTCTTTAACCTGGTTACGTTTATTTCTAATATTTACAAATACACTATTAGAAAATGGGAATATTTCTTTTAAAACCTATTTCTCTTGTCTTACTAATAGATTATTAGGGAATATTTTTTTTTTTTAATTTTCTTCCTATCTTTGAATGTAATTCATTGATATAAGCATAAAAATGGCAACTTTGCAAATTTTCTTTCTCTTTGCTTGTATATACTCAATAGTATAATAGCGGTAGTAAAATTATCTTTCCTTAGAGTATACCAATATCTAATTAAATAATTGCTCCATAGATTATAGCTATATTTATTATTTAAACATCTACCTATAAGTATTTGCTCCTCCTACATTGTCTTATCACCCAACTCAACTGCTGAATTGTTCGCCTCCTTTTTTGATAGTTGCACTTAGAAGAAAACAAATTTATTTTTATTTTAATTTTTATAGGCTGTTTGGTACCTTGCTTTTTTAATCAAATAACACAAAGTTTTAGTTATTATTTATGTCAAAAGGAATAACTATTAATATTATAACTATAAATATTAAAGTTTTAACTATGATTATATATCTTCATGTATTTATATGTATATTCATTATAACCAACTTTACATTTTGTTATATTTTTGTCCTTAAAATTTTTGGGTATAAAATAGTTTTATAGATTTGTTCTTATTACACATTTAATATTGTTGGATAATTATCAAGGCGATTTTCATTTAAGTTATCTAGTACTATACTGTGTAATTTAGAATTATTATACATTTTGAGAGATGTTTTATAAACCCATTTTCCACTTTCGCATAATACTTTCTCTTTATTTAATTCATAGTGCTTTGTACTCTTTTCAAGGCAGCATTTTTTACAGATGGTATAAAGCTTATATTTTGCATATTCATTAAAGTAATAATGTACTATGTTTAATAGTTCACCAAATCTTTACATTGTTTAGATGTGGTATTATTTTCCATTTAGTTGGTGCGCCGTGGTTCCATTTTTGTGTTTATTAAAAAGGAAAAAAGATCATATAAAAAAATGTTTCAATAATAAATGCAATAAAATAATAAAATAGTAATCAAAATAATAAAATTAAAATAACTAACATTAAAAAATTTAATTGCAAAATAATTTTTTAATTTTAAATTTTTTTTTCTTTTAAATAAACATCAAAATGGGATCGCTACATACCAAGTTTAATAACTCGTTCGAGTTGACAAAAATACAGGACCTAGAAAAAAATGAAAAGGATTTTGCTACAGATTTTCAATTATATGATACTAAGTTTGGAAAGAAATTTAGTTGTATTCTTTATTCAAAGATTAAAATTACTGTACCACGTCGCTATATAAGTCTGTTTAATAAAAATGGTTTATGTTAGTAAACGAGAATCAAAATTTTATAACATATAAATGCTTAAAAGAAATGAAAAATGGTAAATCTATGCATGATTTAGAGTTTTCTAAAAATTTATAAACTCTATTAATTGGTATATTTTCACTTGTTTGCTTAAATTGACTTTTATAATTAGTTTTTTCATTGAATTTTTTGTTTTTATTTTTTCCTTACACTTTCATTACAAAGAGCACGAAATTGTTAATGCTATTTTTCCTTGTACTCTTGGTGAAAATTGCTTGTTTTTATATCATAAAAATTTCTACCCAGCCCTTTTGTAAAACATTGAAAAATTTGTGTTTTGTTAGAAAAAAATGCTTGATTTTCTACGAAAATTGCTTGCTTTAAACAAAAAAATTATATTTTTGAAAAAGCGAAAAAGCAGCTTGAAAACAATAAGTTTTCTTATTTTTAGCTTAAATTTGCTTGATTTTTAGTGGTTTTTTTTTTTTTTTTTTTTTTCACAAAAATTCAGTTTTTGAGATTTGAATTTTTTTCTTGTACTTTTAAAACAAAAAGCAAGTTAAAGTTGATGCCATTTATTCTTGTCTTTTCGCTAAAATTTTATGCAAAATATTGGGTGGTCCAGGATCCGCATTATACGTCTACTAGTAGTCTTTAATATAATTTTCATGTTGACTTTATGCATTTTTGTCGTGATTTTTATGGTCATGAGGACAAGGTCATGTTTACCTACATCTAATATGACAGTACTAGACTTGAATGTATAAAGCTTGTCGACTTTTATTTTATTTTTTTCGTGTTTTCATTATCAAGGTCATTCAATGTCATGGGGTCAATGTCGAGGTACTCCGCATCTGATATGATGGTAGTAGTATGTAATGTAATATGGTTGTTGAATTAAATGCATTTTTCTCAGGTTTTTATTTTCGACGTCATTCAACGTCATGTGTTCAAGGTAAGGATAGTCTGCAAATAAAATGATGGTAGTAGTCTCTAATGTCATATGATTGGTAACTATTGTGTATTTTTTATCGAGTTTGTGTTTCCAAGGTAATTCAAGGTCACGGGGTGAGGGTTTAGGTAGTCTACATCTAATATTGCATTAGAAGTCTGCAATGCAATATGCTTGCTGACTTTATGATTTTTTCCATGTTTCTGTTTTCAAGGTCATACTAGGTAATGTGGTCAAGATCGAGTTTACCTTTAACTTATATGGCAGTAGTAGATTTTCATATAATATTATTGTCAATTCTTTTGTATTTCCTCTGGTTTGGTTTTCAAGGTCATTCAACATCATGGGGTAAATTTCTAGGTATTCTGCATATTATATGGCGGTATTAGTACGTAATGTAATATTTTTAAAGACTTTTATGCAGTTTTCTAAAGTTTTTGTTTTCAAGGTTATTCAAGGTCATGGGGTCATGGTTGGGGTAGTCTACATCTAAAATGGTGGTAGTATACTGTAATGTTATATGCTGGATGACTTCTATGTATTTTTCTGGAGTTCTTGTTGTTTAAGCTCATGGAGTCAATATCAAGGTCATAGGTCATGGACCAAGTGTCAAAGGTCAAAGTTCATTTGCCAATGATGACTGGCTTCCAATATGGTGGGCAGGTGATGTCTACCGAAATGTTGGTCGCCTACTAAAAGAGTGGTCGCCTACCAAGATGGTGGTTGTCTACCAAGATGGCTAACTGGGTATGGGATAAAGGGTGGAGTCCTGCCGACTAATTTGTTAGGTGGGCAGAGGTGACGGACCTTGGATATTTAAGTTTCTGAAATATATTCAAATAATTTTGAATATTTTTTAACAATCAATTGTAATAATTTTAGTAATAAATTTTAATATTTTTAGGAATGAATTATTTTGTGTTTTTAAGAAAACCATATTTGTAATTTTTTATACTTCATAATAATAATTTTATGGAATTTTTATTGGATATTTTTGGATCTTTTTTAGGGGTATTTGGCTCAAAGGTCAAGGTGGAAGGTCATTTTATAAGATCATAGGAGAGGGGACAATATCACGGTTGGGTAACATCAGAACGTAGCGGCCGGCCAGCTCTGGCTTCGACGCCCTACACGTCAACGTACGCCGACGTGCAGACATACCATTTGCGCTTCTTGATACTGCGATCTTCTGAGCACGCAGGCGAACAGCCACACGGGGTGATATTACCAACGCGCTGGTAAGATACAACACAGCACTATGAGGTAAAAAAAGAAAATTAATTAACGGTTACACTTACATGATCCTGCACTCAACACTACCGGTAGTAACACAGTCTCACACACAAGATACAGAAATTCAATATAGTACACTAGCGCATACAACGTAAAGAATGTAATTATTAACAAACGAAATTAAATGAATTTTTGCCTGCATTAAGAAATTGTATATTCAACAAGGCAGTTACTATTGCAAAAACGATATTATTCTTATATAATAATTATCACAAACAATAAAAAACTGTAATTATATTGTAAACATGTGTAACTACTATAATGAATTTTCCATTCACATATAACAATTAATGCTATTGCTTTAAAAAAAGGCCACAGCATTGTTAAACACGTAATATATTGATTATTCTATGCAAATTGTCCAGAGAGCAGTTATTGTTAACCTATCGAAACGAAAATTTTACACAAGTTTGGCTCAGTATAGTAATATCATTTTTAACATGACCCCTTTATTATTGTACAAATAGTTCCATATCCACTACGTTGGTCATACTATAATTAGGCATGTTAATTCAATGTTAAATACAAGTGTATTAAACTAGTATGATAAAATCAAACCTTGATTACTTGCTCAATCTTCAGTATGTATTATGCATACCTTTTAAGCTATTACGACCATGCAAAAAAACTATATTATATTGGTCAACGTAAAATAATATTTATCTGTTAAAATTATTTTGTGTAAAACAAGATCATATATATATATATATATATATATATATATATATATATATATATATATATATATATATATAAATTTTACGTTCTCCTTTCCCCTACCCCATAACTAAGTAATGAAACGTAGACACTGAGAACGATATTGTTAAGGAGTTTTAATAACAAATAACTTAAGGAATAAAATCCACGTTTCTTTACGCAATTCCCCCTTTACCACCAAGTACTAGTTTTATGCACATAGACATAATACTGGTCTTTAGAAGTTGGTAAACAATAAAGATTAAATTAATTTATAGTGCACGGTATTGAAATTATTGTGTTAGTAGCAAAAATGTGAAAATTAGTACTTAAGAATATTTCTACTTACATTTACACTTAAAATAATTGACTTTAATGAAAATTTTTACTAATGAACACATGTCCAAGGGTTAAAGTACCAGCATTAATTGAAATAATGTCTTCTTCATCACTTACTTATTTATTGTATCACACCTAAGTATTTAATTTTTATTCTATTTACAGCTATATTCAAACATATAATCATGTATTTCTTTCAGCTACACAAATAATTGTATCTACGGAATTATGTAAACCCTTAAGAATAAATGTAACGGGTGGAGGTTTTATGTTTTACAAATTTTAAACATAACATTTATATTGATATATAAATAACATTCAGTTTTTGATAATGTTTAATAATAATAAAAAAGACACATTAGGTATGCTAGGCATCTAGCGGGCTGCCAGTTATGAACACACAAACTAGCTTGCATCAGCCATGCTTACGCGTAGGAAGTACACCCAGTAATAGCAGAAATTCAGGGCCATGACCACCAAACATTGAACTTCACTGACGTTTCAAGTCTTCATCAATAAAAGGAAGTTCAGTGGCACAGTCAGTTTAAATGTAAACCAATACACATTAATTATCTGTCTTAGTTGAACACATAACACTAAGCAGATAAACCACGCAAGCAGGAAAGAAGCCTAGACCCTTACCTCAAAATATCCTTGTTGCAGCCTATTTTCCTTCCTCTAATTTCCCAACGTAAAAACAATTCTTCAACCATTCGTATTCCCGCTGTCTAGAAGCAGATGAGGACATTAAGGGGTCTGGCTACCATAAATAAATGCCATACCTCTGTCCCAGAGCTGGGGACCAGCTCATAATTCCAGCAAAGGGGCTATGCTGTGATCTACCAAGCTAGTATTCGACGCTTGGCTGGAAGACGCCCCTACAACAATGGAATCTGTAACGAATCTTTGAGCAGTAGCTTGTTTAATAAACCCGCGGCGCGTACTTAAGGCGCGCGGGGAATCGAAGAAGTGCCTGTTGCCAGCTTGCTGCCTGCCACCGGCGAACCCCTAGACAGCTGCCACATGAAGACGGGCCGGAGGAGGCCGTTCCGTTGCGGCCGACTCGAGGCTTGTTCACAGCAGACTTCGGCTACATTCAGATGACCACAATCCAGTCAGAGACAGATTTCATTTGGTATCCGTGGTTTTATTTAGTTGTTAATTAAATATATTAATTAACTCTCCTGATATTGCAATAATTTGTACAAGTTGGGTTATTTCTATATTGGCTAAAGTGCATAAAGACGTTGGACACAACTATGTTTTTATTCTGACTTCACCTACTGTATTACGCCCACTAAGACTAGTTGCTATTTAAATAATTTGAGCTACGCGAATACCTCTTAGTAGTGTTTACCTCCGCCTTCAGGAGATGTCACAGCAGTCTGTCAAAACGTAGACTACAGATACAAAACACAATTATTGTTGACAGCGAATTAAAAATCATGTTCCATATAATTATGTGTGGTATAGGTGAATTCCTCATATTATGTGGGCAAATATTTTGTTTTCTAAACACGTTACAGTAATATGTGCAACAAGTGTAACTAATTTATGATTTAAAAACTTTACAGAGTCAGATGATCAAGGAGTACGTACTAGTCAGTAGACACAAGGAAAATGTTTACGAGGCAGGAAAATACCCTATATGGACATACAGTTTTCACAGTAACAGCCAAAAATCATTTGCAGTTATTAGACCGTAGATTGTTCTATGGGCCAACAATTTATTTCCATTATGCCTGTTTTCTTATTTCATCTCTTACTTCCATTAAAGGCGTATACTTTGCATATTCTAGTAAAAATTTTGATGCTTCAATTCATTACCTATAAGGCGATTGACACGCAGGAAAATCATCACATTTTTGTATAATTTTATATTCAAATTATATTATCAATAAAGTGAAGACATGCTTCTAGCAGTCCAAACAGTGTAGAGAGTTAAGAAGCTTAATACGAATTTCATTTGTAAGACAAGTTTAGACATATAATATGTTCACTCACAGAATTATAAAATTTTCACAGAATGCATATTTTATGTTACATTACAGCTTAACAAAATTTCAACGAATGTGCATACATCACTCAAAATTTTAAGCTATTTTTACAAATGTTTTTGTTTGAGACAATTTATAAAAACAAACAAAAAAACTATTAGCTTGAACAATATTTTACGTAATCAGTTTTGTTGTCAATACATTAAATTTAGACCTACTTAATAATGAAATAGCACATACAAGAACCTATTACTAGCAAATACATATTAAATAATTTTTGAGAAATGGAATTTTGATTTCTATACGTTCAAAACTATAGTGGTTAAAATGTTTGATATTTTTTGTAGTACTATTCAAAATATTAAATTTTACCATACACACTATGTAACTTGTTTTGGGAAAGGTTACATTGATTTCAATCAGGAAAATATATTATTTGTCAATACCCTTGACTAGTATCAACAAACATCATATATCGAATTACAGTGGTAGAAAACTGCAAATCCATTATGAGTGTTGTATTGTATATTCTGCTCTAGAGATTAGCATTTCACAATCGGATTATTTCGTCATTGTTCATTGTGTCAGATCTTGGAGGTTACACTATGATGGTGATCTTGGATATGTTCTCGAACTTGAGCACTTGAAGAGGTAAGTGATCTGCCAACTCATTCTGATAATGAATTTGGTATAGTTCCTTACAATTTCTCGTAATTCCCTCACATATTTGTGACATTCCGTCTATATTTCCGGAAAGTCCTTTAAAAATTGAGGAAAAAATGAGGTTCACCGCAATATCACTGAAAACACTTGAAGAATTCTCCAGTTACTTTTTAAATTCCCAAAAGTTACTGGCGACTTTATTTTATTTTCCCAGCAATGCCTCATTTTTTTCTACCATGTTTGCCCATCCTAAAGTACATAACCGAATTATATTTAACTGAAACAATACATACACTTTAATACGGGAAAAAACTAAATTATATGTTTGTAGACAGTACCGAGAAAATCGCAAAAAATACAGTCACATTAAGAAGAATTTGGGAAATGTTTATAAATTAAAAATAAAGGTTAACTTTAAATTTGTGGCTTTCTGAAACATAGGTAATAATATACCAAATAATTATTAAAAATAATTGGTTAGTATAGTATATTAATTTGTCGTCTTCCACTATACTTAAGCGATCATAGTCAAATAAGGTTATTTTGAATATTATAGGCTAACAATATAACAAACTATTGAAAGTAAAAGGGTCAAACAATATATACTTGATTATTCTCACCAAGAATAATTCGAATAAAACGCCGTAGAACACGGTCAGCATAAAACTAATTGTTCACAGTGCTAACAAAACACTTTGTGATAATCTATATTCCAATAATTAATTTTAATTTCCTTATGACCATAGGTATTATAAAAGCATATAAATACTGCTGAGGCCGACCCATAACCTAACAGCCATTCCATTTTCTCTGCCAATCTCCAACTCCACCACCGCAGGCACCACAGTTAGGACCACAGGCACCGCACTTAGACCACAGGCACCGCACTTAGCACTACAGGCACCAGAGTTAGCACCGCAGGCGTAGCAGTGAGCACTGCAAACACTGCAGTTAGCACTAAATGCACTGCAATCACCACCACCAACACCCATAATGTTGATACGGGCATGATGCTATCTGATTTCAAAGATATGTGTTCCTTGTACTGGAAAGAGAGTTATGGATTGTTGTCGATCGCAAAACACTGACTGCTACATAAGGGAAGGTACAGGCGTGGGCTCGATCAGGTCATAAATTATTGTCGAGAGGGTTCGTCTACTGGGAGCCAGCAAGTAATGTCGTCAATACCTCCTGCTACATAGTTGTGTACTGTTTCCGCAGACGATTATGACGGGACGATTAATGCTAAAGACGGAATGATTGAGTAGCTTTGTGAAATTTTATTATAGAAGCCTGATATTACAAAAATGGGGATATCAAATTGTAAATTATTAAATTGATTTTTATATCAAAGTATATAACAGTTGTTTCTCTATGAACTTCTTTTTCTAGAAATGGCCAATAATCAAAACTAATAGGTATTTTTTGATCTTTGTATATTTTTTCTTTAATTGCAATGGTGGTGTTAGATTCATATTCAACAATAGGCCACATCATTTATAATTTTTAAATAACAATTTGACCATGACCAGGACCATGTTTCGTAACTTTATCAACTTTATCTAAAGTTTCATAAAGAAATAAACAGTGGTTAAAAGTTGAAATAGAAAAAAAAATATTTTTGTAGACACTTTGCCAATAAACTTCATTATTATCACGAATAAAGCCAAACAGAAATCTAAGAGGATACATAATTTAATTTGATTTATTATTAGAATCAGTTGTAACATCTTTTGTTACATTACTAGAAACAGATTTATCTCGACATAGATTATCAACACCAGTTAATTTTAAATAATTTTGTTCACTTCGTGATCTTAATAGAGCATTCGTCATTGTTGTTGTTATACCTGGATTATCAACAGCTTCAGTGATATTTCCATGTTTTGAGATTTCTACTCTAGAAAATTGAAAAGGAAAAAGTGACAACAAACATCAATACTGACTTCTTCATTATATTTTGCATCAGCTCCAACCTTATCTCCCTTTAGAAACTAAGTTGTTCATAAACTTACGCATCGTTTGGGAATGAAAAGCCATCTCCTATTAGAATATCAAATTAGATTCTATTATTGTAAACATTTAAATTCCCCCTAGTTTGATCAGTTGGACGAAAAGTCTGCGTCTCAAAACCCATAAAATGTTTAAAACTCATTTATAAGTAATACATTTATTATAAACAGCAGAATTGAAGAGAGTTTCTCGAGTAAAATAACTCATTGAAAGATATAAAAAATGTAAAATTGTCATGAAAAAGAATACGAAAAAGTAAGAAGAAAGAGTAACCATTAAAAGACCAATTACGAAATATTGGTAACAAAATTAGAAAAAGTAAGCGAAGGAAATAAAAATTTGATAATATTTGTTCCTGTTACATTAAAAAATTTACGTTATTTGCCAACACGAGGAGAAACATCATTCGAAAAGGAATTATTCTCGGAACAAATATCTCCTAATTTGGAAGAGGAAATGGGAACTGAACCATTGAAAAATTTACCACAAGTAGTACCTGAATTTACAATAAATCTCGGAATAAAAAGTTAAAAAATAATGAATGATTTTGATGAAAAATTTTGTTTACGTGGAGTTTGGGAAAATTTTTACATTCGTAATATACAAGTAAAGATAAATATTGATACATTGATTGTTAAGGATAAAGATTTTTTTTAACACCAGGATTTAGTAATTTGTTGACAGAAAATTTACAGGAAGCCCTTGAGGGTAAATACACTCCTAATGACTATAAAAAAATGTGCAGAAATTATTGAAACAACCAGTGCTGCATTCCAACAATATAATCATATTAAAAAGGTAGCTTCCAGTGGCGATTGGAAATTCGAAAATATAATTGAACAAATTAATAATAACTATATAAAACCTCAATTAACATCAACGCCAAACACACCAGGAAAAATATTTCTCCAAGAACTCCTAGAACTGGCGAAGTTATTTAAAAAATATAATAATTTCCCAAAAGAATACGTTTCGACGGTTCGATTTTAGGCAATTAATTAATAGATTATTAGTTATTCACGGCGAAGAAAATGCTGGAAATAACAATTATTACAATGAAAAAGTAAGCATAATAAATGTGTGTAAACAATACTTTTTCTCATTTTGTTATAAATAATCCGAAAGGAATTCGTTATTTAATAAGAGTTATAAATATAATTCCACGTTAATTTTGGAACTCTGATCATCATGCAAAGGCATTCCAAATTGGGCAATAAACAATTTTAAATTACCAGAAATGCATCTGCCTGGTTAAAATTATTGTGGAACATTTACAAAATTAGACGAAAAAAAGGAAAGAGGCGATACTGGAAAAAATAACTTAAATGAAACTTGTAAATTTCACGATATTGCTTACAGAGATCATAAAGATTTACGATGCTGTTAAAGTTTTACAAAAAGATACGAAAGAAATCATGTTGGATAAAAACACTTAGATTGGAGAAAAAACTGTTTCTGCTACTGTTGCCTCAACATTGTTTACAAAAAGAAAATTACATTAAGGAACTAAATTGTTTTATTAATTAAATCTATTTTTTTTACTTTTAAATGAAGATAGCAAATATAACTTTCGATTTTCGCTTTGAGGAATTAAAATATTTAGGTATAGATACATGTTTAAAAACGATTAAATTGAGAGAAAAAATAAAAAATTCTAAGAAGGCAAAAGTTTCAAATTAACTTTATCATTGCCAACTGTTAAAATGATGGCCAAAGAAAAAACGGTCAGTGATTTACATCATGGATGAATTACACATATTATATTGGCTGCTTTAGGTGCACATAATGGTTTAGCTGGAGGAGCTAGTATAATTTTTAATAGTGTTGATCAAAATAAAAATAAAAATTATTAGAAGAACAACACAAACACAATTTAGCCATGGAAAAAAGGCTGGAGGTGGATTAAAAAGAGGAAGGCCAAAAAAAGTGTATGTACACCCACTATCTAATGTCGATATTGAAAAATATGTACAAATATTAAAAATAAAAAAAAAATTAGAAATGGTTATATGAGTGACCAATTACCAAACCATATGCACAAAAATGAATGTGGAGTGGTTAATTTTGAGATTACAAAAAATCTCGGAACTCATTGGTTTTGCTATTTTAAGGGAAATAACGATGTTTAAAATTTTGTTTTATTTGGAGTTAATATCCCTACTAATTTAACTAATTATTTAAAAAACAAAAAATGTTTATTACATTGATGATCGAATTCAGAATTTTAATACAGTAATTTGTGGAAGTCTATATTTAATTGTTTCACTCCTTTTTTCTAAAGATTATAGATTTAATGATATAATTTCTATGTTATTAAATAATTGATATATTTGAGAAACCATTAATCAAATATTTTAATAAAATTCTAGTCACTACTGCTTATGCTTTTAAAACATATATAGATTCGAAATGCATTCAGATGTTTCTGCTTTACAAAGTAACCTAACCACTTGTTTTGATTTTACAAAATCTTATGTTTCATTTTTAGATCATAGAGTTGTTATAGAGCTGATATCATTCATGGAAAAGATGCAGTTAATAAAAGATGTTTTGATAAATGTATAGCTGATTATACTTTAAAACAGGACATAGATTAAAAATACATTACTAGCATTTCTGATTAAAAAAACATACATAGAATAAAAATATAAGATTCTTTCTGATTTACGAAACCAAATAAGCAAAATTTTGTTTATACAACAGAGTATGGTTCTCTTCAAAATCTCAGAATCAATAATATAGCTGACTTTGCAGATGGAAAAGATGCTGTCAATTAAATATATTTCGATTATGAAATAGCTGTAAAATTGCAGATTTTTTTCAAATCCATTTTGAATTATTGTGATATATTTGTTAACATGAAAGTTGAAAAAGCAAAGAAGTTCGTATAAAGAAGTAGATGTTTATTACAAAATTAAAATGAATCAGTTTTGAATAACTGTGAATTGTATGTTAACTAAAAAATTAAAAAATGGAAGGCAGAAAATTGTCACAAATTTGATTTAACTGCAAAGTGGGATAAAACAAATAAAATTTATCTCTACGATATTAATAAAAAATTTCTTTATTTTTCTGATGTATTGTACTGTATATAAAAAAACTGCTGATGATGTGACTTTTGTTAAGGGAACTACAAAAATAGATTGGCGCTAATCGAGGTGAAAATTTATCTTTTAAAATAAAAAATAAAATGTCTTTACATATTGATGTACAGGTTATAATAATAGGAGTATTCGTAAAATACGAAGATCAAAAATATTTTTTTACTATTAAACTCTTGGTGCTTGAAATGTAAGAAGGTTACTAAAATAATAATATAAAAACTTAAAATACCAAACATGGCAGATTAGTTCAGAAAAGTAAGTGTTCTTTATGCAATTCTATTAAATCAACATTTAAAAAAAATTTCCCAATGTGTGATACACAATATTCAATGAATTATATAAACCTGCAAGAAGAAATTTTCTGATAATAAAAGTATTTTCGTTTGGTATTAATGATTTATGACAAATTGATCTTGTAAAGATGAATCGTGGCAATTTGAAAGGAATATCACATATAAACAATGTATACAACTATATTATGACAGTAATTTATGTTTTTATAATTTGTTTTTGCTATAACTATTTAAGATAAAACAGATAAATATCTAGTAATTGCTTTATAATTTATGTTAATTAAATGAAAACTGTGTAGTTTTCAAAGTGATAATGGGTTGGAATTTTATATTAACATTGTTTATGAACTTATGAAAAAATACAATATCAATCATTATTCTTCTTTTAGCGAATTGAAAGCAAGTGTTGTTGAAAGATTTAACCACACAATGAAAAATAAAATGTGAAAGAGATTTGCTTTGAATAAATTATAAGCGGGGCAATATATTACAAGAATTATTTAAAGAATACAACAATATAAAAATAGCACTATCGGCATGAAGCCAATTGCAGTTAATAAAAACAATAAAATAACTTTAATATCCCCATATGTGTTTACTGAATCAAAACTGCGAGCTAAACATGAAGTTGGAGATTTCATCTACTTAAGCAAACTACAAAACAATATTTCAGAAGGGATATACTGCTAAATGGTCAACAGATTAGTTTACAATTTGTAAAGATTTAAATAATTGTGTGCCCACTTTCAAACTAAAAGACACTAAAGGGGAAGAAACAGAAGGCAGATTTTATGAATTCTAAATTATGAAAACAGGCTATCCCAACAAACATTTAATCAAAAAAATCTTAAAAACTAAAGGCGATAAAATTAATGTAAAAAGGTTTGATTTTCATAATTCCCATAACTCTTAGATTAATAAAACAGCTGTTTTGAGAATTTATATATTTTCTGTAATGACAACTGCAACGCAGAATAAATATTGTGCAGAATAACTGTCATGCAGGATAACTGTTGTGCATGATAATCATTTCAAACGCAATGAACAAATGTTAAACATAATGAATGAATGTAAATCATAACAAACAAATGTAAAATGTAACAAATGAATGTAAAATGTAAAACATGATGAACGAACGTAAAATATAATGAACGAATGTACGTAAAGTGTAACAAAGTTTAACAGATATCTAGATGTGAGTTATAAAGACTTTAATTTTATTTCTATACTTTCCTTCTTTTATCTACCCAAATCTATAATAAATCATTAATAATATTTGTCTCAACGTTTTGCACAAATCTGTTTAAATTTTTCTAATTTCATATCTCCACATAAAATATCATTATAGATGTGCTTTAAATTAGTATCATCTTGACTAAATACACACAAAAAATATGTATTATCTCTTTCCAATTGTCTAGTTATTTTTTAATATGTTTGGGCTATATAAAATACATCTAAATTTTAATGTCTTCCTCTAGTGAAGTGATCGCAAATTAAATCTCGATTTTCCAATATAACATCATCAAATAGGATCAGAGAATATTTTCACATTGATCTAAAGGACCATCATTATTCTTAAAAGTTTGCCCATTTTTTTTTAACTTGGAGCTTTTTAAATAACATAGTAAACTATTTTTGTGGCTTAACTTATTTTGGTTGAGTTAACTTTTTCAACAAACATACATTGTATAAAAATTTATTCACCCTACATAAAAATAATATTTATCGTCAAATCAGTTTTTGCACAATTGCTTGGGCCTACTATTATTGCCCTCATATTATCTGGCAAGAATTCACCATTATTTCGAATTTTGGAATTATCTTCATGAATTAAAATAATGACACTCCATTTAACTTTCGGTATTTAATAAGATATTTTTTGTAATAAATGGAAAATAGGGTAATTAAATTAACAAACAATAATTCATATTAAAGAAGAAACTTCATTATGATATTATCCATAGTGAAAAATCGTATGCTTTGGTTAGTTTTCATGGAAAATTTTTTAACACAAAATAAAACAATAATACTATAACGACAATTGAACACATGAATCCTCTTGTTGATAAAAATGAAGATATAACTATTCCTAGAGATTAATATGATATCGAATCATTAAAAGAAACTATATGCTAATTTGATCCATTTGCAACAAACAACATAGAATTAATGGCAGATAATGCAAAAAATAGAATATACGTTAAGTCATAGTATGATATTATATTTGAAGATCGATTATCTGATGTTGTTTTTGAAGGAAATATGCTAATTGAAAAATACAAGATTTATGTGCATTTTAAATTACCAAATTTTGACCAATTTAAAAAAAATAAATATTCTCTGTGATTTGGCATGTGGTATGTTTATCAAATTTGATGAATCAAACCATTAATAAACATATATAAAAGCCATTTTTTCTCCAAAAAATAGTGTACGGGTTTAGAGATCCTGATATTTATGAGCCCTAATATTCATTAACCAAAAAAATTTATATGAATATTTTATTCATATTGTTTTAGATATTAGAAATGAAAATGGTAAACTGATTGATTTTGATGGTGTTGATATTGATATTCTTTTGGAAACTAGAAAATTTAAAATATATATTTATTTTCTAATATAATCCTTTTGTTATTTTGAGGACTTAATGCAATTTTATTAACTTCAACTGTATATATTCAATGTGTTTTACTCATTAAATTTATTATTCTAAATTCTATTTTCTGTTTAAACAAACAATTCTCATAGTGCTCAAATGTTATTCACTTGTTAACAACTCATTTCTTTAATCCTTTTGATTTTTGCATTGTCGTCGATTCTATATGCATTCATTTTATTATCGTAAATCAACAACTACTTTCATTATTTGACCATTATATTCATCTTTTATTTATTTGAGTCATGTTATAATTATTTTCATTGTGAAAGTGACTTGTATCGAATGTTTCTATTATTGTTTTCATGTCTTCGTAAAAATCTTTTGTTTTTATGTTATAAATGTATGAATTGGTATCTTGATAATTATATTAAATTTTATCTCCACTTTTTTGTTTCATATCTTTATAATGTTAATCTTACATTAATTCTTTTGATACGTCTAAGATTGACATGCTAACTTAAATAGGTCGATTAAAGTTTACATTTGTTTTAATCATATGAACGGCATGAAGATTCTAATTAATTATAGTACTTCTTTGGAAATTTGGTTCTGCTACTAATTTTTCCCATTTTCTGCATCTGATACTAGTTTTATATCAGCACAGAGCTGATATTTTCTTATATTTTCCATTGTTTTACTAAACATAGAAATGTTCATCTGTTTATAAAAAAAATTTCGAAGTCATTTTTTGCATTAGTTCTCATCTGTGTATTGAATTCTATATATTTCTTCAACCAATCGGACTGATCAAAAGGCAATATTCTATGCATTTTAGTAAGTTTTAAATTCTTTTTAGGCACTTTTTTAATTATAATGATTTATTACATACTATTCTTTTTGATGTAAATATGTTAACAATATAGATTGATTTGTTCCTGTAACTATCTTATTTTCTTGACAAAATGATGGATATTTATATAAATTATGTATTACTTGTGGGTATTCTAAATCATCTTCTAATTATAACCATACTCACAATCATCATTCAAATGTAATATTTTTTTACTCCAGTAATTTAAATCATTTAATGTATAATAAACTCAATAGAAATCACCAAAAGTAAATATTGTCACATTGCCCAAGCATATAATTTAATAGCATCGAGATATGCTAAATAGTTGCACTCTTAATTTCGATTAAAATCTTCGAAATATTTCTCATTAGCTTTTACATATCACTTACAACGTTGCAATATTTCACATATAATTAATTTTTCAAGCATTTACATCATATCATAGTTATGTAATAATAGCAGCATTTGATAAATAATTTTTAACATTTCATCCCAAGACAATCCTAGTGCAGTGAAATAGCACGCAGGATCTAAATCATATGCAGTTATACAAATATTCCTGAAATTTTCAAATATATCTCCTAGTAGTAATATGTTGCTTTTTATAAATAAATAAATAATGGTTTTCACCAAGATTTTTTATATTAAATTGGTTCTATACAAGTTTTGCACGTTCATATTCAACTTCACTTATGTCACTATCGTTTAATTTGTTATAAAATTCACATTTTTCGTGGAAGTTCACTTTCTTCAAATTTCTTCCAACTATCTATATAATCATATGTGTTAGCACCCTTTCTAATGACTAAATCTACTTGATCTTTTGGAAAATGTTTTTTAGTATGTTTCAGGCGATCTCTACATAAATTCGATCATAGTTTTAGCTAAACTACTGGCCACAAATTTAAATGTATCTATAAAATTAAATATTAACATCTCTGTGTTTCTACCTAAAGTAATGAACTTTTCTCCGTTATTCGGAATAATATCTATATTTTTTATCATATCGTAACTCTTTAATAAATAAATGAACATCATACAAAGCTAAATTATGGAAATAAATTGGTGCAAAGTTGGGAAATTTTAATTGTCGGTTACAATTATTGCATTCAGAATTAATCCATTTTCCACTTATTTGATCATGATGTTGTGTTTGTTATTGTCGACTGAATATTCATATCCACATACAGTACATTCATCTGAGTTTCTATATAATATATTTTCTTCATTGGTTAGTGGATGCATTGGTTCAATTTGTGAATATATTCCCCCAATTTTTTCTACTTCCCTTTTTACTGACTTTATAAAAACTTTATGTGCATTTGGGCAGCGATATACTACTGGTTGTTTATAATCACCATTATTTGAGGCAATATAATAGTAAAAAAACCAGAGGCTTCGTTTATTTGATATTTCATTTTATATGATTCGTTGTTTAGCATTAAATCAATGGCATTTGTTTGTTCTCTAATAAGATTATATACTTCTTTAAGTATCTTCTTATAAAGACCATTATCGATATCATCCTCTGTTAAAGTTGGATACCTTTTGATAAGTTTAAATGTTCTATATTCTCTTGGATTTGGTTTAACTGTTGATCATTTCTTTAAAAAATATTAAAAATCAGCATATATTGTGAAAGGAACTTTCATTGTATGTTTGTAATTTTATTTGCTATCCTTTCGGTGGTAAAGTAATTTTTACTGCTTCACTTTTAGAGCAGTCTTCTGTATATTTATTTAAATTCTCTTGAGAAAAAATAATTGAAGACAGATATCACATATACAAGTTTTACATTTATGATTATTTATTTTGTGCAGAAAACAATTTTTATAAATATTTTATCCAACAATAATGCGAATTTTTATCATCCCTGAAATAAAGTAAACATATATGTTTTTGCTTTTTATTTTTAGTAAGTTTTAGTGGATATTCTGTAGACTCATCTTCATTAGAGTATACATTTATAGACAAATAAAATTTAAGAAGATATTCATATTTATCCATTACTTCATCGATATTAAGCCCAACATTTTTATATTTAGTCACTATCCGAATGATTGTCTGCTGGAATCAATTCTGATATTACTGCCCAAAGAAAACATTTTTGATTAGCATTCTTCACTTCAATGCATGCTTTTTATTCTTAATAAGTTATGGTAGATCAATATATGATAATCCATTTAATAGATTATACTTATTTATTGTTAATTGTATTCCATTTATTCTACATAAAGGTCATCCAGAACACCTTTTTTGATATTCTGATATTTGTTTTATTCATCTATTATGGTTTTTTAATACATAATATTGAAATGTTAGTAATTCTACTTGATTATTTTCCTGCTTGCGGTACTTGGTATATAATTTGATGCTGATTTTCAACCCTCTAAATGTTTTAAGATTATTCTGTATTATCTCAAATACCTTATTTTTAGTGAACGTAAAGTGTGTTTACGGTCTACTAAATAAAAGTTTATTTAAATTTTTAATTTTATGAATTTATATATTATATATTATATATTTCAAGTTATTTTATTAACTCTGTAATCTTTATTGGTTATTCTATTTCGTTTGTTAACAAATAAATTAATATAAAATGAAAATATTTCCATTATTTTTTTATCTCTGGGATATAATTCTCAGATATTTGTATCAGCCAAAGGTAAATTTATATAAATATTCTCTGTTATCCCTTCTTTTACCTGCTTACTTTTATTTCTAAATTCAAAAAATGTAATTATTAAATGGGAAAGTTTTTTATGTTCTTTTTCTCTTGTTTTACATATAGACTATTAGAAAATGGGAATATTTCTGTTCACACCTATTTGTCTTGTTTTACAAATAGATTATTAGTGAATTGAAATTTTTTTCTTCAATTTTTTTCTATCTTTAGAAAATATTTAATTCATATTAGCATACAAATTTGTTTATTTACAAATTTTCTTTTACTTTGCTCGTATATACTAAATAGTGTAATAGTGGAAATTAAATAATATTTTCTTCAAGTATACCAAAGTCTAATGGATTCACCACACCTTATATTATACCTATATTTATTTTTTTAATCTCTACCTATAATTATTTGCTCCTGCACTGTATTCTCACCCAGATCGACTGCCAGATTGTTAGCCTCCATTTTTGATTGTTGCATTTAGATGAAATCTAATGTAATTCAATTTTAATTTTTTTAAAGGCTATTTGGTACCTTAAATTTTTAATCAAATAACAGAAAGTTTTAGACAACATTAATATCAAAAGCAATGTTTATAAATTATTTATTTTCTTACTTTGATTATATTTCTTCATTTATTTATTCATTATAACAAGATTTATATTTTGTTATGTTTTTGTGTTCACTATTTTTATGAATATTAAATTGATTTATAGATTTATTCTCATTACAGGCTTTACATTTTTGTAGGATAATTACCGTTGTGAGTTTCATTAAAATTATTTATTGCCATACTGTGTAATTTATAATTTTTATACATTTTGAGAGATGTATTATAAACATATTTTCTGCATTCGCAAAATACATTCAGTTTATTTAATTAATGATGCTTTGTACACTTTACTATGCAGATTTTTACAAATGTTATAAAGCTTATCTCTTGCATATTCATAAAAATTAAAAATTTCTATGTTAAATTCTTCGCCCCACTTTTTACATTGCTTAGATATGGTATGTTTTTCCATTTTGTTGGCACACAGTGATTCCATTTTTTGTTTATTAAAAAAATATGTTTTAATAAAACCATGTAATCATGTAATAAAATAAAAATAAACAAAATAATTAAATAAAAATAATAACAATTTAATAAAATTAAAGTATTAAAATTAATATTTAGCTAAACATAAAAATGGAATCGCTAAACATCAAGTATAATAACTCGTTCAAGTTGCTAAAACTACATGACCCAGAAAAAATAAAAAGTATGTTGGTATAGTTTTTGAATTCAATGGTTCTAAGTTTGGAAACAAATTAGTTATATTCTTCATTCATTTAATAAACATGTTCTATGTTAATAAACAAGAATCGAAATTTCATAACATATAAATGATTAAAAGAAGTGAAAAATAGAAAATCTGTTCATGATTTAGTGTTTTCGTAAAATAAATAAACTCTCTTCATTAGTATCTTTTCGCATGTGTTTAACTTAAATATGATTTTTAAAATAGTTTTTTCATTGAAATTCAAGTTTTTGATTTTTTTTCTTACGCTTCCCTTACAGAGAGCAAGAAATTGTTAATGCTATTTTTTGTTGTACATTTCGTGAAAATTACTTGTTTTTATATCATCAAAATTGCTGCATGGCCCTTTTGTAAACAAATTAAAAACAAAGTATGATTTTAGGCAAAAATTGCATGATTTTCTATGAAAATTGCTAATTTTTTCACAAATAATTTACATTTTTAGAAATGAGAAAAGGCAGCTTGAAAACAATTAGTTTCCATTTTTTATTTGCTTAATTTTTAGTGTTTTTTTTCTCTAAATTTCAAATTTTGAGATTTGAATTTTTTCTTGTTCTTTTGCTACAAATAGCAAACAGTAGTTGTTGCTTTTTTTTTGTATTTTTGGCTACAATTATTGATAAAATGTGGGGTGTTTCAGGATCCGCATTATACATCTACTAGTAGTCTGTAACAAAATATTCATGTTAACATTATGCATTTTTCTCGTGATTTTTCCTGGTCATAGGGTCAAGGTCGAGTTTATCTACATCTAATATGGCAGTACTAGACATTAATAAAATATGCTTATCAATTTTTATATATTTTTTATCTTGTTTTCATTATCAAGGTCATTCAAGGTCATGGGGTCAATATTGAAGTAGTCTGTATCTGATATTATGGTAGTATATGTAATACGCTTGTTGAATTTCATGCATTTTTAACAAGTTTTTATTTTCAGTGTCATTCAAGATCATGGGTTCAAGCTTGAGATAGTCTGCAACAAATATGTTGGATGTAGTCTCTTATGTCATATGTTTGCTAATGCTTATGTATTTTTCCTCGAGTTTGTATTCTCCAGGTCATTCAAGGTCATGGGGGAAAGTTTAGGTAGTCTGCAGCTAATATTGCATTAGAAGTCTGCAATACAATATGCTTGCTGACTTTATGATTTTCTCCCCATTTTTGTTTTCAATGTCATTCTAGGCCATGGGGTCTAGGTCGAGTTTACCTGCATATATTATGGCAGTTATAGACTTTCATTAATAGGCTTGTTAATTTTTATGTATTTTTTCTCTCATTTGGTTTTCAAGGTAATTCAACATTATGGGTTCAGTGTCGAGGTATTCTGCATTTTATATGGTATATTAGTTGTTAAGTAATATGCTTTAAGACTTTTATGCATTTTTCTCAATTCTTTGTTTTCAAAGTCATTCAAGGTCATGGGGTCAAGGTTTGGGGGAGTCTGCATCTAATGTCATGGTAGTATACTGCATAATTATATGCTTGTTGACTTCTATGTATTTTTCTCGAGTTCTTGTTGTCTAGCTCATGGAGTCAATGTCAACGTCGTAGGTCACGGACCAAGAGTCAAAGGTCAAAGTTTATTTGCTAATGCTGACTGGCTTCCAATATGGTGGGCAGGGGATGTCTACCGATATTTTAGTCGCCTACTAAAGGGGTGATCGCCTACCAAGATTGTGGTTGCCTCCCAAGATGGCTGACTGGGTATGGGCGAAAGGGTGGATGCCTGCCGACTAATTTCTTAGGTGAGCAGAAGTGGCGAACCTCGGGAAATTTAAGTTTCTGAATAATTTTTAAATTGTCGAGAATGAGTTTTAACAATTAATTTTTATAATGTTAATAATAAGTTTTAATATTCTCAATACCAAGTTTTTTTTTATATTTTTTATAAAACCATATTTGCAATTTTCAATTCTTTGTAAAAATAATTTTTTACGAATTTTATTTGATATTTTCGGAATTTTTTGGATTATCTTTTGGGTGTTGAGGTTGAAGGTTAAGTTC
Source organism: Dryococelus australis (assembly GCA_029891345.1). Taxonomy (NCBI): domain Eukaryota; kingdom Metazoa; phylum Arthropoda; class Insecta; order Phasmatodea; family Phasmatidae; genus Dryococelus; species Dryococelus australis. Next base: position 172,074,911 of record CM056994.1, on the reverse strand, counting down.
AAAAGTAAATTTCAGAGGTCATGGGGCAGGGGAAAAAGGTCAGTGATTTCCAATAAGACAGTTGGGTAACATCACAACATAGCAGCTGGCCGGCCGGCTATGGCTGCGTGCATATAGTGGCAATAATAAACAGTGGAATAGACATATATTAAGATTAAACAACATTTTTCGTAACTCGTTCTATTTACAAGAAAGTACTCTTGTTATCGATGTTTACACACCATCGTCTTTACAAAATGTTTATTTGGACAGCGAATGATATTAATGTTACAAAAATTACATAAATTAAAGCTGTAATGTGTATCTGATTACAAACGGTTAAAATATTTTTTTTTTTTAGTATAGTGAAAGGATATATATAAAAATTATTTTTTTTTTGGTCAGGAAGTTCCTAAATTAAAACCATGCCTATAATGGTAATTAACAAATATTGTAATGTTAGAGTAGTGAGTTTATAAGAGAATAAAACCACATTTTAAAACCTTCATTATACATTTTTAAATTAGAAACACTTAATATAAAAAAATTGCACCTTGTTAAATTAAAATCACCCAATTTTTCATTAAAAAAATATAAATTTTCACGCAAAACATTTGTGGTACTTCCTTCTTTTTATACAATTGGCTAAATTGTTTATAATATTTGAATTAAAACTTTTTCTTGATCAGCATAACTTTTATGAAGATTTATATTTGTTATTTTTTAAGTTAGATACAAAACAAACTATTATTATTAGATAAATTTCTAAAATATTTTCTTTTATAACCACCTTTAAATAAGTTATATTTTTATATCTATGAAAGCCAATCAAATATCTTGCTTGATATATAATTTAATATATTTTATTCGTATGAATATTAATATTTGAAGGATATTATTTATCAGCACCACTTATATTTGAAATATTTCTGAAGGTGAACTAACAAAATTATCCATTATATTTGTTGGTTCAATTATTTTTCCATGATTTCAAATTTCAGCTCTATGAAATTGAAGTGTTAAAAATTTGATGGTATATCATTATTATCATTTTTAACATTATAACAAGCAGTATCTCATATCTGCAATCTAAATTGTTCATACACATATGCATCATTTGTAAATTAAAAACCCATCACCATTATATATATATAATTGGATTAAGATCCAGAAAAACAAATATCTAGTATTTAGTTGCTAAGAAAAAGATAAAAATTAAAAAAAATCGAAGTGGTCGAATATGAAAACAATAAAAAGAAATAATAGCCCTTAGTAAAATATATTATTAAAATAAATGAGGAAGCTTAAAATTAATAAATTTTTATAGCAAATTTAATTCCTGATGCAGTTAAAAATTAATCATCCACCAACACCAGATGAAACTCCATTAAAAAAAAAAATTGTTTTAATGCTGATAAACAATATGATATTTTATTCAGAATTGAGTCATTAGTAATTAATATTGTTAAAGATATTTCTCAAAAAACTAATGTTATTTTTGATAAATATAGTTCAAGTTTAATTGGACAAAAAATTTTAGTTGTGATATACAGCGATGCAAGAGTTGTAATTAATAAATTATTAGTAATTCACAGTGAAGTAAATGATGGGAAAAACTTTATTATAATAAAAAGTGAGTGCTAATAAAATACATTAAATAACAATTTTTTCTGATAATTTTTGTTAATAATCCCAAAGTGTTCCTTTACTTAATGAGTTTTAAATGTTATTCCTTATTCTTTTTGGAATTCTGAACATCGTGGAAAAGGACTATTAAATTGAGCTTTGAATGAATTAAAAATACGAGAATTGCATTTAAATGGTAATAATTAGTTTGGCACCTTTACAAAATATTAACGAAATTATTTTAGATAAAGGAACTCCAGGTAATGAAAAAATGGGATACACTTTTGGAAGTGGAACTTGTTTACTGAATGAATTTTAGTTTGGGTAGTAAAAATTCTTTAATATAAAAATTAAGAATATCAATATAATTTAGTTCCTCTTAAATAAATATTAAATATTTAACTATTGATATTGCTACTAATGAATTTAAATTATTAGATATAGATAACATTTTACTAAAATAAAATCGATACAAAAAATAAAAAAAATTAAATTGAAAAATTATGTTCATTAATATTACCATTACCAATAACAAAAATATTACGACATAAATAACAGGGTCAGGTTTTGAAATTCGTGGATTTTTACCAATTACATTGCCTGTTTTAGGAGCATTGTGTTCATTAGCTGGAAGTGCACTTTAATTTATAATTTTGTTGGACAAATTATAAAAAATAAACAATATACTGGAGAACAAAATATACATAATCTATAAATGAGAAAATAAAATTGGTAAAAGAATTGTTGCAAAGAAAATCGACAGTAAATTAAAAAAAATGAAATAGTTCTATTATCAATTACTGGTATAAAATTATGTTAAAAAATTATATATTTTATTTTTCATACTATTAACATGATACTTGGGAGAGAACATCACTGGCAAAATACAAAACAACAATAGTACAATAGATAGGGCACAGCTACTCCAGAGACTAAGATATGTGGCTAAGACATATTACGGGAAGAAGAAATATCTAGGAACGGCAAACTTCGACAGAATTCATCGACCATCATAAATGCCGCAATGTATGCTACAGAGATGCTGACATTAGGCAAGAGAGCTTGTGTACGCTTGGAGAAAGAGGAAAGAAACATCTTGAGTACCATATTGGGCACAAAAAAGCAACGCGAATTTGAGATCCATAGATCCAGGCAGGAGTTCTACGAAAGCGTAGAACCAATTTCGAGTGTGATATGGAAGAGAAGGTTGAGATTCGGGGGCACCTGATTAGGATGAACGACAACAGGTTGACCAAGAAGATCTGGAATGCGACATGGTTAACGGGAAACAGCTTGCTGAAGAAAGTTGTAGAGGAATGAAAGACAATTGGCATTACGGATAAGAATCCCCACACAATAGTACAAGATCGATTCAGGTACAAGGACACGGTGGAGGTCACAAATGGACTGACACCAGGATCATGATACAACTGACAAAAGCAGAGAGAAATAGGAGGAGTGAAAGAATGAAGAGGTATTGGGAAGAGCGAAGGCATGCTGAACAAGTCACTCGTGAACCTGATGGGTCATCATGAATTAGAAGAATATGAGACTAGAAGAATATGATTACCAAATAAAATTTATAAAGAGGAATGTGAGAATGTAAATTTAGATATCACATCAATTACTTGTATAGATTGGGTTGGTAAATACAGACTTAATAATGATATTTATTATTTTGCTTCATTTGGTGGAATTATTCATATATCTCTAATAAATTATTTTGATAAAAATCAAATTTATTATAATAATGACCGAATAATAATTTTGATTCTGTTATATTTTGTCATGTGTGTTTGAGAGTAATATAAATATATTTTTTTGTTTTTTTTTTAGGATTCAATTATTCTAATGAAATTTATTTATTGTCAAATAACAAATTTATTTGAAAAAACAATAACCACGAATAGTTTTGATAAATAATTGTATATTGATTGTAAAATTAGAAAGGTAATCCAAATTTAAATTGTAATGAATCTGATAAAAATAAAATGTTCAAAAACTTTGAAGAACAACTAAAAAATTATCATAAAATAACAATGATGTTATAGATAATTGAAATATAATTTATATTCCAGATTCCACTAAAGCTTGATTAAGTCCATTTCATTCTAACTGAATAAAAAATATCTGCCCATATATCTAGTTTGACTAAATAAGTAAAAGTTTTATTTTCAATTAATTTTAAAATGTTGTAGTTCTCAAAACTGAACTAATTGATCGTTTTCAAAATCATAGATATGTTAGCTTAAAAATGACGTTGCTTTGAAAAGAGAATTAAATAAATGTTATAAAAATGAGCTTTAAAAATGATTCTGCTTTGAAAACTTTTTAAAATAAATGAATTAAAATTGATAAAATTTACGATTTTTCTAAACGAACAAAAATATGCATAAAGGTTAAAAGATCATATCCCACCAAAGACATATTAAAAGATATCTGACTATAACAAAACAGTAAAATCGTCTCGCAATAATTATGCATTAAAATTTTGAGTGAAGTGAATATAAAAGTGAAGATTTTTATCACTATAAAAGTCATGTTGCTTTGAAATCTGAATTTTTTAATTATGTTAGCAAATATCAATTTGATAATTTTAAATTAGAAGTCTAAACATATAGTGAATATATTACAAGTAACATTGAAAATCCCAACACTACGTAACTGATAAAATACAGCTAACTTTTAATTTTGATATAGATAACAAAGTTATGTATTTTTTATATTCAGAAAAATCTATTAAATATTCTTAATTTATTACTACACCAGTTTCATTGACTACTTCACATTTATTTTATTGATAAAAAAGGTTTCAGATGTAATTGATGTATTAGATCAATTATGAAAATTGTAGCTAAAGATTTCAATTAAATTTAAATCTTTCCAAAGGAAGGTTTAATTGAAACTTCGCCAGCCCAAATTAATATAATTATGTTTAGGTAACTAATTTGAAACACACAAACACACACACACACATCCATATATATATATATATATATATATATATATATATATATATATATATATATATATAAGTCATTTTGAAAAATAATTATTTTACAATAAATATAAAGATATAAAAACTATGGGAATTAAAACAAAATTTTAATATATATTGCAAATTCTATTGCTCCGAAAGATGATGTTAACTTATTTTACATCGAATAGAATACAAACAATAAGTTTAACTTGAAAATTAACTACTGGAAAAGCTAACCAATATTCTAAATTAATTAAAAGATTCAGTTTTTTCTCATTTTTATTTGATTGTACAGTTTTTAGACATTTATATGATTCGCAGATTTTTATCATTGTTAGAAGAGAACATAATCTAGAAGTTTAAAATCCATTTCATCTAAAAAAAGGGTGATTAAGTAACTTGCATTAGTTTGATTGCAATCACATTTATAAAGGCTTTGAAATCTATAGGTATATGTTCATATCTTTTAGGGATATCTAAAAACAGCTTTTTATTTAATGGATAACAATGGTGATGCTTAGAGTATAGAAAAAGAAACTAGAATCAACTATATATATTTGAAAACACAGTTCGAAAAATTTTATTTGAAGAAATATAATTTATAATTGAATTGGTTATCTGTGACAAGCTGATTAAATTGAAATAAATTATGGCAATTTAAAGGATGATAAGAGGGTTATAACATAAATAAATATACTAACAATTAAAGATGTTTATTCCTAATATGAATTTAATATTCCAATTAATGATAAATCTACAAAAAATGATAAAAGTTTTTGAATTTGCTTTTTTTTAAAGAGATGTGATATTTACATAATGATAATGGTATAGAACTTAATAATTCAAAATTAAAAGATGTAGTGAAATAATTCATCAATATTGCACATTTACTGAACTTAAAGCTAGCATTGTTTAAATATTCATTATAACTTTAAAAAATATATAATGTGGAAATAATGATTGAATGGAAATTATAAATATGTTAAAATGTGTGATATATTTTCTAAAGAATAAAGTGATATTAAATATAGTAGTATTAATTTGAAACTAATTGATACTAAAAAAAGGGTTTTTTTAATCCAGGGGAAATTAATTCCTCCACTCAATTATCATATAAAATAGGTTATATAGTTAGAGAAATTTTTATGGAAAAAAATTATTTAGAAATGTTTATACAGCAAATTGTTAAACATAATTATTCAAATTAGATTATCTTTTAAATTTTAATTTACTAACTTCTATTTTAAAAGATATGAAAGATGAAGTAATAGCTAGAGATAATTTTTATAAATATGACATTTTGAAAAATAATTAAAAGAAATAAAATATATTTAAAATGAATTTGTTAACCTCATCATTTCAATGGGGATCAATAGTAAAACATGTTTTGAATATAGCATTTCGCTAAGCCTGAAAAATCTTAAAAGTTTCTTATTTAATATGTTTTTAATGATTGAAGCAGGTGGATATAGTTGAATTTCAGTAAATTTAATTTTTTATTAAAATTTATAACTTTATGTCATCATGAAGTTTGTTAATGGTATTTAATAAAGAATTTTCTGTAATATTATTTATTACAAATAATTTCTTTGAGCTGTTATATTTTAAATTTCTATAATTATTTGATATGCGTTAGTAGAACTGGGAATTTGTTCAAATGTCTGAATTACTTCACAATTTGGGTGTATATCTAGAATTATATATAAACATATACAAATTTGTTTACATTGTGTTCTGAAAACATAATAATAATAATAATGATTTATAATAAGATAATTTCAAAAGTTAAAATTTTGGTCATATTTGAATTTAAGTTTTCGAAAAAGTACTGTGTATTATATATTTTTTTCTTACAATTGTATTTTCATAAATTTCATTTTCTATTGATAATCCACAAATTTAATTAGTGTTACCTCTTAATTTTTCAATAGCTATATCTGTAGTTTCTTTTAAATTGTTTATATTATTATATTTAATACTTTTACAATCCTTTAAATACATATTTTCGATTTCTATATTTGTAATATTAATGTTTAATTTAAGTTCATCCCTTTTTTCTAATTGATGGTGAATCTTTTTCATGAACTTATTATTGAAAATCTTCAGGCATTTTTTTGTTATCTTTCATAATTTTTTGGTATTAACATAGTTTAGTAATAAATTTTGAATGTCGGTGTAAGGATAACAAATTTTTATGCTTCAAAGAAAGTTTCATTGATTTTCATTTTGTATAATATCAAAAATGTGTTTTTCTGTACACCAAGATTTATTTTTATTATTTAAAATGAATGAAGTTTTTGAGTATCCAGAATCATTTCCATTCATACAATTCTAATTTTAATAAGAACTTTAGAGTCAATATATTTAATAAATTTAATTAATAAAAATTGTATTTGCTTCTTTTTGAAAATCATTGGTAATTTACTGATGGTCAATTCATTGACATTTATGAATGTTAAAATTCTTATAAAAAATATAAGAAAAAAATTATATAATTTGGTTGTGACCCAAAATGGTCCCTGCGTAGTAATCATATAGGAATATTAATATATAGTATAACAATAGTTTGCATTTTCTATTTTAAAAAATAGTTATGTTAATGGAAAATATTAATAAAATGAGCATCCTGAAGAAAATGTTGATATTAAAAAATTGGTAGATATATTACCTCTTGATTTGGTATAATTTGATTTTATATATTTAATTAAAGTAAAAGAGACAATATTTATAAAATTTACAGAACAATATAAATTTAAAGTTTATTAATATTTGAAAAATATGGTTTTAGTAACCATGGCATATTTACAGCTGTTGAAAAATTATCATAAAATATAAAAGAAATTACCATTTGAATTTTTACACTATTGTTTTAGATTTTTTTAAATAATGTATATTAAATTTATGAAATACATATTAATTAAAAATAGCTAACATTCAATGAAGAAAATATTGAAAGGTGGTATCCAAAAAGTTATATCACTATATCATAGTATAAATATATTTTTTAATGGCCTATATAAGTTTTATTGAGTATGTTAGAAGTTTGTAAATATATGTATTATTTTTTTCAATATGTTGTTTTTTATTCTTGAAGAAATAAAGCAAAATATTCATCCACCTTCTCCACTAAAACTAAATAAGTTTTCATTTAAAAAAATATTTGAATTTTGTTAGGAACAGCTTAAATTAAAAATTTTAATATATTATATTGCATAAAATAAGTAAAATATAAAAAATTTTGAAATTATAATGTATAAAATGTAAAATTGTGGTAAATAATTTATAGAAACTGTTGTAGAATATATTACATATATATTAAATTATTTTCGAAATATTCTATCTTTATATTGCTGTGTTGATATATACTTATTTTTCGAATCATGATTAAAAGGTTAAATTTAATACCCATTTTTATATTTCATATAGCTAAAATTAACATAGATTCCAAAACAAATATAAAACTTATTTTATAATTGAATTATCTAAATTCTCTGCTTCCACATTTTCTGGTTTTCAGTACTGTACTTAAAAAAAATTATTCTTTAAAAATAAATTAAAAATGGTTATTTTAATTCTTAAATAACAATTACAGATATTCTCTAAAGACTATAAAAATTGAAATTTTCATAAAAATATAAATCATGTATTACAATTAAATTAATTATCTTGTATTTTCGGCATTTTCTACATTATACTTTTGGCATTTCTATTGTATAGAGTATTTAAAATATATATTATATTAAAATTTGGATTTTATAATTGATACACATTTCTAAGATTTTTTAATTAGAAGCAAAATGGACGAATATTATAAACAAGGAAATCTTAAAATATTCGAAATAGGTTTAATTTTTAAAAAATTTATATAATAATAATAATAATAACAAAATAATATTCAGAAAGATTTGAAAATTTTAAGAGAAAACCCAAAGATTCAAAAGGATATAAATTTAAAATGAATCAAAATTTTAATGCCTATTAATAAAGAGTCTCTTAATTGAGTAAATTGTTTTCTTTTTTCAAAAGATACAGCCATAGAATATACATAAAAAAAATTCTCATTTATATATTCGCATCCATCGATAGGAAACCAATCGATTATTCAGAACTTCAAAACATTTTTGTACTACCAGTTAAGAATATAAATGTTCTAATCAAGATTTTACAAATGAAACCCAAATAAAGTTAAGGAAACACCAAATATAATAGGAATTCCAGCAAATCGTTAAACATAAAAATATAAATTCTCTGAGAGTGGAAATAAAATAAAATATTTTACAGAAAATGTATTATTTTGATGCAGACCAAACAATTGATTTTATTGTATTTTTTAATAATGGAGAAATGCAATAGAATCATGAAAACATGATAGTTTCCCTAGAATACAAATTTAAAAATAATCTAAATATAGCTCAAGATATTTTTTAATACACATGTAATAATGATAACTACATTTTTACACTTTATAAATTGCATTGTTGTATTTAGAGTATTAACATGTTTACTAATTTTACAAACAATCTTATTTGTTTATTTATCACAATTGGAAAAAAATCAGTTGTGTTTTACCTCTACCAAAATATACACAAAATATTACAATATTTACTATAGGTAAAAGGTAAAATAATTTTCAATAATAATATCATATATAAATTTATAATTTAATTTCTTTAGCTACTAAACATATACATTTTCTACACTGTCAACACTGTATTTTTGGTACTTTAGAGATAAGGAAATATTAAATTTGATATTTATATATCATTTTGTAATTTTTCTAAATTAACTTTATTTTTCTTTTGATAATACTTCAATAATTTGTACTACATTTTATACGAATTAAATATAAACTATTTTTACCAACTCTAATTAATGGATTATTAAATACATTATAATCATAAAGTTTATATTTTTAAACATATATATTATAGGCCCTTCACGATACAGTGAGCACCTGTGAAAACCCTACTAATGTCCGACTCTATTGACCATTATGTATCCTTCCATCACATGTAAACAAACATAGCCATGTGACTTCCATGTGATTGCGAAAATTTGAGAAACTATGTTTACATTTCAGGACTGCTAAATGTAACATATATTATGTTATTTATAAAACATGTCTCATATATGATGTATACAACACACGATATATATGTATATATGATATAGATGTATGTATATATATGTATATAGTTATGCATATATATACACATGCGTATGCAAGTATAATACATATGTATATATAGACACATATATATATCGTAAACTATAAAATATACAATAATATTTAATACATAATCGTTTGAGACATGTCGAAGCTCCGATAGGCAAACAAAATTTACACAACAAACAACTGAAAAATGAGTGCCCTAGCGATGAAGTCTTGGAAACAGTAAAATAGCAAACATTAAACTTGGGCGGTGAACAAGGACCCACACGACACATTAAAAAAGGAAACGCATTAGTTAAGCCGAAAAATAATTTGGAAGGGCAGCCAAATCCAGATTTTAAAATAGACTAGCACTTCACTCCCACCACTTGTCAGACAAATTACCAACCATTTAAAATATGTATCGCAAACTTAATATTTCCCACGACTCACCGTTTTCTAAGTGCCCCACCGCACTGTGTCGTGACTAGTATAACATCAGCTCGAAAACATGGTAGCTGTGTTTGGCCTCAACTGACCGAAGTGAAGTGCAACTACGTCATCAGGAAAAAACATACATCCTGCAAGCATAAGGTTGCGGCATAATGTAGCAGGCGTCTGAAGTGTTTAAAATAGACAGAGCAAGCCTTAAATAAACAACCACGACAAATAAACATATAAGCACGCAAGAAGGGGAAAGGGTAAGGCAGGGAGGCAGAACAGTGTTGTAAAACAAGGGTTTTGAGCCGAGTAAAGAGTACAACACTGCACAGAAGCAGATGGTGTTAATTAGCTTATTGTGATGCAGTACATTAATGTATATACTATAAAAAATGATATTATATAAAATGTGTGCATGTATATGTACATTTCAAGTATAGTTTTATATACACATTTATAAATGGAGATAAATATATTTCAACATAGGCCTATTACGTATATATAAATATTTTTTTGACACAGTTAATATATATGTGTAACCTTCTGAGACCCTCCAAAGAGAACTGGACATTAAAACTGTGAATTGAAGTGGTAACAGAAGGGTATACCAGGCTTGTAAATGGAACCACCTTCATTTGTACAAAATAACTCACAAAATAAAGTATGTTATTTATAGCTAAGTGAAATGCCGATCCGGTGATGGCCACATTTCCGGTGTCTCTTGTGGCCCAAATGGGTATGACATTTCCTTTGTCAAACACACACAGACCTCAAGAAACCAATTTTACAGTTAAAGTGTATGGAGTCCATCATTATTGTGGTTCCTTCATTGCAATGATAGCAGCAAAACAAAACTTAAATGAGTTAAGTATTTAAAGAAAATTACTATACTTACAAAAAATGGTTCATGCGTGCCAACACAAAGCTGAAGGAAATATGTCTTATTATTAATGTAAAACCAATATATATCAACAAATGACAGCAAAATTTTAATGTACAGGACAAGAAATGAAAGTAATATTTACAGGCAGTGTTCGATTTTAATGCCTGTCCGACTGCCCGAGGCAGGTAGAAATCAACACGGACAGGTGAATGTAATTCGCAAGCAAACAGGAACTCTGAGAGTCTGGGGTCTTGACTATGTCGCGTAATTTACAGTTACATTAAATTTCAATAACTACAATAATTTTACGACCAAAGTGGTCGTATATAACAAATAATTACCTACTCAAGAACGCATAATATCTTTGTTGATATTTCTCAAAAGGTAGCAAGTGGTCTTGTCAAACCTCTATTTCGAAATTTAAACATGGAATTATTCTATAACTGTTGAAAATTAATTGTAAATACTTTCTAATTCTTATTAAGTTAAGCATTACTGAATAAAAATATAAACTTGCATCAATAAAGAATATCGGGAATAAGCACAGCGATAGGTCTATAAATAATAAAAAATTAATTAATTAACAAAACCAGCTACAATATTTTATAGTTTATAGAATGTTGGAACACCTTTGGTGTATTGTATTATTAAACTGTGATGTTCATACTATGTTCCCAATAGTAAAACCTAACACTGTAACTTGGTATGAATAACTACATGAACACAAGTTTGAGGTTCAGTCTTCATTACAAAATAACACAATAAAATAAAAAGGTGTAAAATTAAAGTATAATTATTGATGGCAATATTTGCACTTGTTGTAAAGGCAGATTTAAGAAAGGTTATATGACTGGGCATAAATAAACACGTACCGGCGTATTTGAGGCTAGGCCTACATTTCAAAACAACACAATAATAAACAACCGTGTAAAATTAACGTATAATTACTGGCGGCAAAATTTGAACTTGTTTTCAGGACAGATTTAAAAAATGTTTCATGGCTGGGCGTGAATAGATACGTACAGATGTTTTGAGGTTAGGTCTACATTACAAAACAACACAGGTACACAAAAACGTGAGAAATTAATGTATAATTTTTGAAGGCAAATTTTTCATTTACTATGAAGACAGATTTAAAAGAAAGGTTAATCAGATGGGCATAGGTACAAGCTAACTTGCATGAATATATTAATGTCGCATTTCTGCTGTCGTGCATTTACTTTCATTATTGCTATTTATCTTTCGTTTATAATATCACGTTTCCAACTGTCGATTCCTACTTGTTATTTTTCAACGATTTACTTTAATAACGCACTGGCAATAAGCGGGGAAAACACATCGTAAAACCTGTTTGGGGAAACACATCGTAAAAACACATTTGCACTTACCTCAGGACTGGTTGAAATTTTCATCATTTCTGCAATTCGTTCTATGACCTTTCACGACTTCATCTCTCCTCGTCGAATTAAAGAATAAATACTTTTGGCGAGATTTATAATGTTTTCCTGATGCTCACTATTCGTACGTAGTTTGTTGGAACTCACGACTTTACACAAAATCACTACAGCACCTATAACAGTACAACTTCAAGCTTCAAAATTTGTAGCTTGCCTCGCAACCCCTCCACACAAGCAAAGCCAAGTAACAAGCATGAAGGAACCACAACAACGGGCCATTGATTTTGACGGTTGCGCTGATCATGTGACACAATATAATTATGAGTTACAGTAAATTTCATTATCTTTACGCCAATAATTACTTTAAACTGTACAAAATAAACTTCAAACAACTTAAGAACCCATAAATTTGAACATTACACTTTCAATACAGCATTATTTTTTAGACCTGCTTTTCATATTTCATTGCCAACATAACTAGATGTGTTCATCCCCAGCCTGTGCGGTGACACACATGGTTATACGTACACAGTTGTGGACAATGGTTTTTTTCAAAGGTCGTTTTCTAGAGTGCTCACTTTAATGTGGACGGCCTTTAATAAATTCGTATATGTAAAACCTGATTCTTAATCATTGGGAGATTTTTGAAATTTTTAATTTATTAATCCTGGTTGTTTTATGCGATATTTACATTATTGTAATTAAATATAATATATTTTACAAGAAATATGAAAGGTTTATAATTATAACATTTAAAGTAGCAATAATTTTTATGCTATGATTTATTCATATTGAAGATAATAACATTGGAAATAATTGAATTATATTCACAATTTTATAATACATAATTCATAATCTATTGTCATTATTATTTCTTCCGAAGTTCTTTGATACATATCAAAAGCAAAATTTCTTGGTATATTTGGAATCCAAACTGTATTATTAATTGGACTATCGTTTATTTCATTTTCTTATACATTTATTATTAAGTATATCAAAATTTATTATAATTAATAAGAAATGTAAATCTATAATTATTACCACATATATTTTTTGAATATTGGATCTGAGAGGTATCCTCATATCCTTTGGTAAATTAAATTTATTACAATTTTCCATCAATATTTGTATATTTTCAATATCAAATATGATTGGTTCAAAACCATTATGTATCACATAAATAATATAATTCGAATCATAAACGTCTTGCAAACATTTATAATAACTAAATTCACGAACCAAAACATTAAAAAAACCAATTGTATCAACTAGTATTTAATTGTCTTTTGTATATAATGGTTCACTTTTATTTATATGATATTTCAAATTGTTTATTTTATTGTGGTGGAAAAAAAGCATGACCGATTATTTTGCCTTCAAATCAATTTGACATAAAGTTGAATTTTTCTGAAATCTATTAATAATTTGTTCAACTGAATATTAATATTAATAAAAAATGTTAAAGTTATAGTTTTCCCAAATTCCAAAACTTTACATTTCAATTGTTTAATTGCATTATTATTTAATGCATAATGACATGTAATAAAATTTTTGTTACATTTTGTTAAATATAAATATTTTTACATATAAAAATTTCATCTTTTCAAAAGACATGTAGGTTTAATTATTCACTTTAATATGTTTTCATGGCCAAAAACAGTTAATTATCAATTATATCATTCTTGAACAATTTTTAAAGCAGTATTATATATTTTGTTTTAACAATTTTTGATAATCGTAGCCATTTATTACCCTTAGAAAATTTTTCATCAATTTTTAAAATCCTTATAAATTGCAAAAAAATTATTACACATAATATATGATTTCCTTTCGAAATAAAACTATATTTTATATTGAGAATATGAATATAAAATACTTCGATTATTTAACAAAGAATTTACAATAAAATTAAAACATAAATAAAACATATATATATTATACAATTATAAAATATTTAATCATATTTCTATGTTTACCAAAATTTTTTCTATTAAAATGTATTGTAAAAATACCATTTTCTTTATACCAAAATATGGAGCAAATTTTTTTAAATCTTTCATAAGAGATATCTCTACAAACTAAATCATTAAAAATACGTTTTAATGTTGTATCAATTCGACAAAAATACAAAATGTTTCTTATTCTTGATCTTTTGGTAATCTCGAATAAGTTGGACATCAATAAAAAAGACATGACATTTTCTATGTCTTACTTTAGTAAATTTATCTCTTATTAAATCTTGATTTTCTAAAATCACATCTTGGAATATAACTAATGAGATCTCTCCACATTCATTTAAGAAAGTATCCCAACAATATTATTTTTAAAATATCCCATTTCTTCTTTCATTTCCTTTGATAAAATTATAAGATTATCTATTAATTTAGATTATTATTCTTGATGTCAAATTTCAAACGAATATAATATATTATAGCTTAATCATACTCTATAATCAATAAATTCAATGATAAATTTAATTTTACTACAATTACTACAATTACACTTATTGCATTAAAATTATATGGTTACAAATCACATTTTATTTTATTTATCAAAATTTATATATACATTAAAACACCAATTCCCTTAACAAATTTCTTCGTTTAACAAAGGGAAATTATTATTATATAAATGAATAAAGTTTTAAGTTATTGTACGGTATTATTAAATTAAGAAAAAATTTTATTATATTTTCATATTGAACATTCTATGGCTTTGAGTAAATTCCTTACAACACATTTAACGCCAAAAGTAAACAGTAATATCATTATATTTGTTGATACAAATGAAGAAATTATGATTCATAGAGGTCAATATATTGAATAATTTGAAAAATCATTAAGTGTAGATGGACAATTTAAAACACATAATAGTGTTTTAGAATCAAATAATATAACAAATTGAATAAATGTTAATAATAAATTTTTTTATAAAATTAGGTTATTGAATATCTTTATAAGATTTAAAAAATTTACAATTATTAAAAATAATAAATGAAGAATTTTTTTATTTTAATTAGTTTGTTATAACTAATATTTATTGTAATTTGACTTATGGAATGTTTATAAAATGTGATTAATTAAATCAGTCATAAACTAATATTATTGCTAATTTTGAACCAAAACAATGTTTCGTTTTCATGATTCTATTGTATATGAGGCAGCTTATCCTTTATTTTAAAATTGGTAATCAAAATTTCAATAACATTGTTTTAGAAATTAGAGAGGAAAATCATTATTTATTTGATTTTTATGGAGCTATAACTGAAAATTTTAGACATGAATAAAATATTTTATTGCAGTTTTAGCCTATGTAAGCCTATTCAATATTATTTCAACTTTATAAAGGAAACAATTAGTGGGGCTGTATTGCTGTGAATTTATGTGGGTAGACAATATATGAACATCTTTAACATCTTGATATTTTCAAATTTATTTTTCCTGTATTCATTTCAATTATGTAGATTTTTCATTACTTTTAAAGTGCATCTTGCAGACACTCTTCAGATTAAGAAATGAAATATATTTTATTTCTAAATCTTTAATTTTATTAATACAACTTAACACATATAAATGGAATCAATTATATAGTTTGTAATAGAGCAAGAAACAAATTTTAAAATTGTAATTCTTAATCTGATATTGACGAAAAATATGATAATATTCATTAAAAAATATAATTTAAAACATGAAAATCTATAAATATCTAAGAAAATTTCTGGTTTTATAAATTATGCACATTATGATCAGAATATCATGCAGAACGTGACAAAAGTTATGCCCCAGATATAAATTTAGTTTTGAATTGTGAAAATTATACTTAATGGTTAATTTTTGATTAATAATATTAAATAATATATTTAAGTTTACATAATATATATATTTATTTTAATACTTGCATTTATGTTGAAAATGTGTTATATAGTATATACTCATCCTCAGATATTGGACATATAAATTCGTATTTATAGTAAATATTTTTACATTTATATTCACATTATGTTCTTCATTTATCTGATAAATGGAATTGTTATCTAACAATATTTTCCTCATCAACTTCGTTTTAGAATTCTCAAGTAATTTTTTCTGAATATTTTCCATTATATGATAAATCATTAAAATTAATGTATCTTCAGACTTATTTTTAAAATCTTTAGCTATTTCTTCAAACTGTGATATATAATCCCAATCTACATTATTTTCGTTTCTCTTTACAATATCAAATAATCTTTATTTGAATATTTTATACTGCCATTAATTAAAATCATTCAATGTTTATCTATATAATCTAAACGTTTTAAGGGGTTGACATGCATTCAATGTTTAATAAATAGTTATTCAGAATTCCTGTTTTACTTTTGTTTGTTTTATTTATTTGAATATTACTTTCGTATTTTTTTAAATTAACTTTGGCAAAATAATGATATATATATAATTATAATTTTAACAATGAGGTACTGGATAAATATCAATTTTTTTAAATTATCCTTTTACCATATTCATAGTAATATAATACAAACTTGTTTGTATGAAATAAAAAATCTTCAAGTATATAAGATCTCATTAAATTAATTTTTCTACATATTTTCTGTTCTTCGAAAAGATAATTCATAATCTCTGAATGTTATTCCATTTATAACATACAAATGTTAACATTCTGTAGGTATTTTAAATTCTTTGTTATCATATTTAAATGAATACATTTTCGATCTAAATTCAAAAAAATATTGCCATTATTTTTCCATTATTTTCATCTTCAATCCTGCCTATTATTTTTTATTTATTTGTTGTACATGCGACATATTATTTTACAATAATCAGTAGTATCGCATCCATTTTATCATTTCTTTCAAATGACGACGGTGGTACCATCCTCATATTGCTCTCTGGCTATGGGGCACGGTCTGGTGGCCTTCGCTTTGGGCATGCTCGGATTCCCCATCATATCCCCCTCTATATCCTCCATCTTTTCCCACCTTTTGACTTGGGTCAAGGTTTTATATGTTAATTTACAGCGGTTTAAGCTCTTCACTTGTCTTGTCTTCTTCCGCAACATTACAACGCTTGCTACAACTTTGATTCATGTCGTGCATACGACAAATTAGCAACATGATTTTGTGAATTTCATATTTAATCCAGACACTTAATATTCTATTTTAAAACTGTTTATTGCTACAAAAATTGTATCAGAGCTTATAAAACAATGAGTGGCGGCAGTGGAAAAAATAATGTTTTGGCTTAAGTAGACAACTTTGTAACATTGTATGGTGTAGACTTTAGGTTTTGGGGTAGTAATATTTTTGTGTTTTCTGAATTCGGTTTTGGCCCCACCATTGCAAGTTCCTTTTTGGTGTATCGTATGGCTTGGATACTGCTTGGTTCAGTGTATGCACTGTGTCATTTCAGTTTGTTTGTGCAGCCCATAGTTATATTAGACAAAAAAGTTTTATCTGCTGCAGTGACTTTTTCGTTGGGTGCTAGTTGTATTAATTCTAATTGGGCTACGTGCTTTCAAGTCAAGAGAGCTCTACTTGGACTTCAGTGGCCTCCATTAACATTTCCCATTTTTATTCATAATTTTATTATATTTTAACGTGCTCGTTTTTAGGTGCCAGAGGCTATGATTGGGTACGGCATACTGCCATCTGGCACATTGTAATACTCCAGTTAAACTATAAGAATTCAACTAATTTCTGAATTTTTAAATTGAAACATATATAGGCTTAAATTTAGTCTCGTCATTTCTATTGAGCTCTTTAAATAATTATGTGGATCCTTGATTTTTTACTATACATAAATGTATAGCTGGCTTGAGGCTGTTTATCGTAGAATTTATTTACAAGAAAATCATAAATAGTTAAAATGGAAGCAATCCACTATTATCATGGAAATAAATTGTGTTAACAGTTTTAGTATTTGTGTTGAGTGAAACTCGATTGAAAAAAGTATAGTTTTTTTAACTCAGTAAATCAATGTATTGTCAGCTTTCTGGAGGGATGTCGCTTTGTGGTTACATAAAATTTTTAACAGTTTTTTCTGGCCCTGATCATATTTTAGTAACTGTGGTAGAGAACTGGTGTTTTGTTATCAGAAATTAATACTGTAAAGGTGGTCAATATTTTGAGGTAGTCTTTTATTTCGACTGCGTACGTCATAAAGGGTTAAAATTTTGTAATTTTATTTGATTAAAGTTGTTTATGTTTGGGAATAGAAAATGCGCTTAACTTACTACATGTGCCTGAAACTGATTCAATCAAGTTGTTATAATGTTTGGAAATGCTGAATAAACCACCTGTTTTAGGAATCTGTGTTGTGTTACTTGTGTTTCGGCACAACTATAGCTGTGCAGGCTCTGCTTTGTTTGTTATTATATCTGTTCTCTTTTGTTGCTTGTACCATAATGGAGGTGAGTTTCATCTACGACCTTAAAAAGAGGACTTACTCGACTTAATATCCGACCTCAATCAGGTCGTGCCGGGTCATTCAAGGGTTATTTCCTCCGCCTGTTGGGCACCAGTGCGAGCGGGATTATATATACAGATATCAAAGACCGGTGTAAGCCATGTGTGATTTTGTATATTCGATATGTGCATATCAATATACCTTGTGCCTTCACATGAATGAAAATGAGTTAGTCAGTGTCATCATAGACAACTTGGCCCACTTTATGCACACCCAGTGTACACTGTTATCAATGCCGCGTAATTTGCTGGAGCTGCTTCACCTTGCAGTAGATGTTCAAGGTCGTTTAGTGTCATCGGCTGAATCCCATGCCAATTTCCCGACTTCTGTAGGTATTGTTCCGCGTTACCAGATCGTTTGTGTAGTATACAGGTTGTCCAGCAGCAGTGTACTTTGTTCTGATGCAGCAGTTCTGCTCCGTACAGGGGTGTTGCTAAGGACTGTCGATCTAGCAGGCAACCCAATGAAGAAAGATTTTTTGCTGTGGTGAAGTGGGCCTTTTATTTCATTCCTGTATGGGGTCGGGAAGTTATCCTTGACTGGAAAGAAGAGTGGGTATTCCAGTCATGCCGTGCGTAAATTCCCGCACGTGGTTAGGAAATGTTACATTTTAATTACTGTTGGGATCAAACATTTTCGGGATTTGTCTGTACTCGGTCATGCATTGTGTCCTAAGTGCCTCGTTTATAAAACGATTGCTGGAACCAAGATCATATCCAGTGGGCGCGTCAGTTGATTTTCTGAAAAAGGGCGATATTGTCACGAGCAATATGGTCGTGTAACTTTAATTCAAATAGGCAGATATTCGTGGAAACATCCCTTATGGGTTTTTTCCGCATCTGTCAAATGATGTGATATTGTGTCTAAATTTTTTAGTAAAAACTAGGGCTATCGTAACATATCACTTTTTTTAATTCGGGTATGCTCCCAACATAAGAATTAGGTTTCAGGTAGATGTTGTTTGTGAGGTGACTACACCCCTCCCCCTCCCAAATATTCGATGATGACAGTTCTGAAAAAGGTTTCCAGAAAATTTTTATCAATTGAGGGAAGAGTTCAAGGACTTCATTATCTCTCGAATAGGAAAGTGTGGCATGCTTCCCCACAAATTTTTCCTAACAGACGATATTCCAGTCTGCGATCGTCATTTTAAATGCCCACCATCGAAATTTCTGGTTTTTCGGAAAATAATCAATAAACTGCTGGAAGCAGGTGTGATTATCCCGTCCACTTCGGACTATTGTTCACATAGTTGTTTGGTTCGTAAGAAATGAAGTGTTAAGTATCACTGATTGTGAATGACTCTTTAGTTAACAAAAACAATTTTGAAGACCTTTACCGTAATCCACCATTGATTGTGTCCTTCAACATTTAAGAAAGGCGCGAGTGTTTTCCGTATTTGATTTAAACAATAGCTTTCGTCTGTCAAAACTTGATCCCCTCATGCCCCTAAAGTACACTGCCTTTATTAGTACACTGTGGAGCCAATATGAGTTAACGATTATACCTACGGGGCCCAATTTTAGCAGTCAGGGCATATCACGTGTATAAAATTTTGTTTTGGTCTGATTTTGAATTCAAGGTTGTATTAAACTACATCGATGATATAATTGTTTATTGTGACGATTGCGAGTCACATTTATCCCATCTTCACCAAGTTTTCCTCAAAATGAAAGCAGTTTGGCTGGCAGTTAAACTGGCTAAGTTTGCTCTAGGCTCCAAAAAGATAAAATTTCTGAGTTAATTGTTATGTGAGGACCCTCTGTTGATTGAGCTTGATCGGGTTGCTCCGGTTCTGCATTTTTAACCCTCCTAAAAACCCTGAAGTAGGTGCAGGAGTTCCAAGGAATTTAACTGTATTGTTCCAGATTTATTAGCCTTGTTTCAGAGATCGCGGCACCGCTGAACTTTTTTCAAATGAAGGGAATGGATTTTCATTGGCGTCTGGAGCAAGAGTCGGCCTTCCGTTAGTTGAAAAAAATTCTATCATCTCCTCGTGTACTTCATTTTCTGGATTTTAATCACAGGTTTTTTGTACAAGTAGATGCCTCTTCTCTAGGGCTGTTTTAAGCCAGCAAACACAGCAGTGTCCTGCACATGTGGCCTTTACAAGCCGCAACTTAACCGAGCCTGAGTGGAGTATTGGTATTTATGAAAAGGACACATTAGCGATTATTTTCTCTCTGGAAAAAAATTGCTTCGTTTAGCGAGCATGACGAGTCCGACCTATACATAAATAACCCTGAGTTGGGTACTCGCTCATTCCGAACAACTGGCTAAATTGTGTCGCTGAGTCCTTCGCCTTTCACATTTTAGGTTTAAGGTACACAATGCCAGAGGATCGGTTAATCAGGTGACTGATACACTGTAACATATGTATGGCTCAGCAGCATTTGAGACCGATTAGTTGGTGGCATCCGAGGGTTCATTTAACGCCATTCAAGGTTTTCCGAAATTGTTTGTCAAATTGTGTCATGCTCAGGCTAAGTTAGTTTCTATATGTAATTATTAAGAGATATTAACAATGGAATTGCTGTTCCATATGTTTCTGAAATATTATTTTATTTTGTATTTTACTGGCAAGAATGGTCAGGCCCAGAAGATTCTAGTCCCTGTTTCTTTAAGACCTATGGCATTGTCATATTTTCATGACTCTAGTTTGGGCGATCATCTTGTAGTAAATAAAACGTTCAATAAGATCGCTGCACATTTTGCCTGGTTGAAACTCAAGGCAGATATTTATGAGTTCATTTGCACCCATTATCTGTGCCAGCAGTTTAATCAGGCTCCACGTGATAACAATAGGCAAGTGGTGACTCAGATTCCTCAGGCTCCATGGAGCACAGTCCATTGGACATATTTGACCCTTCTACTAGATCTAGGAAAGGCAGCGTCTATATTTTTATTATGTTGGATATATTTCCCAATTTTGTCATCTGATTACCATTAAGAAACCTGAAAGCCTCTTCAATCGTGAAGGTACTTTCAGATCAGGTTTGAAATGTCTTCGGTACACCTTCAGACACAGTCACTAATAATTCCAAATATTTTGCTTCTGTTGTGTTTAGAAACATATTTCCATTGGGTGGTCAAGCACTTTTCGTCTAGTCCTTATTACCCCAAGGGTAATTAAGTTGAACAGTTCAACAAAACCTTACAGCCAGTCTTGCCATCTTTTACAATCAGGGCCATACGTTGTGGGATTAGGACTTGGCATTTATAAATGTTACGTTTACTATTGCTATCCATGATTTTTCTGCTGGAAACCACCATCTCTCCCTTTTGTTGGCCGTCCCCTTAGTCATTCGTTATTAAATATTTGTAATATGAACTCTCCTTCCTTCCCAATGGGTGATATTGACCAGGGCCGCTTACTCGAGGAGGTTCACTGTTGGCTTGGCTTGGCAAAAGTAGCAAGTCACATTGCAATTGAATAAGAATAGGGTACCGGTTAATTTTAAATTAGGTGATTTGATTTTGTGCAGAAATTATTTATTTGCAGACCTCTGAAAGGAAATAACGGAAACTTTCCGATGTTTTTTTAGCCTTTTTGGGTTAATAAATATTTGCTCCTAATATGGTTAGTTTAAGTACACTCAGCTCAAATAAAGAGTATCGCAAGGCTTACATGAGCCTTTTTAACACTAGGCTTACCAAGCAGTCATTTTGATCTTTTTCTTTCCCGTTTTACATAGTATCTCTGGTTTTAGCATTTTGTTGCTTATGAAATGTCATGACTTTTAAACATTTTTCACATGCTTTCACATGCCTTTCATAAAACTGCTTTAAAATGATTATTTTGTGACTTATATTACGATACTACTAGTCTTACCGAGCAGTCACTTTGACTGCCATGCAAAAATAAAAAAATAAGGCAGGTTGTTCTGCGACTGTTCGCTATTGCCATCAAAGTACTGTGGGGACTAAGTCATCAAGGCTCTAGGGTGTTATCTCGGACTGTTTATCATACGGGCAACTGCTGAGTCATTTCCTGAGTGATAAGATAATAAATGCTCCACCAACCGAGTTCAAAGTGTTGAATTTCAGTGAACTCCTCACTTCATTCCGAACGACATGGCACAACGGAAAGGGCTCACTGAAGCAGAGATGTACGAATACCTCCAGTACTTGCAGGATATATCGCCATCGCATTCAGATGAAGATGATTTCCATTCAGGCAGCAGTAAGAGTGATTGTGATTTTATCCCTATTGGTGGAGATGAGACTGATTCCAGCAACGATTCTATAGGCTTCCAAAAAGAAGGTAATTTTCCTGTTGTAGCATTTTCAACTGATTATAGTCTTAGTGATGGCCGTCACTTTTCTAAAAAAAATGTGCACCGAAAGAACTGAGCAGTGGCAAGAAACACACACTATGCAACAATCCAGTGTTTACGATGTCCAAATTAAAAACCTATTTTTAAAAGTTCATTAGTACTTGCATTTAATATTTTTTTTTTTTTAACCCACATATTCTTTCAATAATATTATCTATTTTTCCGGTGAATCAAACGACAACCTCGCAGTATTAGGACTATTCACTGAGCTCGTCTAAAGTGGTTCTACAGGCGATGCACCTGCACCTTCCAGTCAGAGGCCATCACGTCATAGAGCAAGTGGTCGTGCAGGACGGCCTGGGCCACAACCTTCAATGCAGCATCATACACATCAACGCGCCCAAGTTGCAGGATCTCCACAGGCTGGTGGAGAGAGAGCTGCATATGGTACTGTGTGGAGTCGCATCAAACCAGGTAACAACCCAGGTAGGCGAAGTTGTCACAATGTTTTTTGAGAAGTGTCAGAACCTACAAGACACGCAAAGCGCAATATTGAGAATAAATCACCAACAAGTGCATGGTGCCTTTTCATCAAGAATCAATGATGCGTGAAAAGGAGGCTCGTTTTGTGCTGAAAGATGATAACTGGATGGTTTCCTTTAAAGAACTGGAAGCATTCATTGCAATACTTTATGCGCGAGGAGCATATGGTGCCAATACCATTCATGTTCTTCAACTGTAGTCTCATGAATGGGGTCCATTTTTTTTTTACTAAATCATTGTCCAGGAATAATAGATTCACAGAGATTATGAGATTCCCATGCTTTGATGTGAAATTCACATGCTCTAGTCGCAAGCAAGATGATAAATTCTGTATTGAATCTGAGATTTGGAAAAAGTCTGTGAACAATTGCGTTATCTGTTACAAACCAACATATAACATAACAATAAATGAATAACTTTTTCCTTCGAAGTGTCGTTGTCAATTAAGACAATATCTGCCAAACAAACCAGATAAGTTTGGAGTGAAATACTTATTGGATGTAAATGCTAAAAATTGATATATTTGGTATGGGTTTCCATATCTTGGGAAAGATGCAACCAGGCCTGCTGACAGACCTCTAGGTGATCATGTAGTGGTGCGATTGATGGAGTCATTATTTGACAAGGGAAGAAATGCGACTAAAGACAGTTGTCTGTAAGTCTTGCTAACGAACTGAAGAAAAGAAAAACAAGCCTTTTGGGACACGAATAGTGCCAGACGAGATGTACCATCCTCTGTGGAACATACTTGTTATCCATTACATACAACTGTCCTTCTCAAAAGCAATTATATGGTCCTGACATCTTACCAAAAAAGGTGACAAAAAATGTGCTGTTTCAAAGTACTCTTCACACTGGGGTAGATATTGATCAGCAGACAGAGATGAAGATGCCAGAAACGGTTAATTTTTAAAATGGCATAAAATACGGAGTTGATATAATGGTCCAAAGGCTACATAAATACACTACGAGAGCTATGAGCTGCAGGTGGCCAGTTCATGTGTTTTACAACATCATTGACTTAGTATGCATAAATACTCACACACTCTATAAGGATGTAACAAAAGAGAAGACTTCAAGAAGAGATTCTGTACTTTCTTTGGCGAAAGAGCTAACTGGACCATATGTGGCAATACGTTCACAAGTTTGAAAGCCTTTCACAAATATCTGGGGGGATGTTCCACAAGATGCTTGCAACAACCAACGCTTACAGTGACAAATATCCATGTGTAACCAAAATAAAACCAGAGTCAAATGTTCGCACTGCAGAAAACCAGTTTGTGGAGTATATACCAGCAGACAAGGAAGAATATGCAAAGAAATGTGACAAGTAGTTCAATAAAAAAATTCCTATTGCCAGTAATATTCCCTAGAGTTGAATATAAACATTTCAATCATTTTAAATACTTGGAAAATGTAACTTTTAATACTGTAAGCAAAACCGTAGTCAATAATTATTTTATTATTATTTGCTATAATTATTATTGCAAAATTATTATATGGCATTTATACGTGTTTTCTCAGTAGTAATTTCCCCGTTGAACGTTTGATACCTTTCCATGTGTAATTATTTATAAAGTAAAAATGATACGACCATAAAAAAATTTATTGCACATTTTATTCCTTATACATTTTTCTGTGATGAATTGCAAGTTCAAACAGGCAACTAAATATTTTCCTTAAAAAAATAAACGCAGTCAAATTGACTACTTCGGTAGGGTCAGGTAATGCTAGTACCACAGACAACATATATCGAAAATGTAACTGTTAATCTTGTACGCAGGAATGTAGCCAACAATTTTGCTTTTAAAGTGTATTATTTGTGCAACAATACTTTGTATATATTTATATTTGACATGTGTAGGGTAGGTATTCGATGTAGGAATTTTGCTGTAGAATGTATGTTTCTTTTCAAGTGTAATAAATTGTGAAGTAAAAATCAAACAAGAATAAAAAAATGTGTCATACATTTTATTCCTTTTATATTTTCCTGCAGTGAATTATACGTGACAATAGTAAAAAGAATATAATTTTCACTAAATATCTAAAAGCAGTCAAATGGCGGTAATCGTAAGACTAGAGGGACAGGTAATCCCGGTAAGACTAGTGTTAAGTCATATGTGCTTAGAAAATAGGATACATTTAGGGTTTATTTTACACATTTAAGCATTGTTGCTGTTGCTTATTTTATACTTGCCCTTTGTACCCATTCCCTTTTCGTTCGGTTTTAGTTTGTTTTGTTTTCAATTTACTTTTCCATTTATTTATTTTTGGCATGAATATTGTTTCTCCCCTCGAGTTGTGCTAATTTGGAGCCGATGCTGTCTTCCTGAGCCAGGAGCAATCTGGAGATCAACTCGGTCTATCAGCTGAAGCCTTGTGACGCCGTCTGCAACTACTCCTCCTGCAGTTGCCAGCTCATTCACCTGAATCCCGATAGGAGATCTCCTGCATGTAGCTAAATGATTTTATCTTGATTGCTCGACGTCCCCAGAAACTTCGTCCTATAACATTTAAATTATATGTTCGTCGACGATGTTAATTGTGATTTTCACTATGTATGAGCGATTTTCCTGTATCTACTACAGACATATTCTGTTCTACTTCTGTGTCCACGCTACCTATATTTTTTTTTACCTTATGTGAATTGTTTGGGGTCTTTGGAGATATGTAGATTTAGGTCGCCAGCGATCAGGTACGGGGGTGGGGGTTGCGATAGTGGCGCCATTGTCTGGCAATAAGCCTCAGTCCGGTGGCTGTCGCTTTGGGTATGCTCAGCTTCCCCTATCTTGCTCTTGTCTCATTGTCTCCTCTTCCTTAACACTACATCCTCTGTTACGTCTTTGATTCAGATCATGCCTTTAGTACAAATTAGTAACATATCATGAATTTGTGAGTATCAGTTTTTATTTAGTTACGAAAAGCCCTAGTCCAAAATTTTTTAATGCGGCAAGAATGATACCAGGTCTTGTAAAGTGGTGAATCGCGTCTGCTGAGAAATAATGTTTTTGCTTACGTAGACAATTTTGTAACATTGTATGGCGTAGACTTTAGGTTTTGGGCTAGCAGTACTTTCGTGCTTCCAAAATTCGGTCTTGGCCCTGCTGTTGCAAATTACTTTTTGATATAAGGTAAGGTGTGTATACTGCTTGGTTCAGTTTATGAACTGTGTCATTTTATTATGTGCGTGCAGCCCATAGTTGTCTTGGTCCAAAGAGTCTGTTCTGCTGCAGTACCTTGTTCGTTGGGTGCTAGGTGTGTTATTTATTTGAGCTACGTGTTTTTAAGTCACGATAGCTCTGAACAGGCTTCGATTACTTCCGTTAACATTTATCAATTTAACTAAGTATTTTTATTATATTTTAATCTGTTCGATTTTATGTGTATGATGGGTATGATGTAGCGCTCTCTGGTACATTGTAATACAAAAGCAAATTTGTAAGAATTTGAGTAATTTGTGAATTTTGAAGTTAAAATATGTATACGTTAATTTGTATTCACATACATGTTAGTCACATCGTCGTCATTGTGACCTTTATATATTTATGTGGATACTGTAATTTGTACTATACATAAAGCTATAGTTGCCTGTGAGAATTTTTTGAGAATTATTTTGGAGAATTTGTTTGCCAGCAAATTATAAATGCATAAAATATATGAATTCTACTATTATCATGGTACTGAAATGTAATAAATATTGTAGTATTTGGGTCGAGAGAAACTAGGTTGAAGAAAGTTTAACTTTGAATTTTACTAAGTAAATTTAATTTTGGTGTTATTTTTTGGAGTGATGTCGATTTGTGAGTGTATTAATTTTTAAACGATTTCGTTTCTGGCCCTTAATATACTACGTTACTGTGGTATACAACTGGTGTTGTGATGTCGAAAATGTTTACTGCAAAGGTGGATAATAATTCCAAGGGAATTTTTTTATTTAGACTGTGTACATCAAAAATGGTTAAATTTTGCAGTTTTACTTTATTAAAGTTTATGTTTTGGAAGAAAAACTATGTCTAACTTACTGCATGTACCAGGAAATGATTAAATTAAGTTGTTATAATGTTTTGAATAGCTTAATAAACCACCTGTTATAAGAATACTTTTTTTGTTACCTTTTTTTCTACTCAATATCCAAATGAAAATCATTACTTTTTATATTATGAATAGAAGTATCTGTATTTTGACAATGTGATTCATGTTTTTTGTATTTTGGTTTCACAATTTCATAATGAAAATTATTAGTTAATTGTTTAGAATTTTCTAGTATTGTCCATCCAACTTAAATTAGTTTATTAAATAATATTATATATTGATTTATAGGTTTAGCTGCTAAGTATTCATAAAATATTGTTGTTTGTCGATAACTATGTTGGGCTACTGATATCTCTTATGTAATTAGGTTAATACCTAATTTTATTTGCTTTATTTTTCTTGTTTTTTATAGGTATCCCATTAAGAGAATTGTTCATTATTTAATAAAAATCTTTTTCAAAATAATTTGCTGCTTTGTTCTCATTTGTGTATTTTGTAAATTCATTTTGTTCATTAAACATTAAAAATCTATAACTATTTTATTAATACTAACCAATATTCTAAAAAAAATTTCAAAGTTGTGTAATATAAAACATGCTTTCCTTTATTTTAATATGTTGTAAATAATTTTTTCTTTTTTCTTGAGCTAATGCAAAATCTCTACATAAATTGTCTAAATTTTACGATATTCTGAATAAACTTCTAATATATCCTTCTTCATAATCATTTAGTGGATTTTTATTATTTTTCTATTTTATTTATATTAAATTCTTTAAATTAATCAAATTCACCATGCAAATATTATAACACTGCCCGACCATATAAATTATTTTGATTAAATATGATAAATCATTTTTTTCTTTATGTATATGATAATAAATATTAGCGTTTACACATTGTTTACAACATTGTGAAATTCCACCTCAAAAGCCTTTTTCGAAACATAAAATAATTTCATAATCATGTACCAATGTATTTCGAATTCAGTTAATTATGACATTGAATACCAAAATAATACAGGAGCTGTATAGTACCAAGAAGTATATAAATAATAAGATTTAAAACAATGACCCCAAGAAAATTTTAATTGTGTATATTCTTCTAATTTTGATATACTTTTTCCCATGCATTTTTTCAACAGTATAATTTTCATCACTTATTTGCATTTTATTTAAATTTGGCAAAATGTGTCTATAGGTGATAACTCTATTTTTTCTTTGGAATGGATATATTCATATTGCTAACACCTGTTTTTAATATAAATCTAATGGTTAATTTTAAAATTATTGTGCTGTTTCTTTAAATTTTTCTTTTTTAAGAAGTTTAGATATTTTATCTATACTTGAATTAATAAATCTGAAATTATCTACAGATATTAATTCTGACACACTTTAAACTAACTGACTAAATTAATTATATTTCATTTATAGAGATTAAATTTATATTTTCTTTAAGGTCTCCTAATTATTTAATAAATAAATAAGCATCATTACCTTACAAATTATGTCCATATATAAGTAACAATTTCTGTTTTTTACCATTTTTTTCCCATTAGAATCGATAGCTTCTCTACAATTTCCAGTTAAGTGGTCATGAAATTTAATTTTTTGTAAATTAATTTTGGTTTTTTGAATAGATATTTGCATTTCTGTTTATAATGTTTTAATAAATCACTTTGATTTCCATGTAATTTTTCTTCTGCATCGATTGCTGGATAAAATTCTACTTTATTTTTAAACCTGATATATATTTTTCATAATTTTTTTTGGCAATTTTTCGAATTTTCCCTATGAAAATTTTACATTAACTTATTTTCTTAAATTCTTCTAATTCTTTATGAATTTTTTTTTTGTTTTAGATTTTTTGTTATTGTTTTATTAACATTTCCACAAAAACTTTTGCAGCATTTTCCCAATGTATTTTACAGGTTGTTCATAGTTATATTAAGAATATTTTGAAAATAACGAAAACTTTGGACATTTCTGAAATTTTTCAAAACTGTTCATATGTATTAAAAAATATATCTTCCAAATCAGCATAAATTACAAAAGGGATATTTAATGTGGAATTATAATTTTTTTAATATAACTATTATTAAATTTTGGCATTTCTGTTCTTCAGGCTATATTGGTGAAAAATATTTTTCGTCTGCATCTAATTTTTCTTTAGAAAAATTATATTCTTCAACATATATTATAAGGGGATATTTCCATTATAAATACTAATTTCTGATAAAAAAAATTGATAAATATTTAATCAAACAATAATATTTATTGTGTTTAGTAAAGAAGAATAATTTTGTATATACATACAGGAAAGAGAAGATAATAAAGATATATATCTTTATTATCTTATCTTTCCTGTAAAGGAAAAATATTATATTTTTCACAATAAAAATACATATTTACAGAAAAATAATGTATCTCTCCAAATTAGGACATATATATTATTTTCATTGGCAATACAAACTTTCCTAAAATTATTCCAATTACTAAACTAATAATTCAATACATAGAAACTCTATACACAGTGTTTGTTGCTGGAGGTCAAACGGATTTTATATAATTTAAAAACATTTATTATATTTACTTTTTAAACAAAAATAAGATTTTTAATTTTTCCACCGTGTATTTCTACATTTGGTAAAGCATATATATATTTATTAATAGATAATTATGAACAATTTATATTAGATAATGTCCAACCAGATTCTCATGTTTTAAACTCAGACATTGGTTTTTAGTAATTCTGTTTATGCTTTCTTTTATAAAATTTTAAAAGTCTATAAATTTGATGTATATTTAATTTATGTACAGCAATTTATACCCTTGTTTTTAATAGAGTCATTTATTAATTTAAACGCTGAGATTTTTTTTAATTATAAAATTATTCAGCGCTTATAAGTGATTAAAAAAAATATTATATAAGTTTTATGATATTCTTAAAGACATTTTTTGTTATACCGGTTTGTTAATCTTTCTATTTTTTCGGATTCATACATATTATTAAAGAATAAACCAATATATTTTTTATTATTGTTCATCTGGATTTTTTTCTTCACTATATCCAGAATTAGCGAGAGGTAAATATTTGCTACTTTGTTGACTATTTATATATCCTTGAAAGCAATAATGAGATATTTTGTCTTTAAATATTTTATGTTTTTTTTATATTTAAATATTTAGCTTTTGTAAACAATTCTTTAATTAAAGAATTTTGAGATATTTTTGTTTTCTTTAGTTCGAGTTTGTTATACATCTTTAATGCCACTAACTTTACTATGATGTTTTTATTGCTTTAATTAGATCATTCTCTTTAAAATTGTGTATACATTAAAAATTTAAATATTTAGCCTTTCTTCACAATTATTTAATTTAATTTTAACTAAGTTGGCTATTACCAATTTTTTTGCTTTTTTTATTAATAATTTATTTTTGAAAGTATAAGTTTGACTTTTCTGAAAGAAATTATTTTATTGTTGAAATTTATAAGCAATGACTTTTATGTCATCAGTTTGGAGGGGGGGGGGGGGTTGTCACTTTTTGTGATGTCTGACAGATCTTTAATATATATCTTTTCCAAAATTTCTTTACTAATTGGATCTAATCAAATGGAATAATATTTTCTTTATCTTGCTTTGTCTTATGATATACATTTCTCATATACTAATTCATATATATTTAACAAAAAATATTAATGTTTGTCTCTTTTATATGGATGTGGTGAAAATAAATTTGTAACTTCAGTTTCTTCACAATGTTTGCAAGTTTTTGCTGTAGATTCTTTATTCTTATTGATTTGTGATTTTGTTTATGTCCGTTTTGTTAGGTAAGATTATGAAACACAATTTTCCCAACTATAATTACGAGTCACTTCCTCTACATTTTTCTATGTATTTACTGTTTGAAAAATGTCATATATATATATATATATATATATATATATATATATATATATATATATATATATATATATATATATATATATGGATGTCTGTGTTTTGAATTTTTGTGTATAAATTTCATCTTTTCTTCACAGCATTATTTCACTTTTCAACTAAAACACTTTATATATATATATATATATATATACACACATATATATATATATATATATATATATATATATATATATATATATATATATATATATATATATATAAACTCAATTGAGTTTGTAAAACTTCATGAATTACAATTTGAAAACAAGTATAACACATCTGATTTCTCAATATGAATACACATTATGGTAAAAATAATTTTGTGTTTAAAATAATTTTTTTAAATTATTTACCTACTATATATGATATAATACTGAAAACAAATCATTAAAAAATCGTGAATGAAAATGTTCTGATATTGTATATTAATATTTAAAGGAAATTTAAACTGGTCAACTTATGCATGCTGATGAATTTTCTTTGGTTAAGTATTTTTAACTAGTTTTGAAACATTTTTCCTTACTTTTAAAGAGGACCTGTTTTAGTGCCAATTAATTATTTTCATATATATATATATATATATATATATACACACACACACACACACACACACACACACTTCAGTATAGTCAAGAATATTTTCTTGTAAATAATTTCTCAGCTCTTTATGGGATAACTTTTTCATAAATATTTTCATTACTATATTAATAAATATATTAATAAATAATATAGAATATAATTCACTGAACGACATTAAATTCACTATAAATATATTAATAATATCTATATTTGTACCATATTAATGTCAGTTCTTCCCAGTTTATTATTTTATATTTTTTGGAATTGAAATCTTCAGTTTGTGATGATATTATTTTCTTCCTCCGTTTTTTCTTCTATTCATTATCACAAATTCTACATTGACATAAATGATTATTGTTTGATTTTAATATCCACACAATAATTAATATCTTCTATTTCTTTACACTTTGAACATTATCCTTCCCAGCCTTAACGATAGAATATAATTGATCATTATTAATAATATTTTGTAATTTTATTAAAATGCACCTTTGGTCATTACAATACGTTTTACGCCATAATTTATATCTATCTAACATTTACCGAATTAATTTATAATTTTTGTCTGTAAGGATTTTGTACAAGTTAATTCTGTATTCTATCAACTTTAATGTTATTGATTTCCAATTTATTGTTTTCTGAATTTTTTGTTTACTTAGAATATGTATGTATGTATGTGTATATATGTATATATATATGGTATATATATGTGTATATATATATATATTCATATATATGTGTATGTATATGTATAGTTGAATATTTTGTACATTTTTACAACACAATCTATATAAATCTAACCTTATCCCGAATTAATATATTTCTTCGCCTCTCTACAATTAGTACAAGTTTTTTTCTGTATTGTTACCCGTTTTAATATTGTTCTCCATTGTGGTCTTAATGTATTATACATACTTATGCAAAAAATAATCATTCCTAAATCATATTTCTAAAGTATAATTGATTGATTGCTTATTAAGTGTTGGTCTAAAGCAATTTTTGAGTAGAATTTCACTAATTGTGGCAAAAAAAAAAGCGCGATTTTACTTTGTGCCACATTTTCTGATGTAATAAAAGTTGTTATTAAATTTGATTTTTTTTAGATAAATTTGGAGAAAATATTGGCATGAAATTTGGTTAATTTTGGTTTTAACGTTAGTGATTTTAACGGGAGCATTAACTGTAAAGAAAATTATGATTTTTTATAAAAAAAATTATATGATTTAATTTAAAAAATTCTGTAATTTTTATAATAAATATATATAAATATTATTTTGAAAAAGTGGTTTAGCTCTTTTGATAACTGTCCACTTGTTCGACTGTGTTTTTAAAATTTTGAGGGCCCATTTAAAGAAATGGGGGCAAGTGTAAGTAACAGGGAAAATATTTCCTCCCAGAATTGACACTAGCCTCTGTAAGACTGAAAACACATAAATAATCCCGCAATAGCAGTTACTCACGATGAAAGGAACAACCTCAATAGTTTGCTGAGCTAACACACCTTGTCCAGGAAGAGCAAACAAACATCGGAACAAAGTGCGCGAATTGGAAAACAAGACAATGATCGATGAGCCCAATCTGTATGTAAATGGTTGTACCCACAGCCACACCCCTGCCTACCACGAACATGCAGGAGGTGGTGCTTGTAGAGACCTTTCGCAAACAATTTGAACAGCGTCGGGAATTCTTCATGCTAACGACACGAAACAAAGTGCACGTCACGAGGTGGTGGACTGGGAAATTAAAAGGAAAATACTGTGTGTCTCGGCATTGTACGTGAAGCCTTCATCTTCAGACTGAAATCCATTCACATTAAAATTTAACCTTAGTTTAAATTACGACAGTTCTTGCTCGTTACCTATTAAGTGATCGTTTTTGAAACTAAAATTTGCACGAATGCCCGACAGAACAGTAACAAAGGTAAATTTGTTTCAAAATTTTTATATTTAACCAAATGTTTTCATTTAAATGGATGATTTTCAGCCTCCTCCCCCCTTTTTTAGTATATATTCCTTGGAAAAATTCTTATTTTGAAAGAACATCTTAACACGCATGATTTCTTCAATCCATCATTAGAAATAATTTTTAAAAAATTGTTGTAACTAAGCCCTAGTGGTACAAAATAACCCAGAGTGATTGTAAATGTGGAGCATTGAACTAATACATTGGTTTCATATTTCTACGTCGATACCGGAAACGAAAGATTCTCTATGAACTGTGATGTATTTATATGCCTAATATTTCAATTGGGACCATTGAAATATAATTATTGTAGTTCCTCTTACTGTTTAAGAAGAAATCGATAACATATTATATAATCCTAACAGTTTTACACCATCTCTGATCTTCGCTTGGTTTAATCGTTCGCAACATTAAATTTTACACACGGTGGTAGGACGTCAAATGGCAAGAAGATTAACTTTACAGATATTTCAGAAAAGGTCAGCAGAGTGAATTATCTTTTGATAATTGCGGGAAGACAGCGTGCACATTAAAATTAAGTAAATGTAGCCAAATGCTGCAGAAATTTCTTCAGTTAGGATAATGAACCTGAAGCTCGCTGCTGTAGGCACTTCTCGTGGCACTTTCCGCGGGATGTCAAGTGACTACTCAACAATTCTATTCTTTTCTAAGAGAATAAATTATATTCGCTTGTGTGGATTGCCAACACGAAGAAGGACATCTTATTCTCTTCACAAAATAAATGTTGGCGGCTTACATTAGTTAAGTGAAAAAATTATGCGTATAATTGTAATCAAAGTTGTAGTATTTGAGTCCAGTTCTTTATAACAAACTGTGTCGGAGTTGTTACGGACAGGTTGGTAACTCCAGTGGCAACCTACGTTGTTCTGATGGTCGGCATTTAGCTGGAAAATTTGGCTGTAGGTTTCGCTGGAAAACACGCATTAATGAAACGTTTTTTCAACCTTATTTGTCACAGAAAAATGCCTTCCACAAAAATGTTGTCGGATTACTAAGCGCCCTTCAGACACTGGCGACAGTAAATCAGAAAATGCCAGTACACGTAGCAAGTTTAATTTGTGAAACATTTAAATGGTTCGTTGATGGTTTGTAAACTTGGTAAACATATTGTTCGGAAGTGGTGTATATTTTTCGGTTGAGCCAATGTTGTGCAGCGAAACCGTTTTATGTCAAATTATGGAGGAAAAGATCCTGAATGTCAATGATTGTTCTCCTTTATTTAATTTTATAAAATATAATTCTTCTTTTTTTTTTTTTTACAAAACCTGGGAGCCTTTTCCTTTGAGACACATGTATTTGGCTATACATTGTGCCAATATTGGGAACACAACCGTTAGTAACTGGTGCTTATTGGAAAGGAAATTAAGTTGTGATGTTCCCTCCAGAGATGGTATTTTTTATGTCAGCTATTGGCTATTCACGGTAAAGTGAGAACTTTTGAAAGTCCTCTAATTGGAAATATTAGTAGATAAATATATTATATTTTATCCTTATACGTTAACTTCCAAGTGCGGGGGAATATGCATACTGCGTTTAGTACTTAGATGGCAATACTTATTTTAAAAGGTGGTTAAAGATTAAAAGACGGCTGTACAGAAAAAGGTAACTAGGGCCTAAAAAGTGCTCACTTTACCGTGAACAGCCTGTATAGAATATGTAACACCTGTAGGCGACCAGCGGAACCGCAGCCGTTTAGGTGCTTGTAAGGGATGGGGCAGGAGGGTTGCAAAGCGAGCAAGATGTAACGGGGATAATTGCTTGTCACTCAGCAGCTTATGGCTTCTTGTAATCTCCACACAGTCGTAGCTGTGATCTAATGTACTGGATTCACTGGGACAGAAGTCCGGTACAAGAGTTTTGCTCCCTATCGGATGTCGGAAGAATATTTTCCATATATTTGCATGTCCGGAAGTACAAATAAATTGCCAAACCTAGATCAAGGTTATAGTTTAAATTATGTTATGTCAATAGCATTTTTCTATTAATATTTACAATATAGTATATTTGTATAACTGCATAATTAGTAATTTCCAGCAAATTCAGTTTTTTGAGTTGCTGACCTGTATATTTAAATTTTGTTGATGGCCATGTAACGAGTATAAAAATAAGAGAAAAAAAGTTCGGTTACTGTAGTATGTGATTGCAAAGGCTTATATTTAATGTGGAGTTTACGATATTATGATAGGAATGTGACAACTACAATTCATGTCATGATAATATCTACTCCGCTTATTTTTTTCCAAGACGTAAAGCTACTACAGGTAAGCAAAAAAGTTAATGGTATTTCGCGTCCCAGGATACATGTTCAGCTACAAAGTCCCTCTCAGTCGCCACGGCAGCTAGAGGTCGAATAATGTACAGGAGTGACAGGAACGAAATTTGGCTACAGAGAGGCATTATTTGTGTAGCCTCTACTATCGCAGACAACCTGGGTGACCAGAACTAATTTTTATTTTTTACATTAATATTTGCGATGCATCAAATCAAGGCTACAGCGATATTTGAGTGGGTTAATGCAAAATTTAATAACTGTATAATTTTAATAATTATATATATACCCGTGTGCTGAATAAAAATAAGCTATACATAAACTGTCATCATAGGCATCGAATTTTATTTTCCCGTAGATGGGAACAGAAATAAAAGGGAAGGGGGAGGACTGGTTGTAAATTATTCAAATTGTTGTAACCGGATCCATGTTTATTTTTATGTGTTAAAATAATATATACCAATGTGTGTTTTATGTTTGTGCGAGAAATTATTCGCAAATGTAATATTTATTTTCATTTATGCTAAGGTTTTAAACAAAACGAGCTGCAAATATTTAAGAGAATACAGTACTAAATTTTGCTTAAAAATGCAGTACGAAATATAAAAGCGTCCTAAAAATAGAACTTTCAGAACCAAGTATTTATAGCAATGTTTAAATAACCTAATAAATATACACCTTACAATAATATTACTTTTGAAAAAGAAATTATGTAAAAAGTTTATAATTATAATGCAAATTAAAAATTTAACTAGTGGCCTACCACCCGCGGGAGAGGTAAAGAGCCACGCCCCTGCTGGCTGTGAAAGGTGAGATGATTGCCTCTTTGCCCACTCCCCCCCCTCCCCAACAAATATCCAACACTTATAACTGTCATTGTGATTTTAATGAATTACGATAAAACCTAGAATGAACGAAGCAATACATCACTAACAATACGGTAGCAATCCGCCAGTCACAGATTCAGAGGTAAGTTTCAGGGGTGTTACTGTGTTGAGATAACAGTTGTGTATTTCACGTGACTAAGTTAGTGTTGGCGGGAAATTTTCTCTTTGTGATATGGGAATAAAATGAAAAACACGAATTCGGTATTTGGCTTTTGTGGCTTAAATCGACAGTTCTAGACGAGATATTTTTGTTGGACAGCAAAATCAACTATCAACAAACAAGCACTTTGGAGTGTTGAGATGTACAGCATACTTAACTTTAAATACAGTAAATGGATTTTGTTGAATAAAAATATTTTCGCTATAAAATACAATTACATCATTGATTACCACAATTTTCTAAGGTAAACTAGATGTTCCTTTTTCAGCTAGCCTTAATGAGCAAATTCTAATCACCTGTGTTGCTTTTTGACATACAAATCAAGTACTTTAATTAAATACATGGTAAAAGTTCAGTAAAGTGAGTCCCGGTATTCCGTATCTATATATTTTGTGTTTTAGGTACAACTCAGATGGAATGGATTTTATGCATCCACCCCGGTTAGTGATACACATTGTTACGCCCCGAAGCTCACACCTTCCACGAGTTACCGTTATGCGCAGGCCGGTGCTGCGGGAGGTTTGAAACCCCTCGCAACTCATCTCTACCAGGCGGTCAGCCGGTCGCTCCACTCTGCTCCTGGCTGGTTTCACAGCCCCTCCTCCCCCTGCGGGAGATGCCAACAAATGTAGCAGAGGTGCAAGAATATTATAGGAATTAGGACACTTGGCGCAGCTAGGGATTAAGCGAAATTTCTGTATGACGGTCTACGGCTCTAAAAATAGTGCAGCAGTAAAGAGGCCAGCAGTCTTTGGCGAAGGCCTTCTAGCTGACTTCGGGTGCGATGTCAATTGCGGTACGACTGCGGACGAGGTGTCCGTGGTGTGAATGGTCGAGAGGGCGTGAAACCCCACGAGTGAAGCCTACTGTGTGTGAGGGCGCACAAAATCGAGAACATTGCGAAATTGTGGGACTTGGACTAAACTGAGGTGGGACTGAATGTACATGTAATACGGATTTTGTTGTAAATATTGGAACTGTCAAATATGGATACACTATTTATAAAATGATTGAATATTATTTGATGGGCTGTCTATTAGGACTGATTTTTAATTATTTAATTTCATTAATCTCTTTGTAGAAATAATAAATTGTATTAACTGAAGTCATTAATTGTAAACCGTAAGTAATACCAATTTATTGTGAATTGCAGAATGCAGAATCGAGAGAACTTTGTTTGTAGTTCTTGTAAATAAAATTAGGAAATCATAATTAAATAATTTACTTATTAATAACTCCATCCCTTAACGAACCTAGTTTAGCCCACTGAATTTAGAGAGAGAAATTGTAACACTGGTGTCAGAATTTTTATGCATGCAGATTATTAAAAATAAAAGAAATAATTGCAATCAAGATTAGAGTAATATTTTACTGGTAGCATACTGTTGCAAATATAATAACAAATATAGTACTAGGCCCAAGCATTAGTAAGACATTTGTGAATGCAAACGACGAAAATGTCGGCCGAGATAGGAGCACTCCATGCTTTGATCAAAGGACTGTGTAGCCGAATTGCTAGCGTTAATGCAAATGTAAATATTTCAATAAATAGTTTTGTTGGTAGTATAAATGAAAATGTAAATAATTAAATAAATTGGATTTAGATAGTGCAAATGAAAATGAAATTAGCCAAATAATTAGTGTTAGTGAATCTGTAAATAGCAAAATTATTAGAGTTAGTGAATCTGAAAATAGCCAAATTATTAGTGTTAGTGAACTGGTAGACAAGAAATTAGATAGTGCAAACGAAAATGTGGATAGAAAAATTGACAGTGTTAGAAACAGTGTGAATGAGAATGTAAATAGGAAAATTCAAGATGTCACAGCCTGTTTAAAACCTATATAAAAGTATGAAAAATGTGAAGAAAATGCTAGACATGAAGCAGGAAAATGTTAGTTAAAAAGTGGACAGTGTGAGCGGGATGTAAAATAAGAGGCGAGCTCCCTCAAGAACGAATTGCAATAAATCTTACAGCAACAGGGAAGACGACATATGGGGTCGGAGAGAATTTGAGATTGTTCACCACCGAGATGACGAGTGCGGGTAGTGAGAAGAAGGTAGTCACAGCAATCTGAACTATCACAATGGAGGCGCAGCAGTTCTGCAGTATAGGTACGCCTCAGCCAGGGGCTGAGCCGTCACAATTAAGCCCCACCCCCCATGATGGACAGATGCCTTGGTGCGAATACCGGTAAAAGTTCGAGATAGTGGCCGCCCTGAATGGCTGGACTGAGGAGCAGTGAACGTACTACCTTGTGACTGTACTGACGGACCTGAATTGAGCAGACTGCAGTCGCTGCCCGAACGACATCTATTAGAATACCCCACGTTGATGTTGGCAATGGAACTGTGATTCGGCGACCGATACCTGTGACACGCCCACCCTGCCCAACTGCGAAGCCACATCCAAATATCAGGGTAACTAGTGCAGGAGCTGTGGTAGGATATCGTGAAGCTGACACACCTGTCTTTAGAGGGGTGCTCGGAGGAGGCACGAGAAGTCATCGCAGTCGACTTTTTCATGGATGCTATTACTGATACAGATGTGCACCAAGCTGTACGCCTGGCATCACAACACAGGATGCAGGATGCAGTGGCCCGATCACAGGAGTTAGAGTCAACGAATCAGGAGCCTATGTTCCGGTATACTTTACAGGCAGCCACCACGGGCAATGGCAACGCTGGATATAGCATCCTGGACGTCTTGAGAAGGATGGAGATCACAATAAAAGTCATGGATGCCAAAGGCTGTACCCGATATTTTCCAAAAGATATAGTCTCAAATCTAGATTTTTCGAGTGCTCCTTTCTCTCTTATTATTTAGTTTTGGTATGAAGTGTCCTTATACAACACACTTGATTTTGCGTTACGATTCCGCTCACGAAAATTGTCGTTCAAATTCATCCCCATTCTGTATGTATTTAAATTAAGTGTACAGAAATTAATAGATTGCTTTTCAGACAGCTCTAAAAAGACAAAAGGTCGATATTAATACAGATAAAGTAAAACCTGTGTATGTCTCACTTTGTCTCTCTCTCTCTCTCTCTCTCTCTCTCTCTCTCTCTCTCTCTCTCTCTCTCTATATATATATATATATATATATATATATATATATATATAAGGCCTCTCACTAACGTCACTAACTCA
Organism: Dryococelus australis; assembly: GCA_029891345.1. Lineage (NCBI taxonomy): Eukaryota > Metazoa > Arthropoda > Insecta > Phasmatodea > Phasmatidae > Dryococelus > Dryococelus australis. The sequence continues at coordinate 172,034,174 of CM056994.1, read as the reverse complement.
ATCTGGGACAAATTTTCAGTAAACACGAAAAACTGTTTTCAGGATTCTATGACAATGAGAAGCAGCACAAATGGCCCGGCCCTGTTAAGATTGCATTGCTGGTGAATTTGTACTAATCTGATATAAATATATCAAAGGAATTCTGTGATAAGTGAAAAAGAGTTATGGAGGTAGCTACTTTGGAAATGACATAATGGAGAAAGGAAGTTTTGGAATTACAGCATGTGGAGAAAGGTAATTTTGGAAGGATCACTCCAGTAAAGAATATGGTCGTGTCTCCCCCCCCCCCTCAAATTGTAAATGTATTGTAAAACATATGCAAAAAGAATTATCAGTTTTAAAAGGAAATGTTTATGAGCAACACAAAATATACTTAATGTTTAATGCAACATAATTATTATAATCTACAGAAAAACACTGAGTGTTACTAGAAATTATTAAGAGAAGGAGAATGCATTGAATTCTGGGAAACAAACACCTTAGAATTGAATGTGCTGATCTTAAGAAACACCAGCATGTTCACAATGCATACTTTCTTTGCCGTCCCAAGCTTCACTTTGTGTTGAATCTTCAATGTGATTAAAGAGGTTTTAGAAAAACAGGCAACGTCCGTCTTCAGCCTTCTTGTCGCCAAAATAACTGACTAGTAAGGTCTTCATGTCCGTAACTTTCGCTGGATTAAGTACCATACCTCTTGGCACAAGTTCAGTAGCGCAGTCAGCGAACCGTTACCTTCTCTTCAGCAGCGACTTACCCTGTACTATATTTTCATTATGGTGGGGTTCTCCAGTGACAATTACCATGACTGATGATGTCTTTTCAATAATGAATCTCTTGACTGATGCAAATTTGAAGTGACAAATAGCAGGTAACTTCAAAACTTGGCATGCATATTCTTTCCAGTTTTTATCAGATCACAATCTTCACCTAACTGTACGTCTGTCCAAATTTCTGAAACACATTCTCATATTGTATGAGATCGCAAATCACTGGTATATTTCTTATGACTTTCTCGATGTTACTAAAAACCCTATCTGAATGTAAAAAGAGTGTTCACGAACAGTAAAAATCACTTCGATATATTTCACGTTTCCTGGAGCTACTTTAGATAATAAATAACAGACCATGGTAATCATTTCAGAATTAAGGTTCTGCCCCTACACCCATCTGCGCAAAGCCTAATGGTAGAACAATGTGCCAAATCGGATTCAGTTAAGCGATTCCAAACAGTGGACGATATCTCGTTCGAACATTTCTTATATTTATGTTCCATCCATGTAAACAAGGTGACTCTATTCTTTGTCAACTGTGATTTAGAAGATCCCTGAACAATGGTGAAGAAGTAAGTGTACAACTGCCTGGAGTAATACGCTATTTGATCAGGAACTTTTGGGCTCACCAAATTCTTATCGCAATCAAACAAGAACTGAATCACTCCTGGTGGTTCTTCTTTCAGAATGCTTTAAAGTGCCTTTGCCCTTAATTAATGGGCTCTCGGCTCGATCAACAATTCATTTTTCTTGGTCATATCTGTCTCGCGTTTTACTCTTTCCTGGAGTGAAATGCATGTTGAACATGCATCTGTAACTGGGGAGACAAAACCCAGATTGTACTCTCTAACTATAATGTTCCCGAAGAAGGTTTTCTTTGCCTGCTGAGAGCTGGAGGTTGCCTTAGCATTATACATTATGTATAATTTACTAATTGACATTTCACCAGGTAAATAATGCCTAACAAGACTTTCCTCGGCAGTAATGGGTCTCTGTACATTTAAGAGATCCTACAAAGCGTTGTATTATTTTCCCTTGCTTTACATGCCTGTGTTGAATTCGTGAGCCTCCAAGTTTCTGGCATGGCATTTGTCCAGTTCGCAAATGGTTGCGTGTAATTCTCTGGTCCCTTTATTTGGATACATGCAAGATATTTAGAAATGCTGATTGGCATACCTGAACTCGGAATTTGTCTGCTATGTGTAACTTCACAAAAAAACTTGATACTTATACATTTATTATTACCTTTGCCAGAACCACGATGTCTCTTTGGTAAATTAACTGAAACGTGCTTCAAAATGAATGAGTATTGGTCTATTTTATTCCGTGAAGAGTATAAGATAGAGTAAAAAACCTGTACATCCTCCATCGTCAGTGTTTTGCATTTCAATGTTTTACCATTATGTTCGCATGCTGGGTATGCCGGTGGTTCCATGAGAGAATGCCTATAAACAGACACAGGACTGCACCCTACATCGCACTGCAATATTCATAGTGAACATGTATAAACATTACCTCATTGTAGCAACGCTCATACATACCTTGTCATTTTTTTAATTGTTTTATCCCATTTACTCGGATCTTCGTTTTATTGTCCTTGCCCTACAGGAGATGGTGTTGCAGTTCTTTCGAAATTCATCTCACATAAATGTCATTTTAATAACGCCAGGAACCACAATAACAACACAAAGCATTCAGCACGACAATGAGACATAGAAGATCACATTACTTTACTGCCATACTACACAACCATACTACACAATACTACACAAACCATCCGAGCAGCCATTCATTGGCTGCTCGGATATAGCAGGTTTTGGAATGATAAAGGCGATGGAGTTAGCGAGTTCTAGAATAAACACCGAATTTCAAAACCTTATTACAATGAGCGTGGACAGGGTTTGGTACAGCATCTTTACTTTATTCGATAACCTTGTTGTAGAACTACCAAATGCAGTAGGTAACTCAATTTAAAAAAAAATGGAATAGGAGGCCTCATAGATATATATGTGTGTGTATGTGTATATACCGAGAACAGTAAAAAAAAATATTCACCAAAGTTTTTGGGATACTTTTATGCCGAGAATTTTTATTGTATGCAAACAATAAATATACTTCAATAATTTTTTTAATCTGTTGTGTTTCATGCTTCTATAACAAATCTCCACATTATCCGCGATATACACTCTAATATTTATTTACAATTTGTTGAGTGAGCAAATTGTATATAAAAAGTCAACTGTTTCGATAAAGAAATTTCCATAAAATAATTTATTAAATTTTTCTTGAATTTGAAATGACAGCGTTTTCGTACACACTACTAGGCTATCCTTATTTCCTAACCCGTCTCGTAAGTATCTCTTAATAATAGGGTACTGTTTCCTTTTTAATTAATTTTCATAATAACACTTGCACATAAAACCACAACAGAGTCAAAAATGAAAAGTTATGCTGCCCTTGAATTATTCTTAAGATGTTATTATCCATTCCAAATAGTACAAATTTTCGTAATGGCAATTTCTGAGTAGACAAAAAATAAAAGCTAAATATGATTCAAAGGACTAGTCAACATATTTTAAAAAATTCGTGAGTCAATTTTACTTGTAATTTCCCATTTTTGATTAACATGAATAAACAATTGGGCAATATTTAATTACGATTACATATATGTTTCACTAATCATGGAAAAAGATATGTTGGGTTTCGAAATAATTGTCAAGATGTTCCCAATGCATTGACTATAATGGATTATAAATATTGTTTGTAAAAGATAATTTATGGAGGAAATGCGAAAATTCAAGATGGCAAGATTAATTTCCCGTTAAATTTCAAACTAGTCTTCTGATTTACTGTTGTATGCTGCCTCCACCTCACCACCCAACAAATAATTTTTTTACTTATTTGAAATACATAGTATAATTTAGTGGCTATGTTTTGCCTTTGCTTCTGGTCAAAGAGGCGACTGAACACATAACGTTTATATTGCAATCTTAAACAAGACAAAGTATATTATTTTGTGGAAATCATTATTATTTTTTTTAATTAAAAAATTGGCACAAGTAGGGGTGCGTCTATGTTTGATGACCAAACACAACAAAAGTGGCATAAAGTACAATTCAAAATTTTTGTGAGGGTTCTTTCCCCCACCACACACCATCTCCCCCCTGTAGTGTGTGTTGTGAAAGGCTTATGAGTTCCCTTCCCCCACCCTCTCCCTGGAGAGGGGTGCTGTGATTGGCTGTTGTCTGAGGGGGTACCATTTGGCTGACAAAATGCCCAAACGACAATTGTGGGGCATTATATCACACAGGTCTAACAATCTCGTTTCCCGGCATGTTTTCGGATTAACTGCCACCAGATTGGGAGCTGTAAAGACTGGTGCTCTGAATGGATTAGTCCTTGCACATAATGAGAGTAAGTGCACATTTGTATCCTTCAGCAGCCGATCCGCAAGTGAGGAGGTTCGAATAGTTGGTTAAGGTTATGAGCAGGGGTGAGGGAAGGAGGTAGTCCCTCGTTCGACACCCGAAGAGGGTAAATGTGTGTTATTTGATGTTTTTAGCTGCATAATACGTAACGACTAAGCAGTCAAGTACGCACAATGAATAAGTATTCACAATGAGTATTTTCATAACCAGCAATTCCACAATGACTCAGTATGTGTGTGCAATCAGTAAGTAATTACACACACTAAGGACAAACGGTATGAACATGTCTGATTCCTAGGACTACTCAAAGCGCACTGAACTGAGATTGGTAAAATCTTTAATCATAATCCACCCGCCATATTGGAATGCAGCCAAGCACGACATGCATTAATTTATTGTAATAATTTATTACATTCACTGATGCCCTCAAAATTAATTTTTTTCAAATATGCCTAAGTAATTTGTCGCTACGGATGAACTGCGTACCACACTTGTCACAACGTGCAACAAGGATTCTTGGTACAATCAAAGTGCTCATATCACAGTACATTGTGGCCGAAAGTAAATGTCATATCACAAAAGTGACACTGATGATGACCTAGTGATTCAGAAAAATACTCAGATGAACCTGTTGGAGATGTAGGTGCTGGAGCTAAAGAAGCAGGTAACACCGACAGTGATGTTCGAGGTACCTTAACCGAAAAGTTCGATGACTCCATTGAAGATTTCGTAGGCATAACAGGGGAAGAAGTCGTTTGTACTGTTGATTCTGTAGATTATTGTGCTGTGCCAGTGGTAGTAGATACTGGTAGTGATATATCCATCATAGCTGAGTAATTTGACAGTGCTGGTAAAAGAGGAGACATCTCACTCGAAGGAGGAATCGATTGTGAGAAACCTTTAGCAGGATAAATTCCTTACACATTAACATAACTAGCCATGGAATATATAGCGTAGAAGCTAGCCAGAACTAAGTATCTTTCACAGTGGCCATTGCCAAACTAAACCTCTCAGTTGACCGCCCTACAACTTATAATATACGAGTATGCAAGCCCTAAGATATGATACTCATTTTGAATAAATGGCATTGTATCATAACACATTTTGCTGACACCGACCAGCCAATCATAGAATTACCATGTGATTTGAGCTGGCCAAACATGTGAGAAGATGGTAGAGTGGGTTGTGGTGGTGTTGATGGGGGTTGTGAGGGTGATACTAGTGGTAATGATGGTGGTACTGTGGTTATGATGGTGTGACTTGTGGTAACGGTTGTGGTGGTTGTTGGCAGATTGGAATATTTCGGGCTCTTTGATTTGATGTGCGTGTGTCGCAAGTTAAAATAGATTCACCCTATTTTAAAATAAAATTTATATTCCTACCTCCAAAATCTGAAAAGTGTACATTTCATTTAATAATCTTGCTTTGAAAGTATATATCCTGGTATTTCGGTATATTTGATCATTTACTGGGTAAACTGTATTTGAACTTTACAGTAAAAGTACCTGGAATTACAGTAGGCTCCAACCACGCATCTTCATTGGTAGATGCATAACTTGGACTTTGTAATTAACAAACCAGTACCATGGGAGGCTACGACAATGCTTCACAATTGGTCGTCACTCGAAAAGGACTCTTCGTACAGGCCGTACACTCATACGGACAAGCATTATGAACATAGCTGAAAACTCTATCGCAGAAATGTCACTGGCCACAACCAGCTAGTAACGATGCAGTTTGCACCTTCATGGATGTCGACGTCAAAGACAGGCCTTCGTATACACATTTCTACTTCGCAGTATGGTAGCACTCTTAAAAACCCATATACTCGTTCGACAAAGAATAAAAAACAAAAATAATTAATTATTTATTGGTAAATAAATGTATAGCTATAACATTATGTTCTTATTATTTAATGCACGATTGTGTATAGTTATGGATATATAAATACGTACATATAAAGAATTTTCATTTTATATCATACATAATTTTGTATGTTTTTGGTTTATAAATAGGTTAACATAAAATTATTTGCTATTTTCATTATATATAAATAGGAAATATAATTAATGAAATATAAAATAAATTTGTATAAATTAGGAATATAAATAATTATGTTTACAATATTGTATATTCATGTATTATATAAGGTAGAAATAAATATAACTATGTAAAGAATGTATTTTATACCAGTATGTATTCTTCTTGGGCGAATGAGTATTTAAAGAAGGAATGCTCTTCAAGTGTATTGGCTACAGTATGCGCTTCTTGGTGCTGTGGCTGTCTCATGCGAGGGTTGCTCAGCATCGCACTGAGGCAAAGCGCAGAGTGACCTCGTTCAGCTGAGTCATGTTTTAAAAAACACATACAGGGGGATTGAGCGCGAGGTCAGGAAGGTACTGTATAAGCTCAGAGCGATGGAGGCTCTGCACGCCAACTTGCCTGCTGCTGCTAGAGGCTCTGTCCGATCACAACAAGACGAGAGGATTGCAGCCTGTGGTCCACCATCGACGCCCGACGAGCCCGCCGTTGAGAGAGCTACTGCGAGACTGCGATTGTAAAGAGGGTAGTTATCAAATATATGGTAGGGCGACTTAAGGCACGCTAGGGTGCGGGACTTGTGACAACATTAAGCTCCCTCTGAGCATTGTTCGCCTTATTAAAACAACTATGCTTTGAGATTGATTAAGGGCATGGGATGTTAACTGTCGAGATCTATCTGCTGCTTGTAGCTGGTTGTTTGTGGAGTCAGATAGTTGATTGAGATGCCTATTTGTGGTGGAACTGTAGAACTATAGTTTAATAAAATAGTCATTTGTATCCGAGTGCTCATCCTTTGAGCTACCCATGTTCCCCCTTGCTAATGCATGGCCTGCTCCCTCAGGCAAGGTCACAGCAAATGGTGGGGGTACTTGGCCCTCCCACCCTCTCATTAAAGTGAAACTAAATTAAAATTGCATAAATTAAGTAGAGAAATTCATAAAAACGTACAGCGCCTTTCACCTGCTTTCAGGTTTGAAATTCCCTCGAGTAGACTGGGTCAATGTATCCGACGTAGTAAATGTTTGAAAATATTTTTAAGCACTCATTCACAGCACTGCATGTTGTATCAATAAGCAGAATATCGCGGCCGCACCAGAGCAAGCAGGCAAGAACTGCCACATTGCGAAAAGCTGCCAGGCCAGACAGTCACCTAGATTATTCTATACAAAAGTGTGTGTGTGCTTTGCCTTATATAAATTAATGCGGCAATTGTGGGAAAAGTAAATAGTAAAAAGCTACCTTTATTGTTAAGTGTTGTATCACACATGTTACAGAAGGAATCTACAAACACATTACATTTCGGATAAACCCACCATCTCTCTTGCCAAAACAGGTAGGTATATTTTAAAATATGCTATTATTGACTTGACAGAAACACAAAAGAAATTTCAAAAGTAAAACACCACGAGTACAGAAAAATTCCAGCAACTCATAGTGTTGGCAGAAAAATTACTAACAAAGAACCCTGATATAGTAGAACAATTTGACACAACATCAAAACGATGCACACATAACCTCATTAGCAAAATCACACATAGCTGCCTTCTGCCAGCCACACCCCCACCCTCACACAAAAATACAGAACAGGACACATATTATTTAACACCAGTAAAAATCTACACAACAGAACACGGATACTCAAACTTAAACAAACTCACATATGAACACACATATTAGAATTCACCCTTAGCTTCTTCACTCCATACTCACGTAAACAACATGGCGAACCCACCACCGATTTGCATAATAGTACAACATCCCATGACAGTCAACAAATTTTCGGGAGATGATATTGACAAGTGGTCAGAATTCCTGGAACAATACAACCACACTGCCAAAAATAACAACTGGGATGATACAGAGAAATTACATAGACTGAAATAATATGTTACAGGTTTAGCTAAGTACACTTTGGAAAATTATTTACAAAATCATGTGGGCCAAGCCACTTGGAATGACACCATTTACAAAATGAGAAAAACATTCCTGACACCAGCAAACGAGGAATACTTTAATAATCTCCTTTACACAACAAAACAAAAGCTGCACAAAAGCACTCAAAAGCATATTGAAAATCTATTATTCTACAGGTGAAAATACAACCCTACAGTCACATACACAGAATGTATTTGTATAGTGTGGAGATCACTCCTCCCATCCATCACAGACAAGATATTAGGCCTTGAAAATGACACAATTGACGACCTCCTTACATGCAAACACACAAATGGAAGAGGTAAGCTTGTTTCGGTATAACCAAACAATTACAGGGCAACATAATCACGCAGAAATATATTCATTAAGGGCCGAAATGGTAAAACTGAAGGAGAAAATTGCAAACCTCACAGTTCAAAACCAAAATCCCTTTAACTATAGAAACCAACAAAGACAGCACAACACACAGACTCCTCAGTATGCAAAATACAATAAATACGGGTGTAACAAACAGTCAGTGGTAATTGTCAAAGAATAAATACAAGAGCCACCTAACTTTTACAGCACCCAACAAAATCCACAAAAGACTGTAAAAAACCGGTAACTTTCACAAAATGAACAACTTCTGGGATTTCCCTCACAAAACAGCAACATCCAAAATCATAACCAAACAACAACAAAGTACAGTTCAGAACCAAAATATAACTAACTAATACGCCTACATGAGGGGGCAATAAGCATCACCCCCACAGATCAATTAGGACATGAGGTGCATCAAACAAGGAATCACCGATACAGGCAGGCAGGATCCTTAAGTACCATAACAGAAAATCAAACCAAAGGACGTCACAACAGAAACATACCCTCCCAATTAATTCACACTAGTCATACAAGCATAACCAGAAAAATAATTGACAAGAGTAGCAAATATATTATGGCTAGGGAAATTGTGAAACCACAAGTAAAGGTAAGACAGGTCATTACCCATTGTGAGAAGCTCTTTAGTAAGAAGATACCAACACGGTGATATGCGGAAATTTCCAAATTCATCTCACGACCAGTAAATTTTCAACACTTTCAGGGACAGAAAATTCAAATTACTAAATAGCTTGCCAAATGTGATACCAATGAAACTAGGTCATTAGGTATCACCTTCATTGAACCAAAATTGCAGTTCATGGAACTAACAGGGGAATTCCGACACCACACACAAGGACACAACATCACGTTACCATAACACGGCGCACATGAAAGCAGAAACGGTAGATATCATGGAAGCAGCGAGGCAAACTGAGGTCGGGCCCACGAAATGCATCCACCAACATGACAGTAACATCAGCCCTTGCGTGGCCTTCATCATACTGCCATCGCTGGCAGGCATGACATGCGCCTTGTGTTTTTACCATGGTCATCGAGCCGTGGAATGACTGATTTTACCTAATAAAACACAGAATTTTAACGCAAATATAAATGAGAGATTTAAGAGATTGAAAAGACGTTTTGGCTTAGTGAAAGTAAAAACACGCATCCCGATAACAAGCACATACAACATACAACATGTCGGCAATAACACAAACACAGATAACAGTGGTGATGATAAGGAGAAACTGAGCCACCGATCCATTTGTCACAACACAAACAAACCCTGCTGACCAGCAAGGACGAATGTCGCATAAGCTGCATACAAATGTCAATGCCACTCGTCATTGTCCAGCCTGCAGGCAGGTCATATAACATGTTGCTCGACACAGGATGCTCGTGTTTCTGTATAGCCCCAACTCTTGTAAAAAACCATAACTGGCAACCAGTCACAGAACAATTTACATTAGTGGGGGCTAAAAAAGACATCGACCTACCTAAATACAAAACCAATTTGAACATTAATATAGTGGGGTCCAATTTCAATCAAGAATTGCTATTATTTGGTCATTTAAAATTAGTTATTATATTGGGAGTATATTTTATTAAAAGATATGACAGTGCCAGTACTGACCAAAGTTTTAATGTACGTACACTCTTATCACAATAAAAGAGTCATTGAAATACCAATAAACACTAAACAACTGTATTGTGAAATAAACAATTCCATCTTATACCATATTAAAAAGATTTAATCTTTAGACAGCCTGAGGGATACTGCTGTTCCAGTGAGAATAAATGAAAAACTATAATCATGCAAGAAAGAACAATTAAGAGAATTACTAGACACATACAAAGATCGTTTCGCAAGTAACATAACAGAACTAACAGAAACAGAAGATTATGAAATAAAATTAGAATTAATGACTAACAAACCTATTCATACTAGATTGTACTGAATAAAATCTGCAACTATGCGAACAAGTACTCGAACAGATCCAGCAGATGCTTGATGCACAGATCATCACCTCCTCCGAATCCCCTTATATAGCATCAAGCCCAGAAATAAAAAAATGCCAGAGTGTTATGAGAAATTTTTAACAACTTTAGGCTACATAACCAACATCTAAAAAAAAAAAAAAAAAAAAAACACTGTCAATACCCCATCCCCTGAATCAAAGATATAATTAATACACTGGAAAATCACAAGTATATTTCTTTTAAAGATATGTTTAGCAGTTTTAATGCTATCCCAGTCAATTAGCAAGATAGAGAAAAACTAGCATTTTATGATGGATAGAATAGGCTTATACAAGTACACCCATATGCCTATGGGGTTGGGCAGAAGCCCAAATTATTTTCAAAATTTTGTGGACATCATGCTTGGGTCACTGCGCTGGAACACAGCAGTTGCATATATTGATGACACCTTTATTATAGGAAACACTTTTCAGGAACACATGGACAACATTAGAAAAGTAATGGATAGATTACATAAATACAGCGTTAAAGTTAATGCTAATAAATGTCACTTCGCACAACAAGAATTCAAAATACTAGGGCACTATATAACACCAGAAGGGATACACACAGATCCCGAGAAAATCGAGACAATCATACAAAAGGTAAGCCCAAAGAAACATAAACATTTGTGTACATTTTTGGGATTAATATCATAGTTAAGAAGGTATATACTCAACTATACCAAGCTAGCCGAACCCCTTACAGACCTAATCAAAGAGTCAACTCTATTTCGATGGAAAGAAGAACACCAGATAGTGTTCGAAAATCTTAAAACAGCCCTATCAAACCTGCCCATACTAGCAAAACTTCAAGAAAACCTACATACAATACTAGCCTGCGATGTGTCTCTGACAGTGAGAGGCACCATCCTTATGCAAGAAATACCAGGTAGCAATGACCACAATATTATCGAGTTCGCATCGATGAAACTTTCGTTGAATGAAAAGAAATGGTCGGCGACAGAATGTGAGCTGTCAGCAATTAAATATTTTGTCATATACTTCAAACAATACTTATTTGGATAAAAATTCACAATCAAGGGAGAATACGCCAGCCTTCGGTACTAAAAGACAATGGCCGAACACAACAACCAAATTATAAAAATAACAATAGTGCTGAGTACGAATTTGAACCAAAGATAATTAAAGGAAATTTCAACACATTAGCGGAGGCTATGAGTCGAATTCCAATAAGGTGTAAGGCTGTGTTAACACATATTCAATTACTGAATCAATATTACACCATAAAAAAGAATACACTTACTGTGCTTAATTTTATAAAGCTCTCGTGGAAACATTGTTACAAAATCTGCACAAGGACGACGAAATCAAAAACAATATAGCTAAATGTGTCACCAATAATTGGTGCGAGATAAAAAACCTAATGAAACCAGAAATCGCTACAACCGACAAAGCCAGCATAGCGAAGATAATCATAAACCAGGAATATTTACCCCTAGAAACAATTGCTAAAATCACGACTGCCATCTACCAAGTAAACATTGAAATCAAGATGGAAGAACACTCAAATAAAATTAAATCGACATGTTTCGACCCTCGTTTAAATTGCAAAATTATAATTTCTATAAACCACTCCAAAACACACTACCTCGCCATTTATATTCATGACCAAGAATATATCAAGGTCGAAGATGACACACACTTATTCCTGACACCCATTACACAAGTACAATAATCGACATTTTTAAAAGAATATGCAAATGACCCTCACATCACACAACTTAAAACCACCACCCCCCTCCCATAACCACAAAATGCAAATTCAAAATACATACTACTAGCAAAGTGGTATGGCATCACCACAAATGGCGAAATATATTACAAAGTTCACACTCCCAATGGGGAAAAACTTTTAACTGTAGTACTGCAGTACCAAGTACCAGAAATTATTATGACATACCACAACATGTTATTAGGTGGAGGGTATTTCAGCCAGTTTAAACATTACAAAAAAATTAAAAATCAATACCATTGTGATGAAATGGCTAAGGGTGTTAAAATCCATATTAAAAACATCGCTACTTCCCAAAATGTCAAGCACAGTAACCTGAAACCCATAGGCTTTATTGAAGCCCCTCCAGTATTCAATTTTTGTAGCTTCGATGCCAAAGGCCCGCTGCAAACAGAGGTATCTGGAAATAAATACATCCCAGTGATGACAGAGTTTTTCATGCAATATTTGGTAACCAAACCGGTAAAAACAATATATGCTAAATTAGTGCTAATTTTTTTAAGGATGTAATTCTATGTTATGGATGTCCCAAATCCATTTTAACTAATTGGGGCACATCATTTAACAATGAGCTTATCGCTGAGATATTACAAACATTGCAAATAAAGAAATTGCAAATGGCAGCGTATGAAACGGGCTGGCCGAACAGGTTTATATGCATGTGAAGAGACCATTCCCCTGGCCTACACTATACCGCTGCACCAACCTGCCGCTCCCAGCAACGTTGATGTGTGGTATCACCAGGCCTGTACCACCAGGAACTATACTGTCTGCAAAAACACACAGCATTTGCACCAATTTTTCAGCGAAACAACACAAAATATTGTACAAGTATTTATGTCCGAAGTGTCCTTGTCAAATAAAAGAAAACTAGGTATTACCTTGCTTGGAGATGTCGCAACATGGTGTTGCGAAATTCTCACAACCTGTCACCTAAAATCCCTCCTCACTAATGATGAATCATTAGCTTTACAGTAAAACAAGTTTGAAAATATTGTTATCCCATCTAACATACACCCTTAATATTATGATACATAGAATTTCACAAATAATGGATCAAGTAAAAAATTATATGAATTATCTTAGTAGCAACATAGGGACGATGTCACATCAATTGAATAATCAAAGTAGAGAAACAGAGTCATCGTTAATTCAATTTCAATTACTCTTTAGTATGGCGCTGGAAATTATAAATAGTGTTGTTAACAAATTAAGACTTAGCACGTATATACAGAAATGTCAACAGAAATTCTTGCCACTGGAAGCAGTGTCGAAAGAAATATTAAAGTCAGACTTTCTTAATTTACAGGAGCAAATCTACACCCTAGGTTTAGAATTAAGTATCCCAATGAAAGTTATGTTAAAATATTACACATCACCTTTAACTGAATACATGCTATCGCCTACACGAATGATAATAAAAAAACAGGTCCCTTAGGAAAATATTAAAAGCATGTGGCAATTATTTCGTTCTACGAACATCCCTTGCCAATATAATAATGAGACATGCATTGTAGGAACCCCTTTCCAACAAAAGAGCAATTGACATTAATGTGCAAGAAACTAGGAAACTTTACGATACACCAGAATAAAACAAGGCCATCTACTTCTTCTCTAAACAATTAGTTGACAATCCACAATCAAATTGTTTGAAGGCTGCAATATATCTTAATGATCTTAAAAGTTTGATCCAACGATGTAAATTTCAATTCGAGCCAGGAAATTCACTATTTGTCCACGTGATTGAACCCCACCACTATGTGATAGCAAATTTTCCTGGCGAACTGGTACTTAGATATAACAACAAGTCGGTCAGTAAAGCAATCCACAATCCTAATGTAGGGACTACAGAAATTCATGTACTGTGTGACTGTGAAATTAACTCAAAATAACTATCATTAAAGCCACTCACATTTGTGATATTGACAGCCCTATATTAGGAATTTCACAAATGATCTTGCGAGTACAATGGTTATATAACAACGATTCTTAGGCACAGTAGTTGAAAGCAAGCAAATGTGTTTCTTCTTATTAGGTAAATTATACTGTTAATAATATGTGGCAGATCACTAATACCGACCTCCCCATTATGACGTGCTCTGAGACTAGGTCTGCATTTCTCCAGACATATGTATTCTCTGTCCTATCTCAGGAACACTACAATTAGATCAGTTTTTCGACTTTTACCATTCTAACAATACTGTTAGCAGGTATATACTGAAAGCTGATTAAAATTGCAATATTGATGAATAATGTGACACAAGCAGTGCAACTGTAACTTTTTAGGCTGTTCCACACAAATGCAAGCAGCTTAGTGATAGCAGTGGACTCTTCCACCTTGTAATTAAGAAAGCGAGGAAAATTTCATGTCACTATTCACGAAGAATAATTGACTGAGCTCACAGTTACATATGTAAAGTTAATGTTTCTTGTGTAATGAGTATTTGGCATTTTTTTTATAAACTATATTAAATTTGTATATCTGTAAATTAAAGAGATATATATAAATAATGTTAATTTTAAAGGATTATTTAATATTTAATGTTTAAGATGAGGGTGTTTTACAAATATTGCACTTAGTAATTCACATACACTTACTTATCTCATTGGGAATTGAAACAAAGAATATGTTTGTATAACTGTATATGGCTGTGTTTAGGTTGAAGTAATAACTAAATCAGTATGTATGGTTGAATTTTAACTTTTTTCGAAATATATAATTATAGTTACATTTAAACAACACTAACCTCCTTGTGAAATGAAAGAACGTTTAGTTGTGTAAATACTTGCTATGCAGGTAAGATCGAAGTTTCCTAAACGATCGAATCAACTGTTAAAATGAGCAGATCTTAACAAACATTCTTTAATTATGAAGCTTCTATGTAATAAACATTTTTTGATTGTCATATGTAGTATGGGATAGCACAATTTGAGTGCAATGTGTGTTTTATTTGGATCTTAATTTGGTTTTAAATGATATTATATAGTAATTTAGAAAGATGAATCTTGTTATATCATTACACTTTAATTAAATATGTGTGATAATGTGTACTGGAAGACAGGTGATGGAGATTTGTTCATGTGTGTTGTATAAAATATTGATATATTTGTCAAGTATTTAATTTTGCTTGTAAAGTTTCATGTTAAGGGTTTTGCAGTTGGGTGTTATGTTGATAGTTTTATAGTTTGAAGTAGTTTCATAATATGATCGTGTCTGTTTTTGTATGTTTTGTTCATTTGAGTTGTATGATAGTTGGTATAGTTGGTAAAGTTAAGTATTTCGTTTTGCTTATAAAGTTTGCTGGTTTGGGGTTTTGCAATTGTCTGTTATGGTATGAGTAAATGAGTTGAGTGAGTGTGTGTATGTGTGTGTGTTAGGTGTGGGTGTGTGTTTGTGCGCATGGGTATATGTTTTGTTATTACATGGAGAAGTTTTCTTTCAGAGAAACACATTTGAAATATTCTTTTTGTGGATGTTGGTATATGATGAAGCCACATACATGATTGTTTTACCTGTTAGGGTTTGTTGACCTAACAAGAATAAAGAAGGATGTGCTCTCGCTTGAAAATACCCTATGCACCTCACGTTTATGGTTAGGTTTTAGTCTTAAGCTGTTTTTAATCGGGAGCATACATATGCCTCTCCACTAATGTGCATACTTGATAAGTGTCTATAGTGAATGCTAGCATATTGTAAGTATAATATTTTCCCCCAATAACTATAATACTAATTACGAATTCTAAAACAAATGATAAGGTATATGACTGTTGATGGTTGGCTGTTTTGCTAAGAGGACAAATTACATTGGTGAATGTTTAGATGTAATTTATTCATGTATAGACATTCAATATTCGTTGAATGTTTATATATATGGATTTGCACGATTACATTAATTACACGAATATTTCATTACCCAATTACATAATATAACTGCATTACCTCCACCATTATTTACCTTCAACATTTGACATCGAACATGTAACATGTTAGTTAAGCAGAAGACACAGATCAGTTAATACGATAAAACATATATAGTAAGTAAATTTGTGAGAATGCATTTCCCAGAATTTTTTAAAATATTAAGTGAGTCGCCTGGGAATCGAATATGGCAATCAAAAATATCATTACATTAATTGCTTTTAGCAGGAATACACAGCAAAAATAAATTTTTATAAATTCACAATAAAAATAAAAATAAGTGTGATAGACAAAAATCGAACGCAAATGCGAAAAAAGAATTGAATTAATTGCTCTTAGCAGAAATGTAAATCAAAACTATTTATTTTTCTGAAATTTGGATAAAAAATAATATTAGGTGCTTTGACCAAGACTCTAACTTGGAAATCCGAAATTAACATTACATTGACCTAGTACCAAGCCAAATCACAAATAACATTTGGTTAAAATCTGAAATGAAATATTATTACATGGGTAATTATCTTTGATGAGTTTATGCTTAACAATGCTTACAAAGATGTTGATGTTGTGTTTGACCTTGCAATTTTGTTTGTTGTTGGGGTTGATGTGTGTTTTATAAATATTATTACTATAGAATCAACTGTTCGGAAATTATGAGTAACTATGCTTATAAAAGTGCTTATTTTCACAACTGACTTTGTCAGAAAAGGTTTACGACCTAAATAACGCTACCATCACGTTGGATATTGGGAATGATGCCTATGTCATGAATGTTATCCCTTTAGCTCCAATGGTTCGGAAATTAGGATTACATTTATAAAATGGTTAAAAAAAATAATTTACCTTGATAGAATGGTTTTAGGGTCTAATAGACCTTCGTATTATGGCGTATGTTGGTTATGGTGAATATGTTATGAATTTTATGATCATAGCAATAATGGTTAAGAAATTATGACTACATTTATAAAAGGGCTTAACTCAAAATTGACCTTTGCCAGAAAGTGTTTAGGAGATAAATGATGTGTTGTATGCTATTCGACGTGTTGTACTTGATGTTCGGAGTTGTTTTTAATAATTTAAAAATAAAATAAGATTGCTTCTATGCGTACTAAAATTCAAGATGGCGATGGTTACGGTTATATAATAATTTTCCGATGATATAATATTAACTCTTTAAAAATACGAATCTTAAGAAATGCTTCTCGATACACTTATTTGTTAAATATTAATAAATAAATTGAATTTAAAGTCATAAGAGTTCGTAGACATGTCTGTCCATACATGTATGTTTGACAATTTTAAGTTTCATATATATATAATAACATACATACATCACTATTTTTTATATAATTAGGCTTTTTCAATTATTATAACTCCATTTTGAATGTGCGAGTTCGTAGATGTTTAATTTTTTATACCTTATTAAAAATTATATTTCGACTTATTCCTTGGTGGCTCAGATGGAAGTAGCAT
Organism: Dryococelus australis; assembly: GCA_029891345.1. Lineage (NCBI taxonomy): Eukaryota > Metazoa > Arthropoda > Insecta > Phasmatodea > Phasmatidae > Dryococelus > Dryococelus australis. Next base: position 172,016,472 of record CM056994.1, on the reverse strand, counting down.
CAAGTTATCTAACCAAGGTTCTCTGGTTCAAGTCCAGCAGAAGGTAAAGTTTTTTTATAGAGTACTAATGCATTACATATATGATGGAGAGTATTGTCTTAATCTTTCATCCGATCTTAGAGCTCGTAGTAACAGATAATAGCATTAAGTAACCTTGGCAGTGGCGGGCGAGTGACTCGTGTGCTCTCTAGCAGGCGATGGAAGAAATCAATGTAATCGATTCATCGAGCTTGCATGCTACCTAGTGACAGATGATGGTATCAAGATACATAAGCACTCCTGGTGGTCAACTCTGCAACTAAGATGATGGCCGATGGCTACAGCAGTGTTGTCTAACAAGCAAGTTTGGAACTGAACACAGCCTACCTAGCTGTGAAGAAGTGTATGGTGGAGAGGGTTGGGAGAGGGGTTAAGCAATCACAGGACAGCAGAGGGGAGGGTGGTTAATAGTCTACCAGGTATCCAGAATAAATAACTGGAGGAGAAGGGAGCCTATAATCTCGCAGAAGGGGCCGAATTAATTTTGGAATTAATAACAATACAGCTTTAAAATGGGTGGGGAGGAGGGAGATGTAGGCAGGTGGAGCAGATTGTGGAGCGATTGTGGAGCAGATTGCGATGCTAGGTTAATTTTAAGGGACTACGATTGGGTTATCATTGCAAGATTGTCCAGGACATCGTTCCTCCACAATTACATCCACATTTTCTCCCGTCTAGTGGGTCAGAAACTACTCATATGCACATAAAGTATTCAACTATCGGTTATCGAGAGCACGCAGATAGAATTAATGTACGTTTGGGATGATGGCTAATAATAAACGTATATTCCATATGCCCATAAATGCAAATAAAGACTTTTCTCAGCAATTAATTCCTGTATTATGTGTTTTAGATTATTTTTTTCATAGTGCGGGACAGATGTCCCTTTGATGACACATCGAGAAAGTATTGTACCACGGAAAAGTCATTCTGGACCATCTGTGGGAGATACATTTGTACAGTATTGTTACACACTGGTGATGCCTAGGAAGGGGAGGAGAGCGTATCTAAGGTGGTGAGGGATGGAGGTCATAGCAACAAAAATAAATAAAAATAAACCAAATGTTATTTCTAATCTAATCACTCTGCTATTATCCGCATCAGTAAGATAACTATCTCCACTTTTACTCTTTTTATTTAAGAGTGAGCACAATATTTAGTGTCTATTTTAACTTCAATTATCGTCCTAAAAATATTTCTGTGGGCTATAGCCAATTAACTAATACTCATTATTAGCACGAGTTCCGTCTGTTTCCTACATATACAATGTTCTTCAATCACGCATTTAGTTCAATAGTCCAGTCAGCCAGCCACGTCCATCAAAACATTGTCACTCGCAGTCACCTACTTTTTTTCCAGCTGGTTACTTCTCCCGCTGCTCGTCTACTTTCGCTCGGAAATTAGCCACGCATTCATGCATCAACTCCAACTCAGACTCCCGACCCGGATGCCTATCACATTTATATACTGTTGAGGTGACCATCTGGGTGGTTCAACGCACTCCGAGACGCGCTGAGAGTACGAGGTCAGTAATCCAGATCATACCTCAGATATCGGCAGAAAACAATGCGACCAGAGACAGCGGTGCGCATCTGTAATTCGATACCCATTATTGCCTCCCGCCGCCGTTATCACATTACAACCCTCTTTCCGTCTCGCGACTCGCGGCAGGCGAATAGACGAGCACACACAAGTACTTTTTGCACGAAGGTGCATTGCCGTGGCAGGACGTACTGATATCAACCTGTGAATAATACGTTTTAAACAAATGCTGCATGGGGAGCGAGTACCTTTTACCCCATACATGTATTTAAAATGGGAAAACAGCTTTTATTCAGGTAGAGTTATTACAAAAAATACTTGCAGTATCAACTTGAAATTTTCGCACATTATTTTGCATACCTCCCTGCGCCTTCCCAAACAAAATAATTTAAATACCTCTGTTTATTCGCAATAAAATAAATTCTGAAGGTCGAGTAATATTTTCGTTTTCAAAAAATTTACAAAAAACATTTTTTGTGATAAAATGAAACTTATTTTAATGACAGTTGTAATACAGGCTCATATAGTAATAAGAAATATTTGCGCCAAGCTACAAGTCCGTAGCTCAAATAGATTTTAAGAAAAATGTACCTTTACACAAAAAACAGCACTTTTGAAAAATATGTTTCTAAAGTTGATGGCACGCCTTTCTCATTTCAAAATCCTCATGGACAGTAACTTTCGCTGTCTTCTATCTTCCTTTTCCCTAGTCTCCTTCTCACTCCCTTCTTTTTATTTTCTTCTTGGACTTCTTTTTCAGCCTTTTTGCTCCTCTCTGCATCTATTGCTTTGAGACTTGCCATCATAAATTTCCCTGGTTTGATCTACATTCTCTCAAGAACATTGGTTTTGGCAACAGACCTTAACTGAGACAAACCACTTCATCAGTAACACTAAGTTTCAGGGTCTAGAGCCCAATGTACGCTTTATTTGGAAGTCTTTGCCGTTCTGTGCTGTTGAAACTCTCATTGGGATTTTGAGTTTTTGCCAGTGAAGACGCCACTTCAATAGGTATATTTTGGACAAGTCATTGAAAACTGGTTTTATAGGAGCCATAACTGCTTCTGGTAGTGAATTCTGGTGTCTATATTCATTATATTGGTATTTGCTTTAGCCTGGTTGCATTTGCACCAAGTATTGTCACCAGATGGAGAAAGGAAATGCTGATGGTTTGCATCTGTTGATATCATATGAAAATAAGTTGGTCAAATAGATTTCCTCATATCTTCTACATTAGTCAAATTTCCTTATGGACTGGCCATTATAACGCTGCAATTGGTCTATTTCAGCATCAGTGAGTATTCATTTTCCTCCAAGCCCTTTACCATCACTAAGTTTGTGTCCTTTCATGTCCGTTTTCAATCGTCTAAGTCGAGTGCCAACAGGTTTTTGCACATGTCAAACACATTTAAGCTTGGTAATGTCAACATTATTGCCATAAGGCTTGTTTTCTAGAACAGCAGCAAAACCTTTGGAATCTCCATCTCCTAAATACTGGACATTATGCAGGCCAAGTTTCTGTTCAAATCGACCACACAGAGCACTGGCTCAAGCAACCTCCATACCACCATTTCACCCTCGTAATTTGCTGCACATAATTTTTTATGATCTTCCATATTCTGAGGAATTAGTACATTTATTTTATGAACACAGTCTGTACGCGATTTGGATAAGCATTCAAAATCTAATACTTTGCCAGTGTCAAATGAGGTAACAGTCACCACTCCATTCATAGATACGTGTTTCCGTTTTTGCCATGTACCATCAAAATCAGCAGCCACGTCTAATCTTCCTTCGTTTTCAAGTACAATCTCTTTTACTGCATGTATCATAGATGCTTCACATACTTCAGTAACAGCTGTAAGAAGCTTTGCGTTGTATTTTTCAAATTTTGTGTTTGGTGGCGACGAATTCATTACCATTGAAAAAAAATTTCCCATATGCCTTACCCCTGCCAATGGAACGAAGCGCACATGCATATCGTATATTTTCTTCATACATTATTTTAATGCACTTTGAACTCATTTCTTAACCATTTTCGTCACAAAAACTACACTTTATTACAATTCGATGAGTCAAACCACATCTGAACTGTTCGAGTGTCAGCACACGGCTATTTTCACTGGTACAAAATTTACACTTTGCTATTGAATGTACTAACCTAGAAATATGTTCTAAATAAAAAATTACATTCATGCCAGTCTCTTCATCAAAGTCTTTTGGAATTTTAGCATGATTCAGATTTTTAGAACTAGAAGATGTATTGGGGCTTACTTTCATAGAGTTTGAACTTGTTAATGTGGAACACCTATTATTATATTTATGTTCATTAGCATGTCGATTCCCTCAGAAAGTCCGTTTTGGAATGAATTTCTTTATCCTTGCCAGATTTGTTACCAGGTACAATATGCACAATGTATAGTCCTACTAACCAATCAGCACAATATATTATTCATAAAATAAAATATAACTCACGAATGTTACACAAACGTAACCAAATACAACAATGAATTAATTTGTTGTTTATAGAAACAAAAAAAAACATGTTTTGAAGTGCTACCAACTTAGAATAAGTATTGGTTAGTGCATTGCCAACGTATAAATATTACCAAATTAGGAATAATACCAACTTAGTAATATAGATTATTGGAATAGGCAGGTGGAACATAAACCAGCAGTATTGGCAAAGATTTTGATGGACCGGAAGATAAAAAATGGGGGTGGGGCAATGAGGGGTAAAATTCAGTCCGAAATATGGTGGCCGCGTATTTAAAGTAATGTCAGATTTTTTGAGAGATCAGTTTTCTTTGTCCGCCATACACCAGTTATCACATGAACATTACCTGAGCTGCGCAGTTGCCATATTGAAACTGAAAATATTCTCGCCTTCATCCCACTCCCACCCCTTCCCCTCTTGGTTTACGCCCCAAATATCTATTGACTTATCCCTGTTTGAAACTAAGGATCAGTGCTGATTTACAGACTAAAAAAATTATTGTAGGGTTGTATTCCTTCACTATCTAAAAAAAAAAAAGAAAAAATATAAGGGCTCAATTCAATTCAATTTTTGGCCAATATGTAGGTTGCAAAGTGTCAAGTGTTATACGTTATTTTAAACAGCATGAATGGTAATTTTAAAAAAAAATTAAGATAAAAAATTGATTTTTTGGAACAAAAAAGGTACTCGCTCCCCTTTACGGTGAAATATGAATACATTACTGGCCCAACATTTTATTTCTTTCCATTATTTTGACCTTTATTACCAAATAATTCCACTAGTTCTTCACAACACAACTTCTTCACTATCCTATTCCTGTCGTCCCCGCATTCTAGGTTCCAGATCGCAAGTGTTTTCTAATTCTCGTATATTAGCCTGTCAATATCAATACGTTCCGAATCCAGCATGTGACGTCTATGCACTACGACAAAGTGCGTAACTGTGCGCCATTCTACGTTGGTACTCAGCGCGCGTCATCGTGCTTAGTCGGGAAACCTGCATCGCGCGTTATGGTCGCGTTGCGTACCTCTCAGCGCGCGTCAATCGTGCGTTAGTACGGAAACCTGGCATCGCGCGTTATGGTCGGCGTTGCGTACCTCTCAGCGCGCGTCAATCGTGCGTTAGTACGGGAAACCTGGCATCGCGCGTTATGGTCGGCGTTGCGTACCTCTCAGCGCGCGTCAATCGTGCGTTAGTACGGGAAACCTGGCATCGCGCGTTGTGGTCGGCGTTGCGTACCTCTCAGCGCGCGTCAATCGTGCGTTAGTACGGGAAACCTGGCATCGCGCGTTATGGTCGGCGTTGACCAAAACCACGCATTGCCAAATGTACGCTCCTCTCACGGACTTCTTGGTATGTCACTAACACACCTTGTTGATCGCGTGTCAGCTAACGCAGCATGTGTAGGCCTGATGCCTGCCTGATGCCTGCCTTCTAGTTTTTCCCGCTCAAGCCACCGTCTGTAATTCAGTTGGGTTATAGTAATACCCTTTCGTCTTTAGGTCTCAAATAATCTGTGTACTAGTAAAATGATACAAGCATTTAATATAGAACATTTTAGAGCTCGCTATTTAATTTGAAATTTTCACTACGTCAACATTACTGTGGTGTTTCTGTACGGAAACTGCCTGTAATACTACCAGATCTATGGCTTGAACAAAGTGTCTTCACTATTTTACTAAAACCACTTTAAATTCTAAGAGTTCCATGAAAAAATACTTGGCATATAACTACAAATTTACTATAAGTTATTAATTACGAAATGGATTTACTTAATCTCCATGGATCCAAAGAAACAAAATATTATATTCACAGGTCGAAAAACCATTTGTCATCGATCAACCGAAGATAAATAAGTGAAATCCGTCACTTTTCACTTCACGGTGACATGTTACAAAAAATACGACAATCATTTTAAATAACGGAAGGTAAAATAAATTATATTTATGGAAATGGAAACAAAACAAATATTTGCATAAATCGTGTTTTTTGTTGACTTTAAATTGAGGTCACATCCGTTCCATTTTATTTTATTGAATTAGTAATTACGATTTTTTTTTCGTTGTTAAAATTAACAATAGTTTTGAATATTCAGATGTGAGAATATGTTGGAAATTTAATAGACATTTCTTGGCAGGTGAACTTTCTAAACCAGTGAGCGGTATGTATGCCAAAAAAGGATTGTATTAGAGTGCAGTAAAATTTCTGCTAAAATATCAATTTAATAACGTGTATTACATAAATACAAAACAAAAAAGGAAAAAATCTATGAAATATTTCATGAGACATACCTGACTATGTGCGTAAATGTGTGATCATGTACATATATAGATGCATAAATATGGACTTTCTTTGTATCGGGTGCAGTTAAAGCTGCTAGAACGGGAAATATTTAACTGAAGCTGGGAAGAATCATTAATCAATAGAGTCAAGCCAGATATCATTCCAATAGGGATATTTTATGTGCATGGAACGTCCGCGGAGTTATCTCTGTTCGATGACGAGGGCGGATGCTGAAAAGACTGAAGTAATTGGTAGAAGGAGGCGAAGGGAAAGGGATCAAGAGACACTAGCTTCGCGCATCGATAACGTCCATTCGTTCGAGGAATAATTCATCCGAGCAGCCAGCTCAGGATAGGGGGCGTTGGAGTAGCGAAGAGTACAGCTATTGCTTCTGGAGGCGGGGAATTCCGACAGAAAAAAATGTTCAAACATTGGCATAGCCTTTCTATTATGCGACTAGGTTCTCTGGCTATAGTTCTCTTATAGAGCTGCAGTAATACACATTGGTTGTTTGAAAGATGTCAAACAAATTCCTACTGCAATTCGTAATAAACAAATATAAATATTTTATACGCATGCTCATATATTTGGTAGATTGACATACTTTCAATTATTATCCTTCACTGAGGTAATATTTTGAAAAAAAAAAAAAAAAAAAAAAAAAAAAGTAGAGTAGTAATAATTATTCCGAAAACCTTGTGATTAATTTATGAATGGCCAAGTGTTTTAATGCTCAATAGTATCAAAGCTACAAGTATTCGCAGAACAGAAAATCTTCAACCTGTCAATTTTAAATGCTGAGGTTACGTTTGGGAAAAAAATTCTTATTCTATTAAGTCGTCGTATTACATCTGTTTCTATTAATAGGCTGTTCACTTTTAAGAAAGGACGTTTCAAACGAACCGTAAATAAATATGACTGACCGTCAAGTGGACAGATGCATAGTGCAGACTGGCAAGCATGATCGCACCGCAGTGAGATGATAGTTAATTATGATCAATAGTTCTACTTATTGACGTTGCATTGCGAATGTGAAGTTTGAATTCAGAGCTAATCACGTGCGATTTTTCTGCCTTTTTAATATTAGAGTACGAAACGGTATATAAGTAGAACATTTAAATTCCAAACATGTTCATAATGTTCTCAGGCAAACGATTAACGTTACTTTAAAACCAATTGGCACCTTTACAAAAAAATTATTGGAAACTAGCTGCTAAATCCACTCTAGATAACATTACAAAACAGTTATTTGTAAACTTTGCGAAAAAAAAAAACTTGAAACGTATCCACGATATATTCAGTATTTGTACAAAAATTAATGTACACTATAAAAAAATCCGTGTAATTTTGACAGGATGATAGTAGCAGCAAAAATTGTAATTTAGTGAGGAGGTAAAGTTACTTAACGTCCTATTCATCGTTTCACACATTACGGATGGTACAAAGACAAGAAAATAATTACAAAAAAAAAATGTCCCATTTTTTTCTGAAAATTTGCGCTCACGGTTGTGTATGTTGAACCAATACAGAAATTTAACCACTCGTACTGGATGCTTGTAATGTCACGTAACATTGTAGGTTTATTTATGTTGACATACATTACAATAACAATTACCTAACATATATATTTATACACAGAGAGTATATGGCAGCAAAATTGCCACTCAGTGAGAATGTAAATGTTCACAATGTAATGCATGTTGTTTAAAACAGTAATAGGACTGCAACGACGGGTGCACAGCGTCAAAACTTCAGCACAATATAGTGGTGAATTTACACACAAATATATGTAATTGAAAACGATAACATACTAAAATTGTAAGTGCAAAGTTGCCGTCTATTCACAAAAAATCTGAGTTATATCAATCTACTGTGTCGTTGCGATTTCAGACTGATTGTTATAGTTGTTTCATACATCAGTGCTATAAAACTACATAAACTGTACGGTCATAGTTTCTCCTTATTTAAAGAGCTATTATAACTTGTGTTTATACAGGAACACATCTTGGTCTTGTTAAACACAGCCGGGCTAGTATTTTTTTTTTTGGTAAACGACAGAATAAAAATACACCATTAGTGATAAAACATGTATTATAATTGTCATTAGTATGATTTGGGGAAGTCTGGCATAACGGCGTGTGTTGTTGATCCTGAACCCCTAAAAACCTTTTTTTTAATCTCATAATCCCTAAAAAAAAACCACAGAAATCCAAAAAATTCCAAAAAAAACTTTAAAAGCCTGTAGAAAAATGCATATTACTAAATATTATTTTGAATTATTAAAAATTATTTAAAAATGACTCCTAGAAATTATTTAAAAACCCTCCAAATTCAATTTCGGTCAAATTAAGTCATTTGAGTTCTTTCTTAGGACAGACAGAGCAGTGGCGGCCATATTGGTTTTACAGGTATAGGATATGCCAAATCGATACAAAGGACCCATGATAGGAGTCAAACCTAACCATCAGCTATCTTCGCTGTCAGCCATCTTGCATTAATTTTGGACCATATTACTTTTAACCGTCACTTTGACCCTTGACATTGAACTTGACTTTGACCCCAAAAATCTGAAAAAGCCCAAAAATACAAAAATTAATAAATTAAAAAACACAAAATTTTTTATTTAATACCAAAGATGTGTCATTAAAACCATTAAGAAATGCATAAAAATTAATTATAAAAATACAAAACATTATTTAAAATTATTTTAAGAAACTTAACTTTTCCTACGATAATGTCAACCACCACTCACCTTACAAATTAGTTGGCAGACCTAACCCCCCTTCCCCCTTTCTAGACAATATTACAGTCAGAAATCTTGGTCGGCATCCGCCATCTTGGTAGGCGATCGTTAGATCGCTATCTTGGTGGGCAACCTCCATCTTGGTAATCGCTATTTGTTTCGAAGGCCGCCATATTGATAGGCGATCACCATCTTGGTATATATCACTCATCAGCTATATTATATGCAGACTACCTCGACCTTGACCCCATGAGGTTGAATAACCTCCAAAACAAAAAGTCGAGAAAAATGCATAAAAGTTAACAAGCATAATACATTACTACCGACATATTACATGGAAACTAACACGACCTTGACCCCATGACCTTATATGACCTTGAAAACAAAAACGCGTAAAATACATAATGTCTCCAAACATAATACATTACAGACTACTAATGTCATATCAGATTCTGACTACGTCAACCTTGAACCCATGACCTAGAATGACATTCAAAACAAATTCTCGAGAAAATAAAAAAAAAATCTGCATTCATATGGCATTACAGACTACAACCACCATGATAGATGCAGACAACCATGACCTTGACCCTATGACCTTGAATGATCTTGAAAACAGAAACGCGAGAAAAAGTCTATGCGAAGTGCCAGAAGCTAGCCGAGATAATCCATCCTTCACCCCAGCAGCATATTTATCATCTCAGCTTACCTCCCTACTGCTTTTAATGTACGAGTATACAATGACATAATATTGTCTCTGAACCAATCATACTGCTCCATTAATACCTTGTACAACACCGACCAGCCAAAAATTAAGCTTACACATGATTGAAGATGACCAATCCCATACAGGCATTGAAACATCATATGTGGGCGTTAGTCTCTGGCTCCAAAATGACTCATAACGTCAAAATAACTCGTAACTCCAACATGACCCCTACACGACATCTAATGCACCTTTATCCAATGACACATAGCACATTTACCCATCACCCATTGACCAATGACCCATTGACCCATGACACATTGACCTGTAACCCATAGACCTATGACCCAGGGTGCAGGTGGTGTAGGTGGAGCAGGTTGAACAAGTGGAGCAAGGTTGAGCAAGTTGAGCAGATGGAGTCAGCGGAGCAGGTGGAGCTAGTGGAGTAGGTGGAACAAGTGGTGCAGGTGGAGTAAGTGGTGCAGGTGGAGCATGTTGAGCAGATGGAGGAGGTGTAGCAAGTGGAACAGATGGAACTCATGGAGCAGGTATATCATGAAGCAGTCTGTAGGACTCATTCGGCAAGAGTCAGTCAGCAGATTGGAATATTTCGGACTATTTGTGTGCGTGTGTCGCAAAATTCTAATAATTCCCCCGTATTTTAACATAAATATATACAGTCCTACCTCCAAAATCAGAAAAATGAACATTTTCTGTAATAATCACGCTTTAAAAAAATTATTTATCCAGGTCCGTCGGTATATTTGAACACTACCTGGGTAAAATGTAGTTGCACTTTGTAATAAAAAAGTGCCTAGAACTACAGCAGGTTCCCACTCTGCTTCGCCATTGATCAATGCCCAACCCGAATTTTGTACTGAACAATGCATCCCAGTCGGTCGTCACATGAAAATGGACTCTTCATAGAGACCACCCTCTCACACTGACGAACAGTTTGAACATAGGTGAAACTTCTATCGCAGAATCGATACTGGCAACAAACAGCTAGCGATGATGCAAGTCGTGGCTCTGTGATCGTTGAGGTTAGAACGCAATTCATCTACGCGATATGGAAAAACTTAAAAAAACCAAAATATTTGTTCGCCACTAATGAACACACGATACAAACGATAGGTTATTTAAATATGCTTGTAGACATATGTTTATTCCGATATTCGTAAGCACGTAAACAAGTTAGTATTCCTATATTTTTATATACATACTTATGTATAGAAAAAGTTTATATACTTATAAATAATTATATATATTCCAAACTTATAAATGTATATTTCTATGTTATATAGATGTATAATTCCATCTTGTGTATATATATATAATAACATCTGCATGTGTTCATCAGTGGCGAGCACGTATTTTGGCTTTCTCAGAGTGCTCCCATACCACGAGGATGAATTGCGTTTTGACCTCGGCGACCACAGAGCCGCAACCTGCATCACCGCTAACTGGTTGTCGCCAGTATCAATTCTGCGATCGAGTTTTCACCTATGTTCAAACGTGTTTGTCGGCTTGAGTGAGTGGTCTCTACGAAGAGTCCTTTTTCATGCGACGACCCACTGAGAAGCACTGCTCTATACAAAGTTCAAGTTGGGTATCGAAGAATAGGGAGGCGTAGTGGAAGTCTGCCGTAGTTATAAGCACTTTTATTACGAAGTGAAACTGCAGTTTACCAAGAAAGTGTTGAAATATACCGCGGGGCCATAATATATACATTTTTTAAAGCCATATCATTACACAAAGTATTCACCTTTCAGCTTTCGGGGGTAGAAAAATATAATTTTATTAAAAAAAGGGGGAATTTATTTTAATTTGCGCCAAACAAAAAGGGTCCAAAAATACCAATCTGCCGAATGGCTCTTACTGACTGATTCCTACAGACTAACTCCACCTACTGTACCTGCTCAACCTGCTGCACTTGGTCCGCTTGGGTCACCTCCTCAACCTGCTCCAACTGCTCCACCTGCTCCACCTGCTATATTTGCTCTACCTGATCCACCTTCTCCACCTGCACACCTGCTCCATGGGTCAATCGGTCAATGGGTCATGGATCAAACGATAATGGGTCAATGGATAATGGGTCAATGGGTCGTGGTCATTGGTCAACTGGTCAATAGGGGCCATGGAGTCGTAATTTTGGAGTCATTATGAGTTATTTTGGAGTAAGGGACTGACTCCTGCATGTGATATTTCAAAGCCTGGATGTGATTGTCATCTACAATCAGGTTTCAGCTCATTGGTTGGCTGGTTTGTGTCTGTACAAAATATTAATTGTGCAGTACGATTGGTTGAAATTATATATTACACCATGGGGCTTTTTAACTTGTATATTATAAGTTGTAGGGAGATAAAATGAGAAGTTTAGTTTGACAACATCTGGTATGGAAGGTGGATCACTCGGCTACTTTATGTCTCTTCGCATATACTTTTTCTGGCATTTTCGTTTTCAAGGTCATTAAAGGTCATGGGATCAAGGTAGTCAGCATCTAAAATGCTGGTAGTGGTCTGTAATATCATATGATAACTTAATTTGATGCATTTTCCTCGAGATTTGTTTTCAAGATCATCGAAGTTCATGGGGTCAAGGTCATGGTAGTCTGCATCTAATATGGCGGTGGTAGTCTGTAACGTATTATGCATGTTGATTTTAAATTATATATTCTCGAGTTTTTGTTTTCAAGGTCATTGATGGTGATGGAGTCAAGGTCGAGGTAGTCTGTATCTTATATGGCGGCGGTTGTCTGTAACATATTATGCTTCTTGACTTTCATATATTTCACCAAGTTTTAGTTTTCAATGTTATTCAATGCCATGGGGTCAAGATTGGGATAGTCTGCATCTATAATGGCCTATCGGCGATATCTACCAAGATGATGGTCGCTTACCAAGATATCAGCCTTCGATACAAATGATGATTACAAAGATGGAAGTCGCCTACCAAGATGGCAGTCCACAACCATAATGGAGGGCGCCTACTAGGATGGCTGACTGTATGCGCGAGAGGGGGGACGCCTTCCAACTAATTTATTTGGTGAGGGGTGGTGGAGGGAACTTTATGATAAGTTATGTTTTCAAAGAGAAATTGTGAATATTTTAAATTTTTTATGATAAATTTTTAATGGATTTTTAAATAATTTTTAATTATATAATTTTTGGAATTATATGGGATTTTCCGTAAATGTTTTGAATTTATTTTAATTTTATTTCTGGGGTCAAGGTCAAAGTCAAAGATTAAAGTCAAGGTCAAAAGTAATATGGGTGCAAGGTGAATGCAAGATGGCTGGCAACTAAGATAGCTGATGGTTAGGTTTGACTCCGAATCTGGATCCCTTGTATCGATTTGGCATACCCTATGAATATAAAAATTATATGGCCGTCACTGCTCTGTCGGTTCTAAGGAAGTCCTGAAATTACTAAAATTGACCGAAATTGGATTTGGAGATCTTTTGCCATTTATGAGAGTAAAACGGGTAATTTCTGGGGATTCCTTTAATAATTTCGAATAATGTGTTAATAATTTTTAATATTAATTTTAGACGAAGCCATTAATGTAACGCCCACTAGTAAACAGGGAGAAGAAAATTGCAAAATTCCCTTAAGTTATTGCCACCAGGCTGGACTACAATAGCTCATTATTTATAATGCTTTAATCAATGTCTCGCAGGTTATGTCACAAGCCTTGGCAGATTATAGGTAAATCAAAATTTTAAAATAAAATGCTTGAATCACGAGCAACCCAGTTGGAAGGTAAAATCACTGTGGCAGCAATCAATATAACATTAAAATTCTCAATACTAAACACAGTTATGGGGAATCTAGCAAATCCCTTACTCATTTCATTTCACCCTGCAGTTAACTCTCACACGTCCATCTTCGCTCACTAACAACTACCCTACTTTCTCCCGCCCTGATTCCAGTAATTGGAAATGTATTTTTAATCTCCGCGACTATCGCAAAGATTTCCCAATCAATGAGCAGTAGAAATTTAAGTAGCATAAAACATTGATGTAAAATCGTGCCACCATTTTGGTACTATATACGTTTTACTTTAAAAATTAACAAATTGTCATATACATGTACAGTTTCAATAATTTCGAATTGATTCTCCATTTACATAAATAACAAAAATATTTCCAATTTCACACATATATTATTCCTGTAAATTTAGTTCAACTGAACGTTATGAACACGTAATCCTATACTAACTTTAGGCTCGTAATTTCAGTATGACCGAACACTTAAACATACATAAATGTTCTGTCAACTGAAAGAACGATGGTGTGGTGAATTGAGGAACACCACGTGCAATGTAACTACTACATTTGCATGACAATATTTTTTCAGGGGAGGCTGAGAGACGCATCTGAGTTCGTGAGAAATGGGGTCTTAATAAAAATTAAAAGAAACCAAATTTTATTTGTATTTTAATCACTCCGCTTTTATATACATCATAAGAGTATCTGTACCCACTAACTGTGAGCGAATTATTTAATGTCTTTTTCAACTCTAATTAACACAAATCTTAATTGTCTCTACTGGTTACAGTCAATTAACTCATACTCATTAACACAAGTTCAGTCTATCTGTTGACATAATTCATAATATCTCTCACTCACGCATCTAGTTCAATAGTCCAGCCTGTCAGTCACGTCCTTTAATGTTTGATACTCGCAGTCGCAGACTACCCTTCCGCTGATCACTCCTCTCGCCGCTCGTTCTTCTATCGCTCGGAACTCAGCCACTCATTCAATCATCTCCAATTCTGCTCAACTCCCAGCCTGGAGGCCTGTCGTAATATTTATATCATAACCCTGACCATCTCGATGGTTCAACGCTCCCCGAGTCGCGCTGAGAGAAGGAGAACATTAATACTCAGCATTCCTCAGATAACGACTCTCTGTCCTCCTCTTCGCTCGCTCACGTGGGTGGCGAAGTAGCGAGCACGTAACACTATATTCAGCCACTACTGATGCGATTTAGATGTGACGTGCGTAAATGTATGCAGTCATTGTGCCATGAAATTACACGACATATGTTAGCATTGTAAAAAAATTTTGTGTAATTTTACAGAAATATATGTGATTGAAGTATATCCATTAATGATGGTGTCTTTTAACACCTACATATTTCAATGGCTTTTTTTACTCTGCGTCGAAGTAAATATACCCTAAATATTGGTGAAATTATTTTTATATTTTGCTACTAACATTACACTGAGTAGTTTAAACATAAAATTACAATATGGCAGGAATTAAACTATAACAGTTAACGTATTTTGTGTTCTATGCAAGAGAATTTACATAAAGAAAGCAAACGTAATTTGACAATTCTTTTTTTCAATATCGTTAGATATACTGCGTTCAACTACATGTTTACTGTAAGTGTAAAATATTATTTTAGCACTTCATAATTAAATAATATGCCGTATAAATTTAAAAAAATGTTAAAGGTTATATACACAATTTTAAAATATTGGTTAATATGTTTTACGATTGTTTCGTGCTATTTCTCATTTAATGTATTCGTAATTTTAACTAATCTCTTTGGCGTACTTTATGTGCTGCAAATGTAATTTCAACAGAATCGTAAATTTATTTTTTTAACTACACTTTGTAAAATAACACACAATTTTATACAATTCAACTTTAAATTGACATTCAACATGTGGTATTATGTCCCTCTTCGAAGTCTGAATAACAACTAACTTTGAAGTTAGGTTCAAATTGAATTTTTTTACAAGCAAAACAAAATATATTCCGCCTGCGGGAGTCTACTTTCGGAAATAACAGAAACAAAATGTTGAATTACTAAACATTTTATGGCCAAATAATGTAGCCATAAAAAGGACATATTGGGCCTCATATGCAAGAGGTTAATATAAGTAGACACATAGCTATGCAAAATTACACTGCGGACTTTGTATACATACATCAGCATAAGTGTATAAATAACTATCGCGTAGTATTAAAAACATACCATTATAGAACTTTTTATTTCATTTGCGTATGTAAAGTCACACTCATAATTAGTACTTTGATATCAACATAACTAGTTCTAAGATATGTATATTAAGGTTTCTCAAACAGAGACAATATATTTACCTATGGTTTCCTAAAACATTTAATTAAAAATCCAAATACTGTAGATGTTTTTGCCAACTAGATAAATGTAATGTATAATTTTCAAACCTTTGTACTTTATATATATATATATATATATATATATATATATATATATATATATATATATATATATATATATATATGAACAAAGGTTAGAAAATTATACATTATATAAATACATATATATATACACACACTTACTAACATTTCATATGCTTGATTTTACAAAAGATGTAACATACTTTTAGGCAGCTTTTGTTGTTGTAAAATAACACATTTATTATAACCGATTACAGTAACACAGCTTGCCTGTAAAATTACAGTGTAGTACAATAAATCCATGTTTGAACTATAACAGTAGAATAGGTGTAATTTTACACGTTATTCAAAATTTGTATTTTAACCGCTTCATTACTCTTAAATAAAATAATTGTTTGTGTTCTTAACAGAAATTTCTTGTTGTGTTTGGATTCCTAGAACCACTGGTGTACAGTTACGCATACTGTTGTTTTCAAAACTGACAGAAAAACCTGTAAGATTAAATTTTGTAGGTAAAAATTTACAATTACATTTTACAGTGAGTTGCCGCAATCTTGCTCATTTAACATAAGAATTGATTGTACAATTTCAGAATGACAGTTTTATTTTGGCACACTAACATGCAACTGTTAACAAACATACAACTATATTTGTAATAGAAGCCACAAAGAGTATGCCGTTTAAGATTTAACAATAGTGAATTCATATTTTACTCTAATTGCGGGTATATTTACCAGTTAACCAAATAGAATGTGAAAAATTATATTTTCCATATTGGTGTATTTTTATTCTTTGTTCTGATATAAATTCGTGAAATTAATCAACATGTATCATTTTACAGCAGCAATTTAAAATAATTTACAGCGATATTACTGTATTTAATATAAAAATGACGAAATAGTGTAAATATGAAACATTCCATGTATTAAAATTTTCTATGTAGACTTAAAATAACGCACCCGCGTATAGTATAACTACCTCATATCTAGGAGATTTAACGCAGACATTAGTGGAGTTGTAAATCCTTACTATGTACGGCGTGATGGTTATTTTATTGACATATCATTGTATTGTTAATTTTCACGATTTCAGATTTACGTAATTTTTTCTGAATGAATGTATGTAAATACTGTCAGACATGTAACCCAAGTAATTTTAATTTACGTATTTATTTATTTTCTTATATATTTCATTTTCATTTTATTTTCAAATTTAGGACGTTTGCCTTAGTTTTACGGTGGCAATAGTATATTGCTTAACTTAATTAGGATAGATAGCTTATGTTTTTATAACATTTTAATATGTAATATATTGAATTTTTCTTTTGGTCTCGTTTTGTGAATATTTCGGATTTTATTATATATTTGTATTCATTCTGAGACCCTATATTCTAGGATGTTTAAGCAGTTAGGTCGTTGAAAGTGGGTGTTCGGATGATTTAAGGTTATTATTAGCACACAGGTTTATACTCTGGCTTGTGATTGGTTGGAATGGCAGGCACCTTAATTAAGCTCTAGTTAATAGTACTTAACTCTCTCTCTTCCATTAGCAACCATACTAGACAGATGTAGGCGTATGACACTCGCCTAAAAGTGGCGAAGGGTAGGGTTTTCACTAGCTTTTAGGAAGTTTCTAGACTTCCCTCGATTCCAGATTGAGATATTTTGGAATAGAGCGTAGAAAGAGTGCTGTGTCCGCTAGTTTAATGAGTTAGGAGGTAGACGTAACATATAACGACGTATCGTATTTGTTTGTTATTGTAACTTTACTTCGTAAAGTACTCTTAAAGTCTCTATAACGCTTCGAGAGCCGCCTACGAGTCCTGTCCTACATAATAAAGTTGAATCCAGCTGCGAGAGCAACGATTAACCTGCTAGTCAGGTGGACATATTAGCATTCATTTCGTGGAGCAGAATCTACGGTCATTACGGCGAGTGTAGGCCACCATTTTGAATAATATAAGTATTGTTTGAACCAGCATTAAAATTAGCTCATGGGAGACCAGAGACAGATTCCCAGTGTTCTACCCAACTAGATACAGTAATTTAAAACATTTATTCAAGTGCAACATATTTTTTAGTAATCTCAGAGAGAGAGAGTTACTTTCTACTTTATTTAATTTTTGCGAGTGAACGTTGACTTTGATAGTGGCAAATTAACAAGTTATCTTTGGGGATAATCAATTCTAGGCATTGCCACTATTCGGCTGCAATAGGAGTGTGGTTTTTTCCTTCAGTTCTTTGCTGATTGCCACCTGGATTTTTCGAACCTCACTTTCAGAAAAGTTGAAAAGAAATTTAAATAATATCAACAGTAAAAGCAGCTATGACAAGTGTCCGTTGTTTCTCAGTAGTGTTGTTTTCTCCCATGTATCTTATCTCAGTGATTTCATGTAAGTTTTTAATTATTTTGAGACTTGTGTTCTTCTACACAAATGTTGTAAAGCAAAGTGCGTATGCTGTATAAGGTGTTTAATATTGACGCAGTATTCCTTGCTCGGCTCAGACTAGAACCAGGTGCATAAGTAATTACTAACTGGGTTTATCACACATTCACATATAAACATTAATTATTAATTTTTCTTATACTTGGTCTACACATTTTATTATATTTATTTTTCACATGGTGTTTGTTAATGGTATGTTCCATAGTGGATGTGAGTACCATAGGTAGTTTGATCCGGGCTGGTGTCAAGAAGTAAAAGAGCATAAATACCTATTTATTTTTCACATGGTGTTTGTTTATGGTATGTTCCATAGTGGATGTGAGTACCATAGGTAGTTTGATCTGGGCTGGTGTCAAGAAGTAAGAGAGCATAAATACCTATTTATTTTTCACAAGGTGTTTGTTTATGGTATGTTCCATAGTGGATGTGAGTACCATAGGTAGTTTGATCCGGGCTGGTGTCAAGAAGTAAGAGAGCATAAATACCTATTTATTTTTCACATGGTGTTTGTTTATGGTATGTTCCATAGTGGATGTGAGTACCATAGGTAGTTTGATCCGGGCTGGTGTCAAGAAGTAAGAGAGCATAAATACCTCTTTATTTATCAGTAAGAGTGAGTCTATCGAGAACTTGGTTAGAATTATACGTTTATGCACCAAAGAACCCAGCCAACTAACGTACTTAGGGAAACCGTCCCAATCTACATGCACACAGCCTTCTGTTCAGCGTATGATATACTCTGCACAATTTATGCACGCTGTGGGCCGTACACACCAAACATAATAATATCTAAAGACATAGTTACATAATTTCTATATTTCAGAGTTATTTTAAAGCATATGTTTTGTTAATGTACACAATCTTTGTGAGGTGTGTAAATTTACTTGTATGTGTTTATCGATATTTACACTGCCAACTGCGCGGTAATTTCAACAAGCCCTCGCTGTTTTAACGCACTAATATCAGGTTGTGAATACTCAATCATTTGTAATTTAGCACACACACTGTTTTTTGTAATTTTACAGAAATAGGCATTGTGATTTAGATTACAACAACATGTAATTATATCGAGTGTTTTACAAAACTTCTCGTGTTACATTACACTGTCCATTCATATGTAATTTAACGAAAAATTTTTACAGTTTAACCTACTGACGGATTTCCTGTAGAATTATAACAATTTGTGTAGTAATACTACAATTATTTTCCTGCAAAATCACAAGCTACTATTAATAACAAAGTAATTTGTCTGTTTTGTTACCCACAGTAATTTGTATGCTATAAAAATTATACACCGGCCAAGAGTGCAGACATTTTATAAACACCAGTTAGAAATACTAGTCTGCACGAACAATAATATGATTATAGAAGAGTGAAGAGAGTTTTGTTTGTACTGAAACTATTGGTCTGCAATTAAATGTAGTTTATTGTGAAAACAGCTTTTATTGGATGTGTGTTGAGTTTAGGAGAATAATACAAATTGCGCACAAATATATTAACTTTTGTAATGCACCTGACTGTGGTAAATACAAGTGAAGCCAAATTCATAAATTGCTTATCATGTTCGCGCAAATTTGATCGAGTACATTCCCAAAGTGTCAGTTAGAGTAGTTGAAAAACAACTGTTTACCAAACTTATTTAGAGGTAACAACATTCCAGCTGCTTGACCTCTAAGTATAGTTACCTTTGTAATTGTTTTACAGATAGCACTTTATTAAGATGGCCATATTTTTGGTGCTGATGGCAATAGGCGCCAAATTCAGAAGTTTGATCTCAGTACAGCATTTTACAACCAAAAACCAATGAACTAAGAAAAGACCCTCAGCAACATATTAAGGAAAGAAAAGAGTGATGCTTCGTGTGTATAGACTTACGTGTTAAAACAGAGTTTTACCTGTAGTATTAATATAAATTAAATTAATTTTTTTACACTAAATTCAGTTTTGTGAATATTTTTAGTGGGGAGTGAGCAGAAATTTGTAAATAGATACAAATCTATTTTTGCACCTTATGTTGAAGCTAGCACATATAAGCGGTATTTTAGAGTATAGTAATTTAGTGAAATAGATCTCTCAGCAGCATGCGTCTTAGCTATTTCAGATTAATGCCAGCCAGATATTTCTAGGCAGTTGTATTTCCGATGCACTTTTATGAAAGTGTTTGTGTATATGGAAATGAAAAAAAACAGCTTCCAGGTATCAGATTAATACAGTCTTTAGCGGGGAACTTTGATCAGTATATCAGGTTTTTTTTTCAGTATCACGTATACTTACAGTATAAAGTTTTCACATTTCAAGAAGTGTCATTAAGTGAATGCCTTTTTCAGTATCTTTCTTAAATAAAAACTTACCCATTTTGTGATCGTACATAATGCACAGGTTATAAAATTTGTAAGTTTTACTGCTAAATTGGCAATTTTCTATGCATCACTTCGTTTTTTCATAAATGAAATTAAATTTTCGTATAAAATATTTTTCCTATGTCATATTTTAATTTTTCTTTTAATTTCTAGCTTCCTTTGACTGCGGTTTTACTTATTAAATTTCCTTTTTGTATCAAGACATATTCATAATAATATCTCAAATATTTTTTATTGAAAGATGCAAATCAAACATGTGTTCGTACTGTAGCTAATAGAAAAATTAATTAATGTTTGTCATAAATTTGTGCTATGCAAACATATTGCTTCATTGGATAAATGTGCAAAAATATTTTATATGCCGAAGTTCTAAGATTGTTAAACCTCGACTTCATGTATCTTCAGTGCAGATCTGTTTTCCTTATTCGTCGTACGAGGGCCTGTTGCTACATTTTTACTTCTCCATAACAGCTAACGGCTGTATATATCAAACATTCTAAATCACATCTCATGAAATGCTTCAGTTTCGTGTAACAAAATGCTACCCTAATTGATTATAGTTATAAGTGTGACCACTAGAACGCTCTTATGTTCACTAATATACAATCTTGTGCCATGAAGCCTATTCATTGGTAGTCCGATGGTTTGTTTACATTTCTCTGATAAATATTATTTGCTGGTATGTTATTTCTGGTGGTGAGATCCGGATTAACTGTGTTAAAGTACGAGTGTATGAAGCCATATTGTATTTAATATACTTCATACTGCATAATACCTGTACGTAGAATTGAACAGTTTAACGTTATACAGCCCATTTAATAAATGGGGCTTTAAAATTACTTTGCACTGAGATTTAAGCAGTATCGTGAGGTGTAATAAAACATAATCTACAGAAATATAACTATTGATATAGTGACATTTCGTTCGCAATAATATTTATTTTTGTGAACCATTTTTTTTGCCTCGGCTAGATACTAGTATAATGTTCTGAGTTACTCTTAAACCTTTTTACACTTAACATACTCACTACCCTCTGAGACACCAATAAGAAAGCTCACCACAAATTATTAAAATGCTGAAACATAACATGGTGTATCATTGAAGAACCGAAAATTCATCTAACAACTCTAACTAAGAGTGGTAGCTCTTTATAAGATGTGTAATTAATGATATATTAAACCAGGCTTTGCATGAGTAAATCACTAGATATAGTTCAACATTAGTATTTCTTAAAAACAGGAAATTATTATTCATTTAACATTTCAACCACATGCTACTATGCAGAATTTATATTGAAAACTTGTCTCAAACGAGAACGTCAAAATTGTTATCGTATTATTTATAATTTCTTAAAAGTTTAATATTTACTTGTAACATTACTAAGTATTTATTTAACGACAGTAGCATTTCGTTACTGAATTAAATAGCTCTCTTTAAATAGAAACGTATATTTTTGATTGTCTTAGACGATGTTTTGTATGTAATATCGATTCAAAAAGAGTAAAACTTTACGTTTATTTAAAACAATGAAAGTGTAGCTGGAGCTGCACGCTTTTTAAACGTAATCAAAAATTATCATAGCAGCAAATCAAAGTCACCGTAAATGTGGTTTTGGTGGCTGGATAAAATATTATTAATTTTTCTTCCTCAGAGCCAAATGTTACTCGGTCTCATCGTTTCTCTACTGTAAATACATACTTTATAATCTTCTTTTCTGATATCCAGTTCTCAGGCGTGATTGTGCTAAATAAAGTTCATAGCACTTCGTAGGAATAATCGTAAGTCACGGAAGAACACTTTAGCTAAATATATCTTGTTTCTTTAATAACTTCCTGGTGTTTTCCTACTTAGAGTACTCGGTAATTTGATACACTTATTAAACATGCTTTCGCGGGCATGGGACTCGAAGCCTCACACTTAGATGACGGAGTGCTCTCCTGGCACACTAGTTAAGAGAGGAGCAAGGGAGTAGCGAGGGTGGCAGAAGGCGTCCCTGTATGTGGGCCAGTCGCAAGGTATATAATGCCGCTGGTGCATGACGACACCCCCACACTTTGACCCACTGTGTAGGTACCACTTCAAGACCATATCGACGCCGGAGGTCGGCGCGAGCTACTAGAAGGCAACACTGCAGAGCGAGCCTAGATACTGACATCTTGGATAGACGTGACCAGATTGGCCAATTACACAACGACAACACATCACGAGGAGAAGGAGCTCCAGCCCGGTGTCGTTAAATACCATTGGTAAGGAGATATTCGGTTCTGGGTCCAGGATAGATCCGGAAACGATCTTACGCATTGCGAACCCTAAGAGGTCCCCTATTAAGAGCCTTAACACTTGATAACATAATTCTAGCTTGGATGAGTCGAGAGTGATTCAGTATTGTTTCGTAAGATATTTCAGATCTAGTAATTATTCAGTATTGTTTGTTGAAGTAATTGAGATCATTTAGTATGAGAAAGAGTAATTAAATAATTAGTAGTTTTTGTAATGGTATTGTGTCATTGAACTATATTGAGTTATTCCCCCAGAATACATCAACATTAAGAGGATTAGCCTTAGCAACTTGTCTTGTGTATATTTTTGTGTTTAATAGTCCAACGTACAGTAGTCATCCCAGTAAAAAGTTACATTAGTGGAGGCGCGGTTTGAATCCTTTCTATTTTATGCAAGCAATCACTATTTTAACAGAAATCAGACAATTTTATTCTTGTGTTTATTATAATGTTATAGCTATATTGTGTCTATCATAGAATTAGGGCTATATGCATTTGCGAAGTTTCAATATCAGCCACAGGTGGCCAGGCAGGCCAATGTATATTTAATACCCACAGCCACAAGAGCAGGACAATCGGGAGTGAGAGTCAGCACTTGTAATACACGATGTCCTTGCGCAGCTTGCACTTCCCTGCGCACCCAACGATACACGTAAAGCCAAGCCTGCACCCAGTTTAGTAGTGTAATGTAACATGCTTGCTTTTTATCATCCTTAATGAATATTTTCAACGGAGCCACACTTTGGCCTAGTAGTTGCTAAAAGTCTCCTAACGCATAGAGCTTTAGTGTGTGCTTTTGAGGAGCAATCAGTTGACTGCCAGTAGTTTTATAACTCAGTGCACGACACACAGATCATCATATTCATGTGAACACTCGCAATAAGACAGCTTCATCGCCATTTAAACAATTTTGTTAAAGCACTTACATTAGACACATCCGAGACAGAAAAGATTTTGAAAGTACGCGACTAGACTCTTACAGTTACAACCACACCACATATACGAACGCATACAGTTACACAACATGAACGACATTCAACCCATACGCATTGCAATCAGCCAACCGGAGAAAATTACCACATTTAGCGGACAGAAACATAAGAACATGGACGCATTTTTAGACAAGTTTCAGGCTGTATTAAACGGAAAAATGTAAACGGATTCAATTTCATCTCCAGGGCACTGCAAAACATTATTGATAATCTTATGCTGACACACCCACACCAAAATCAAATTCCATGGCCATAAATCGAGGCGAAATTAAAGTCCATTTTCACGTCTACAGCTCAAAGTGAGAATTACAAACAACTTTTATACACGAAACGGCAGGCATTATATGAACAGAGTTTGCAACATGTAGAGACCATGCTTTATTACTGCAGGAAATATGACCCCAATGCCAGTGACGTAGATTTTCTTACTATATTGTGGAAGTCGCTACTACCGTCTGTTATGGACAAAATAATTGGATTAGATAATGACACTACATTCAGCAGATGTTAGATAATTTGAAAAAGGTATATTTCGGTTTTTACATGTACCACCAAGCTGTAGGACAAACTCCACACAACCCTGCAAACGAGATACTACACACACTTAGATTGCGAAACTGAAACAGGGCATCGCATGTTTAACTATCTCACAGCAACATAGAACGAGACACCGCAGATATCAGGCCCGTACTGGGGCGTACAAAGTGGTAGGCCATTCATAAAGTGCACTCAACCACCCAACAGACAGTTACACACATGTCAGTACGATCGTAGGGACAGGTACGAACCCAACTACATGTCACAAGGCATGTGACAGCCTATCATTATCATAAGAGAATATTCATCTGCTGATTACCGCCCACAGTTCAGTAAATTGAGGCATTTTCATGAAACGTACTACAACCAAGGACAGAGAGATGTAAGATGGCAGGACAAAAAAAAAACTAGATTTTACCAGCCAGTATTAAATCATGATCACAGAAAAAAGCTGTATAGAAGTAAGAGCCATTCCTTCGCTTTGGGGGGAACAGCAAAATTTTTCATAAAACTAGGTAACGAGGGGCCAGATCTGTTTCCCCCATTGACGAGCAAGAACGGACCAAGCTAGGTTGTAGGGCTATTTTTAATAAGGTTAGCAAGAAATTGTTGTATACAGATATTGCGCGATATAACGCAAAAAGTGACGGTATAGTAACCACTACAGTGATGAAATCCGAAATCAGACCACAGGTAGTGAACAGGCTTGACGAGGTATGTCATATGTCGAAAATTCATTTCAGCCCGTCATGCGACAATCAAATTAGGGCACCATGTGCACAAATCCCTACGAAGAAGAAACAAGAAGCTGCACCACAACATGAAGGGAAGTGTGCCTCGCCAGGCATTCTCACCACACAGGCTGCTGACACAGTTGAAGTGCAGCAATGTGAATCGCCGGAACCAACACAGTTTATAGGGCCGTGCAGTTTAGGTCATATAACATGCTTATTGAGCTTTAATCCCTGCCATAAAGTGCAGCATTACAAACTATTTTCCAACCAGAACTTAGAGTTTCAGACGAACATTGCGGACAGGTTTCATAGTTTTAAAAACACGTTCGCTATTTGGCACACATAACTGTGTACCATCAAACACGACATTGCACACTGCACTGCTTGTAGGACCGATACACAAGTGGAACACGATGTTCGGCGATGATAACACGCATATGTCTGATACTCTGAGCCAAGTCTCAATCCACAATCAGTGTGTGCACAAAAGTGCAGCGAGGCAGGAATCGAATTGCAGACATCATACATTCGCATGTCGACATCACATATTTAGGTCAAGATAGGAGGCAGGTCTTACCATGCGATTATCGATACCGGATGTTCCTGCAGCTTTAGTGCATCCATGCTCTTATCAACACAGAAGCTGGAGCCTATTACAGGATAAATCACACTTGTTGGGGCAACACAGAAGATGGATACACCTATTCATAAGACACAAATTAAATTAAGCATTTCGGGATACAATTTCCCCCAGGAAATTGTGGTGATCGACAATCTCAGAATGGATGTAATATTGGATGTTGACTTCATGAAAAATACTACATTGTTCCATTGTTAAACAACAATATATTATTTATTCATGGAAACAACAATGACAAGATAGTTCAAGTACCTGTTTTCGTTGGGAGAAGGGAAGGACAATGCAGATTTTAATAATTCTTGTATCAATAAAATTGAGTCCATAGAAGATAGCAAGGATGAGCCATGCTTATCTAGAATAAACAATAAATTAGGCGACCAGCAAACTCAGGTGATTATGGAAATCATTCACAAATTTAAGGTTAAAGTCGCCCTATCTATTTTAGAGCTTACAGAGATGAAATATTACCAGATTAAACTTGACTTGAATTCTCAGATACCAATCGCGTCTAGGCCATATTGAATAAGCCCTAGGGTAAGGAAAGACATTTTAAAGCAAGTTAATAAGATGGAATAAGCAGGTATCATTGAGCGATCCCATCCGCTATTTTTGGCACCAAGCCTAGTTGTTCCAAACAAATACTGTAGAATTAGATTCCTTACTGATTTTCCTAAACCTAACCAGCACGTGACACATATTCAGTGCTCGCTCCCTTGCAACAAAGATATTTTGACTACCTTAAAGAATTCCAAATTTATAACCAGTCTTGATCTTTTCTCAGGTTTTCATTATATCCCAGTGCATAAGGAATATAGATACAAATTAGATTTTCTATAGATGGGGTGGGTTTATTCCAGTATTGCAGAATGCCAATGAGCTTGTCATCCTCACCTCAACACTTTCAACAGTTCATTGATATTCTTTTAGGGTCGTTGTGCTGGAACACAGCCATTGCTTACATTGACAATATCTTTATATTAGGGAATACATTTCGCGAAACTGTCAATAATATTAGAACAATGTTCCAAATATTATGTCAATTTAATGTCAAATGTAATCTTAAGAAATGCATGTTCGCAGAGCAAGAAATAAAAATGTTAGGTCACTATATAACCCCTCATTGTATATTTGCATACCCATAGAGGTATGTTCCATCCAGAACATGTCACCACCAGGTAAAATCGAACAGTTACGCACATTTTTGGTGATGGCCTCGTAATTGCATTGGTACATACAGGATTATGCGAGTAAGGCAGCCCCTTAATAATATTGACAAAACAAACAAATACTTATAATAATTGGAACAAGATCAGCAGAAAGCTTTCGTAGACCTCAAACAAGCCTACAACAGCACCCATTTTAAGAAAGTCTGACGATACTAAAAACGCCATTCAGGCATGTGACGTGTTGCAAAGCACAATAGGTGTAGTGCTCATGCAAGAAGACCCACACACGAAGAACATACACATAATAGTTTCATGTCCAAGACATTGTCCTTTAATTAACAAAATTGGAGTGCGACGGAATAAGAGCTAGCCCGATCAGGTATTTTTGCACATATTTTATGCAGTTTTTGTATGGGCACCATTTTGTAATCCAAAAAGACCATGCCAGTTTAAGGAGTTTGAAAACTATGGCGAAGCATAATCTGCATATCCAAAAGATGTCGATAGCCCTATCCGAGTATGTCTTCGAGCACCAGATAATGAAAGGTAAACTGAATATTTTGCTTGATATGTTGAGTCGTATTCCCACGAAATGTGCAGCACCCATGCAGGTAATTAAAGTTAACCACACAAAGTACCCAGTAAAGGTATTCTGCTAGTCTATATAAGGCCTTAGCAGAGAGCTTGTATCAAGATCAAAACAAGGATACAGAAGTAAAGAAAATAATTTTTAAATATGCTATAAATAAGTGGACAAAGATAAAGCCCTACATTAAAGAAGAGTTCCAGGAATAAAGGACAAATCAGTTGTTGCTAAAAATATTTTTAATGGTCAATATAATCCTGCCTACGCTAATGCAAAATTTCACACACATTGCAGGCCAATGTGGATATTATTATGTGGAAATAAAATGCACGTTACCCGTATCGATCCTTTACTGCTGTGCAGGATTATAATTAAGTTTAACAAGGGTAAAATATTTTACTTACCAGTTCACAATCACGAATAAGTGTAAATCAGAATTTATGCAGAACCACACTTACAGCTATTCCAGTTAGATGACAGTACATCGCCATTTTCAGGGGAAAACCAGAATGACCCTCACATCATACAACTTAAAATTACATTTACTTATCCAGGTAACATTGACCCAAAATATAGAAAATTAGCCAGGAGATATGGTATTTCAGGTGACGGGGAAATTTTCTTAAAAACGAACACCCCTGTAGGAGTGAAAAAAGGTTACCCTCGTACCCAGTTACTATGTCAAGGAAATAATTGCTGCCTACCATGATGCCATATGCGGAGGATGCAATTTCGGTACGTTTAAAACATTGCAGAAAATTAAGAATGCGTACTATTAGGACACAATGCAGTCCCTATATGAAAGAATACGTGAAAAATTGTTCAAATATGTCAAAAAGTGAAATCACCTAATTTTAAACTTCAACTTCAACCTATCAGGCCATCTTCTCTTTTCAAATCTTCTTCTTTGGATGCTAAAGGACCTCTCCCACAAACTCAAAAATGTAATAAGTATATCCTAGAAATGACATAATTCTAGAGTAGGTTTGTAGTAGCTAAAACAGTCAGAAGTATTAATGCGCAAACTTGTGCAAATTTTATCAAAGAAGTTATCCTGAAGTATGGCTGCAAGGCACAGATATTGGAAGATTGCGGAACTTCGTTTACTAATGAATTAGTCTCTCACCTGTTACGGAGTTTAAACATTATTAAACTACAAACGACGTCATACAGCCCATCATACAACGGTCTCGTTGAATCAGCGAATAAATTAATCAGGACGCAACTGACAGCACTTGCCCAGGAAGACCCACAAAATTGGGACCAGTATGTATAGTTTATCATTTTCAACTGCAACACATCTGTCAACTCTAGAACGACTACTTACTTACTTAATGGCATGGAAGCAACCTATCCCTCTCAAGTTATTACCAATACATACTCCGAGTGCGGTGACTATTGGTGTAATCAGCTCATTTAGGATAGAAATTAGGCTACGTTCATCATTATTGCCACACAGCAGCAACAAAAAATTCAGTATGATAGGAAGCTTAGAGAGAATGATGTTAAGATAGGTGACTGGGTCTGGCTCAGAAAACACGCTCGCACAAAGGCCCTCTATTTTAAATATGAGATCTTTTTGGGTTTCAGATATACTGGCCCCCTACACCCTGAAAATTCGAGTCAATAAATCAGGTGCACCACGGTTTAATTCAGTCACAACTAAGAATGTAAAGTTAGCTCATGTTAATTGAATTTTTATTTCATAAGTTAATTATGCAATAATTTTTTTACAGTGTGTGTAGGTATTATTGTACAAATAGAGAATGTGTCATTCCTACATTGACGAGGCCAGGAACTGGACCTCTGGCCATACTACATGGCGGCACCAGGGCGAGGTGATGTCACAGCCTTCGACGTGACGAGGACACGCCCACCATTCCTATCGTGGGCGGAACCACAGCGACCAGGGCTACCACTACACCAGACGTCACAGCTTGGTGGAGTCCACACGCCAAGTTCCCGCCCACTGCCAGAGCCATTCTTACCGCTGCAGTATTCATTTTGTTTGCAGCTGAGGCCTACACCGCCTTCTAGGCACATGTCGGTGTCCACTAGCGGGCCTTTACAGTGAATTTTGTGTACGACGAATGTTTCCCACTATATTAAAAAGTTCGTCATTCACAAACCCACAATCCCTTCTCCTTGGACATGTGGTTTAATGTAGTATATAAGTAGTATATATGGGTAATAATTTTCGACACAGCATTTAATATGTCTGTTCAGGTCATTGACAAAGTTACGATAAAGGTAAGAACAGCTGTCGGCAGATTTTTTCAATTTTGAAAAGGAATTACAACATGTTATGTTTGAACATAGCTTTCCAGCAGAGAGTATTATTCAATACTATACCAGTCACATAACATACTGTTCTTTTTATTACACCCAGGTGTTCATTAACGTACTAGAACCCTCTGAAGCAGGCTGGTAGCAACAGGTTTTTTTTTTTTTTTTTTTTCGCATTACATTTTTGTTCAAAAATTAACCATGCAGTATTCAAACACCCATGGGATTATTTGCTATTGATTATAACTCGTCTTCATTTAAGAAATTCCAGTTTCCACAGAGCAGACAAATAACAGATATTATCTCCCTAAACAGTCTGTCAGTAGCCAAGTGCATGAGTGTGTCAAATCTGCTATTCACATAAATGATTTCTCTGCCTTGCTTTGTAATTGTAAGTATGTGTGTACGTCTGATAAAGAGGTAAGTTTTGTTCAAATATTGCCACACCAGTGCATCATATGGCACCACCAACCCCACCCTTTCCCCACTGGATTGATTATGTATTGTGTTAATGGGTTTTTCAATCAAATCAGTGTGGACCACCAGCTTGGCAATCTGGAAGTGTCAATAACATGTAGTTGCAAGTTCATGTAAATCAGACTGGCAATTTAAGCATGCCACTCTTCCTGTCATTTATAAGTTTCAGTCAAACTATTATGGTCAATCTCTGCATACAAGTGAATTTTTTTTTAACTTTCTCGATTAAGGATCGTTTTGATCATGTCCAGGTACCATAATTATGGCCTTACTAATTGCTTTGATAGACTTGTATATAAAAATTATGTTTTTTTTTTCGCCCCAGATTACTCAGGCGGTAAATAAATACAAAGGGCGTCTAGAGATCATCACGATACTGTTCTGTAACTCAGACACATTGTTCTTCCCATGTCGAAGCATACTTGTAATATTTTCATACGAACATTATACATAGTAAATGTTGTATTTTATTATATTTATCAGGTATGTGACATATAATAGAGGTTTGTTTTGTTATCACAAGTCTTCTAGGACTTCGACTTTTATGACTAATTGTAAACTATTACTGTATTATTTTAAACAATTGGATTAATAATCCTCATTATTTTAACGTTCACATATGCTAATGTGGGTGCGAGCACACCTTTACCACAGCAGAGTACAATGCGAGAGCATCATAACACAGCAGGCCGCCGTTTGTAATGGCATCAGAAAAAAATGATATTACTGACGTCCATTTCAGCGCACGAGCAGTGCAAAGGGTATTTTACTTAAGGGGATAGGAAAGGTCGCGGCGTGCATGAATGACCACAATATAAAATCAATAGTAGGATGTGAACGACCTGACAGAATTCGATGGGTTTGTTTTGTCGGCTAGATATTATCATTACAGAGACCTCTATATGTATAAATTGTCAATGTAGTATATAGTTTTCAAATAAAAAGTTTCAAACTGTTTTTCAAGAAATATGTGCTTGAAACAATAAAATAAACATATATACAAAAAAGTTACCTGCACAATTCGTAAAATCATATAAGACAAATCTCTATAGTAATAAAATAATAAAACGAAGTATATTTAAATTTTAAAATTATTTTATCTTTTTTAAACTGTCTATGATTCATTTAAAAAACAGACAATTATCGATATAATATCTATAATTAAGTATTATATAGCTCAAAATAACATTTTGTTGGTATTTTAAAAATGGAATTAAAAAACATGTAATGCAATTTAACCACCACAATTCCTTATTACAGAAACGTATTTTGTAGTGTACTCGCCGTCTGTCTGGTGTCGCAGTATCACAGTAATGTGGCTGGAACCACTGCACTCGCGCGAGGGGATGGTAGCACTGTTGCCACATAGTTCCACTCATGCCATAATTGAAGTGTGAGTAAAGAGTGATGAAAAATAATAGGAAACAAATATAGGCTTCAGTTAAGTGCCCATCGAAAAATAAAGAAATATCCGCAGTTTTCAAAACACTACAAAGAGGGTGAGTATATTTCCGTATAATTAACATCAGAATGTAAAATTACTTCTTGTGCCATGGATGTATAAATACGACGTGCATGCATACAGTTATCCTCTACGCAATTCATTTTATGTGATAATTATTGATTTGGAAGTTTATTATTAAATAACATCTCTTCTAACATCGCTCTTCCTAAATGTTTCACACTAGACGAACGCACAACACATTCATGTATTTACTGTTAAACACATATTACGTATATTTTGCAATAATAATGTATGGTTTTGTAAACGTCTTAGGTTTCACTGCTGCATTTTATCATGTAGTAGGAGTACTGGTTGATATTTTCCTACGAATGCGAGGAAACCGATATGTTTGGGCACAAAATTCAACAGTACAAATCACGTGTTTACTGGAACTGTACAACAAATGGCAAGTTTCCTATCACGTTAACCCTCCAGCTTGTTTTACGTCAGTTACGTGAAATATATGGTTACATATATTGAGTTTTTTTTTGCATAACAGTATTGTAAATTATAGAAGGAAAATCCGTAATGTGGGTATTGTCAACGAAGAGTAGATGTGGCTCTGGTGGTAACTGGTATGGTTTGGAATTGCAGGGTATGTGGTTCGACTCCTGTTCCTTTGTTTAAACAACTGTTTTACTATCGCAGGGAAATAATCAAAACAACCTAATAATAAAAGACAAATGTCGCAAAGAAACAAACCAAACCAAACCATTTCTAGTGACTACTTCACCTTACGCAATAAATATTACAAGGAAAAGAGGTACATTATTACTTTTTATTGTATCACATTTCAATTGCATTATTTGTGGCTAAAAATTGACGTATGTTTTCCCATTTTTTGTCCCACTAGACACGAAATAATGTTTGCTCTCAATATCATTTGTCAGCATGCAAATTCACTCATTCAGAATATTTCCAATAATCCTGCAGAGCTATTTAATTCTGTGCTCGCCAAGTTTACGGGAGGCAAAAGAATCAATTTTTCTAAGAGATGCTCATACACATCACGCAATTATGCTGCTGTTACTTCGTTGAACACTAAGGAACTTCATCGGTATACTCACAAATATCTTACTCAGAGGAGTGAGTCCTGGAGTATACAGAAAATAGTTCATAACTCAAAAGAAGAAGCATTTTCGTAAAAAGCCAGAGAGGAAAAGGAACCTCAATTATGCAACAAGTGGCCCAGATGTCGATTATGGTTAATTAGCTTCTAAAACACCATACATGCCTGACAAAGAGCTTAAAGATAAAAAGAGTGCTTTCTTGGAGTCACTGAAACTGTCTGATGAAGATCGTAAGAAATTTTGCCACGATACTGTACTGCAGACACAGTCATTTTTGTGGCAACAGGAACGTCGGAAAAAGATGACAACTTCTTGGGGTGGGAAAATTTGCAAGATGAGAGACAGTACTGCCAAAAGTAAGACGGTTCTTTAAATAATATATTTTGACTTGTTAGGAACTCGAGCAACAAAATACGGCATTTAAAAGGAGGAAATCGTAACCGAAGAACAGGAAATATGTTTTGGTGATCGTGTTTAGCGAACTGGACTGTGGGTAGATGAGAAGTTGCCATTTATAGGTGCTTCACCAGATGGATTACTTGGTGATTTGACACGAGAGCAGGCAGTGAAGGAAAAGAAGGTTACTTTCTGTACTGTACACAACGGACAGATTAACCTGAAGTCGGATCACGATTACATGTACCAGACACAAATACAACTTCATATGACGGGTCGTAAGTTTTGTATATTTGTATTTTGGACACCAGAAGGAATGTTGACAGAATATATTTTTCTCAATAATGTGTTCTGGCAAAACAAAATCGAGCCGAAGATGACCAACTGCTACACAGATTGTTTCACTTATGAATTGATTGACCCACGACACACACGAAGCATGCAAATATGTGAGATGAAAATTTAAAAAATATATCTAATTAATACAAGTTTCTAATTTGTCTCCCTTAGTTTTATTGTGTACAGTACAAGACACTGCAATATGTATGTTATTGTCAACAATTTATGTTATTTTTATTTTAGGGGCTGAACATGTAAATATTTGACAGCATTTCAGAACCTCATCACAAACAAATAATATGAAAAGTGATGTGTGTCGCTTTTTAGATTTGTGTAATTTGTTAGGTAATTAGTATTAATCAAAACTTCCATTTGTTGCAACAAAGAACAATTGTAAATTAATATGTAAATGAAGAAGCTTTGTTTGGAGTGAAACCACCCCTTTCCCCATTTTATTTTCTCCGGGAGCAAAATTATGGTTGAACCACTGAATTATTATTTAAGTATATATATGTATACTAATTGCCGAAACTCCTGCAAGGATCGAACTAAGAGCACTTAATGCTGGAAAAACTAAAGGCAAGGACCCTCCTTTCTTTGTTTTTCGTTTGGTTTAATATTTTAAACCCATGCCTCTTTTGCCTCTTTTAAACTTTGCGCGCATGGCTTTGTCAATGACCAAAGCTCCAAGCTTTTCACCTGTAGATGTAGATGAATTCTTTCTTATATTTACTGCTATATCAGCTAGAATCGAATCTGCAAAGGGTCTTTCTTTCAAATTGTTTGTTCTGTCGTAAACTATGTCATGTTCTTTACAAGCGTTGTCCAAAGAGTTTATTCCTTGATCGTTCCGTGTCAGATGTTTTGCAAGTTTAGTGCCAGGTCCACAATAGTTGTATTTCAGTAAATGCAATTCAAATGACAATTTATAAATCAATGTATTCAATACTCCGCATCCTTTTTTGATACATTTGGAACGAGCCATTATTTTAAAACTGAATGCGAACCTATATATAGACCGGCATTTATAGTTTTACGTTATTACGTTACGTTGCTTAATACTGTATAAATGATGGTTATAAAATAAAATGTACCTACATCTTCCGATAATTGTAAATACGAAAGAAAACGTAATTGAACAGAAACATGGTATTCATTTACCATCAAATACGCATTGTATAATAAGCGGTCCTTCTTCATGTGGAAAAACTTGTGTTATTATGTCACTGTTGAAACATCCAAATAATATTAAATTTGAAAACGTATATGTGTTTTCCAAAACAATACAAGAGAAATATCAATAATTAGGGACTATTTGATAGTTAATTGAAGGAATGCGATATTTCCCTTTTACAGATAAAGAAGATATCGTGCCTCCGAATGAAGCATTACCCAATTCCATATTTATTTTTAACAGTGTATGGTGTGAGCCGCAGGGTGAAATAAAGCACTATTTTAGTTTTGGTCGACATTCAAACGTTTATTGTTTCTATCTATTTTAAAGTTACGCACATATACCAAAACATATACACACATATGTATATATATATTAATTTATTTATATAATTAATTAAATAATAATTCAGTTGTGCAACCATAATTTTGCTCTCGGAGAAAATAAAATGGGGAAAGGGGTGGTTTCACTCCAAACAAAGCTCTTAAACCATACTTATTTGTTCAACTTCACCAAGCTGTCATTAACAAACCACATATTAATTAAGAATCGGATTATAATATCGGTTGGTATTTAAAAACTGTAACTTTGTAGGTTACGTAAATAATTTTATGGGTTCATATGTATAAAATAGGTATATTGAAAATAGCGCGAAGTAAAATATGGACTTGCGAGTTATTAGATACTGGTATAAGACATTACATTGTGTGCGTTAAAAGAAACAATGGTATTCTACATTATGATGTGTTTATATAATATTCCTAAATATATGGCAATATTTAAATAAACACCATTCCCCTCCCGCTCTTCACAAGGCGACACCGTCCGGCGAAAAGAATTGAGCCCTTCCCACAGCCCTCAACTCCGCCCGGTCGTCAGGTAGCCAGTCTGTCCTCCGTTATGTTACACTAACACACACGTCCACGCACGCAGCGCACCTTGAGAGTTGGCAACGTTTGGTTGACGTCATACGTTAGCGCGTCTCACTAGCTCAGTCACTGGATCTTTAGTTCGCTAACTCGACACGCGCTACGTGTTGCGCTGACGAGAGCAGGACTCCTCGCGACGTCTTTCCAATCCATATAAAGTTAATACTATTTCTCTTGTTTGAGATATGTGTATAGTGAGGAAATAGGTTTTCCAGTTTTTTTTTATGTAGCCTATATAATTACCTTCACTTATCACGAAACTATTGTGTCCTGCAGCACAAACTTTATTATGAATATTTTTCTACTCAACTATCGCCAATGCGTTACGTATTAATATGTGCAGTACAGTTTGAGAATAACGCATTAACCTGAGGTTCAGAAGTGTTTACCACCTAAACTTACATGATGAAAATAATCTGTATATTATACAATAATGTTAGGTTACGAGGCTTGTGTACAGTATTCCATATGGTAGGCTAAAATGCTATGTTTAATTCACTGCTGAGCGGAGCTGCTAACAGTATAGTGTCCACATACCAGTATTTAATTGATACAAACTTAACTGTAGTCTTGACATACACAATGTGCACTCATTATGATATTAATGCATCACTGCACACCGCGACAGTAAGGTAGAACGTCACGAGCATGGCGTCGGGTTCAATCTGCTTGCACAGTATTTTTCTGTGCCCACAACACGGCGCAGCAATTGTGCCGTATCAGTGGTTCCAATTTTCTCCCATCACAGCATTCTGCCACGACAGGCTTACCAACTCATGAGAGTGATATTTCTTTCTGTTCAATAGTTCTTTTGGTTCAGTACCCCAATCCTTGTATTTAATTGTCTTAATACTCCAGCTAAGATTCACTAATTACGAATTAGCAAAACTGAACATGAAATATTTTCAGAAACTCAGACCGGTCTTAACAGTTAGGTAGGTATTAGTGGTGGTGTGTCATTTCGACGACGCGCATCATCTCCCTCCCCTTTTCCTGTGTACGGCGGCTAATAGTATTGGAATTTTATTTCACTAAGGGGTATAAATGTGGTGTCGCCCACACACCTTATCTCCACGGATGACACGCCAAACGAATTTTTTTATTTTGAACCAGTTTGGCTACAATAGCCATCATTATTATTTTCGTCACGTAAACATGCATAATACGTGCCATGCAGCACTTTATGATTATTTGTGTTTACAAATAGAATTTTTTATTTTGGAATTATATGTATCTCTTAAATAGGTAGTACATACCATGTAACACCATATGATTATTTGTTGTAACAATTTGTATTTTTAAGTTTTCAATTAATGTATACCACTTAAATTGTTAACATGTGCCACGCATCACCGTATAATTGTTTATTGTAATAATTGTGACATTTTAATTTTTCAACATTGATTTATACTATCACATTCAGTAAATACTACACTTGTAACTCTTAATGCAACTGTCCCGTTTAAAATATGTCAATTTTTCTGAATTATCATATCAATAAGTGCATATTACGTATTTCATTTATGAATTTTTATTTCCAATTAATATCGACTCTAGTTGGTTCTCTCTGGCTCAGGAACTTGTGTCTCCCATTTTGGCGTAATGAACGTTTCAATATATCTTGCAACTATTTGAACGATCTCCACATAGTACGCGAAGACACTTACTTTAAATACACCACTGCTCGTGTCGGGTCGTTGAGAAAGTAAGCTCTTTCGCCCTGTTCCTCTGGAGAGGGGCCAATTCCTGTTGCGCTGGCCGACGCCTTACTGCCCCATACCCCCCCCCCCCCCCCCCAAACCCATCGCTTATGCACGCAACTGTTCATCCACGCCTTCCCAGCAGCCCAGACGTCTGCTCTACGAATAAAAGGGGCCATGTTGCGGGTACAGGACTCGAAGCCTCACACTTAGATGACGGAGTGCTCTCCTGGCACACTAGTTAAGAGAGGAGCAAGGGAGTAGCGAGGGTGGCAGAAGGCGTCCCTGTATGTGGGCCAGTCGCAAGGTATATAATGCCGCTGGTGCATGACGACACCCCCACACTTTGACCCACTGTGTAGGTACCACTTCAAGACCATATCGACGCCGGAGGTCGGCGCGAGCTACTAGAAGGCAACACTGCAGAGCGAGCCTAGATACTGACATCTTGGATAGACGTGACCAGATTGGCCAATTACACAACGACAACACATCACGAGGAGAAGGAGCTCCAGCCCGGTGTCGTTAAATACCATTGGTAAGGAGATATTCGGTTCTGGGTCCAGGATAGATCCGGAAACGATCTTACGCATTGCGAACCCTAAGAGGTCCCCTATTAAGAGCCTTAACACTTGATAACATAATTCTAGCTTGGATGAGTCGAGAGTGATTCAGTATTGTTTCGTAAGATATTTCAGATCTAGTAATTATTCAGTATTGTTTGTTGAAGTAATTGAGATCATTTAGTATGAGAAAGAGTAATACAAAAATTATTAGTTTTTGTAATGATATTGTGTCATTGAACTATATTGAGTTATTCCCCCAGAATACATCAACATTAAGAAGATTAGCCTTAGCAACTTGTCTTGTGTATGTTCTTGTGTTTAATAGTCCAACGTACAGTAGTCATCCCAGTAAAAACGTTACAATACTATCTGGACTGTCACTTATGACTCACCATTGTCATTACGTCTCCTCACATTCAATACAATAAAATGCATTGAAATTATAATCTTTAATTGGTTGGATACTGTCGTTCCATGGACAGAATAAATAAATGTTTCTCTTACCGTTTCTAACAACGAGAAAATCAATATTATTTTAATACAAACATTTTCCTTCAATGTCTCTCATAGAAATGTAGTATAAGTAACTGAAATATGACAGTTGAGTTGGCAGAAAAAACAAAAATGCAAATTTATCCTAATCATAACTCAGAAGTTACATAAATACTCCGCTATATTTTCTGACCGATTCACATTTACGGTAGCAGGAAAATCTGAAATAAAATTATATCAAAGGTTTCTTCAACTCAAATGTTTATCTTTTATATACTCTATTAAAATTTATTTAATGTCTGTGGATTGAGTGTAGCGTGTGTGTTGGTAAATGTCCTGTTTAACATTATTATTCATAGTTACCCACTCAAACATTTGGGTAATATGATTTCCCATAAATCTCAATGGGACGTCCGTAATCACAGTACATTTATAAAATAAATGTCCACTCCTTAATCATAGCGTCGTTTTCAAACATGGCATGACTTATTCCCAAAAATGTCTCACATGACTATTGTCGTTTATTAACATATTTTATCCAAAACTAAGACAAGTTTTCTTACATATTCTCATGAAACAATAGCAAAACCTTCTGCATGAAAAATATAAATAAAAAATTTTATGTAATATTCATACAACACTTTCCAATATTTCTGACATATACAAAGCAGAAACATAATAATTAATCCACAGAAATAAAAAAATATACAACTACATGTCACTAACAACTCTAAAAAGGGTCATCAAGAAAAATCATAATTAACAATTGCTAACCAAGATAACATACAGAATACTATATCCAAATGGATTAGCCATATTGATTAATGTTCGTACTCATACTATTGTACTGAGTTTACATGTAATTCTGGAATCTGGTAATTGTCAATGCTTCGTTAAAAGGTTGCCGCCTTTGTTATTGTTTGGTAGCTTATCCTTGGCTTTCTATGTAGTAGTGGATCTTTTACATGTTTTGATGTTTAGCAAAAAGCTTCTTCTTTCTCGAAATGCATGTATGTTAATAAGCTAGGAAAAACGAGTATGTATTGTTCGTGTTCCTCGTAGATAACTAAATTATTTAAACAATGACATCTAATCTTTCATATGTCTTGGTAAAGAAGTAAATCCATTTTACCACTTACCACTCAAAACATTAAATCGTAGGTAGTCTTTACGAACATGCTAAGTTATAGTACATAACGTTTCAACTTGCTGCGACGTGAAGAATTTACGCATGCGCACTCATTCGGCAAAATAAATATACAACAAATGGATATAGAAATAAGCATTATTTTCTGAACGCCTACAGATTCGCCTAATTATCAAAATATTCCACATCATAATAACACATTTTACCCCAAAATAATATAGTTAAACATAGCTGCGACATAGGCAATTATTCAAGAGTACTATTCCTAATATTCGTAAAATTCCATTATTCTCAACTTGTGTGTTTCAGATTAGCTTTCCAACATTTCAATTCCAACTTGTGCAGGTGAAGTCAGATATTCTTTGAGGGCCCAAAGATTCTATCTCCGCACTAACTAGCCTGTCTCTGGACAGGTGAGTTCATAGCAATTGCAATGACATATTCGAGATATTTTAAAAGGACCCACATAAAGTGGGATTAGCTACTTTACTATGTAATCCCACGATTTACTTGTAATATACGTGTGAACAAGGACCAGCAGTCATATTTCTACCTGACATTTTCTAGACTTCTTGGCGTATCTACGGTGATGTTCGGCTTCCACAATTATTATCCTTTTTGGTGACCTTCAAAATGTCGTTCTTCAAATCCTCGTTGGTTTGTTTGAATCCTTTAGGCTTGTTGGACGGAATGAGTAACTTACTACGGTCGTAAATGTCCTCGCTTTGACCTGTGAGTAGCCTACTTCCAGAGGGGTAAAACAGATGGATTCATGCGCGGTGTTATTAATAACGTATTCTATCTTTAACATTTATTTCAAACACAACTATGCCTTTTGCATATAGTTCGCCGGAATGGGACAGGAACGCCAATGGAAAGGTTCTCCTGGTATAACCTCTATGGTGGCCAGACAAATTTTATTTCTTCCTGGTTTCACGGAAAAAAATTAATTCGTAAGAAAATATTAGCTGTTGTAATTTAGCGTTATTATTGAAATCGATGTTTTCAATGTTGGATAACGCCTGATATATGTCTTCTGGCGCCGCTATTTTATTATTTCTTGCAACAGATATATTTAATGGTATAGCGCAAACTTTTTTATGGAGACCTACACAGTTCTCTGTAAATCTCCATCCATGTTACCGTACTCTTACTTTGTTCGGTCGTACTGACCATCCATCCTCCAAAGTCAAGTTTAATATTCTAACTTGTAAGAAAATCAGCACCTAATATAACAGGTTAATTTAACCCTTTAATAACAAATGTGGGTGCTAGATTTGGGTTACATAAGTCAGTAATATTATAAATACCTTCTGGTTTACAAATTGGCTTGATTTTGATGTAGCACCGGTGATCTTTAATCTAGGCACTGATATGTTTGGTAATACTACTCCGGTTTCCAATGTACCATTGCAAACTGACCTCTGCGCTGCTATCTAGTAGACTCGGTACTTACAGACCACATACATTTAAAACCAACTCCGCACTATCTACGGAAAAATGCAGGTAAAAAATTCCCCAGAACGGCCTTTAAATTTACGGGCACACAATAAGGGTAAATACGGAACACTCCGTAAACATGATACTACTGAATGGAGGAAAGTGTAACGTACATGTACGTTTATATTATAAATTCTTTCCGTTATGTCTACGATATTTCCGTCATTTACATCAACGAAAACAACAGTAATATGAAAAACCACCTACGTTATTTACGGACATTTCTGTTATGCACTTGAAAGTTAACACCCGTTATTTAAGAAAGCAAACGGACATTTCTGTTATGCACTTGGAAGTGAAAACTTGATATTTAATTAACAATTTCCGTTAATTTACGGACAGTTCTGTTGTGCACTTGAAAATGAATATCCGTTATTTAACAAAATAAATTAGTTTTTTTAACACATTTCTGTTCTGCCCTTGGAAGTGAATATCCGTTATTTAATAAACCATTTCTGTAATTTTAATAAAGCAAATCCATTCTTTTACGGACATTTATCATAAGTTTGAAGAGTCTACAATGTATTATCTTCACAGCACTTATGCATATAAAACAAAACCACAATTTTAATACTTTATACTAATAATGTCAGTACATGTACTGGCTCCAAATTACTTATAAAGTGTGCAGAACTAATTTTAAAAATGTTGTTGTTAAAACAATTGTGTTGGCAATTAGGTCACTTTCACTAATAACTCTGGTTATTTTCACTAATAGTTATACGCCTTTACATTTTATTGGACTATGTAAGTGGTTTTCACTCATTTACTATGCACTGTGAATTATTAGTACCCATATGTCTCAAACAATAATTTGCTGCCTATTATAAGTTTATAGAAAGGCATACCTTTGAAACTACGATTATGTGCACCATATTATTATGTTATTAATAAAATAAATAAAATAATACAATTAATAATACAATAATATTAATTTAGAATCGTGTTATGTCGTTTGTATATGTTATACTTGGACACCAAAGCAAACTGCAGAGAACTAAACCTGACATTACTTACAACTCTCATTACAAACCAACTTAGGTATACTTACAGCATCAAGTTTACTTAACAAGTTCACTTTGGTAACTACAATCTTTGCCAACATTATTTCACTATCACCCATATCATATCGAATCGGCCAGTGTTATATGCAGTTCATCACAGTAGTGTGTGTCAAAAGTAGTAATGTAGAAACATTTCAACTCATGTTAAAAAAATGCATTCATACCAACAAATAAAGTACATTAAATCAATCTTGTACAATTATATTTAACTGATGGATTACTTTCCTATACATTTCAGTATTTTGACTATAATGACCTAAAGCTGTAAATTTTATGTGTTGTTGCATAAATAAATAGAATATATATCGATAAAAATTAATTATTGTTACACAAGAAATGACTTATATTCGTACCAATTTCTTACACATATGTATACTGAAATATTTTTTAAAATTTCTTCACACTAACAAGTCTTGTTTTCATGAATACAGCAAACTCTTCAACAATAAAAAAAATTCAAGCACAATGGCTTTTAAAATTCCTTTTTAGTTCTTGTACAGTATCTTGTACATTAGAGGTTAAACAAGTACTGCACATTTATGATAACAAGAACATTGTATTTACTTAAAATAAAATCACTTAGTGTTTTAAATAGCAATAGGCTTAAAATACACTTATTTTTATATCATTAATACGAAATTCATCAATAGAAACAGCTGCCTGTGAAAAACATTTATCACTGAATTGTAAACAAACTGGTCAACCACAGATAAATAGGTTTCATAGCACAACATAGTCAAAATTGTGGACACAGAAATACTTTAAAAATCACACTGTTTAGTATAATCGATGAGGACGCCATTTTGTTACACCAAATTGATCTTATTCGTGGGAAGTGATATCTGGCAATTTTGCCAGTTATCTGTGAAAATGTTAATGCTTAGAGAAATTATGTTATATGAGTACAAATGTAGCAGCTCCAGGTGCTAAGAGAACCATAAAATTGAATAAAATTACATTGGACAACTATTACAACATGAAGTAAGAATGTGTTACACAAGAAAGGGGAAGTGAAATTAATTTACATTGCACAAAAATAATGAAGCAAATAAGTCACTTTACACGAGAATCAAGAAATGAAATAACGTTACACGACACGAGACTCAGGAGTGAAATAAAATCACACCACACGAGAATTGGGAACTGAAATAAAATATAGTGGCACAAAAACCGGGAAGTGAAATAAAATTAAACTGCCAAAAATTAGTTATATAACCCAATCAAATTAATATCCAGTCTACACTGGACCTAATTAAGTGACACCAAAAATTTCATGAAACAAGCATGGCTATTTCTTGACCTTTGATACAAAACCTCTCACAACCTAGCAAAATGACAACTAGTCTGCTTACAATTATTGTTAAGTGTGTAAATATAAAAACTATTGCTAAGTAAATTCTATTGAAAATGTTAATGGATATCACGATATATATATTATTTTACAAACTAGTGGCATTTCAGGTACTGTGCTGAGTAAATAGTGAAATGCATGTAGCAATTTGTACTAATCTGCCAGCAAGTAATTTTTTTAAAAATTTTATTAGCTTTGATTTGTTTAATACACACCTCGTTATTATAAAGTACCGAAATTATGGTCCCTTCAGATTTGTATTGAGATTTTACTGTACTGTGTGAATTTGAGTACAATAGGTGCTACACTTATTGATTACAGACATGTCACTAAAAGGAGGGCCTGCCCGTGAGTATCACTGTCCTATAAATTTATTCTCATAAAACTGCTAAAATAGAGAAAATCCCAAATGAATAACTCATTTACACAATAAAACGAGAGCAGGCTTCAATATTCAATGTGAAAAATTAACATTATATTTTATTTCGTTGTTTTTCCTAGATATCTTGGTTTTTATTTATATACATAGTGTCTAATAAAATACACTGCAATCTCACAAGCATGGGTATTAATGAAACATTACATTATGGCTGTTTTATACGAACTGACTGTAGTAAATAGTGAAAATTCATTCATATTAACATTCTTGGTCTTTGTGTTTTCCCATGGTTTGTTATTATTTTCAAGTCCCGTTCGGTTATCATTAAGTGTAACCACATACTACCCCACAT
This sequence comes from Dryococelus australis, assembly GCA_029891345.1. Taxonomy (NCBI): domain Eukaryota; kingdom Metazoa; phylum Arthropoda; class Insecta; order Phasmatodea; family Phasmatidae; genus Dryococelus; species Dryococelus australis. Next base: position 171,972,020 of record CM056994.1, on the reverse strand, counting down.
AAATTGTATTGTGCCAGTTTTTTATGCTAACAGTAAAAAAAATCAATTAGAGATGTCACGATGCAAGATGAGTTCGTATAACATCGCGACAACTTAAAATAGTTACCTTGCCTGGTCCACAATGCTTGCCAATGCAAGATGAGAGCAACAGTTGATTGATACTGTCATCCCAAAGGCTAGTGCTATTTCGGCCGTGTACTATTACAGTACTTTCAAAATGAGTTTCGAGTCTGTACGTTTACGGAAACTCTATCGTACAAGGTTAACAAATATGTTAGAAGAATAATTTGTTGTGATATCAGTGTAAATTTATTTTGCTTTATGGATAAAAAAAATTCACCAAAATGTTGAATGAAAGAAAGATAAAGTATACTGAAGATGAATGAACATGTGGGAACTTAATTTTATGGCGCAGAAGAATTACCTTTTCCTCACAGCACACATCACACTAGAAACAAATAAATGTAATCAAAGATTTTTCACTTATTTCAAGGGAGATGACTATCTTGTAGTATTTTTCTACCACACTATCACTGTAACTCTGCGCACACATCACTGCTGTGCTTATGCGTGTATTTTTGTCACCTCTCATTAGCAGATAGTTTTATATATTATCAGTGCATATGGGGGGAAATGAGATAATGTTGTATAACACTTGTAAACTCGTAGAACCAACTGCTTGTAAGAGATTTAATAATGTAAAAAAGTCAGTATTGTGGATTTAAAAACATTCAAATAAGCGATTTCATTAACGTTTTGTAAAATTGCAGAGAATTGTAAAATTTTGTTATTAAAAAAATTTCTCCACACTTCCGTAATTTTACTGAAATTAAAGACAAGTCTCAACAGAACAGACTTAAATATTTGAAAAAAACATTTTCGTGCCATTTATTGGCCTTGGAACAGGGTTTTGCTGAATATGATCATTTGAAAGGAACACATTTCAGTTTTAAACAAGTTATGACAAAATGTATCGTACGTGAACACTATACAACAGCATGCATCACAGTAATTAACCACTGATGCACTATTAAGTCATAATTTAATGAGATATACTTTTAAGGATAAGTAAAGCTAACACATACAAAAAATGATGTTTTGAACAATTAAAGCAGGTTATACATCTTATAACAAATCTGTATACACTCAGCTAAAATCAAAGGAACTTAATAATGCACAAAATCTTTATCTTGCAAGAATATCCAGTGTCATCTAGTTTGTACAAAATAAATTTAAATTCTTTGCACATCAGTCTTGGGTACATCATGTATCATTTCAGCTGTCTTCAAACATTTCGAAGAAATTTGTTAAACCTCTCACTGTGTGAACTACATGTTTTCTGCAATTGAATATACTAATATTTCCAGTATTTTAACCAGCCAGTTGGTTGGTCTTCATGATGCAAATGGAAAAAGCATACATATAAAAATGCTCCAAACACAGAAAACAAAATTAATCATTAGTAAAGTTGCGAAAACATAATAAGCTGTGAAGCTAAGCTGTAAACTGTAATGACAGTATAGCCATACACGTGTAATATAAAATAGACAAAAATGTGGCATAGCTGAAAGCACGTAATGTAAATTCACTTTGGCCAACTGACATTTTCTCTCTCTCTCTCTCTCCTCTCTCTCTCTCTCTCTCTCTCTCTCTCTCTCTCTCTCTCTCTCTCTCTCTCATACACTATTTTCCCAATATAATTCCCAATAACTCGGCATTAGCAACCACTTCCAATACTATAACAAACACTAGTAATTTATAAAGTTTGGACCAAAAGTAGTCCATATATTTTTTAATGCGTAAATTCTTAATTAATATTATGCACCTGAACTCTCAAGCAAATTCCAAAATTTTATAATTGTATAAGAAAATGAAGCACCATTGTAATATTATACATATGGTTACACAATACTTCCTCAGATTCATAATAAACTAGGCGGTACTTTTTATTACCAAATAACAACTTTTTAATCAAAATTAAAAAAAAAAAATTTGACATGATTTGACTACAAGAAATGGGGTTAGTCAAAATTAATACTGTCTGAAAAAAAAAAAAAGTTTTCTCACAATTAACATTCAGCAAGAACAGAAAAGTGAAATTTTCTCCATTTATTCTACTTAAAACATTACCAACTAGTTAAAAAAAAAACATCAATTTTTATTACAAAATGAACTCTGAAGCAAAATTCAATGGAGAGTAGAATTCAAAAATTAAACAAAATTTACTTTGGAAGATTTTTCATTGCTAAACAAAGATTTTATTCAGCAAGAGAATGGCAGCACCCCCTTTTTCTGCCCTCCCACTAGGCTTCATACACCTTATTTTAAATCCTCTGTCAAGCTTCATCTGTCCTATATACTCATCTCTGTGAATATTGTGTACAGATATAAAGATGCTGGTTTCTTTATGTGATTAGGTAAGTGCCAGTTATTTTTTAATTAAAAGAAGGGACAATACCAATATCCTCATCAATACCTCTAATATACAACACTGATATCATGTGACGCAACATAATGCTGAATATTAGCTGATGCCCAATACAAGGTTTTGGTACTAGAACAGCGCTAATTTAAAATTTGTGACGTAATCACGAGATTTATTAGACCAAATGTTTCCAATAATGCTTTTATTAACACTGAAATGACATAATTAAATAGTAACTGAGGAGCTCGCTACGGGAACAATCAAAGCTAGGAGCTGAAAATAAATTAAAATATTAAAGGTTCTTGTATCAATAAACAGGTACTCTTTCATATATCTGATGCTACTAGAAACAGTTACAAGCCCTTTATGAGGGTAGCACTTTAATATTTCTTGAACATTGCAAAGGATTCGTTAAGGAACACGATAAAAGTGTTTTTCTTTCATTAAAATAATTCAAAATATGACCGAGCGATGTGGCGCGGTGGTAAATCTCTAGACTCACATTCGGGAGAACCCGGGTTCGATTTCCGGTCCAGCCATCCTGAATTTGGTATTCCCTCCAATTTCTTGGTGAAACTTGCACCGTCTCTAATGACCTCATTGTCTACGAGACGCTAACCCCAGTTATCTAACTAGCTTTAAAATATGATAAATTTAAAAAAAAAACTTGAGCTCAGGTCGTAGCACCAGAAGGCCTATTAAAATACGTTTAAAATGTAGATAAAATTTAACATGAGTATTTAGAAAATGTAAGAGAATAACTATGTTTACGATAATGACAACAATAAAATAAGGTGTGTTACCATATCTTAGATAAAGAACACGAGTCGATGCGGGACCTTTTGACTGGCCAACACTTTTCCAGGCAACTGAGATTCCAATAAAAAATATTTTCTATTATCCGTGCATACTTCCACAAATCCAACAGACTATAATTTCGGTATAGGACTCCACCGCTAGTAAGTTAAGCCAAGAAGGTATTTTTTAAATACAAACGCCACTGTTAAAGCCAAACCAAAATTTAGAATACTCGACTATGAAAAATCCACACGAATTCTACCGGCTCTCAACACTAAGTTAACATTACTTTAAGAGCAAACCCACCTTAAAATACATCTTCCCTGCAACACTTATAACTATCAGCTTAACATGTTGATGCAAATTGACAGTCCTGACACGGACCTCGAGCAGACAGAATACCAGAAGGGTATTCTCAACTAGGCGACCAGAGTGGATGTGGCCGAGCCTCGCGCTGATGCGAAGGCTGTTTACTTCAATTTACATATTATCCAATAAGAAACCAGAAGGCCGTGCATGCGCAGGAGTGTGGGGAAATACCAAAGAGTTGGGGAAGGAACAGGAGACAGCGGTAGACCAAAGCACTCGGGAGGCGAGTTAGCAGTTCATAATACTTTAAATAAAGCAACGTCGTCTATAAATTCTTAGTAGTTCATTAAAACTGCGCAAATACTTTGATTATCAACACTCAATTTTCATAAAATGAATACTTAAAACCTGCTTCTGATTAATTAAAGTACAATAAATAACTTGTAAAACTCTTATAATTTACACTGGTATTTTCCACACTATATCCAAAAATTACACGAATGTTAACGAATCACAAGTTGATACGTAAATCTTTAAATTACGTGTAGTATGGTGGAACCTCTTTTTAAGTTAGATGGAAGAAATATTTTGTAAATGAAGCCTTACGTGTTATTATAACAAATACTGCATGTGAACGTTAATCAATGGAAACTCTTATGCTGCTGAAGCTAGAGGTCACATATTAAAAATAGGCCTGGCTGCTAGAATGGAGGCTAATATACAGCTTCCTAGACACAAAAATGTTAGTTTGCAACAAGTCGGATACCACATCAGTGCCACTTATTAAAAAAATAAACAACCTTAAATTTTATATGCATTTCTTTACCCAACTTGAATATTTAAAAACATTGCATACTTGATTAGGATACCTAAAAATCACTAGTTTTTCTTATCTTCATACGCCTAGTTTTGGTGACACGTTAGGTATGGTAGGTACTTGTCATAGATATTTTTTGGTTTACATCCAGTCTATGTTGGTAATAGGTTATTTTTAAAATATATATTACACTAAGCTGCTCAATATGATTAGCACTTTAATTCACCAGAATCCTATTTTTACAATCCACGACTTTATATTTTATTATGATATACAACTAGAGTACTTCCTTTGGTCCCATATAATATTCCTACAGCAAAAATTTCCTTTTTATGATATCCCGTATTCTGCAACATTTTTCGTACGTATTCCATAACAGAGCATGAGCGGGATGCTTAATAGTTAAATTTATACCTTTCATTACATTTAAATGGACATACATCAAAATCAGCCCAACTGTTCACACAGGTGAAAAAAAAAACTGAAAAATATGTCACAATATGGAAATACTTAAGGCAATTTTAATATACGTGAATTGATTTGGTACCTGTCTGGCAGCCAATTTAAATCATATATACCTACTGTTATTCTAAATAATTGGTTACAATATTAAAATCATTAACGAAAATTTTGAAAAATTATTGTAGAGGATCAAAATATGGATATTTATGTAGTGTAAATTTTTTAATCAAAATATACGTACAGATTTAATAGAAACTAAGTAATTTAGAATCTGAAAATGAGGGTTGAAGAGTGGCACATGTTGCTATTTCAATGATTACTTAAGATTATAAAATGGCCGCACTCCACGTCTTAGCAAACTACCAAATTGGTTGGTTTGAAAACACTGCAACAATCATGTATTCATAACTTTATTAATTTTATTATTTTTGCAATACCGTAAATACTATTTATACACTGTATACAATTTTGACAACAGTTTAACACTGAAAACAGTAACAGCTCTTCATCATTTCTTACTGCAGCGAGAAAGAAACAAATGTTTTGCAAAACTAAAGCTGCAAAAAATATTTCACTTAAAAAACCTCAAAATATGTAACAGTAGAGCATGAAGTACAGGTGTGGAGTGCAAAGTCAAAGCAGATAGTCAGAATCATAAAGTGTAGTTATTTGGTTGTTATTAATTTTAATTAAGATATTTCTAAGTTCACTGTATTTAAATTAAAGTTTTAATATATACTATAGGTTTTAAGCATTTATTTTAAGCAGAAGTGATTGATAGATTTATATTTTATAAGTTATATACAACTTATTTGCAGTATAATTCCAGGATGGTATCATCATGTTCGAAAACAAGTAAAAAACATAAGCATTCAAATTGATACTCATAAAATCAAAACTTATCAATAACACACTACGAAAATGTATCAAAAATAGTTTTATAATGTTACACTTGCATACACTTTAATATACTTACTTTCAAACATAATAAGAATTGGTAAGAATAATTTAGGCATTATTAACTGGTTGGTATCATGATATTATGTAACAACTATTTAAAGCAACCACCTAATTCATCCATAAAAGAGCTTTCCAATAGGAACTAGGGTGTGTTTCCTGAGGTAACCAAACAACTCAGATGGAAGTGAACAACGAAAAACATCTTAAAAATTACACTGCATTTACAGAGACTGTCTAAAGTGGTGTATTCCTTTTCCTAACATTATATTAAAACAGCACTAAACGGTATTCAAATTTAATTTATCTTTGTAAAGTCAGATACTGTTTGGATTATGCCAACTATGGAGATTTTATACATCTACATACATTGCACAGAAAAAAGCACAAGCAGTTGTGTAATATGTTGGTTTGTTTACAATGTTGTTTCACCTTGGCGCAAGCTTTGTCTGGAACATGATGTGGATCTACATGCAGCATCTCATATATTGCAACACATTGCAACAATTTGCCTCTGAATAAATAATGTGTAGCGCCAAGTTAACCACTTTTCACTCACTCTATTCATTATGTAGCTAGTCTTCTTAGCTGTTGTGCTAAAATAAAATGTTAAAACACACTCTGACAACATTAATGAATATTCATGAAAACATTGTAGTTGTGCCCAATTCACCAGCTCTCAGGTTTTATTTATAGCATATTTTATGTTTTGTGTGAGTGAAATTATATAAAGTATTGTATTGCACATTGTTGTTTCAAACTCATTAAAATATCTTCAATCATATCTGTTTGAGCTTAATTCAGTGTATTAAACACACGTATCCCTAAAGTTAGTAATGTAAAATGTTTCACACAAACTTTATATGTGACTTGTTTTTTAATCTGTTTCACAAGAAAATGAAAATTTATTTTAATATTTTTGTCCCATAATACGGTAATATTTTTCACAGTGTATGTTTGCAACATTTCATGCACATTGACACAGATCACAAACTTTAACAAAATATGTTCAGGTACATAAAAAGGTAAATTAATTTCAGCAACATGTTTGTCATGCAAGATTTCCGTTTGCAAGTGTACCTGGAAATAGAGTTGCTGTGATTGGCCAGTTCATCTCTTCTTTATTTGTACTTAACCACTAGGATTCAAAATGTCAGGCTGAATTTGGTTCCTGACTCGCAATACCTGTACACATACCATGATGATGACTTGCAACTACAACCCTAATCAAATAGCCTCTTTCACATGTAAAATGCATTCTGAAATCTAGCATTCTGTATTCCATGCAGTTCAGAGGATACAATTGTGAAACTGAATCTATGTATGTAGACTAAGATTCTGTTCAAATGACTCCTGTTGTGTGGTTGTATGTGAAATTCTACAAAAACATCGGTATACAGGTTCTTCTAAATACGTACTTCAATGTTGACTAACAGTAGCCATATTTACTGTACACTTGTCATTAAAGAAAATGTCTTCTAATCTCTCAAATCTAGAACGAAAATAGCATGGCACATTCGATTTTTATGCCATGACAGTAATGGCAGAATTTAGTATAAACTTACACTAGATGGGTATTTGGTTAAGGTTCTGTAGGGGCAAAAAATATTTGCCGTTTTAAAAAATCTCATAAAAGTGGATGATATCCATAAAAAAATAGGAGAAAAGGTATTTAAAAAGCTGTTATGTAGACGCAGGTATTTATAACTTAAGGTTCTGTAGTGGCAACAAATGATTGCGGTTTTGAAAAATCTCTTAAAAGTGGATGGTATACATCATAAAATAGGAGGAAAGATATAATAAACAGTGTTGAAGGCAGATAATGTTAGGTTGGAGTTCCGTAGTGGCAACAAATTTACTTTTTTGAAAAATCTCATAAAAGTGCACGATATCAATCTTAAAATAGGAGTAAAGGTATAAAAATACAGCGTTGTAGCAGGTAATGTTAGGTAAGGGTTCTGTAGTGACAACACATGTTTGATGTTATAAAATATCTCATTAAAATGGATGTTATCCTGCATGTAATAGTAGGAAAGGTATAATAAAACAGTTTTGTAGGCAGGTAACATTATGTTAGGGTTCTGTAGTAGCAAAATATATTTACATTTTTTTAAATCATCTCACAGCAGTAGATGGTATATTATAATATTTTCAATGGTGCAAGATACAGCGTTCTTACATAATATTAGTATAGGTTTCTCTGCTAACGCGTATTTGTCCTTTTTATTTAATAATCGGGTAGCAAATGATATCATATAATATTGTTAAGGATATTGTTAATAGTGTTGTTTGTAGGTATTAACAGTTTAGGTTTCTGTAGTTATGAGACTTTACTGTTGCAGTATCGTGTATTATATTTGGGCAGATGGGATCAATTATATTGTCTAATAACAGGTACAATTGAACTCGCATGCTCAGCTGTACTACATGGTGTATTGCCGGTGTGGTACAGTAAATAGTACTGTCCCGTTTCGGCGAAAAATAGATATCTGCCTTTTACAATGCAATTAATTAGGTAAACTTATTTAATAATTACATTATCTTACACCTGTAATTCATAAAGTATTATAGCTTTATGTTGTTTTCAGAATTTACTTTGACTGGCGTTTGTTAGAAGTGCATTTCTTTGCATTTCCTATGTCTATGCTGGCAATTACGCATCAAAAGTATCTATCGGTAGAGAAGGCATATTAAGATCAGTAACCATGCCTGCTTAAGAAGCAGAATACTTTCTTTAAATATGATGTAAACATACACACTAACATTTCTAGCAAGCATAACAAATTATTTCTAAAAAAAATTAAACACAAAAGTTCTGCATTTGATGTGAGACACAAATGAGCTAAATTGTTAAGTACTACTCCTTATATATATTTCTAGATTGTCAGACGTTACAAATCAACTTTGTTGATATTTTGTAGTAAAATTTGATATAGTTGCACATTATCTAACGGGCAAAGATACCACATTGAGGTAATCCTTAAGAATAGGGGCTTTTGAAAAATTGTTAAATAATACCTGGATATGATAGATACGATTATAAGTAATTATGATTATTAGGATTTCCAGAGGTGCTTCAAGTAGTTTTTTGAAAGAAAAAAAAATGTAATGTACTAAGAAGGGTTATCAAAGTTGTGTTTATGCTATAAAACACATATAATTTAGAATCTATTTATAATAGAATCTATTTATATTGTGTCAAATAATTCTATTGACTGTGATATTACCATTTGAAACTAATCGTTAAAGTTTAAATGCCATTTACAGATTAGGCCTATATATGTACCGCGGAAATAGAGTTATTGAGGTATAAACAACACAGTTGTAAAACAGTGTAGGCAGAACATAAAATTCTGGTGAATTACCCACCTGCTGATCGATAATATATTAAGTAGATCTTTGTAATAAGAATTATTTAATATAACAGCGGTCAGCCCAAAAAGTTTACGTTTGGCCGGCGCCGTGTTTAACGTACAATTTATGGTACATGTATTATTATTTAGATTTATGTACTATGATCAAGTATTATTGGTACGAAATGCACCATAATGTTATTTCAGTGTACCATTAATTTTAATACCCCGTGGTACGTCGAATTGTCAATTGTCCACGTAGAAGTTGCATTCTGGGAAGTCGCTGAACGGTCGCTTGAAGTTTTTAACGGTCGTAAGTTTACAAAAGAGTGCTTAAAATCGTGTTTTATTGCAATTAATTCAGTAATACGGGTTAAATATAATAATTTTGCCCAAATGTAAGTGCTTCCGTGGTAATATCTGCATGCAGGAAGAGAAATTATGATATGGGTGCGGTGATTTGAGTGTACGAAGAGTCAAATGGGATGTTACGTCGTTTTGATAAATTGATAGCGATGTAGTCTGTGAGTTCGTCACAAAATTAAATCTAACTTAACATAGTGGGGCGTGTTATGATGAATAGGGAATTGTGTACATCATCATAAAATTTAATCACGACAATATATGAAATTGCAAAAATACCTTACCAAACAATACATAAATTGACTATATTATTATAAATAAAAAATACAAATACTATAATGGCGAGGGCTACAAACATCCGGGAAATTGTGGGGCAAAATGAGTGGAAAATATGAACGTCTTCGTAATAAAATCTTACTCCACGATGTCCTTCCATTTGATAGCCTTCCCCAGTATCGTATTTGTAACTTATGTTGGTAATTTTCTTAATTTATGTACCGTTCGGTTTGATATTTTTACAACTATGCGGGTTTTCGTGATAAAATATTAGATCATATCACGATAAAAAATACTGTTCAAGTGTCGCCAAACATATGCACCGAACCAGATTCCCAGTTCCAGCAGGGGGGGAAATCCCCAAAACAGTGATTCAAGTCGCACCAACAGTTTTTTTTTTTTTTTTGGTGGTGACATGAAGCGTCACGTATTAGCGAAGCTTGAAGTTTCCCCATAAATTATTGTCATGCGTAGCACATTTGCACTGAGAAATACTCTGTGTGTTTTGCAATTTAACATATTTCCATGCTATTTATAACATTATTGAAATATTGTGTCATGAAAACATGTTAAATTGCAAAAAAATTGAACTGAACACAATCTAAATTGACAATGTTATCAATACAATTTAGAAATACGATAGTGGGGAGGGATATGAACTAGAGGGATATTGAGGGGTAAAATTTTTTTCATGAAAACGTACTTCTTTTTAATTTTTTCTCCCCCACAATTTCCCTGATCTTCATAGACCTCCCCACTATATTATTTGTAGCTTTTATTGGTAATATTATCATTTTAGTTAACTTTTGGTTAAGTTTTCTTATAATTTACCTTATTTTCGTGAATAAACACTACATTATATACATATTTTTCATTCGTTTTACCCCACAATTTCCCTGATATTCATGGCCCTCCCCACTATCATTTTTTGGGTTTCTATTGGTCAAATGTATATGCATCCCAGTAAATTCGTATTGTGTGTAATTAGTAGAGTAGACACAGTAAACCCGAATTATATATGTCAGATAGCACATACACACATCATAAATTTTCTTCATAATGTGACTGATATTCCAACATGCTGTGGGGTGTCATTGTTTTACTGAAACAGAAAATTAAGGCAACGTGAAAAACCGGAACAAAAAATGTGTACAATGATATGTTATACAGTAATTTCTTAATTTTTGTATTTATGATATTCATCTACACTATAAAATGCCACATTTAATAAAAATTTCTTTCATCTATCTTTAAAGAGTTATTAGTTAGAGAAACAGCAAATTTCTTGAAGGGGCTGTGGTAATTTATTGAAAAGTTGGCTATCAACGTAGGACAGCCTTTTCTTACACGATACGTTAAAAGACAATATTAATAGTTCCATTAGAGAATGAGAAGCCGTGGAAACAAGACCCATTATGAGAAACGTGTTAAAATTTGCAAGTAATTTACGGCACGCCACTCTTAAGTGGTTCAAGAATATGAGATTGTACAGGAAGTTCCCGCCATCAGGTGGGGTCGCCAAAACGAGTAGTGTTTGGAGGAAAGTGGTGAAGTGATGCCGGCTGGCCTTCTCTAGAATCAAAACTGTCGGTTCGGCCATTCGGAATAAAGAACGTGGTGTGATGAGTGTGGGGGATAGAGCCGAATTGGGACCAAAACTGCGGCGTCTTAGCAGTACACGGAAAAAACCGCCACTTGCAGCATTGTCCGCCAATATTTCTACACGACAGTTCCCGGTCGCCAGCGAATGCGATGGAACAAGAGTCCTCTACCGTCAATAGCTCGAGTTTAAACCACTGGGACTAACGAGTATTCTGTTATAGCTCTAACATCTAACATATATGACATGTAACGGTTTGGAAGTGATGTGTTGTTTATCGTGCCCTGATGATTTGTTTTGAAAAAAAGTGCCTCGTAATGTGTTCCTTTTGCCCAGGTACACGCATGTAATACGCACCTACCCTATTTTCTCAACAAAAGTGTAACTCTTATAGTTTCTTCGAGTTATTTAGTTGAGATATTTGGGCGGCTCTTAACAACAAGATCTCGACAGGCGATGAGGGTGAAATGAGGTGAGAATGGAGCAGCGATGGAATGCAAGAGCGGGAGAAATGGGAGAACCCCGAGAAAGCCAGTCGACCAGCGGCATCGTCCGGTACGATTCCCACTTGCGATGATCCGCGAGTGAATTGGCCGGTATTAGAACCTGGTGTTGCTTTGGTGAGAGGGGAGCAATCTAATCACTTACGCACAGTGGCTCTCCAGGACCTTCGAGACTAAATAATGTTAGGTTAACTATTTTTTAGAATGCTACACTTATGGAATTGGTTTCTCGAAAAGTTAAAATTTTCTATTTATTTATATTTATATTTTATATATATATTTATATATTTTCTATATATTTAAAATTTGGAAAAATGTTTCAAATATAATTTTATTTTTATAAGCTTTCAATTGCGTATCAAGTAAACTTTTAATATTTATTGAAGTTATTAAAATAATTTACTTTATTGAACTTCCAAAGGAAATTAGTCAATAGGCTATTCACGGTAAAGTGAGCACTTTTTGAAGCCCCTTCTTTTGGAATAAAAGTCAATAAATATATGTTATTTTGCCATATAAGATAAATTTTGAGTCCCGTGAAATATATACTCTATGTTTATTACTCACATTGCTATATTTGTTTTTAAAAGGTCGCTGTAGGATAAAAAATGGCTGATAGGAAATAAATTAACCAGGGCATGAAAAGTGCTCATTTTACCGTGAATAGCCTATAGTTAAAACCAGTAGTCAGCGAATCACGGAAAATTTCAATATCATACAATGGGAATGTCTCAATCTTTCATTTCCTTCTATATGTAGTTGGTCACAACAGCGATATAGTAGGTACTTTATCGATGGTGTTGATTTAATCACCCAAAATTTTTTCCTCTGTGGCCATAACAAGGCAAAATATGTGGAGTGAGGAGTACAATAATCACACTACCAGTATCCATAAATCCAGATATAAAAAAACCATAATACTATGTGCACCTCATACCAAATGCAATTAAAAAGATAAAATTGTTCATCATAGCTTTCTCTTGAAGCTTAATAAAATATAAAAGACGCATGAAATCGAATTGGTACAAAAATAAAGACTATTTGTTCAAAAATATATTGCATATTTTAAACAGGATACTAAATTCAGCGTCAATATTTTACTTATTATCGAGTGTAACAAACTTATTTGTAAAAGAAGACTGCGTGTTACTAACATTACTTTACTTGCTTATAATGGTCCACTAACTCATATGGTAGAAGTAACTAAATTTTATCTACAGAAATAATCCAGAAAATTGTGTCTCCAGACTTCTTAAAGACATGAAAATCACTGAGTAATAAAGTTCAATGTAGTGGAGATAACAAACATCAGTCAAAACAAACAAAGATGTTTGCACTAGCATGAGAAATTTGCTGGACTTATATTATAATAATATAAAATTATCGTACACAATAAAACACCAGTCTCATGCAAATAAAATACTACAGAAATTGAAAGCCAGCATACAATTTCAATTAGTTAAATAATGTCTGTTATGTATTTTGGTTTGCTAAAGTTTTGTTTGTATACCAATAAATTCAATGAATTAATTTACGTAAAGCATTAAGTTTTACCAACATTAATAGAGTTCTGAAATAAATTGGAGTGTGAACAGTTTTTTTGGGGGTATTAGAATAAAATATATTTATTTCTCAAACATAGCAATCCATTGGATTCCTTAAATGTTATTTTTCTCGCTTGAGCTTTTATTCATATATATTTATCGTTATCTGGTTATGCAAATGTGTCGCCCGTATTAACCACTTATCATAATGATCGCCAAAGACGAATCAGTCAAATTTTAAGTAATAAAACTAATTACGCATGTATTTTTTCACCTGTGATAAAAATATTTTTTCATATCGCGTCAATAGAAGCATACTAAATCTTTTCGCTGGATACTTCGCTGTCGCGTTCAGGACAACTTCGGTAAAATCTTTTCATTAATTAGTAAAAATATGGTATATATTATACTCCATTTACACTTGTAGTCTTCTTTAAACAACATTATAAGAATTAGACTGACGAATGTATTAAAATAACGTATGTTTTAACGCTTACTTACTTTTTTTGTTTTAAAACTCCTTTTGAAGGACAATATCTGTAATAACTCTGCTTTATAAGAATGTGAATCAAATAAAATCACTGAATTTTCCGTGAAATCACATCATCCGATTAAATATTTGTGCAATATTTTGCTTCTAGAACGTGTAAATTAAATTGCGTGCTAATGTATGTATTCTAGTCGGAAATATAAAAGGGCAGAGGGTTTACAACACGTATTAAAATTGTGCCTTGGCTGACCTAAATTGCGTAAATTGCGTGCCTTTTTTCTGAAACAAATACTAGAAGTTGGTTCAACTGATATACTTTATTAGCGAAATAAATAGCTTACCCATTAAACAAACATTGTAAAAAGTTTAAATCTAAATTGTTACGTGTGGTTTGCCATTAAAACTTCATAGGTAATTCCAAAGTTAAAGTGGCTTGGGAAAGAGGGAAGCCTCTTGCGAGCCTCTGACATCCGGCATTAGCAGTTTCTAACAAATGGCACTAAATAATAAATAAATCGGTTAAAAATTTACCACAGACTCGACCTGCGGAATCCCTGAAGATAATATAGGTTAACAGCTACGAGACGAAGTTCACTTGAGAAAACAGGGAACCTCTAAAACTAGAGCCGCGAATCGTATAGGAGGAGCCACATAATAATTTATTCATGTAACACACACACACGTATATATAAAGAGGATGAGACGTTAATGTGTGCTAACCTGGAATTAGCGAATTCCTTTGGTTAAATTAATGGAGAAATAAAATACGGCATCGGACCTAAAGTGGTTTCTGAGTGTGGTAGAGATCCTGGAACATTGCGACTGAAAATGTGATGAAGAACAAAAAAATTGGATACCACTTACGATTACGCAACGAAAATTGGCATACAGGCAAAACTTTACAAGGCAGATTACCTCACACAACGTCATTACGGGGAGTACGCCCCTTCATAAATTAAATAAGGGTTAACACCCTCCAAATGCTCAGAACTTTGTAACCCTGTGCTTGAAGCAATTTGAGATGACATATTAGTAAGTAGTATTAAAATGTAATAAAAATGGTAGCCTTGGTGGTATCCGCTTATCCCTACCGTTTCCTGAGAAAACACATTTTATGTTGGAAAGCAGATTAGGGTTTGCCTGGGAGGTAGGCAGCTTGTACTTCTTTTATTACTTGTGAACTAATAACATGGCTAAAGTCATTATTCTAAGACAACAGGTGTAAATTTGTGGACTGCTGAGAAGTTGCTTAGAACATTGTAACTCTGCGCTTGAAGTAATTTGAAGTGACATGTTTGTGATAAGTATGCAAAGAGCAATTTAAAAAGTTCCCCTTTAGGATTTTTCGCTAATCCCTACCAATAAAGCATAAATCACAATTTGAGCTGGACTGCAGATTAATGGTGTCCTGGGAAGAAGCAGCCTTTTTCAGGCACTGTTCTGCAAGATATGCCAACTGACAATGTGGTTCATGTTTTTGTCATTATGGAAGTAAATGACTGCTTAGTAAATGGCGGTAGTTCGGAGTAGTGTAAAAAACACTAACACCTGTTCTGATTATCAGAGATTTATATTGAATGCGAAGAGATTACATTGTTACAGCATATGGTCGAAGTGAGAGCCACCCATCTCTGTACATGAAAAAATACGATGCTCATAAGACTTGCGCACATGCTGCAACATTCCGGAAATAGACTTTACAGTACGGTATGTAGCTTGAATAAATAGCCATAGCTCCTCCATATTGCCCACGTCAGTTGCATACACTTGTGGCTTCAAGTGACCCCACAAACAGAAATCGACTGGGTATACGTTCGGTAATCTGGATTACTAGCCCATTGGCCCACTTAGGCCAATCCAACACGCTGGGTACCGCACGTCAATGCTGATTACTAACACGTCATGTCAATTTATTCAAGCCCAGGGTTATAAAGGTCTGAGCAATTGAAGGGCGCTGACCTCTATTTCTTGTATGGAGAGGCGTACTCTCGATAATACTGTTTTGTAGGGAAATGTACCCTGTAAACTTTTAATTGCATGCCAATTTTCATTAATTAATCGCAAATAATTTCCAATTTATCATTACAAAACACATTTCCAATCGCAACGTTCCAGGGCATTAACCACCCTAAGAAATCAATTTAGGCCCTGTGTCGTATACATGTTTCCGTATTTATTTGTCCTAAGGATTAACATACAATAACGACTTATCCTGTATATGATGTATGTATCACAATTTGTAAGATGGAGATATTTAATTTTTTGAAATAGTTATTAATTTTATATATACTACTCTTTACAGATATGACGGAGGAAATTTGGGCTTGCCGGCATAATATTTTTCTACGTAAACGGGATTTAAAAATTATATTTTGTGCAAAGTTAATAGTTTTAGGCCCCACAAGAAATCCACAACCTTACAATTTAAACTATCTTACCGTACACACTAATTTACCTCAGCAAGATTACAACTAAACCAGAGGAGCAATATCTACAATATAAGCATCGCGACAGTTACACTTGCCGTATCTTCGCATTGCCTTTATAAAAACAAACGTCTTGGTTGATGAGTACTTAATTACTGGGAAAAATACCTGTATTGTGGTATTTTCAATAATGTAACTACATAAATAACAACCAGTAACACTGAAAAACAAACTTTATGGCTGTTAAAAATTGTTTTGTTGTTATACACAGAGAAATTATTGTGTGGTGAACACAAATTATTTTAGTTAGCGCAGTTTGGATGAGTGAGCGCCGTCGGCGTTATAGAGTGCGCTGCTTATTTGAAAGCGATTACTAAGTAGCAGGTCCACCCCAAGACGACGAAGGTTGGATTCAACCGGCAGGCGACGACATGTCGCAAGGGGAAGGCGGTCTGTGAGGGACATAGGAAATTCAGCACATGCGTGACTTGCATTTCCCCTTTACTTTCACTCCTTTACCCTTCAAGATATGATCAGATGATACGTACAGAGAGACAAGCGAAACCAACGAGATGTCTCTTATTGGGTCGGCGGAGGGACTGGCCGAAATTTGCTGACTGCTGATCACCGACGAAATAAATTGCGCGAGTTGCAGTTTCGCCAGCTTTTATGAAATAGTTCTGTCACGCGTATTTTCTTCCCGCGTCAGGCGCGTGTGTGAACGCGACTTATTGTACCCTTTTCAACGTCCTGGTGAAACACTGAATGATTTTATAGTTTCAATTTCAGCTCATCAGAGAGCTTTGAATCTTCGTTTAACAGAGAAATGATGTGTTAAATTACTTTAAAGAATGTTACACCTCAAGTTAGAGCCGCGTGTTCATTTACTCACATGATATGAAGGAGTTACGCTCTTGGGCGATTGAAATACAGAGTTGTCTCGTGGTTGAGCGAGAATTTAATTCTGTTATTGAAAATAACACTCGCATTTCCATGGTGTCAAATGCGGGCGACAACATTGCTGGTTTTCTGTCTATGCAAAATATGAGAGCTGTACAGGGGAAAAATGTTGCGGGAAAACGATTTTTCGCTGTCAAAGCGGAGGATACTGTATTATAATCCATTTCATATAACTTCAATAAATGTTGACATTTCTCGAAAAGAAGTGCGGCCACGATTTATCCCTCCGCCGTGGCTTTTATGTCGGTGAAGAAAACGATATTTGTAAACAAACCACGAATCCAATGGCAAGCATTGAAAGACTGACAACGTCTGTTCAGTAATTTGGCAACAATAGATGGTCTCCATTCCCAACTGTTTTATTTGTGTTATAATGACGTAATATAATAATTAGGGTTCTGTTTTATTTTATTGGTGGGGTGGGGAACAATAGATTAATGTCTTCAGAAAGACGTGATTATTTTGTAGTTCTTCTTATGAGAGAGTTGCGATTGGAACTTGCATTGTTTTGATGATGCAGTGAAAAATTATGTTCGTGCGGAAATTGCATTCAATTTACTATAACTCAAAAGTTTTAACTTCATCGAAAGAACTAAATGCGATTAGTGTGTCGATGTTCGTAACGATGCGAGAAATGATCAAAATATAAATATCATTAAATTTTTTATATAATGAACAACACTAAAAGGGCGCATTTTTGGGACACGTCATTTGAAAACCACCCGCAAGAACAAAACGCAATATATAAATACGTCACTGTTAATACCGATGTGCGTAACGCACATTGTAAACATGTTAAGCAAATTTTACTTCTACGTAAAAATTGTAAGTGTTTCAATCAAATAAAATGTGTCTTACAAATAAGCTGTTAACCGCACCTAGATGAATGTCAATAGTAATATTGTACATAGTTTTTTTTAATGGTATGGTGAATTTTGATGTGATTTTTCTTTCTGTTCGGGATTGTTACCTATGAAACATAGTACTTGATGGCAAGTATTAGTGTATGTTACAAGCCTATGGTATAATTATTAAAATTTTTTATGCCGTTATGAAACAAATTTATGAAATACTAAACCAGACAATATATTGGAATTTTGTGTCCAGTTGTTTTATCATTTACACGATAATATTGAAGTAATTAGATGTTCCATTGTCAATGGCAGTAATTGAAATGTGGTGTTTACTTTCACATAATATTTTTGAAAATACTGTGAAATTATTTATTTTTATTAGGAAATATTTACAGCAATTTTACTCAAAGAATTCTTAGTTTTCCTAGGGAATATTTAGTGTCAAATGTAATAATGAAAAGTATTCGGTAAATATCACATAACTCTACAAAGATAAAATCTAGATGCTGCATATTCCAACAGAATAAACAAAATTGTCACTGTGACACTTTTTGTACATAAAATCTGATTCAGCAAATATGAAAAAAATTAAAAATAATGATAATTAAAAATATTTCTTATATCATTAATGTTTGAGATTTTGCCAGATAAACTATAAAATAAACACAATAATGCAATAAAAAACCTGACAATTTATTTGAGAAATTAATTTTGGGAAAAAAAAACTGTTCAACATAATGCTGTGGGATGATGATGATTACTAATATTGCTATCTTTATTGTTGAATTGATTGTTGGGATTGCATCATTTTGTTATCAGAGAGTATTTCAATAATTATTGCTGCATAACATTTCAACATAACACTGTGGGATGATGATGATGACAAATGTTGTCATATTTATTGTTTAATTGTGTTTATCTAGTTGGAAATGCACCATTTCACTATAAGAGATTATTTCAATATTTATTGCAGTATTTAATTCTTGCCATCACATGAAAACCAAATATTATTCAATTATAAAAATGAAATAAAGGGTCACATCATAAAATTAATTTAACATTGTTTTATTTCAAAGAAACATTTGAGCAATCGAAAACTGCAAAATACCTGATTATTTTTTAGTCCAACATATAAAAAAACACGACACTAGAGGGGTTAAGTAAAATATTTAATTTGAAAAAACCTCTGTTTTACAGTCCAATAGTTATATGAGTTATGAGAACCTAACCGTTTAACATAAATTTTAATACCTTTAATTTAAAAGACTTTTTCAAACAAATATTCATTTGGATAGTGAGTTTTCATAATTTCATATTTATAAAGCCTTCCCTTCAATTCCTCCCCATTAATATATTTAAATTTGTAAGTAAGTTCATCATAATTTAATACCTAAATATAGAAAATAATTCTGTTGTCCTATTAGGAGTATACCTTTTTTGAAAAAAAAGTTTATGATTGCTAACATGGACTACATGACCAACTTTATATTTTGGTTTAGTATACATATATGTTCGATATAAAAATTGTTAATTATTCCTATTATCTCCAATTGGTTTCATACCAATAGCTATATGTTTTCCATTCTTTTACTAAATCTTCAAAAATATTCACACATTTATTGTTACTATCAAAAGCAAAATTTTTCCTAATTTGTTTTTCATTGTGTGATTAAATATTTCTTCAACACTGGTTTTCACATCACAAAATGTAGTATTATCATTAATACTATATTTTTGTATAAGTTCATTAAATGTTTCATTATAAAATTTATATTCATTAACACTTTATATATTGGTATTAATTTTACTAATGTACATTATAAACCATATATTACATTTTTAGCTGCTTTCTTAATTGGTATAGCACATGCATATTTTGAAGAAATAAAACATCTGTAGTTGTAACAATATTTTTGTACTTAATATTTATGTGTGAAAAACCTTTTAGAATACCATTATCCATCTCAGAAAGAACAATTTGCATAAATCATCAATTCCATAAGATATTAATCTTCTTCTGGGGAATTTTCTTCTTGTTGGTTTATATAATTAATTTATTATGCCTTCTCTAATTTTGAGAAAAAATTTTTAGTGTTGTTTTATTAAATTTTTTAATTGATAGACAATTTTTAGTATTTTAATTTTTTATTTATAACATTTAGTAACTATTTTACATTTAAAAAAGCAAGTATTTTCCATTTAATAGTAAAAATAATATTTAAATATTTATTCTTTATATTACTTTATATTTGTAGTCAAAATACCATCAAAATTGTAATTAAATATTTTATTTTAATTTTAATGTTAAAAACTTCTATCTGTAAACATCAAAGGCGTACTGCAATATATTTCTAGCTCCCTTTATAACTAACATATATCATCATGCAAATTATAAGTATTTAATTTATAAAATGTATAGTCCAAATAAGAAAATAAATTAAATAATTGGCTATTTGAAAAACATTATTATTTTTAGTTCACTTTTCACATAGGCTTAAATAAAATACATCAGATTTTTCTTCTTGACATTTTTCAGCTCTTTGGATTAAATTTTGTAATTTGGCATCTAGCACTTTATCAATAATTCCTTGCATTTTTCAACTTTTGAGTTAACAATTTTTTCAAAATAATTCAGAACCATATCATTAATTCTAATGTTATGAAGAGAAATATAATCTTTTGTGTAAACAAAAACTTTACTCAGTTGATCTTGTAAAGCAGAAAAATTATTATTATATTTTGAATCTAAATATAATTTATTGCATTATCAGAAACAATATTGTTGTGTTTTATATCTACATATTTTTTAATACATAATCGACTATATTTTGATAAAAACATTTTGATTTATTGCATCTTTTTTGTTTACATGGTCAGCTAAAGAGCCATTCTACGATTTTGAAGAGATTTTTTTTTTCTATTACTAGAAACTTTACTGATTTTTTCTTGCAAGCAGTTGAAATAGTATCGAATTCGAATTTACTCCATTTTTTTAATTCATAACAAGAAGCAAGTGTTTTGAAACTTGTATATACATTTTTTTTTTAAATCAGAAACAATATATTTATATTATTAATATAAATCTTTTTTTAAAACAGAAGCTATATCTTTGAATGTTGTGTCAACATTTGTTTTTAAAGCATAAGCATAACGCAGTCTGTTATTTTCATTCCGACGAATAAAGTTCTAATTCAAGTCAACTAATTGTCTTAAACTTTAAGAAAATATGCGATTTCATTATTTCCAGTTCACTGCAGAGGAAATATGAAATAACTGTATCTCGAACTGTCTCTCTGGCATCCGTATTTCATTATACTCTGCTATTGTTCATTCGACATAGAAAATTCCAATATATGTGTATTCACTAAGTATTGGGACTGGAGTGAATCTAAATCAAAGTGGATGCCACTTTGTTTAATTGGATCAACTCTTAGATATCAATTTCATGTGATTAAGGATTAATACAATCTTAATATGGTCGGAAAATTTTATCCAATATTAATCTAAAAAAAAATGTTTCTTTTATCATTAAGGTAATCTTAGACCGATAAACAATTTTTATTTTTGAATTTTATGTTAATTGTTAAGTGCATAGTTTTTGCAAAGGTGTGCTTAGTCACTTTATTTATATTTTTTTTTTAGTTGGGGAGCAGGTCTGGTATATGTTGATTCTCTGAGCTGTGGCGTAGTACTAAGGTGTGATGGAGTGGGGAAGAGGTATATATGTAATGTGTAATATATTTTTAGCGAGCGGCTCTAGTACATGTTGTCTCTCTAAGCTCTGGCATTGTTCTGAGGTGGGACTGTGTTGGGGAATGGGTACATATAGTTATTGTGTAATATATAAATTTTTAGAGTATTTCATCTGACAGGTGACTGAGATAAATGCAGTTCAATTGACAGGTAGTGGCGGAGTTCGGAAACGACTGAAACGAGTGTATGTGAAAAAAGTAATCAAATTTTGGTAATATATATAAATTACACTACTTGAATTAAATTAATTGAAGTCATACAACCACCTCTCCCAAAACATGTCTGTCTGGCTATTTACTCAGTCAAGGAATGATTCATTGACGTGGAGCTTGTGGCCGAGTTGAACACATAGCTAGGTGAATTGATCAAGACTATGCTTATGAATTCATATTTCCCTAGAAAACTTTTTTACCGCCCATTCTGATAATTTAAAGCTGTAATAAAGCATATGTTCAAAATATGAAAACTTACTAAGATCAGATTTGAATTCACTATATCAAGAGCAATTAAATATTTCTTAACTTACATTTTGAATTTAATTTTAACCAGACACAATAGTGTAATAGGCATGTGCGTACATTTCCCTTTCATTTGTACACATACCTTAAATGATTTTAAAACAGGTCCTTTTGTTGTGGAGTCTGATGTAGGAATGAGTGGAGCATACCATTTACGTCAACTTATGTGCACGATAAGAGATGTGGAGAGCTATTGGCAGCCAACTGAGTTGAAACTGTGGGAAAAAGTAAATGAACGAATATTTAATATGTTTACGAAATAGCAATTAATCAAAAAGAGAGTTGAACACACACAAATATGTTAAAAATGTATCCAGAGTAGTGGTGTACCGCTGCGAATAAATATTCCTATCGTAAGAAGAAGAATAATTCACATTTTACAAGCAATCCAACTTCCTCTAAGAAAAATTATTTAAAATATTTGACGTACTGCAGCGAGCTGAATAATATTAACACAAATTTCTGTTAAGTCTGGGAAATTCATCGCACTTGTTAACACAAACGCGAGTGGAAATTCCTATGAACTTTTACTGTGGACCTCAGAAACTGGGTTTACAAGATAAATGTTTATAATAGTATTTAAAATAATGGACACATATATCGGCTTAAAACTGAAATTTTTATTTTCTCCAATAAATAAAAGTTTTTAAAATGTTCACATTAGTACGATAACTGGTGCCTAGAGCAAATACTATCGCTTAACGAGAACCGCGGCTAACAGTCAGACATATGATATGCCTAGGCTATCCAAAGCCTGCTGGCCATGGCTCTGCTACCCCTTCGATTGTCGCACAGGACCCCTCTAGAACGCCGCGAACGGTGATGTAAGACGAGATGCTTCAGAGGAGAGAGCAATGTAGGTGTGTACCCATATCAAGGCTTCTCGTCAAACTAACATGGATTTTCTGAGCTGCGGGTGGAATGACCTTTGCCCTGTCCATAAGGAGAGTTATACCCACACCCCCACCCCCTCCACCAGACCACAAAGCGTCTTCTGCGATGCATCCCCTTCTCCTACCAGTCCTCCAACTCCATAGTCCAGAAAGTGTCTTTGTCCCTGATGACATGTACCTTGCACCCCTCCTGCACCACCACCCTTCCTCCACCCCAGAATGCATCTTTGTGCACCACATCGGAGACTCTCCAACTGCCCCCTCGGGCCAGAGAATTTTGAACCTACCCGAAAGTGTTGATCTGCTGTCGATGTTACCCTCCCCCCTTCATCACTATGCTACAAAGTTTCTCTTTAGCATGTCCGTTGACTTGTTCAGAAAGGGAGTTTTATTCAATTCTCGAAACCCTGGCTTACTTATGTCAAAATTAAATTTTGCTACCAAAGTCCCAATGACAAACTATTTCCCTGTAGTTGAAATTAATTTTAATTCTAAGGAATGAATTTTTATCCCATTTTCCAGCAAACATATTAAAGATTTTTCAGTAAACTATAACTAACAATAACATATATTTTCACTTGCTAAATATTAGACGAGTTTAAGACGCTTTATATGTAATTTAAGTATTCATATTACAAACTCATGTTCAAACTCAATATATTTAAATTCTGGGGGATGGAAGACATACATTTTCAATCAGTTTAAATATGTGTACGTATTTTACGTGTGGATTTCTCCGTAAGCTTGCCAGCTCAGAATTTCGACTCTACTATCTAGCATAATATGTGTATATTTGAACAAGTATAAACTAATTTTATTTACAAACACTACTTTTTCAACATAATATTAATTAAACAACACAATGGAGCCTGAACTGACTGCTATTGAAGCTGAAATCTATTAAATTCCCCATTATTTTCTAAAAAGCCCAAATTTATGCAATTCTAAATTAAATTGGTAACCATCATTAACACATGTTTGGTTTTTAAAAAATTGTTCAAAGATGATTTCTGAGTTTGTGAAAAGTATGATTAAGTTTTACCATCAGACATCATTGTATTGGCTCCCAGTATCGTTGGTAGTAGTAGTAATAGTAGCAGCAGTAACCAATTTTGTGTTATAAAATATTTATGTAAACTTTTGCTTAACTCTGCCACTAGCTGGTGTAGAGGTGAAGGTTAGCAGGAAACATTCTTGGAACTGTTGTGTGTTACTAAGAGGTCTTGTACCTGCCTCTGAAAATGTATTTCTTTCAAACAACTTTCACTTACTTATGTCCCCTTGGGTCCTTCAAGCTGAGGTATGGTGATGGAGGTTTCCTCGAGATTCTACGAGATCCCTCTCCTTTCATTCATTCAGATGTTGGAATCTTTTCTCGATCACTTTTGTAATTATATTTCCCCTCAGTCATTCAGAATAATTTGATTAGATTTTATTTGAAATATTAGTTTTTACATGTATAAACAAATATTTTTTTCCCTCCCAAAGACTGAACCAAGAAACTTGTTTTTTCCCATGAAAGGCATCCTGTTTCCTGAGTTTAAATATAAACCACGCCTGAAAGCTTACTACTAGAGAACCAGTCTTTTCAAGTTTGGCAATTTTTTTTTATTTTTCTTAATTAGTATTAAACGTTTTATCCATTCGTAATGTGCAAAATATTGACAAGAGGAATTAAAACTATTTAATAACAAGTCACCTTACCCCTTTTTATCACAATTTTTTTTTCTTTTAATTAAAAAATTTACAAAAACATATTTGTTCACACTTCCAAGATAAAAACTATATGTATTACAAATCAAACTTCATAAAAATAATAACAACAAATTATTTTACATTAGAAAAAACTTTCTAGTATTAACGTCTGAAAGCACAACAAACTTACAAATCATTACTTCATATTACATCACATATAATAATATTCATGAAAATTATCACAAAAAAAAAAACATTTTACGAGTAAAAAACTTTCGAAGTTATCCTTAAAATTTACGTCTGAAAGCACTCCAAACTTAAAAATCGTTACTTCATGTCATGTCAAAAATCATAAAATTCATTAAATCAATCACAATAAATCATTTTACGACTGAAAAACTTCCCAACATTTCTTTACCATTTACACCTGAAAACACTACAAACCTTAAAAATTGTTACATTATGTTACATCAAAAATCATAAAAACCATTACATTTCATTAAATTTATTACAAATTTTTTCAATATAATACAACTGAAAGCACTACAAACTTAAAAGTTGTTACTTCATATTATGTCACAAATAATAAAATTACTTAAATTTAATTATAATTTATTACAAACTTTTTAAATATAACACCTCCGAAAGCACTGTAAACGTAACAATCATTATTTCATGTTATGTCACAAATCATAAAATAAATTATCTTTCATTGTAATAGATTACAAACTTTTTATATATAATACTACTGAAAGACTTACTAGCTTAAAGCCAATCCTTCACCCTACATCTTTAAACTGTAAATTTAACATAACAAATCATGTTACAACAGAAAAACCTTCAAATATTTCTTTACTATTTACGTGTGAATGCCTCACAAGCTTAAAACCAATAATTCATCCTATGTCTTTAACTGTAAAAATGTCATAACAAATTATGTTAAGACAGAAAAACTTTTAAATATTCCTTTAACATTTACATGCTTAAAACATCCTGCATATTTAAATTGTAAAAATATCATAATAAATCATGCAATGATAAAAAAAAATTGAAATAATTTCATATCATATACGGCAGAAATCATTAACACCTTAAATTGTATTACATTACAAAATATAAAAAAAATCTAAGATCATAACTTTATCATATGAGCGCAAAATCAATAAACAATTATAATTTGAATGTCACAAAAATTTCTGTTTATTGTTAAGAAATAAACTCATTTCACATCTCTTTACAGGAACAACAGGTGGTTGTGGTTTGGCAGGTGATATTGGTGATTATATAGAAGTATATATTATTTTTTGTGGTGAATGCATGAACGATGGAGGAGGTAGAGAAATTTATTTACTTTGCAGTGATTCAGGTGATAATAATTCAGGGTACAGCAAACTTGGAGGAGCTGAAGACACAAAACTAATATTTAAAATTCTTCTAACTCTTGGAATAAGCAGTTGTCATAGACCTCTTCCTGCGCATTATTTAAGGGTGTAACCCTTAAGTCAAATGGAGTGCAACAAGAACAAATTTTTTCAGTTTTTTTACACATTGATCACCTGATTTGATGCTTGTTATTAAATTTAGAGCTTTTAAGCTCAATGCCAGAGGGAACGTTGTAGACACTCTCAACACAGGAGGCGGCATCGGAGGCAGCACTGTAAACACTTTCGGCACTGAGGCAGTGCTGTAGACACTCTCTACACTGGAGGCAGCGCTCCAATTCCTCTCGATGTTGAATACAGCATTGTAAACAATCTCAGCGCCGAAGGCGGCGCTTCACATCCTCTCGACGTTGAAAACAGAATTGTAGACACTCTCAGCATCGGAGGTGGCGCTCCAATTCCTCTCGATGTTGAAGACGTCATTGAGGCGATGCTCTACTTCCTCTCGATGCTGAAGGTGGCAGTGTAGCTATTCTCGATACTGCAGTCACCGGAGGCGGCACTCTATTTTCTCTCGACATTGAAGGCAGTGAAGACATTGAAGGCAGAGAATAGCTACACCGCTGCTATTCTCGATGCTGTAGTCGCCTGTGTAGTCGCTGGAGGTGGCGCTCTACTTACTCTCGACATTGAAGGAGGCGGTGTAGCTATTCTCGACGATATAGTCGCCGCAGGTGGTGCTGTAGACAATCTCGACGCCAGAGGTGATTGTGATGCCCCTAAGGAGGGCATTGGCAATATCAATGGTTGTAGTGTAGGACCACTTTCATAATCTTCCAAAAAATCTATCAAACTCATAATTAAAAGATAAAAAACATTAATTATCTCATTAAAATAATCCCAATTAAAATTTTGAAGTTTGATATCAATGTCTTGGTTCGATAACCAAGCAAGTAATCTTCGTAGGAATGCGACACATCAATGCGAACTGCACGAGTTAACTACTGGGAACAGTGTAAGGGGGAGTACACGCTAAACCACTATTTATAAAAATTTTCAATTTCCCAGATAAACTGTTAAGAAACAACATTCCTCCTCTAACACAAAGGTCAGAAAGGCAAACATCCCCCTTTCCTTCCTGCACCTATGACTTTCAAATAACTTCACCACCTCATTGCAACCTCTGAGACAAACATCTCTACTAAGTTTTGTCCTCAAAGAAAAAAGAAAAGATTCGATTTCAATAATAAATAAACAAATAAATAATAATTCGCTACAAATAATTACATAAAAAAATTAATTCTTGTTGAATATTGACAATAATATTAAAATAACCCATATCAATAATGTCATATAATTTATATATTGCAGATTTACTGGACTTAGTATAATACACATAAAAATTAATATTTGTATACGATAATCCCATTTTAAGGTTTTTCTAAGATTAGTTTTACCTTTTACGATAATGTTTATATAAATATAATTTTCATTTATGTGTTCTTTTAAAGCTTTCAATGTAATCTCTGATTAATAACATGAACTATTACGCTGTGTATTATTAAAACCTTACACAATATTTCTGTAAACCATAAAATAAATTTATCTTATTTATATTTAACTTATTGACTATTGAATTCAACATTCATTTTTCTAAGTATTTTAAGTAAATTATGTTCCAGTTTTCTTATACCGTATATGTATGGGTTTAAACGTGTAAAACATCGACATGTAAATGTTAAAGATATATTTAAAATTATTATGTCATAACATGATTTGTTATGACTGTTTTACAATTAAAGACATAGCATGAACTATTGGTTTTAATGATGTGAGGCATTCACATGTAAACGGCAAAGAAATATTTGAAAATTTTTCTGTTGTCACATGATTTGTATGATCATTTTACAGTTTAAAGATGTAGGATAAAGTATTAGCTTTTAGCTAGTAAGTCATTCAGTGGTATTATATTGAAAAAGATTGTAACTATTATAGTGAAATTCAAGTAATTTTATGATTTGTAACATAACATCAAATAATGATTTTTGAATTTGTAGTGCTTTCAGAGGTATTTCATCAAAAATGTTTGTAATAAATTATGATGAAATTTATGTAATTTTATTATTTCTGACGTAATATAAAGTAACAATTTTTAAGTTTGTAGTGCTTTCAGTGGTATTACGTTGATAAAGTTTGTAAAAAAATGTAATAAAATTTTATGAATTTTATGATTTGTGATGTAACATGAAGTAATGATTATTAAGTTTGTTATGCTTTCAGATGTGAATGTTCGAAAGTTTTTCAGTTACGAAATGATTTGTTGTTATTATTATAATAACGTTTGAATTGTAATATATAGAGTTTTTGTCTTGGAAGTGTCAATAAATATTTTTTGAAAATGTTTAAAATAAAATAATTTTTTAATGATAAAATGAAGTAATGTGATATGTTTTTTAATAGTTTATCATTCCTCTTGCCAATATTTTTCGTATAACGAGTGGATAAAACATTGAATACTTGAAAAGAAAAATTTGAAAAAAAATGTTAAACTTGAAAAGACTGGGTCACTAGTAGTAAGATTTTAAGTGTGGTTAATATTTAAACTCAGGAGACTGGATGTCTTTCATGAGAAAAAAAAAACAAGTTTCTTGCTTCAGTCAATTAAAGTTTAATATAATTACTCTGAATGACTGAGGGTAAATATAATTACAAAAGTGATCGAGAAAAGATTCCAACATCTGAATGAATGAAAGTAGAGGGAACTCGTTGAATATTGAGGAAACCTAAGTCAACATACCTCATCTTGAAGGACCTAGTGGGACACAAGTAAGGGACAATTGTTTGAAAGAAATATCTTTTCAGAGTCCAGGACAAGACCACTTAGCAACAAACAACATTTCCAAGAATGTTTCCTGCTAACCTTCACCTCTACACCAGCTAGTGGCAGAGTTCAGCAAACTTTTTTACATAAACATTTTATAACACAAAAATAATTACTACTACTACTACTACAACTAAAGCTGCTGAGAACCTAAACAATGATGTCTGGTGGTAAAACATAATCATACTTTTCGAAAGCTCAGAAATTATCTTTGAACAATTTTTTTAAAACCAAACTTGTGTTAAAAATGTCTACCAATTCCATTTAGAATTGATTAAATCTGTATTTTTCAGATAGTAGTGCGGAATTTAACAGATTTCAGGTTCAATAGCAGTCATTTCAGGCTCTATTTGTGTAGTTTCATTAATATTATGTTGAAAAGTAGTGTTCGTAAATGAAATAAGTTTATGTTTGATCTAATATACGCATTTTATGCTAGATAGTAGAGTCGAAATTCTGAGCTGGGAAGCTTACGGAGAAATCAACACATAAAATACGCACACATATTTAAACTGATTGAATATGTATGTCTTCCATTCCCCAGAATTTAAAGATATTTCGTTTTAACCAGAGTTTGTTTAATTCGAAAGATGTGTGTTTGAATAATCTGTGTTATCTGAATACTTAAACTATGAATAAAAATGTCATTAACTCGCCTTATATTTAGGAAGTGAAAACATATTTTATTGTTAGTTGTAGTTTCCTGGAAATTATTTAATAAATTTGCTGGAAAACGAGATAAACTTAAAGTTTATTGGATAAAAATTCATTTCTTAGAATTAAAATCTATTTTAACTACAGGGAAATAATTTCGTCATGGGGATTTTGGTAGTAAAATTTAATTTTGCTGAAAGTAAGCCAGGGTGTCGAGAATTGCATAAAACTCCCTTTCTGAACAAGTCAACAGACAAGCTAAAGTGAAAGTTATTCCAAAGAGGTATGGGGGTAGGGCTAACTTTGCAAGCAGGTCAATACTTTCGGGTAGGTTCAAAATTCGCTGGCCCAAGGGGTGTCTGGCAGTTGGAGAGTCTCCGATGTGGTGCACAAAGATGCATTCTGGGGTGGCAAAGAGTGGGGATGCAGGAGGGGTGCAAGGTACCTGTCATCAGGGACAAAGACACTTTCTGGACTATGGAGTTGGGGAACTTAGAGGGGGAGGGGAGGCATCGCATAAGATGCTTTGTGGTCTGGTGGAGGGGTTGGGGGAGTGGGTGTAACTCTCCTTATGGACAGGGCAAAGGTCCTTCAACCCACAGCTCAGAATCGCCATGTCAGTTTGATGACAAGCCTTGCATGGGCACATGCCTACATCACTCTCTCCTCTGAAGCACCTCTTCTTACATAACTGGTCGCGGCTTTCTAGCGGGGTCTTGTGCGACAATTGAAGGGGTAGCAGAGCGACGACCAACAGACTTCAGATAGCCTGGGCATATCATATGTCGGACTGTTATCTGTGATTCTCATTAAGCGATGATATCTTCTCCAGGCTTCAGCTATTGTATTAATGTGAACATTTTTATAACTTTTAATTTATCGGGGAAAATAGAAATTACAACGTAAAGCCGATATAATGATGTCTGTAAGTTTTAATAATATTGTAAGCAATTATCTTGGAAAACCCCATTTCTGAGCTCCGTCGGCAAAAGTTCATAGGATTTTCCACTCAAGTTTGTGGTAACAAGTGCAGTGAATTTCTCAGACTTATGTAAATTTGTGTTAACATTATACAGCTCGATTTAGTACATCCAATATTTTCAACAATTTTTTTCGAGGAAGTTGGATTGCATGTTAATAGTGAATTATTATTCTTCTTGTGATAGGAACATCTATTCACAGCGGTACACCACTACTCTGGATACATATTTAGCACAGTTGTCTGTGTTCAACTCTCTTTTTGATAAATTGCTATTTCATAAACATTTTTAATGTTTCCTGCATTTACCAGTTTTTCCCTTTCTTTCAACTCAGTTGCCTGCTGACCACCTACCACATTTCTAATAATGCTTATAAGTCGATTACGTGGTATGCTCAACTGACTCCTACATCGGACTCCACAATGAACATACACAATTTAAAATCATTTAAGGTATGTGTACACATGAGAGGAAAATGTATGCGTATGCATATTACACTTTATGTCTGGTTAAAATAAAATTCAAAATGTGAATTTTGGAAATCTTTAATTGTCTATTATATAGTGTATTCCAATCTGTTCTTAGTAAGTTTGCATATTTTGATTGTATCCTTTATTCCAACTTTAGTTATCAAAATAGTCGGTAGAACTGTTTTCTTGGGATAAATGAATTCATAAACATAATTTGATCAATTCACTTAGTTGTTTGCAAGGTCTACGTCAATAAGTCTTACCTTGACTGAGCTCAAATCCAGACAGATGTGTTTTGGGAGAGGTGGTTGTATAATTTCAATTAACTTAATTCAAGTAGTGTAATTATGTTATAATTAACTAAATTGATTTATTTTGTCACATAACTGTGTGTTAAATTCTTTTTTCCTTCATTACCAAGTTTTTCGCATAATTTCAAAGCATTGTTTCTCTAACCTCACATACGTGTTTTGGGATTGGTGTTTGTACAGTTTCCTACTTGTTTAGAAATCCGTCTTTATATTGTGACATTTATTTAAAGTAATAACATTTTTGTGTTGCTAGGGATATTTTGCCTTCATTGTAAAAAGATTTCGTTACTTAATTTCTTTCAGAGGACTACCGTAGTTGTAATACTTTAGTCTGTTGAAATTATATTGCCACCGTACTGGGAGGTCACACATACTAGAGCCGCTCTCTAAAAAAGTATATTACACATTACATATATATCCCTTCCCCACCCCACCACACCTTAATACTACACCACAGCTCAGAGAATCAACATATACCAGACCTGCTTCCCAACTAAAAAAAAAATATAAATAAAGTGACTAAGCACACCTTTGCAAAAACTATGCACTTAACAATTAACATAAAATTCAAAAATAAAAATTGTTTATCGGTCTAAGATTACCTTAATGATAAAAGAAACATTTTTTTTTAGATTAATATTGGATAAAATTTTCCGACCATATTAAGATTGTATTAATCCTTAATCACATGAAATTGATATCTAAGAGTTGATCCAATTAAACAAAGTGGCATCCACTTTGATTTAGATTCACTCCAGTCCCAATACTTAGTGAATACACATATATTGGAATTTTCTATGTCGAATGAACAATAGCAGAGTATAATGAAATACGGATGCCAGAGAGACAGTTCGAGATACAGTTATTTCATATTTCCTCTGCAGTGAACTGGAAATAATGAAATCGCATATTTTCTTAAAGTTTAAGACAATTAGTTGACTTGAATTAGAACTTTATTCGTCGGAATGAAAATAACAGACTGCGTTATGCTTATGCTTTAAAAACAAATGTTGACACAACATTCAAAGATATAGCTTCTGTTTTAAAAAAAGATTTATATTAATAATATAAATATATTGTTTCTGATTTAAAAAAAAAATGTATATACAAGTTTCAAAACACTTGCTTCTTGTTATGAATTTAAAAAAATGGAGTAAATTCGAATTCGATACTATTTCAACTGCTTGCAAGAAAAAATCAGTAAAGTTTCTAGTAATAGAAAAAAAAAATCTCTTCAAAATCGTAGAATGGCTCTTTAGCTGACCATGTAAACAAAAAAGATGCAATAAATCAAAATGTTTTTATCAAAATATAGTCGATTATGTATTAAAAAATATGTAGATATAAAACACAACAATATTGTTTCTGATAATGCAATAAATTATATTTAGATTCAAAATATAATAATAATTTTTCTGCTTTACAAGATCAACTGAGTAAAGTTTTTGTTTACACAAAAGATTATATTTCTCTTCATAACATTAGAATTAATGATATGGTTCTGAATTATTTTGAAAAAATTGTTAACTCAAAAGTTGAAAAATGCAAGGAATTATTGATAAAGTGCTAGATGCCAAATTACAAAATTTAATCCAAAGAGCTGAAAAATGTCAAGAAGAAAAATCTGATGTATTTTATTTAAGCCTATGTGAAAAGTGAACTAAAAATAATAATGTTTTTCAAATAGCCAATTATTTAATTTATTTTCTTATTTGGACTATACATTTTATAAATTAAATACTTATAATTTGCATGATGATATATGTTAGTTATAAAGGGAGCTAGAAATATATTGCAGTACGCCTTTGATGTTTACAGATAGAAGTTTTTAACATTAAAATTAAAATAAAATATTTAATTACAATTTTGATGGTATTTTGACTACAAATATAAAGTAATATAAAGAATAAATATTTAAATATTATTTTTACTATTAAATGGAAAATACTTGCTTTTTATAATGTAAAATAGTTACTAAATGTTATAAATAAAAAATTAAAATACTAAAAATTGTCTATCAATTAAAAAATTTAATAAAACAACACTAAAAATTTTTTCTCAAAATTAGAGAAGGCATAATAAATTAATTATATAAACCAACAAGAAGAAAATTCCCCAGAAGAAGATTAATATCTTATGGAATTGATGATTTATGCAAATTGTTCTTTCTGAGATGGATAATGGTATTCTAAAAGGTTTTTCACACATAAATATTAAGTACAAAAATATTGTTACAACTACAGATGTTTTATTTCTTCAAAATATGCATGTGCTATACCAATTAAGAAAGCAGCTAAAAATGTAATATATGGTTTATAATGTACATTAGTAAAATTAATACCAATATATAAAGTGTTAATGAATATAAATTTTATAATGAAACATTTAATGAACTTATACAAAAATATAGTATTAATGATAATACTACATTTTGTGATGTGAAAACCAGTGTTGAAGAAATATTTAATCACACAATGAAAAACAAATTAGGAAAAATTTTGCTTTTGATAGTAACAATAAATGTGTGAATATTTTTGAAGATTTAGTAAAAGAATGGAAAACATATAGCTATTGGTATGAAACCAATTGGAGATAATAGGAATAATTAACAATTTTTATATCGAACATATATGTATACTAAACCAAAATATAAAGTTGGTCATGTAGTCCATGTTAGCAATCATAAACTTTTTTTTCAAAAAAGGTATACTCCTAATAGGACAACAGAATTATTTTCTATATTTAGGTATTAAATTATGATGAACTTACTTACAAATTTAAATATATTAATGGGGAGGAATTGAAGGGAAGGCTTTATAAATATGAAATTATGAAAACTCACTATCCAAATGAATATTTGTTTGAAAAAGTCTTTTAAATTAAAGGTATTAAAATTTATGTTAAACGGTTAGGTTCTCATAACTCATATAACTATTGGACTGTAAAACAGAGGTTTTTTTAAATTAAATATTTTACTTAACCCCTCTAGTGTCGTGTTTTTTTATATGTTGGACTAAAAAATAATCAGGTATTTTGCAGTTTTCGATTGCTCAAATGTTTCTTTGAAATAAAACAATGTTAAATTAATTTTATGATGTGACCCTTTATTTCATTTTTATAATTGAATAATATTTGGTTTTCATGTGATGGCAAGAATTAAATACTGCAATAAATATTGAAATAATCTCTTATAGTGAAATAGTGCATTTCCAACTAGATAAACACAATTAAACAATAAATATGACAACATTTGTCATCATCATCATCCCACAGTGTTATGTTGAAATGTTATGCAGCAATAATTATTGAAATACTCTCTGATAACAAAATGATGCAATCCCAACAATCAATTCAACAATAAAGATAGCAATATTAGTAATCATCATCATCCCACAGCATTATGTTGAACAGTTTTTTTTTCCCCAAAATTAATTTCTCAAATAAATTGTCAGGTTTTTTATTGCATTATTGTGTTTATTTGATAGTTTATCTGACAAAATCTCAAACATTAATGATATAAGAAATATTTTTAATTATCATTATTTTTAATTTTTTTCATATTTGCTGAATCAGATTTTATGTACAAAAAGTGTCACAGTGACAATTTTGTTTATTCTGTTGGAATATGCAGCATCTAGATTTTATCTTTGTAGAGTTATGTGATATTTACCGAATACTCTTCATTATTACATTTGACACTAAATATTCCCTAGGAAAACTAAGAATTCTTTGAGTAAAATTGCTGTAAATATTTCCTAATAAAAATAAATAATTTCACAGTATTTTCAAAAATATTATGTGAAAGTAAACACCACATTTCAATTACTGCCATTGACAATGGAACATCTAATTACTTCAATATTATCGTGTAAATGATAAAACAACTGGACACAAAATTCCAATATATTGTCTGGTTTAGTATTTCATAAATTTGTTTCATAACGGCATAAAAAATAATAATAATTATACCATAGGCTTGTAACATACACTAATACTTGCCATCAAGTACTATGTTTCATAGGTAACAATCCCGAACAGAATGAAAAATCACATCAAAATTCACCATACCATTAAAAAACAACTATGTACAAGAATACTATTGACATTCATCTAGGTGCGTACAACATATTATTATGTATGACACACTTTAGAAATTTGTTTTGTGTGATATATTTTAAACTCTCAGGGCAAAAGTATCTACTTTCCCGTTTCGCATGTTTTCTCTTATCATCTTGCTTCGAACAGCAAACTCCGCACTATACGTTGGTACTTTTTTCTTGTCTAAGGTGGGATACTCTCCGGAAAATAACATTCAGTCATTCGAGGTGGATGAGGTGTTGTAACAGGTCTTCCTCCACGAGAAGAATACTCTTGTGAATTATATTTTCCAACTTGATCTCAATCACAAGAAGTCTATACTCCGAGTTACTTAGTTGTCCTCTATATTTTTTATACAAGACATATTATTTTAACAATGTTTGCTCATAAAGATGAAAGAAAATCTTCTTGTAATAATTTTTAACCCTTCTCCTGGGAATGAGGCAGTTTGGCAAATGTTGATGAACTTTGCCAAACCCACCCATAGTGTGGTTATAATGAATGAGAACCTCTGGTTTCTTTACAGTTTCGCTTTGTTTCTTTACATCAATCATCACACATGTCTGAACGTTTGAAAGCTAGCATACATCCCATTGCATAACACTCACCTTTCCTGGCTGAGATGCTCCAATTTCATCCAATTGCAGCTTCTTTTTCTTTATGCTTTGTGGCATATATACGCGAGAATTTCACTGTGCCATATGTGTCGGTCTTATGGGAATGTAACATGTCTGCCAACTCAGGAGACGTATAAAAATTGTGTGTGGTTAGACAGTAGCCTTTATCCAATAAAAGTTTCATTAGTTTGAGTACAACCTGTGTTGTTACAGTGAACTGTGCCAATTCAGTGTCAAAAACTGTACCATTCCCTGTATATATAACAGAGTTCCTGATGTCCCCCGAATCAGCTTCACCCAGCATGTATGTTTTTATAACGAACCTAGCTCTTTTCTTGGGAATGTTCTGTACCCAGCCCAGTTTGCCTTTGTTTAACATGAGTCTCTCGTCAATGGTTATGTCTTAGCTGGGGTGTATGCTTCCATGAATTTTCCATTCAAATATATTGAAAATGGTCCGGAATTTATTCATGTTGGGACAAGGGTGTTTGTCAGTATCATATGTCACATTGTCGTAAACATGTAGATACTTTTACAACAATACAAACCACCTGTACGACATCATTCTGGGAAAGATAGATGTATTCACAAAATGATTCTTACTCCAATAGAGTTTTTGCTCTGGCATGTTTACAACACCTTGTAAAATTGTCACAGCCAAAACTGTACGCATTTCATTTTCTGTTTTTGAATGCCATTGAGAACCACGAGAAATGTTACTAGTGTATCCTGTATGCATTACTCCGCATTCCGATATCATATTTATTATATGACTAACTATTTTGCCATCTAAAAAATTAAAAAAATACGAAATACCACCCTTAGATTGATTTCAAAATTGATTTAACCTCTTACAGAAAAGGAAATATTGGAGATGAAGGTGGTAACCGACATGTTGGTTTTACCTCGCACCATTGCAGAGCATCAGCTATATCGTTTTCTGTAGCTGCATCTTCACTGCTTATGCTAGAAAATTATGATTAACTACCAGAAAGGCTAATGTCTCAATCATTACGGTCACTGTCAGATTCAATTTCGTTTCAAATAATAAAACAGCTCGTAAGTTGTGCTCACTAACAACAATTATCATTTACCGAGTAGAATTCACGACTGTAATATTATTATATATTATTATACGACGTGTGAAAAACTACTTGAGGTCAACCATGGCAGAAGACAGGTTATCGGCCGTGGCATTACTGTATATCGAGGGAGAGATGCTGCGGGATCTAGACTTCGAGGATATTATTAATTCCTTTGTCCAAAGGAAGGCTAGAAAGAAGAGCTTCGGATAACACATGAGTTATCATACTAGGCTATAGTTAAAGTTTTTTTTTTCATAGAAACCAAATCAAATTTCTAAATGTTGTCTTTACTATTGAATGACACCATGTCAGTGGTTTCATTGCCATCATTTTCATTATTTGCAGTTCTGGTTGTCATTATTTTCTTAATGTCGTGATTTATTAACAATGAATTTATAGGTTGGTTCAAATTAAAATGTCGCACCTCGTATGCTCTCCGTGGATCTTAAAACAACAAATAGGAAAAATAAAACAATTTTACTGGAGGGCCGATACCTTTTTATTGGGGGGGAAGGGGGAGGAGGGGGCATACAGGCAGCTACAAAGGAAATCTCGCTCTGAACATTCAATTTGGTAATGTTCTTCTAGCAAACTATATCATTTTTCTCTGGCATCTTGGTAATGTTTCTTATTGCTGTAGAACAAAACTAAAATCTTGGAGCTAAGTTCTTGGTTATCAATTTATAAAAAATAAAAAAATTCTTAAACATAAAAATTTACATAAAATATTCTATAATTTACAGTTACTTAATTTGAAAATATTTGTCATCAATTATAATGTACAGTTAACAGTTCCCTAAGATGTACCTTGGGAAAAAGAGTTTTGGTTATTGTTTAAAAGTTACTGATGCTATAAAGTGTAACATGTTTACTCGCCGGAAAATGGAAAAATAATTCGTCCTATATATATTTTTGGAATAATATTATATAAAATATATATCGAAAGTTTAGTTGGAATTAATAGCAGCTATCCAACAGAGATGTTAAATTAATTTAAAGACAATTATATAAGTATACCAGAAAACTTCCAAGTTACAAGTTACTGTATAAAGATTAAGCATATATATATATATATATATATATATAATATTATATATATATATATATATATATATTATCTTTATTTTTATTTGGAGCAGTTATTATCCTATCCAATTTATCTTTCATTTTTAAATTTAAATAATTTTTTTTCTATGTATTCTATTCTCCATTCAATAATTAGTACGACAATCTGCAAGATTTTAGAATTTTAATATGTGTCTCTCTACCTCTTAAAATTTTCTGTAGATATATTGAATATAACCAAAACCATTCCTTATTCTAATGTTTTCCATCTTCTACATTATATGACTTTTATTTTTCCCATTACATCCCCCATTTTTGTATTTTATATTACTACTTTAATTTTTTCATTATATTTTTGCTCCCCTAAGCCACCAATAACTCCACAAACATCTACATTTGGATATGTACAGCCATTAAACTATTTTGTTCCATTAGGTTTTATTTCCATAAAAGGTTCTTCTGTTGGATAATAGATTAATTGAAAAACGTTGTATGCTATAAAAACTAACCCGTCCTTTATTAATAAATCTCTATTCCTACTCATTTGTATTAACTTATTTTCAAATGAACCTTTAATGCAATAAACATATTTAATTTCATTATTTTCGCAAAGTGTACCTACGTAGGTGTAATTTCCTTTGCAATTTACCACAAACACAAAGAGTTTTTAACAGGTTATATATCTAAATCTTTCCAGCCTTTACTAAAATAATTAACTAATTCTTGTTCAGCCTCGTGAATTTTTTGCTCTCTCTCTCTCTCTCTCTCTCTCTCTCTCTCTCTCTCCTCTCTCTCTCTCTCTCTCTCTCTCTCTTGCTCACGTTTATATTCTTCTTTTATACATTAAGTTTTCTGTAAATATTATAATTTTCTTTTTTGGATACTAATTTCCTCTAATTCTTGTTCTGTTTTCTTAGTAGGCAGCAGATAAGGAGTATTAAGAATATTCATGTCTATAATAGTATAAGAAAGTAGCTTATGGTTAATAATAGACCTCTTTCGTAAAACTGATGGTATAAGATTTTTAGTTTTCGTCAACTCTGTATTTTCGACATTAATATCCTCAGGAATTTCAGAAAACAATGTATTGGATTTTGAAGAAAAAAAATGTGTTTCTCCAGCTCTAATGCATTCTACATATTTTCAGTAATTTCTAAATAATTAATGGGAAGATAATTAAAACTAAACACAGATATAACTTACTGAATTAATTTCTCTCTTTCTTATTTATTTTCTGCCAATTTAATTTGTATTCCAGTAGTTAATTTTTTTGTATTTTTATTTCGCCATTAATAATATTGTAAAAGATTATTAAATACAACAAAACAACTATTTTGTAATGTTTCTGTTAGTTTATTCCTCATCTTAGATATGGGGGGCAGAATGAAACGG
The DNA here is from genome assembly GCA_029891345.1 of Dryococelus australis. Lineage (NCBI taxonomy): Eukaryota > Metazoa > Arthropoda > Insecta > Phasmatodea > Phasmatidae > Dryococelus > Dryococelus australis. The sequence continues at coordinate 171,932,089 of CM056994.1, read as the reverse complement.
AGCTTTCTTGAAGTATTTTCTACGTCGCGTTTACTCTTGTAATTCTGTTCTCTTTAGGTAACGTAGAAGCAAATGTTTCTTTCAACTTCTATCTGGCAAATTATGAAAATTTATAAAAGGGTTTCCAAGTTGTTTGTTAACTCCTGGGTCTGTTAATTGGCAAGGAATTTTATTGTAAATCTTAACAATAGAATTATTATTTATCGATGTTAAACAATCTTTTCGAACATTATTATTATTATCAACAATTACATTACACTCATTTTTATATTTTCCTTGCATACAAAAATTAAAACTTTCTTCTAAAAAGTTAATCATGTCTTCTTTATCAAAAATTCCAGCGAAATCTTGTGTTATATCCAAAACCAATAAATATTAGGCTTTTTTCTAAGTTCTTTCAAGATTTCTGGTAATTCTGTTAATAATGTTTCGAACATTATATCTGCTAAATCTATTTTATAACAAATAGCAATTGGATTATTATATTTCTGCCGTATAATTTCTATATCTGTGCTAATATTTCTTTAACACCAATATTTGTAATAATTTTGTAATCTAATAAGTATGTAATTTTTATTTCAACACCATGTCTTGCCAATATTTGTTACAAGTTTTCTGTTAAGAACTATAATCCAAATCTTTCGTTGGTCATATTACTCTTTCTTCCGAGTAATTCGGCAGTGGAATACATTTTATTAGAGCAAAACATCTTATTTTCTCTCTCTATTTAAGAGTAAATTTTTTTATAAACATTACATAAAAGTAGTTGGAACATTACAGTTAAAATTTACGACAGGAGATAACAAAATAAGTGTAAAATTGAAAGTAATTGTGAAAATTAACGTGTTTAAAAAGTAGTTGAATGAGGGCAGTAGAAAATAAAGTGTAGTATTTTTCGAACCTATCTTATATAAACCATATACATTAATAAATAAAGTTGGAACAAATAAAATTGATGTTTATGATGTTTATGTTGGATGCACTACTACATTTATAAACACTTATTTTATTTCCTCAGTATTAAGAACCATTTCTCAAAGTTCATATTTATCGTCAATGTTTTATAAGAGTGATAATTATAAGCTTTGTAAATTTGAATGAAATGTGAATAATAATTTTCTTATTTCGTCAAATGCATTATCTAATCTTTAGGAAGTTGCATTTATACAGCATTGCATTTTTAAATGTTAATCAGGCACCAGAGGAAGAGAGGCGAAGCCATTGTCTATGTATAAAGAATAAATTTATTAAAAAGTATAAAAAATTAAAACCAATGCTTAAAGTTATTTATTTCTTTTTATAAAATCAGTAGAACTCTAATGCAGATACAATCGCAGCGCAATAATTAGGGTAAAAATGAAGTAACTTTCTCGATTTCAAGCAACTTTTCTAAATCTTCTGGAGACATGATTCATCTCTTCTATTTTGCTCTCAAAATCAAGCAAATAGAAGCCAAAATAAAGCTAATGTTTCCAAATATGATATCTAAACTAAGCAAACCTCTTCTTTAAAAAACCCAGTGAGCAGATTTTTTTAAGCATAATCTGCATGCTAAATCATCTTATCTTAATAATACTTCAGCACCACTGTTTTTGTCATTTTCTTTTTAAATTTTTCCTTTATAAATCAAAATGGAATCTCTGCCCTAGGAAGTTGAACGACTCCTTTGAATTCAGTAAACTAAAAAAATATGTATGGTTTACTGCCATAGATTTTGAAATTTATGTTTCTTATTTTGGTAAAAAAGTTAATAGTTTTCTAGATTGTAAGTTTAAAATTTCAATACCAGAGCGCTATGTGAAAAAATTTGATAAAAATGCTTTGAAACTAATAATTGAGAAAAAAGTTTTTATAGCATGTAGAGGCCTAAAGAATTGAAAAATGGAAAATTTAGCCATGATCTAGAGTTCTCTTAAGAATTTTCATATAATTTTGTGATTTTTTTTGACAAACCCAAATGAGATTTTTTCCCTTGTGTGATATATATATATATATATATATATATATATATTTGAGCAGGGGCAATTTGCTTGTGTTTCTACTTTTTTTATAAATACCTTAGATGTGTATAGCGAATTTTAGCGCAGAGCTATAATTGGACAAAAAATCAAGTAAATATCTCACTTTCCAGCAACTTATTCAAAATCATCTGGAGACACGATTCATATCTTCAATTTTACTCTCAAAATCAAGCAAATTTAAGCCAAAAGCAAGCTAATTTCAGGCTGGAAACCTGGTATGGGTTCGTAGTTTCATTAACATATCGCTTAAATGTATTATTTTTTAATAAAATAGACGTACTTTTGTCTATGTATCCAAAATATTTGGAGGGGAGCATTTAAACGTTCGTCAAAGGAATATATTACGAATCTCCTTAATTTCCACGTACACGGAGTTTGGATGTAGGAAACCTTAGTGACATTTCTGTAGAGAAATCTACACGAAAATGTGTACGAAAACGTATTTTCGCGGCTATTAACTAATAATATTTTTAATGATGTGCTCGTTTAACATACTTTTCGAAGATTGCTTCGCGTGAAAACAATACGTAACGCTTTGGCGGATGGAAAACCGTTTGAAACGCTTACCGAAATTTATAATTTTAAATATGTAGCACGCAACTAATTTCAAGAAAATAATAATTACGTTTAGGCGTTGAGGTCTTGGGAGTCGAGTAGGGTGAACATTGGATTTCGTTATATTTTTTTCGATGTTAATCTATCACTGCTTGGGAATATTTAAATGCAATAGCATTGCGTTTAGGTCGAGATTTTGTATTTGATCACATTTACGTTATAATTGCGATTGGACATTTCTTTGAAATGATTTAAAGTTTTCCCGGAATTGAAAGCCAATTTAATATAACTTAGAATGTATTTGTTACTTTAATTTCCTGAAAGTGAAATATATTTTCGTGGAAACGTATGGATTTAAGCTAGATTGGGCATAATTCCGTTTTTAATATCACTTGCAATATATTATATTTTTGATTTTCCAGCGAGTTGGGAGCTGCCCTACCCTACCTGGCTATCGCCGTTCCAGGCGGGAATCAGGTTGGTTCATTGCTCTCGAACGCTAAGGGAGAGGGGTGAGGGTAGTCGCGCACCTTGCGGTTAACGGTACAGTTTCAGTTTGTCTCGAACGCGTACCCAGACTAGCTGGTCGAGAAAGTTAGCAGGCATCGACTTGGGCAGTGGTCAGAAACTGAGTTTTTGCTAATAAGCTCTTTTTACACACAACTGTTCTCACTACTGTTTCTTGCGACTGTTCATATAGGTACTTAGGATCAGACATTAATTTGGTTATTAAATTTTTACCTTTCATTAATTGAAACGTGTCATATAACGATACAGTGATATACGAGTGACATGAGTGTGTGTAAATGTAGCGGGCTTGCTACTGAGATGCAAGGAGTGTGAAGCGAGTTGGCTGCGTACAAGTGTGGTAGGCGGCCACGGGCAGAGACGCAGTGCGCTTTCACTGTAGTGAGGGCTGGTAGGATTGCTGTATTAGGCTTAAACGTTATTTGCGTGTAATTAGGCGTTTCGTGTAAATGTATCATGAGTGAGGTTCTTCTTCTAGGGAATTTACGGCAATTCGGATAAGTGGTTTCGTGTGCGATTTGGTGTTAAGCTTATTTCTTTGCGCGTGGTTAAAATTTAATTGCTTTGTTGTAGGACTTTGTGTATGTAATCAATTCGTTAATAAGTTTGCGTGTTGTTTGAACGTGTGTTTTTCGTTTGTTTTGAATTAGTGTGTTTGATTAATTTAATGAAATTTGATGAGTGAGGTAGGTTAGCAACTGATTCATGTGATGTATTTTTTTTATGCTCCATATGATTTGGTGTATACAAAAATTTCGTTTCTTAAGGCGTTCGGTGATTTATGGAAGGAGGGGAGTGAAAGTAGTTGCGTTTCGATACAATTATTTTATTGTAGTTAGCTATACCTGTAAGTCGATGAGAGTGAAATGAGGTACGCGTGTGTTTAGTGTGCCATTATGATTGGTTCCATGTACATTTCATAACGAGTTAGGATAATAATATAAGTTTTTTAAAACTGGATTTCTGGGGCTGTAAGTAGGTTTTAATTTTTTCGTGGAAATAGGGTAACTTGGTTGTAATTCGTGTGGATTTGGGATAATTACTTCCTTTTGTTTCATCTAGTATGTGCGTGTGAGACGTTGCATTTTTAATTAAGTTATTAAACAGGCGATTTGCTAAGGTTTTGAATGTGTGATTTTTTATTTTGCTGAAGCGTTTTTAAGACATCCACGTTCTTAGGCGAAAATTGATTAATTTAACGGCATTCGATGAGTGGTTATGGTTAACAGTTGATTCGTGTGTAATTGTTCTGGGCAATTTGTTACTGTGTTTAATGATCTTCATATTGCTTTTGGGTTTGATTAGTACATTTCGGTACGAGTTTGATTATAAATATAAAATTTATATTGTAGTCCAGTCATTACGATTTGATACATACGTACTTCTGTCGTGTGCGACATAAGAGTGAGATAGGGCAATGATCCGCGTGGGACAAATGTCATAGCTAGGAATATTTTGTGGAAAAGAAAACTGTTGGCAACACTGATACAGTCAGTAAAAATGTGGGCGCTGTGATAGTTATTGCAGTATATGTCATGATAGTGTGTAAAATCCAGCAAATATAATGAGGTAAGAAGTAATTTCATATATTCTGATGTAATTTTACAACTATACGAAATAGTGTGTGCCGCTAGTAACAACGAATGAAAAGAATTTATGTAACCACAGCGAAAAACAGTGTTTCTTTGTGGTTACGGTGCTTTGGTTGTAGTTGGAATTGCCCGACACAGATAGCAGCACAATTCACGTACAAGCCAGACTGTGCTCTGGGGAAGCAATGTCAACTCACATGTCCGCATGGGCCCGCGCTACGTGTCTCATGCGGAAATTTACCCCACGCCTGTGAGTATCCAACATGCACATCTTAAAAAGTTTAAAATCAGTATTTCGTTTTTAGCCTTAGCCTTTATAATGTAAAAAGTTTTGCAGTGGGCATTGGCACTTGGAAGAAAATATTTTGGCAATGTAATTTTTATAATTGGTCATTGCTTTTGTTTGTGTATCATGGGAAATAAATTACAGTATCGTTAACTTTAAACCTTCTAAAATTCCTCTCTTAACGTAGCCCAAAGTTCGACAACCTACACCCAATTTGTACATAAGTGTTTCACTCCTATATTGGCTTATCGAAGGATGCTGAAAAGGAAAAACGATGATTTCAGGTACACTAGCCCTTGCAGCAGTAGTAATGAAAATTTATCATTTACTTCATAGAGATTTTGTAATAATTTTAAGACCCTCCAGGTGACCAAGTATACTGAATGGGGATATATATACATACAAAACCAAGTTAAATATCTGTCTGTAAATATGAGACATGGAATTGAATCCATAATTCATATATATTTTACAGGAACGACAAGAAACAAATTAACGCCAAGGTTTGTACACGGGGAATGCTAGCTGTGGCATAGCAGAAGCTTGCAGAGGGATATTCCAAAAGAAAAGTTGCTGCTGAGATAGGTATCGACGAGTCTACATTGCGTAAGCGTTTTAAAACCGGTACTGGTGTCACATCTGTAGGTCAATACAAACCAGTTTTTACAGTTAACCAAGAAGCTGAATTAGCTACCCATTGTAGAGATTTGGATGCTCTATTTTATGGGCTCACTTTGAAGACCTTGCGTAAATTAGGCTTTGACTAAGCAAAATCCAATGAAATCATTCATCCTTTTAACAAAGCAACGCTAATGGCCGGAAAGGATTGGGCCTATCGATTTATCCAAACTCACAATTTGGGACTCAGAACATCACAGAAAACGAGTCTGGGTTGCAATTTTTAATTTGGACGAAAGTGGTCTCTCAACAGTTCCAAACAAAAGTCCAAAAGTAATCGCAAGCAAGGAGAAGAAGCTAGTTGGTAATGTCTCAGCTGGTGAAAGGAGTGAAAATATTACAGTTGTGTGCTATGAGTGCCAGTACTACCTGCGATAATATTTGCATGCAAGATAATGATAAATGGACTTCTAGATAGAGCTCCTCCAGAAACCATCGTGTTGTGCTCTGACTCAGGTTATGTAACTTCCGGCCTGTTCTTTCCATGGATTCATCACTTTCAGGAAATTGTACGATCTGACAGTGATCATCCTGTGTTGCTTCTGCTGGATAACCATTTATCACATCTATCATTACAAGTAATAAACTGCTGTTGTGACCATAGCATATATTTACTAACTCTTCCACCCCATAGCAGCCACAAAACGCAAACACTTGAGGGAAACTTTTTCGGCCCTTTGAAAGCTTTCTATGCTGATGAGTGTAACAAATGGTCAGTGAAATACCATACCAGTTTTGCGAATTGTTTGGGAAAGCTCATGAAAGGTATGCTACATTATAGAAAGTGGTAAATGCTTTTAGATCATACTGAATCTGGCCTATCAAATGTGACATATTCACTGACAAAGACTTTCTTCGTTCTAGTGTCACTGACTTTCCATATTACAGATAATGTTGTAGACCTACTGAAGAATGTGGGGATGACTGAGAAGAATCTTCAAAATTGAAGTTGAATCAAGAGAGACAACATGTCTTACAACGCAAGATATTTATTGCTCATTTTCTACTGTAGTCCAGTCTGATTCCATGGCTCCTCCTCTGACATGTGAAACATCAAGTGATTTTGACATAAACAAGACAGGTTGCTCAGGTATTACAAATCCAGTTTCACCAAGACAGATCATTCCATTTCCAAAGAGATCTGACCCAACAAAATGCAATAAAAGAAGCAAACATTCAGAAATAATATCCCATTCAACATACAAATTTGTAGGTCCAGCAGACACATATTTTTAACTTTTAATTTCATTACATCTGTAGCTGAAATATGTTAGGATTTTTCTTATGTCTAACATCAACAATAATATTATATTGTTTTTAAATTGTTAAATTATAGTTTTATTAATGGAAGTTGGTCTTGTTTCTGAGGATTTCTGGATTTGATATTTGTGATTTTGCAAATTTTCTTACAGCTTCCAGAGTGCTTACATTTTATAATATACAGATTTAAATGAATATCTTCTTAGCCTGTTGATAAATAGTGTTCATATAAAATATTCCAGAATATGTAGGGTGACGATATTTGCCCCATGCCCCATGTCCCACTATTGGGGCAAAGATCCTTGTTTGCACTTCTACAGAAATTTGTATTTATGCCAAAATGCACTTATTTTTATACAATACTGAAGCTTAGAGAATTACATTAATGTATGGGTATTCCAGACCTGCAGTGCAAAACGTTCTCCTACAGTTTTCAGAGAATATTATGTATTTAAACCTTAATTGCGACTATTTGCCCGATATTACTCTATTATTAATCGGGATAAGTTATTTTAATGGATTTGTTGTAATTTATGTTATATTTGTGGCATGTGATATATTTTTCATTTGCTACTTAGTCTTATTTCATATTTCTGGCATGTGATGTGCTTTTCATTGGTTTATCTTGTGATCTGTAAAACATAATTTTTTAATGTCGCATGTTTCGTAGATATTTCATATCGAAGTTTATTTCAAATTATGCATTTCCAAAATCTACTTTTCACATACCTAATTAGTGCTTCAACACCTCATTCCTCCATAGACATTTGAACTAAATGGATGAGTCTTGCTGATGCTCTCTCCCCCCTCCATAATCCAGCCTACCATTAGTCTCAGGTGCTCCACTACCTCAGTTCGGCACAGACTTCCCAAGTGAACAGAAGTGTGCCCTGATCCCGACCTCAATATATAACAACACTTTTCTCCAACATTAGTCGCAAGTGCTTCACCACCTCAGTACACTACCAGCCGTCCAAGGGTGAACATCAATGCTTCTGCTCTCCAAAAAATAAAATAAAGAACCCTTATGCCACTCTTGCACCAAACTCAACACTTATATACCCAATACACAACACCTCACTGCTCATCACATGCCAGAAGTCTAATGGTGAACATCGCTCTCCAAAATTAGAACACTTTTACAACCTTTTTCCAATATAAATAAAACATGTTATCCGAAGTTTTCCAAAATTCTCTAATTCGGATTAGCCATTAATCCTCAAAATCTACTTTTAGACCTGATCCATCAACATGTCATTCACTAGTGTTTATTTATGAATGGCTATTTATAACGGCTGTATGGTTTGTGTACGACTCGATTCGTAAGTCATCAGTAAATTATATATATTTGTTATTTGTACGAATTTCAGTGTCGTAGATATAAAAATATTTACGTCATCGGAGGAGATGGAGTCGGATAAGTTGTTGATCTCAATGAGTGTCTTTGTAAATTAGGCACTTCTTGAACAAATCAAAAATTACTTAAACGGAAATGAGAATAAGAATAACAATAAACGGGAGATGTGTGCACGAGACAAAGAAAGATACTTAGATGAGCATAAGTGAATTATTCAGTAACAATGGAAATATATATGTTAGAATCTGTGTCACAACTAGAAAAAAGGTACCACCAACAAAATAATCGGTGGAATTGGCATGCCTATCTGATTTTACGATGTTTGCCATTCTGAATTAATTAACTGATTTTATAACTGCTCCTCTGTTAACGCCGTGGCAGGTTCTCTTTAATTGGCCTCTCTCTCTCTCTCTCTCTCTCTCTCTCCTCTCCTCTCTCTCTCTCTCTCTCTATAAAATTATCTGGAACAAGGCATTTCTTTAGCAATATCCCAACGAGCAGGAGCTATAAATTTCAACACTTGTAAGAGTTCTGTTGATTTCATACCTGCAGTCATTTTGTTAGCGATGTTGAATCGAGTGTCAAAAGTTTGCTTTTTGGCAACTTTGAATAGACAGTCTTGTCGAAAGTCATTCGTAAAGTTCCTACTATGAACTAGAAAAATTTTCACTTTTCTTGTGTCAATATCAACTTTGGGCGAGAGTCGTGTTCATGAATACGACTCTTAAATGCAAAATGTTCTTGTATATAACTGAAAAAGCGTTAATAGATACAGAAAACGGATAAAACCGCAACTATTGCCATTCATAAAATAGATTTTACCTCTACAGTTGGCAATAAGGGACCTGTCCAAACAAGATATTTACATAAATATATATTTGCACACATCACAAGAACTTGTACTTACTTGGCTGCTTCACTGCTTCGCCAAAATACGTGCGGAATATTTCTCGTCGTTGTCGGAACATGGTAGACTTTGTCGGCCTGCTCATACCGTTGAGATTATCTTGTCAATAATACAGTCAGTAATTCTTCATTAATGGAAATAATCATTAAAAACATATATATTAGACAATATGGCACGCCCACAGATGTCTTCAGCTTCCTTGGGTCTCCCGTCTGTTTTGCTAGTTGGAGCAACTTCGGATAGCAGACGAAGGAGTACGGAACTGTACGCAACGGACGCAGTGACCGGCGTACCACCTTTCAACATGTATATCAATTCAGAACTGAACTGAACTGAACCAAACGAGGCTCTTTGCTAGAAGCTCGCTAATATCAAACTGATATTAGAATTTTTTGTATATTTATTGACAACTCTTTGAGGGAATATGGTGTTTTGCGCTAATGAGAGATGTGCAGTAGCCTTTCCCCGTGTTCTAACATTATAATGCTTGACTGTCAGCAGAACTATCAGAAACAACATGGATATGAATTGAGGCTAAAATACTCTTTACGTACGTAAAGCTTTGAGATGATTGTACACTTTGTCTGAATTAAGTTATTTGCAATGCAGCTTACATATATTTAAGACATAAAATGAGTTCATTCATATAAAAGAAATATTCAGTTAAAATTAAGAATTTAAATAAAGTTTTTTTTCTCTTGCTGTCTATGACGTGCGCAAATAATTAAAATCTATCTACCTTATTTTTAGTCTGTGTAACATGACAGCTGTGCATGATCAGCTTCCCGGTAGTTATTTCTTACAATAACGTAGTAAGAACAAGCATTGGAACAGTCTCTTACCAATATTTCCAGCATAGATACTACTTACTGTTCTCGTTAACTCTGTCAGTCATGTTGGTCTACTATAGTGGAAGTTGCACAGGAATTTGACCTGATGTCCACTGTGCACAACAGCTAACGGCATTCGGAAAGCAAAGTCCATCACGTGGCAAGAACATAATTTGTGTTATACCTTGTAGGTATATTCCGTAGACGAATGACAATAAACAGTAAATGATACCAAACACAAAAAATATGTTTCTGTCACGACGTATAACAGAGAATTGTAGTGAAACTAACGTCGTTCCAGACAAAGCATTTGTTCATTGCAGCGACTAAAATTAAATTTTTTTATAAACCTAAAGAAGATAAAATGTTCTAATATTTCCATTAAGAGTTACATTAATTTAGTATTAAATCGTAGAAGCTGTATACACCGGTTGTCCAATTATTTTATGGGGACCGCGGCTTATGTAATGGCTAGAACACTCGCCCGGAGTTTACACATGTAGTAATCGCGCTGGAAGAGGCCGCTGTTTGGCGATTTTTCTCAGGGACATCCTTTTCACCCTGCCCTAGCATTCCGAATCTTCTTCATACTCTTCTCGCTTCACCCTCCTCGGCTCTCAAGGACACCTTTTTAAGAGCAGCTCAAACTTCTCCATTCCACCACCTTCTTGCTCATTCTGTGTTATAATGAAAAATAATGTATAGGCTGTTCACGGTAACCTGAGTACTTTTGAAAACCCTGCTTAGTATCTTCTTGCATTCACATTATATATTCTTTCAATATATGTAAATTTAACATTGCCGTGGGCCTCATCACTTTATTTATGCGTTGGGCAAGTGAAACTATGAGATTTTTAGAACGGTACATATTTTACACATGTGCTTATTCTTACACATAAAAGCATATAAAACAAAAAGCAAAATTAATCATTTAGTATTTACATATACTAACCTAGAGCTTTTGAATAAAACACGGGACTAGTTTCTTTCCGTCGTTACCAACTTTACTGCCACTTTTTGTGTTCGTTACCAACGTTACTGCCACTTTGTGTGCACGTTACCAACGTTACTGCCACTTTGTGTGCATGTTACCAACCTACTATCACTTTGTGTGCATGTTACCAACGTTACTGCCGCTTTGTGTGCACGTTACCAACATTACTACCACTTTGTGTGCACGTTACCAACCTTACTACCACTTTTTTGCATGTTACCAACCTTACTGCCACTTTGTGTGCATGTTACCAACGTTAGTGCCGCTTTTTGTGCACGTTACCAACCTTACTAACACTTTGTGTGCATGTTACCAACCTTACTGCCTCTTTGTGTGCACGTTAAAACTTTCGAAAGTGCCCATTAAATTGTGAAGAGACTTTATCATTGTTACCTACCATGTGATATTTGGTGGATAATTGTAGATCATCCACAGTTAAACTACAACGAACCCGGAAAATGATGTGTATCCATGCATGAAGAGTAACCCCGCACTCACCGCTGTCCTTATGGCGGCGAGTACACCCGCCTGGGCGTGATTTGGTCTCCTCAGCCACGAGTCGCATTGCCCTGCTGCGTGAGTGGAATACGGCAGCAAATACATCGAGCTCGGGGAGAAGTCACGAAGACGACGGAGGGATGATGCGCGCAGCCACACAGAAATCGGCCTTGATTGCAGAGCGCCACAGCATAGCGATGATCCCTGCTGGCCTTGCCCTTCCGCAACCGCAAACTACTGCATCCTTATACCGCACAGTCGGTCTTTAAAATGTTTGCGTAAAATGGCGTGGAATCCATCAATATAACAAGAAGTTACTGAAAACTAATGAGCCCACTTTCCTCTACATGGGTGAAAATAAATATTAGTGAAGTTCTTAAAAGCTTAGATGGTAGGTAGGCGTTGCCGTCTCACTGGCAGCAATATAATTAGACATTAAACAAGAAACATGTGAAATAGTACCAAGACAAATAAAATACACGTGTGACTTACCGGGAATAGAATTCCGAAAAATTCGTAACACTATGCTAGCATGCTTACTGCTCAAACTAACTGTGTCACGGAGGTAGGACACGGACCATCAACTTCATATGTAATCAGTCTAATGTTTTGAGTGATTGGGTTCACTAACCTGTAATATTGACATGGCCATCATTTTTATCATATTTGTCTGTGCCACTAAAAAGACATAAGTTTACGTGCCCTAACATAACGCTACTTGTGTAAAAAATTGGGTAGAAATCGGTTGATTAATACCCAAGATAGGGGATAAAATCCCTATTTTCTTAATCGTCGTAATTTTACAAAATTGCCTTAGAAAAGGGTTTTTAAGTTATATGTGTAACAGATACGGTCAGTGTGAAAAGTTTGATTTAATTTGTTATATTGTTATATATATATGCCAAATGTATGAAAATATTTAAATGGCGGCCATTTTGAAAACCGGGGACTTACCCATTTAAATTATATATCTTTACTACATGGCCTTCTGTAAGTAGTTGAATTGTTTCGGAAAAGTGGCAAAATATTTATTTTTCTCACCAGACACTACTATGGAAAATAAATTCGACTAAAGAGGATCTCTGTATGGATAAATGATGATTAAACTGTTTGCATACAAAATTTAGTTGAATTTAGTTGAACAACTTCATTGATAAAACAAATTAACAGCAGTAGGGTATAGCAGTAGCTGGCGCAGGGTCCAGGGTCGGACTCGGGCTCTGTCCGCCATGTCTGCTCTGTCATTCCGGTCACCCATCCGCCATATTGCATTTGGCCATGTTGCAAGTCAATACACCGCCATATTTGTAGTCAGTATGCCTCGATCTTGGGCCGCCATATGTGTAGCCAGTATGTTGTTATCTTGTTACTCACTTTGTTCGACTGTCCTCTTGGTAACCAGTATGTAATTTTTTCATGTTCTTGCATTCCTAGGGTTTTCACTGAGTGCTTCCACTTTTTTCTCTTTTGCATTATTTCTTCCTCTTTCTGTCTTCCTTTCCTTTCTCTCCCATTCGTTCTTTACATCATCGTCATCTACTGGAAGCTGCCATCTTTGTTACTGAAGGCCACCATCTTTGTTTACATATGTTTCCCACATTAGTTCTGACATTGGCCACTAGGAGCACCGCCATATTAGTAATGGAATTCGCTGCTATGGGCGATTCTTTTTTTAGAACACAAAATACCATCTGGAATAGTGCGGGATTGAACTGATGGACCTCAGGTCACCAGACTTACACCTTAGATCACTCGGCTATTGTGACATGCTTTGGGACAAGAGTTTATAAGTAGTATTTAGATTGGAGATGAATAAATATTATCTTGTCTCTCATCAGAGACATTACATTTTTATTTACTATGTAATTTTTTGTGTTTTTTTTCTGTTAAGTATTTATTTTTCATTGCATTATTTATTTTTCTAAGAAATTTCAAAGTATTTATTGTTTATTACATAATTGTAATTTTACGTTTTCATTAAAATGTATGTATTTATTTTAAGTCTTTAAATCTTCATTTACATATATTATTTTTTTACTATCCCAGGCTTAAGTATTTTATTTACATGTAGGGGCTAATTAATTATCTTTACTCGATATCTACTTAATGTAACCACCACACTCTAGTCAACATCATGAAATAAAACACAGCAAACTTTTATACACAAAATTAATTGTACACATAATAAAATATACATTATAAGCAAAAAACTATTATTCTTTATAAATCTCCACTACTCACTGCTCTATGTTTACCTGAGTGACCAATTGTAGCAGGCAGGGAATCGCTCACCACTTAATGAAGGCACTTCCATTACGCCGTTTCAGCACCTTTACCACCAAATACGTGTCTGGAAACTTTGTCTGCTGAATCTCCTCAGTGTAAAAAACGCCATGGCTGGAAACATTAATCAAATCTTCGCGATAGTAGGTCCTCGGAGCATAGTTACATGTACATCGCACACTAAATAGTTCGGGGTTCCAATTTGCTGTGAACCCTTTCTCGAAGTCACCTTTCTGTTTGGAAATGCACACCAGGCCTCAAATCATGGCTTTAGGCTTGTGTGGGTCCTTCCTCTTCAGAATAACATACACAGTCCGAGCCAGTGATTCGTCCTTGACATCTTTGTGCTTCATGCGAGTGGTCGAGTGCACTGTCTAATTACACTCATGAACAATTTTCGGCATAGTTCAAGCCACTTGTAGCTACTATTTACTGTGAAATGCTTCCACATCTTGCCCTTCAAAGTCTTGTTGAACCTCTCGACAATTTAAGCTTTGGATTACTATAAGTGTAATAATGAATTATGTTACATTTCTTCATCAGGGCCTGGAACTTTGCATTGTAGAATTCATGGCCCTGGTCGGTTTGCAAATTGGTCAGTATGTGGCTGTGACGTGACATCATGTGCATTCTTTGACTTGACCAGACTGGCCCAGGGAAATTCGCTATAGGCATCGATCACTGTTAACACGTATTTGTAGACTTTGTTGACTTGAGCATACGGTATCATCTCGATGAGGTCAGATTGAAACAGATTGTTCATCCCACAAATCATGACCTTGTGATAGTGGTAGTTGCGCCTGGCAGCCACATGCAGTTCATTGGCGATCCCCAATCGATTCATCGTATGTAGCTTGCCTCCTAAAGTTCTTCTATAATTGAAAATATCTCATTGGCGTGGGAGTAATTTCCAACTCTTTGCAAAGCAAGCATTAGCTGCAGCCTATAAACCAGTATGTTCAGATCATACTAATACACGTATTAAATGTTCTTGCCATCGACTATCTTCTTTAGATATTCATCGCTTTTTAGTGCTAGGCTGCTGAAGAGAACTGCAAGAATGTCTATTTTTTCATGATCTTCATCCTTATAAGCACCAGTCTCGGTATCGTTATATTGGTAAAGTGCGTGCGTGAGTTCGAGCAAAGTCTTGTATTCCAGCTAGTCAGATTGTGTAAATCCCCAGGGCTCCTTGCTAAATATAAGTTCATATAGCCAGGGTGATCCACATGTTGTTTAATTGCCAACTTGTATGCTTCCACCTGGTAGAAAGTCTATTTCATCAGCAATGAGGGAATATTTATCATTGTGCCTGTTTACACCGAACAGTGTATCATTATTACGTTATGTGAATGAACGTAGGTACCATCAAGCCAGAGCATTAGATTTTAGGGCTTTCTTCCTTACTTTCTTCTTGTGTGGCAAATCCACATCCAATCTATCATCCTGATCTGACTGTACTTCATCATGTTTTTTATTCTTCATAGGCTCAGCAGTATCATCGACTTTAGTCTTCATGGTTATGGGTGCTGCATAGCTCTCTTGAGTACATCGAGACGAGTAATGGGCTTAAAAATGTCTTCATTTATATTGTTATGTGGAATTTTGGGTCCCTTTTCGAGGAATATTCTTGGAGCGAACAAACTGAAACCTCTGATGTAGTTCGCTAGCAATGCCCAACATTGTAGTGGATAATGATTCTCACTGTTGCTCTTTTTTATAGGATTAGTCATGAGTCTCTGCCACAATGCTTTCGATCTTGCCCAGGTGTTCACTGCAGACATCCAATATGTTCCTGCTGTAATTTTAAATATCTTTTTTCCTTGACGAGGGGGGAAATCAAGTTAGCGAATGTGTGCTCTACATAATCTTTAAGCACTTTTAGTGTGTCTTCACTTTGTCCAGATGCCACATTCAATCTGTCTGTACATTGCCTTTGAACACTCATTATGTGATCGTCCATGGCCACCATATTGCGGAAGATCTCGGTCCTCACAAGATCCATCTTCGCACCGAATTTCGATATTCTATAACTCATTCCCGATGGTCGACGATGAACTGATCGAATCCATGTCAGTACCTGCAATTATATAGAAGCCAGTCTTTAACAATCACCAAAAATCCGTACTTTTCTTTCTAGCACAGGGAACACATATCTTTGAATTATGCAAACTTCATGTCCATATTGACATGGTCATCATACGCATGCCGCAAGTTCATATCGTCAATGGGAAACAGCACCAACACATTAGCATTATCGCGAATGATCTGTTTCGGTATGAACGAATAAGTCAGTCCAAGGTACACACAGTCCACATATGCTTGTTGTCCCATGCTGAAGTAATCCTGTATACCAGTTTGCTTCTCACAGGCAATGCCATAGAAGACAAATATGGAGTTTCGCAGTGCTTTGTTCGAAGGTATGATGGCTTCATTATCACTGCATGGGAAACAACCCATGCCTTTCACGGCATGCAGTACTCGTCCCAATCACCAGTATTTCGGTTGCTGAAGTGATTTGGAGTATGGGTACACATTCTCGAACTGAAGACCATTCTCTTCTTCCAGAAAACTCACTATGACACATGTCTTGCCCCAACCCTATGGTCCCGCGACGATGCACCTCACTGTATTCGGAAATAAGCTTCCATACCACGATTCGTGGGAGATAGCTTCATCTTCAGTATGAATGTGTATGGGTAAAGAAACATCTTGTTTCACAACATGTATGTTACCACTGCAGCCTTCTAGGGCAGATAGAGCAGGTGGATCAGATGGAGGCGAATGCAGTTACTGACAACCAATGCTACAAGATTAAGAACGTTTCTTCAATGCTTCACACCAAGAAATCCGAGCATGGCAAAAATAACATTGAAATGTCACATTCGAAGTTTTCATCTTGCAGGTCATTATTTCGTGTCTTCGTAAATTCTGCAAAGCTGTAAATGCTTTACCACAGAGGCAACAAAGTAGTTGCATCATTGACATTTTATGTCCGTATTGTTCCATGTCTAGAATGATTATGTAATTAAAAGGTATAAAATGAGTGTATTTATACTTTTCTCGCTCAGTTCACCAAGGCGTCTCGATGAGGTAAGACCATTGCTGGAAGTGGGGTCATCAATACGCTGATCAACCATCTACTGTTCGAGCTGCACATTCCTGGATACAAGTTCTGTGGGTCAGGAACCAGGCTAGCCAAAAGGCTGTCACGCTGTGATACAAGCATCAATGCACTTGACAAGGTATGCAAGCAATACGACATCACCTATTCTCAGCACAAGGATCTGCAAGCCAGACACCAGGCAGACAAAATACTTGTACAGAAGTTGGAAAAATAAGAAAATTAGCAGACACTGGACTCGGAGAAAATATTGCAGTGTGGGGTGTTTCCAACGTAATGAAGGCTAAAGTTAATATGGGCATGGGAGCAAAGAGCAAGCAGAAGTAGCAAGTGAAATGAAAAGTTGTAAATAAGGGAAGAAAAGTATGCAAGTCTAAGAAAATATCTACTGGCTGATTTTTCCCCAATAATTTTGCCTGTACTCGGAGCGGAGCCCTAGGGGGTCTAACCGGAGCTACGAGTGGTATCGTCCGAGCCATAAACACAGAATCGAACTAACAGAATCAGTTGTCCGATGCCCAAAGACATAATGCAAACATGGAAGCTATTGCTATGGGTAGAAAAACCGCCAATGCCTCTACCTAAGACTATAACTAGTAGGAGGTGGAAGTGAATGAAAGCGATGCAGCAGGAGGAAGCAATAATGAAATATCTACCGAAACAGCTGCTCACAAACCGGGGTTTAGAACAGTTTGCACACAAATTGAAGTTACCCAATTTTAAAGGAGTGTTTATGATAAATGCTTTACCCTGTAAACCATAATGTAATGTGTGTGCCATAATTAATGTGTACACAACAGCTGGCCCTGGCACACACTGGGCAGCTTATGTAAAAAAAGGGAGTTTGCATCCTCCACTCGAACTTCGACTGTAACTAAAGAATTGCAAAAAACTGACTTAAAACGAGATGAAGCAGATACCAAACACGTGGAACTGCGGGCACTTATGTATACGCTTCCTGGTTCGTTCGTATAAGTGATTGTATAAAATGGCTATTCACAGTGAGGAAACCATCAGTCATGTCGATAACATTTACCTTGATGGGCCGTAGCTCCGAGCTGCAATCTGTACATTTTTCTCCACTCGGCCTGGAGGGGGAATGGTGTGTATATTATGGTCGATTTCCAAACCTACAATGCGATACCGAGCATTGATGAAAAAAACTGCAAGATGTATCTCGTGAAAAGTGGTAATATCTCCCATGAGGTGTTGCTGCCCGTAGGATCCTACGAATTAGACAACATTGCCAGGTACATCGAAGATTTGCTGTCTCCCAACACAGAATTCGAACACGTGGAAATTCCAATACTCTGAAGTGCGTCATCAGATGAAGAAAAAATATCAACTTTACTTAACCGGATTCCATTGGACCAACGCTATGGTTCGAGTCATGTATTTAAGATTCTGGAGAAATACAAATGTCCTCGCAGCCTGTAGACGTCTTACTGGTCAATGTGATATGAATAAACTGCGATTTGGCGAGCGGTAGATAGCTCAATGTCATTCCGAGCAATACACTGCACGAGTTTTCACCGATGGTTCCTCCAGGTTATAAACTGGCTGTGGCACTGTAAAGCATAATTTATGTTACAGTCATCATGAAGAGAGCACATGAGGTGGTAATGACATTCGTCGACCAGCACAGGGAATTGGTGAACTTTCAAAACAAATAAATCACCCTATGCCTGCATTTGAGAAAATGGGAATAAGATTTACACCAACCAGAAACTATAAAAGAAAGCAGCGCAACAAAAGAGCAATCTGTACATCACAGGTCTCCTAGGCAGTAACAAATGTTAAATATATTTTCCTTCATAGTCTCAGTTACGAGGTAGATTGTCATGGAAGATTTCCTAAATATCGAAAAGCCAGCCATTTTCGAAGGCAGCATAACGAAGGTGGAACTTCATGAATACCATACCAGGCTTTCCTGACCGAGCCATACATACAGCCAGCGGAAGTTCAAATAGTGGTCCAACACAAGGATATCTGCACTCTTCCTTGCCAGTCTTTCCTGCAAATCAAAGGGACTATAACAAAATAAGATGGGTCCAACCCGGCATCGGTGAAAATAACGAGCAACAGAATTCTTCACCTGATAGAACACATAACGTATTTGCTCAACAGCATCGAGGTGGGCCAGTCGCGAGATGTGGGCATAACCTCAACTATCAAAAATTACCTTTCGCTCATGCCGAATGAGCTGTGTGCAGCCAAAATGGCTGGCTAGGGAATCGAAGATGACTGCAGTGTTCCTATATACCCTGGAGGAAAGTTAGAAGTGTGCAATCTGTTTTCCATGCTATTGAGATTTGCCAAAGACTGCAAACGAATTATCTTTAATTTGAAGTATGAACTTGTGCTGCTCCTAGACAATAAGCATGTTGATACCATTGTGGGTATGGGAGGAAACCTAAAGGCAATGGAACTGAAACTACATTATATCGACTGGATGCAGCCTAATGTGTAGTTGAGCACTGCCGAACACATAAAAACATTGAAGAATCTGGAAGATCGTAACAACATTGGTGTGGCTTTCAGCTCTTGGAGTCTCGAAACATACTCCAGATTGCCGGCAAGTCAGCACATCAACTGGATGTTGAAGTCCAGCTTTGCTTCTGAGAATGCGAGGTACATCGTCATTGGGTTACAGACCAGAAGACAGCACAATGCGAGAGTGATATGTTCGCCGTTCGACACACATCAAATAGAAAATGTGAAAATATATTTGAATAGCGAAAGCTACTCATATGTGAATTTGAACATAGACTTTGAAAATGGACATTACCTGCTGGCATATCAGATGCACACCAATTCCAATCATCGTATTATGGACACACTCAATCTACAGTATTGAGCCCTGATACTTTCAAGAGATTGGCCCCACTCATGGTATTCGATGTGCATAATCTGGATGAGTGTTTTACCCCCAATTTAATCGACTGCAGGATAGAATTCACTGCACATGGAAATATTCCTGCCAACACCTTCACATTCTGCCTGATACATCACGACCTGCTTGTATCGTACAATTGCCCAAACAAGACCGTCCAAACACTGTCATCAGCACAGCTGAGAATATATAAATATAACTGCTTACACACTAGAACATTTAACACGACTTCAAGCTTAGAGAGTAGCAAGATGTACTATAATCTGCAAGTCTTCCAGAGCCAGAGCGGCTACATGCTCAAGGAGATCGCAGTGTACTATGACGACGATGATATGACTGTCCTTCGCTGCGAAAGCTAATGAAACATTATGACGACCAGCACCGACACTCTTGTCCCAGCGCATGTCACGATAGCCGAGTGGTCTAAGGCGTAAGTCTGGTGAGCCAAGGTCCGGCAGTTCGATCCTGCACTATTTCAGATGGTATTATGAGTTCTAAATAAGCAGCGCCTCTAGCGGCCAATTCCAGTACCAATATGGTGATGTTCCAAGTGGCCAATCTCAGAACTAATTTGGGAAACAAACGTAAACAAAGAAGGCGGCCTCCAGTAACAGCTGATGTAAACGAATAGGAGAGAAAGGCAAGAGAAAGCAAATTAAAAAAAGTGGGAGCATTCGGAGAAAACCCTCAGAAAGCAAGCTAGTGAAAAATTACTTACTAGTTACCAATATGGCAGTCGAACGAATTTGAGTAATTATATTGTGGCGTACTAGTTACAAATATGGCGGTCCAAAATGGCGGCATTCTGGCTACAAATATGGCGGCACATTGACTAGCAGCATGGCGGAATCCAAGATGGTGGATGTGTGACCGGAATTACAGAGAAGGAAGTCCGGTATCCAGCAGAGCCCAAGCCCGACCCTGGACCTTGTGCCAGCTTCGGCTGTACTCTACTACTATTAACCTAAATTATTTATATAAACTCCGTTGAAACATGCTTGCCACACACAACACATGCTAATTTACATAACCTCTGTAGCAATATTTGCGTGAAATTTTGGTATGAATCGGTTCTTTGATCCTTGAAAAATGGCATATAACCTATATTGATTATGTGAAAATTTTCATAATGAAAGACAAAATTTATGTATTAGCATGTTCTATGATTGTCACAGATACAAAATAAAGACTTAAATTTTAATCTTTCTCAGAGTTTTGTAGATATAGCACATAGCGCTAAACTGTGTGTAAAGACGACATTGAAAAAATAAGAAACACTTAAAACATACGAATTAATATAATCTACAACAGTACAATTTCTTCGTAAAATTTGAAAGTAATAATTTAATTGTTTCCCGATATATGGTATGAGAAGTTTTATTTATGATGGGCTATCGTCCAAAATGGTGGATAAATGAGGCTTTGCATAGAAAATGTCGATTATTATAACTGATATTGTCAGCAAACAAAAGGTGAGTTGAAATATATTTAGCAGTTTAGTAAATTTATTTTGCCTCCATTTGGAAAATATGTGTGTCTGACCATCTCAAGTTTATGAGATTACAGGGCCGGGCATATTGCCACTTGTTTGCCAAATTCGGTATAAATCGGTGCTTTTTTCGGAGATATCACAAACTTTTAATTTTCCATGTGATACTATTTCACAAATTGGCAGACAAAATATTTTTTTCTGAACTGATATGATGGTGGCAATGTACACAGCCAGCATACAAATTTGCATTGGAACTAATTAAATGTTTTAGAAGATATAGCATATTTTGTTAAAATAGATAGATGGCCACCATTTTGAAAATATAGCGTTCGACATACTTGAAACATATGTGAACATATCACCTGCTGCAGTACTGCTGGTTTGTCAAATTTGATAGTAATCAGTCAATTGTTTCCCGAGAGATAACAAAAAAATTTAATTTCATGTAACACTATCTTATAAAATTGCTGAAAAAAGTGTTCCTTTTTTGTTTTTATGATACGTGTATTATACATTGTCAGCGTATAAAATTTGGTTGCAATTTATGCAAAGGTATGGTAGTTATAACAAATAAACCTAAAATTTTTATGGCCACCATTTTGAAAATAACTTCATAATTAATTTATTAATAACATTTACCTGATCTATCACAGTTGTGTGTGTATGGTGTGTTAAAGTGCGTGTCTGTGAATGTAGGTGTCCCCACCTTAAACAACACGCAACAACATCTACACACACTATACACATATACACACACCCTCAGACAGACAGACAGACTCACAGACAGAAAAGTGATCTCATAATCTTTACTTTACTTTGTAAAGTAGGCTAAAATTTAGCTCTATGAGCTTGTTTCAAATGCTGCTACAAATAAATTGTCAACTCTAATCTGCGTGCCGTTAAGCACCAGCCTACTGAACAATTGGTTTCTATGTTCCAAAATATAGAATGATAAATATATAAAATTTCTGTATAAATATGAATCATTAAAAAGGATTATTTTTGTTTTTATTTTGAAAGTTTGTTAAAATTTCTACATAATTTTATATAAAATTTCTAATAATATTATGTCATCATTTTCCTCAACGCAATGTTCTGAAATCATCTCTTTATAACAACAATATTATTTATTTTTAATTACTATTTATAAATTAGCATGATACATATTTCACTTCAGATGAGTTATCTAAACTATTTGAGTGATATTAATAATTGAATACACATTAAAATCCAAGAAATAATTCTATATCGATTTTTAAAGAAGCTACAACACATGTTTTAAAATGTAATGAATCCAAGATTTATTAAATGTAAAAGAGTATAACTTACTTAAAAACGTTACAAATACCTCAAATCCGCATTTGATCATTGCAGATAAATAACTTTAAAACCATTTCGTTTATACGCCACAAATCAATCCACGTGATGAACGTCAGTTCCCTTTCCATGGCAATGCACAACACAATGCTTTGTCACTTTTTGTCATTGCAAAACTTCGTAATTTGGGTAGGGTTCGTCGTATGTTGTTTGTGATTACATAAGAGCTAATTATTCCTATAATCTCATTGAAATAGGCTTTGAGCGTGGTTACTGCAAGCAAACTATAATCCTGTTTTATCGTTGCTGTAAACAAGATGTATCATGGACTCTTATCCAGAGAAAGACAACTACTAATTAAACGATTATTTTTGTAGTAACGCTGACTATCAACTATTCTTAATCTATTAAGTCACAAAATGAATAGAAGCACAAGTGACTTAGATCACTTGGTTGAAAAGTAAATCATAATTTTACTTTTTTTGCCGAGCCTTTCAACTAATAGACATTAAAGGCGATGCCGTGCCCATCAAAATTATATATATATATACACACACACACACACACACAAAATTCACACGCACACTAACACACACATGAATAAGACTGAAAAATTTTATGTTTATTAAATACAAAAATTAATCATGTAAAACCATTTACTGAATTAAATAATAAACATAAAAATAATTGTTATTAGTAAACTTTTGCTATACTTGGATAAATATTTATTTTAAATGACAGTAGTAACCAAAACTAAAGAGATTGCTCCTTATATTTCACCATGTTTTAATTGAAAATTACTAGCCCACTTTCCAATGGGAAGAAATGCTAATGAGATCACTTTCCTATATTGGTGTCGGAGTGTGTATGTGTGTGTGGCTCTGTGTGTATTTCAAGCCTTTCAATTTTCTAACGCGGAACCGAATTTCACCAAACTTGTTACACATATAATATTTAGTAAGGAATCCTGACTTTAATATAGTTTTCGACCTTGTCGGGCACCTACATTCAAAACGGTGCCAAATTTAATATTTTAGGTGATATATCAAAACTCGCGAACCAATGAAATTGTTTAAACCAAATTTTGTAATCTGGCAGTTGTGTAAGCATTAAATTTTAAAACGGATATTGTTAGAAGGTCACCATTTTTAAATATAAAAATAAGTAAAAAATAACAATTTTCATTAGATCTCAAAAATCCCTAAACGAATTCTCACCCAATTTGGCACTTGATTAAGAACTTACTTTCCAAGTGGCAGCCATGCAATTTTTCGGGTTTACTTGTTATATCTGTCATGCAGATTAAACAATTTTGACCAACATTTTTATAATTAAAGTTTCATATTGAAAAATAATGTATATCAACACATGAACACTTTTGTCAGGCATTTTGGAAGATAGCATCATACGAACAAATAAAATCATTAAGATATCTCTATAAGAAAATACCGATTCCCACCAAATTTGGCACACAAGTAGCACTGATACAGATTATGTTAATTTGTATGTTTTAAGCATGCCTGGCATTTTTTTTTTTGTTTCAAAATCGTGGCCATGCAGCTATTTCTGCTTGGAATTCTATATTGTCGAATTTATGTAATCAATTCCAAAATAACTTTGTATTTTGGCAATAGATATTACATTTATCAACTGAATCTACATGGATAATATTTTGTCCTCAATTTTGTAAGATACGCCATGACAACAAATAAAGTTTTTTTTTTTTCATATCTCGGGCAACCATTGGTCAATTTGTATCAATTTTGGCATACAAGTAGTAGAGAGGATGATGATATTGAGTAGTAAGTTTTAAGTATGTCAGACATTTATTTTCAAAATGGTGGTAGTATAGTAATTTCAGCTTAGAATACTATATCGTCGAAACGGTGTAATCAATTCCAAATCAACTTTGTATGCTGGCAGTAGGTAGTACAACTATCAACTGTATCTACGTGAAGATTTATTTTCCTCCTTAAGAACCTTACATACTCTGGAAACACACAGTCTAGAACAGTCAGGAAATAAAACACATACGACACCACATTATTTAGAAAAGTTACATCTTAGAACAGTCATACAACACATCTACACATCTAAGAAACACAGACATCCAAGAAACAGAGACAACGGAATAGTCCCACCAGCAAAACACAGGTGTTAGAACAGTCATACGAAAGAAACACAGATGGTAAAATGATCGTATGGCAGAAACACACATTTTAAAACCCCATACATTAAAAACGTCCCACAATGTAATTTCACGCCTTAGAACCAGTGGCGGCTGGTGACTTTTGAAACTGGGAGGGCTGTAGCGATCCTAACTCATATCATTACAAATATAATATTTTTAATAGGCACAGTGACCAATATATTGCGTACGACAGGCTTAAGTAAGTGTAGCTTATGTAGCTAAATACAAAAAATAAGTGTGGTTGTTTGAAGAAAAATGTGTTATCGCCCGATGGTGACCGCTGGTTCAGATATAATCCCTACCACAAATATGTATTTGTTTTAAGTCTGTTTAGGTTATATGCCTTCCAACAAGTACCTACATGGTGTACTTTACACGAGACGATGAGAGATTACATAATAATATCGATTATATCATACGAATGATGATAATAACTTAAATATACTAAAACAAATATTTTTTAAAACCAAATACTAATTTACGTAGCCTACAGTACATGCGAAATTCATGTCAAATTTATATTAGAGGATGAAAGTGGCATATCGTAATTAATATATTTGCAAAAATATCCATTTTTCAACATGTAAGCGCTATCTAACTGGCAATGTATATTCACCTTACCAAGCAATGAACATTTTATGGCATTTTTTATATGTTGCGAACATGGTTTATGTCTTTTAACTTTGTCTCGCAAATGTTTTAAATATTTTACCCCATTGACAGTTCACGCAAGATCATTAGGTTTCATTAGCAAAAGAAATTAAACAAAACAACACATTTCCAACTTCACACCCATATTGCCAGTTCGCGAAATTGTATGAACTTACGTCGATTTTTTCGGTGTACGAACCATTTTCTACCTTAGATTTGTTGTTGAATTATATTTAACTGTGGCCTTGCTGGTAACAAGGCCTTGCTGGTAATAAGGTTTAAAATGTTACTCGCCGAATTAACAATTATTTACAAGTTTACACAACACGACATTAACAACAATTCAACCCTGCTTCTGACCGATGCTCATAGCTCATCATTAATTAACAACAAACTTATTCAGAGTATTACACACTATATTTGAAGCTCACGTGAGTTTGTACGATTTCTATAAATAAAAATTATTCTAAATAAATACAAGCACTGTTAAGAAATGCGTTTAACAACTGCAAAAGAGTGGAGTGCGAAAGTGTGCTTACATAACATGTAGTTTTGGTAGCTTTGTCAAGTTCCAGGAAACCGTTTTTTTTTTGTTTGAGCAGGGGCGCGCCTAGCTCTCTCTGATTTACAGCATGCGATTGGCTGAAAAGGGCCGAGCCCCTGAAGTCTTCCCTCCCACCCATAGCACCCCTAGTCCTATGTTACGGTCATCTCTCTCTACTAGCTCTACCCACTTCAGGGCGAAAAATCTGCCGCCCCACCACTCGACATTTCCAAAAACATTTCTCTCGTAACAAGAGTCTCGTCCATCTCAAAAACTTTGGCTGCGAAATAACCTTCGTATTCTTACGTAATATTATTTACTGAGTAGCAGATAAGTAGAGGTATGCGTTCTGAGATTTTATAAGGAGGGCTGCGCCCCGCAGCCCTACCTCAGCAGCCGCCACTGCTTAGAATGGTCATACAACAGAACCACAGATTTTAGAAAGATCGTAGACTAGAAGCACACAATTTTGAACCACATCTTGCCGAACCACATATGTTAGGAACATTGTACAATTGAAATTCACACCTTTGAATGGCCATACAAGAGAACCCCAAATGTTAGAACGATCATACAAAAGGAACACACAATTTTACCTCACAGATTACAGTATCACACACCTTAGAAGCATCTTACAATCGAAATTCAAATTTTGTAACGGAAACACTACCAGACCACATATGTTAGAACGATCATACAAAAGAAACACACGATTTAGAATCATAGATTGCATTACCTCACACGTAAGGGAGGTCGTATAAACGAAATTCACATTCTAGAAAGATCAGACAACATAAAAACAGATGTCAAACGATCGTACAAAGGAATCGCACAATTTAGTACTAGGGAATGCAGAACCACCCTAGTTCGAAAGGTCGTATAACGTTAATTCACGTTCCTGAACGATCATACAATATAACCTCAAACGTTAGAACTATCATACGACAGAAACTAAAAATTTAGAACCACTGTAAATGGACAAGCATTAAAGGCAAACAAATACTGTGGGTAAACCGCATTTTGAAATTACTTTAGCAATGTCGACATTTCCATCTAGATTTGGCGTCAGTTATGTTTCTTTGTTAGTTGAAGATGACTGCATAGATGGTGCGAGATGAAGGTTTTTGAAATTGTTACTACCTCAAATTTGTCAAACATTAATCCTCATGTAAAGCTTTGTTTTAATTTTGATTCTTCTTCCATTTTTGTTCGCATTTGTAACTTTAATTGAAGTAGATAAAATGTTTTCTTTTGCAGACAAACATATTAGGAATCAAAAATACGATAACTGTTTGTGTGCAATATACTTTTGTAACTCCATAACGAACTGAGAATCTATGAATTGTCGCACACTAGTTTGCTAATATCTCGCTTTATATTCTGCCAAGTTTCTCTCTATGAGAGTTTGATTTGTTCACAGATTGTCTGCAGTAGTTTAGATATCAATGTGTAAGTACTAAATAGCATCGTATGATTGAAAATTGTGTATGTGTCTCTTCAGTTTCACTTTTCTATAGCCATTAACATGTTTCTAATTGAGCGCTACACAATAATGCTGGCAAAGTTAGCCAAATTCTATTGAAATAATTCCTTCTAAAAATTAAACTTTAGTCAAATTCAAAATAGCAATTTGCTGTGAAGATCGATATAAATAATTAAATTTTATATTAACATTATTTAATTTAAAATTTCATTAATATGTCCCCAATGTGCTCAGAAGGATTTACTAAGCTCTACCACAATAAGGTGAGATCTCATCACAAGCTAAAATTTTTAACCATTGTGACCATGTGGAAGAGTGTGCATGCCATGTTCACAAATACATCGCATGTCGTCCATCCACACCAATGCCAATTTATTACTGCATTCGGAATACAACTGTTTTTTGTGTTATCGTATAGTGCGGACATTAACTCGTATTGTACAGTGCTACTCCAGAACACATATAAAATCGTCAAAATTAATTTTATTTTGAACCTCACGTGGCTGAATACCTTTTGCCCATTTGGAGACTTTTCCTCCCGCATTTGTACGTGTACAGTTTTGCACGTAACCCCACGAATTCTGTCACTCACTGCACTCGTCCTTGAAATTTACATCCACTTTCTTGTTTGTGTCCGAGTAGCACGAGTGTGTGGTAGGGTAGGCGCTGTTGTCAAATTCATTTTTAAATTCATGATCGCTGGCCAAATCTTGTTAAAATTCTGGGGTACGATTCTGCAACAGGTACGAGTCGGTATACATGTATAAGAGTTCAAGATCTCCATACCGAGCCTTCATTACATCATAATGGAAATTATACATTAACGTTTTTGCCAGGTCGAGGACAGTGAACCCTGCATAGATAGGCTTATCAAAGAGAATGAAGTCAAGCTGTAGATGAAGGAGAGAAAGATTTTCTTTGCATACCATCCTGTCTAAGAATGTTTGTTTTGCTACCAGTTTTTAAGTCGCTTTTCAGTGCACACTAGATCCATATTTAGGCCTTTTATTTTATTGTCCATAAGTTTTCCAGATGTTGCATTATTCGCCTATTTAAAGAATTCCTTCTTAAAATCTTTGGTGGTTACCTGTCGCTTCGCAGTGTTGAACTCGATGTAAGGTTTTAGTCAGGGACTTTGTTCAAATTTGAGTACGCTATGTATTTTTGTAAGCGTCAAGCCATGTTCGAGAGCCTGTTTTAGGTTTGCGGAAGTGGACAATGTAATTTTTCTTGTCTTCCAGAGTCGTCATCAGTTTCGATTATTTGGAGCTTGGGGGATGCTGGCTAGCGGGAAGAAATGGTAAATTATAATGCAATTTGTTCAGGGTCGTGAGTTACTCTACATCAGTAAACGCGTGGCCCAGCCGTACAGGTTGTTTTATCGAGGACTGCAAGCATGTTGTCGGCTTGCTTGGATCGTATGTTTCCGGTGCATAGATGTTATTTGCTACTGTACGACGTTTGACGCACTGGGCCACTCCACCACGGATTCCATTTTCAAAAAAACATTAGAATTCCCAACTCGACCCCCGTCATATGCAACATAGCATCGAAAGCGAACCCTGGAGCGCTGATGTGGAAGTGCAGAGGTCCCTAATGTTTTCAAAAATATCGGGCAGGAGGAGCACGTCTGTCTTCAAATACAATTTTGAATATACCTTAAGACTGCTAAAGTCTAACTCTTGCAATACTTTCTGAGCGTAATTGTATTCTTCATTGCTGATTCCCGAGTTCGTCAGCTTGTTAAAGAAAGTGTCTTTAGGAGGTAGCTGTGACTCGTTCAGCTTCTCCTACGAGTCGACGTAATCGTAGAGAAAAATATATTTGCACGTGACGAGAGGTAATCGGTTGTGGGTGAAGAATTTTGCAGTGTTGACTAACTTTTAAGGTGGTAGGTACTCGGCGGCCAGGGATGCCAGACTGTGGGCCATGAAATGAAACGTATCAACAAACTGGATAGAGAAACGGTCGTGCATCTGTTTTGAAAATGTGATCATTTTTTCACCCGTGTGTGGAATAATGAATATGTCTTTTGTATCGTAGTCAAGATGTTTGATAATAAATTTTTCGTCGTAACTGAGGTTGTGGAACAATACAGGTTTTTTTTTGGGGCGCCGATGCAGCAAATTGCCGCTGGTGCATGCAGTCCCTATGTAGCGCCCAGTGAAGTGGTCGTGGTCCCATACTTTATGATTTGCCTGTGTGAATGATGATTCATAGTAGCAGCAATTTGTCACCTTTGAGTAGCTTGACTTTTCTTTGTAGGTGAGCAGTATCATGTACTTCGAAATTGTGTAAATATCTATTACTTTTGTGCCAATATCCACAATGGTGTCCATAAATTTCTTTTCCGCATCTTCCACAGTGTATGTAATGGTCACCTGTCTCAGCGTGGATGTTAGTGTCGCTGGAATTACAATATTGTCGACTTGCACATATATACAAATACTGTAGGCCTCGTGTTTCTGATAGTCATAGGTTTAGACATGCCTGGGGTTTTGTTCGCATGTCTGAATCGGCTCGAAATCCGCATATACTACTTTTGCCATTTTATTAATATAGTGATAATTCTTGAATTTCGAAATAGGTGGCTTGCCATCCTTCCCTGACTGAGGCATTTCAGCACATTTTAGAGCATTTTCTTTGCAGTATTGCTTGTGTTCTTCTAGGTACTGGTGCCCTGCCAGGCCAGATTTCCTCGCCTGATCGTCGTAATACTTGAAGCTGCGCTTACATATGTGTAAGCATGGTGGGTGGTCAGTTGCGATCTTACAAAACGTTCGAAATTCTTTATGCAACAGTAGTAAGCCATCCCATCTTCAGTGACGAGAAGAAAGAGGTCGATGTTCTGATCCTTTCCTTCTTTGGCTGCTCATATGGGATGCATTTTCTGGTTCTCACCTATACCTAAATGTTAACAGACACTGGCGCATTGTTTTTCTCGAAAACCGTGATATGTCGTAGTTGTGTACGGAACTCGAGGCGTGAAAAGTTAAATTTGGTTTCCAGGCGTTGATATCGCTTGTATACTCTACAAAACCTACTAAAACAGCCCATTTAAAGCACATGCGGTCATTTGTGTTTAGCGGGTTAATCACAACCTTCTTGTTCTTGATATACTCTGGCAAGTCAATGTACGACGAGACTCGAAGGCGGTCCAGCTTGTTTATGCAGAGCTGCAGGTCATTGACCGACGACAGTGTCCACCCCCAACCGTGCTCTTTTCATGCATCCTCCTTTTCACACATTTTTTCTAAGCTGTTTCCTACCGCCTTCTCAATAGCACTAGCCTCGAATACTGAAAAAAATTTGGTTTTGAAGGCTCGCCGAACGGTTCTGATTTCGTGTAGTTACACTCAACCTACACATTAAATTTCATCGAACCCTTCTATCGTACTTCGTCGGTGAGATGGTCAATGTTATTTTTCATCATGTGAGCAAAAAGTTACAAATAACTTTTCACGAATCATTTATGTTTTCAGATACATATATCTTAAAATTGTGCCGGAAAGTAGTTTCAGCATCCATGAGACCATTGCCATTAACAGTTCCAAAACCAGCGACGATTCTTGGACGTGAAAGTCGCTGGTACGAAGGTGGATTAACATCTTGAAACCTTAGTTTAGCAAGATAAACACTCATACATTGTGGTGAAGGAGAGTGTACACGAGTGATTTTGGTAGGAGAAGGTCCTACAGCTTTGACAGAGTTCGTATGTCTCTGCAAGTTATCGCGCCTAGTAAATGACAGTCCACAATCCATGCACTTGTGTACCACTAGATCTGTATTTATCGCACAGTTCTATTTCTCGTGCCTTCGTGCATCGTGGTTGAACACGAAGGTTTTATCGCATGAGCGACATGAGTGACAATGTAATGGTTCAGTAGATGGACCCGATGTAATTGAAGATGCCAACGAGGGTTCCAAGAACGACATGGATTGCGATATATTCAACTCATCTGGGGCCGCTGATCGTATAGCCAAAGAAGAAGTTGGGACATCGCTTGCAGGCACAACATAAAATGCACGCTTCATCTTGGTGCTACAGGAAAATAACTAAATAAAACTGATAATCTAAAGGTCTAAATGCATAAGGGATATGCATCAAACAAAATGGAAAATAGATCTAATTATGAGTACGAAGATAATATAATGATATAAGGGATTTGTATCATACAAAATTGAATATATTTAGGTATATTTATGAGCATGACTGATAACTCCCTACAGAATTTTATGGAAGAGATGGTAATATAAAAAAATGCTTATCAGTCAGAATGCTAAGAAGGTCATGAGAGAGAAGACGATCCATTACCTGTCGCATCAGACGGAGTAATGCGACAATGTGCGAATATGTCAGACTTATAAACCCCCAAGCCTGAGATGACACGTGAGCAACAGCCAATCATGAACAAGCAATGTCACGTGACCACAATGTAACACACTTAAAATGATTTACAACGAATGAGCAACGACAGAGTAGCGCCATGTGACACATAGTTAAAAATGTTATACTTATACATACTGGGATCAACAACAGCAAAACCCATTCACCTGTAAGGTGAACTGTAGGGACAATACATTATTGTGGTGTGTTGTGGTTGTAATTCAATTGTTTGTTTCAGACACTCAGAAAAAACGAAGGGACACTAACGATACCTACACACACACCTATACTCATACATGTACACATTTACACAAATAGCCCGAAATATTTCAATTTACTGAATGACTGTTGTTGTCGTCCAGAACCCTTAAAATACTGACCCCTAAATGACACCTAACGATGCTAAAAATGACCCTAATGACCCCTAAATGACTCCAAATGACCACGGAATGACCCCTAAATGACCTGTAATGACACTAATTACCCATAAATGCCCTCAAATTACCACTAATGAACCTAAAAGGCCCTGCTGACCCCTAAATTATCTCTAAATGACCCATAAATGACCCCTACATATCCATAAATTACCCCTAATAAGCCCTTATGATCCAAACATGACTCCAAATGAATCATAAATGATGGCAAATGACTTCAAAATAATCCCAACATAACTCTAAATGACTCCTAAATAACTTCAAATGACTTCAAATGACAGAACAATGACTTGAAATGACCCGAAATTTACTTCAAATGACTCCCAGATAACTACAAATAACTCTCAAATGACTCCTAATAGACTCCTTATGACTCTTAATTGACTCCTAAATGACTCCCAAATGACACAAAATGACTCCAAATTACGCCCACACTGACTCCAAACGACTCCTAAATGGTCCTTAATGACTGCAAAGTGCGGGGCTTCAGTGATGACTTGGGAATGATTTGTGAAGATTGGTGATTATTCGTGAATAACTGATGATGATGTATTGAAAAGTGGTGACAGATAAATTTAAACGAAGATGTAGTGAAAAATAAGAGACAATGAAAGAGAGAATCGAAACGACAAATATCGGAGGATTCGGAGAAAAACCTCGGAGAGAAAGAAAGAAACGAAATAGAGACAGTAAGGAGAGACAAGAGAAGGAGTGAGAAAATGAAAGAGAAATGAACGAATTATAGAGAGAAAGAGAGAGAAACGAAAGAGAAAGAGACACATGAGATTGAGTGAAAGAGAAAGATATAGAATGAGGAGGCAATAGATAGAAACGAAATAGATGGGAATGAAAGAGAATGGAGAGAAAGTGAGAAAGAGATACTGAGTGAATGGCAAGACTGAATTAAAGAGAGAAACGAAACGACAAAAATCGGAGGATTTGGAGAAAAATCTCGGAGAGGAATAGAGAAACGAAATAAAGAAAGAAAGAAGACACAAGAAAGGTAATGAGATAATTAAAGAGAAATGAAAGAATTAAAGAGTGAAAGAGATAGAAATGAAAGAGAGAGACACAAGAGATGGAATAAAAGAGAATGATATTGAATGAGGAGGCAACAGAGAGAAAGGAAAGAGATGGAATTAAATAGAAAGGAGAGAAAGAGATGGAATGAGAGAGCGGGAAAGAGATGGAATAAGAACAAAAATATTGAATGAGGGATAGAAAGAGAGAAACGAAAGACAGGGTCCGGAAATGTAGTTGAGATAACTTTTTGCTATACTCTATGTAAAATTACGACACAAAAAAAAAATAAAAAAATTTATTTAACAAATAAATTTTAAAATCGAATTAAAATACGTATTTACTATTTGACATATCCTGTGCCTATAAAACCAATATGGCTAACAGAAACATATATATATATATATTGAAGAAAATTTGTGAACGTAACATTCAGGTATGTTCGACAAATCCGACTCAAAGGCTACCGAGCACCCCCTGAGTCTAGCCGAAGATTGACGAGCTCGTCCAAGACGAGCCGAAACTATCTAGCCGACCAGCCGCACAAGCGACTGTACCTTCCTTTTAAAATGCATTGCACCAGACTTCCCTATATTACACTACTATGAGATATCTTACATGTAACACTTTTACACTTAAAAACACTTCTACCTGATCAATAAATATCCTACAGTGGATAACAATGGTATGTCCACCAAAATTAGTGGGTGGTGCACAATTTTAACTGTGTTACGTGACAATTATAACACCTGCATTAACCATGTCCTCGAGGACCACGGTAACGGGAGTAAGGAATCGGTACTCACGAAACGGTATTTGGGGGCAAGCTTAGCACTAAACTGTGTGGCCTTACTACTAAGATAATGTGTATTCACCATCACCTTATCCCCTACCTGAAAAGCCACTGTACCATTACAGTACAACTTCCTAGCTGCTAACTTAGTATGATACTACCGCAAACTTTGGGAGGCCTCAGCCCACACTTCTTCCAACTCTCTATTGTTAGCAGCATCCTAACAAAAACTATGCAAACCCCCATGTGTGAATGAGTGAATGGAATAAACTCCTCCCAAAGAAAACTTCCAATGGGCCTTTATGTGTGGCATCACTGACGTCATTGTTGAAGGCTAAAGAAAGTTGATATAATTCAAGATCCCATTCTTTATTAGACCCTGTCTGAAAGGCTCTCATAGCTACCTTGAGGTTACGGTTATACCTTTCTGACAAATTAGCCTTGGTAGTAAGAGGTGGTCTGCACCACCTTTACTCCCTAGGCAAAAACAAGTTTCTTCTTTTCAGCAGATACGAAATAAGTAGCACTGTAAGTAACAATACTCATGGGTGATCCAAATACCAGAAATATTCGTTAACTTAGAATTTTAGAAATTTCCACCGGTTTCATAGATCTCAAAGGGAAAAAGAACACAATCATGCTGAAACGATCGACAGCTACAAGAACAGATGAAAACTCAGCTGTGGTATGTAGTAAAGGACTACAAATATCCATAAATTTTCTTTAGAACTTTAGACATTATTAAATTTGAAAAAAGGACTAGATATTAATGAACATTTTTTTAACAACTGACAAGATAACTCATAAAATTTTATCATGTTCCAGGTGACTCGTATTGCACGACAAATGTGGACGCCCCTGGAGAAAGCTCAGACTGTAGCCTGGTGTATAGAGACAAAGTCCACTTTACCCAAGTGCAAAGAAACTTCCGGACACAGTACGGGAGGTAACCTCCGTCCCCACCAAGTACTCGGGCTTGGCATACGTCATTTATGGACACAGGAAGTCTTCTTCATAAACAGGGGGTGGGTCGCCCATCTGATTCAGACGCCACCGTGGACAAGGTACTGGAGGTCTTTGCAAGGAGTCCGACAAAATCAGTACATACGGCGGCCAGACAGTTGGAAATGCCACGATCAACAGTGCACAAAGTCTTGCATACGAGGTTATGACTTTATGCCTACAAGGTTCAGCTGCTTCAGGCACTAAAGCCTACGGACAAACCTCAGCGCGAACAATTTGCAGTGGAGATGCTCGCTAAGATCGATGCAAACAATGACTTCCTGAAAACGATTTGTTTTCCAACGAGTCAACATTTCATGTATCAGGCAAACTGAATCGACATAACATTCGTATTTGGGGATCAGAGCATCCTCACGTGGCACGTGAAATGGAAAGTGACAGTCCCAAAGTAAATGTGTGGTCCGGGCTTATGCACGATTGCATCATTTGTCCATTCTTTTTCATCGAGTCTACTGTCAACAGTGGTGTTTACCTGGACATGTTACAAAAGTTTGCCATGCCACAGATGGAACACCTACAACCTGACATAATATTCCAGCAGGATGGCGCATTACCTGACTGGTCCCTATTGTCCGTCAATTTCCGGATGAAACATTACCAGATAGGTGGATTGGACGCGTTAGTCCGATTCGGTAGCCACCAAGATCACCTGACATAATGCCACGCGACATCTTCTTATCAGGTTTTTTCAAGGACCACGTGTACAGAACCAAGGTTACCGACTTACAGGACTTCAAGACATGCATTCGCAATGAATTTGAACGTGTCACCATGGTTATGCTGGGGTTAAATGGCAAGAAATTAAATACCGACTGGTCATTGTCAATGCCAATAGGGGTGCACGCATTGATGTGTATGAATGAGGGAACAAAACTTTATCAGTTATCTTGTCACATGTTGAAAATGGTATGTTACAATCTAGTCTAGTTTTCCCATTATTAATGTCTAAAGTTTTAAAGATATGTTATGGACACCTGTACATGTCCCCATGGAACAAGCAACCCTGACACTATAGGGAATAAGGACCTTCACATTACGTGGTTTAGCCTTCTGATAGGCAAGACAATCTCTAACAAGATCTCCAATCTCATTATTCATCACAGGTCAAAAGAACATTTCTTTTATTCGGGATTCAGTATTGCCCTTTTCAAGATGACCCCCAAAATACATATTATGATAATAATGAAAAATTATCCATGTTAAATTACAGGAACAAAGAATGTAAATCTTAAGGTCTTTGAATCCACCTGTCCTATAAGTCCTTTCATCACCTCCTGCCTTTGCCAGCATCAATATAAGCTTGAATACCTATCCACTCTGGATCACTCCTCTAATGATGCTGTAAACTCACATAAGCCTGAGGGAAATCCTGGAGGACCTCCAAGTCTTCCCCTTCAGAAATCCCCTCTCTACTCTTCGATGTCAAAAATCCAGATTCACCTACGTCTCCCACTATGGTAGTCTGTACAGAATTATCACAATCAACACTAGATGCAATCACACATTTAGGTTGCACAATATCAATTACACTATCACTACCGATTTTAGTCTGACTACCAGAATCAACATGAACACTAGAAATTACAAGAGAACTACTAGAATCAACACTAATACTAGGAATGACCAAAGAATGCACTTCAGCCTGCGCTTCCTTTACAGGCTCTACCTCTACACAAAATTCCTCTGGCTAAAACAATGGGATAGAGCATCAGCTACGCCGTTGTTGACTCCTTCCACATGCTGGACTGTGAAATTAAGACACATGAGGCATACCAGGCATCGGGCCAACTACCCAACAGGATAATTAGTATACAAAAACCAGCTCAGTGTTTGGTTATCAGAATGAGAAGTAAACTCCGCAACTTCCGAATTATCAATTTAGTTTTCCATGTCATAGATGGTAGCAATAACTTCCTTCTCATAAGCGGAATATTTTTGTTCCGGCAGGACTTAGCAAGCGAATAGCATAGGAAACTGGTGCCAAACTACCATTCATCTTTTCTCCCAACACTGCCCCTAATGCCTTCGAACTAGCATCTACCTGCAAGATAAATCGTTAGTCGAAGTGCGGCAACTACAGAGCTGAGGGAATGGAGATTTTCTCCTTGAGAAAGCAGAATGCATCTCTTTGATCATCCCCCAATTAAAGTCAACCCCTTTCCTTTTTAACGTGTTTAATGGTTCGGCTATTTCAGCGAAGTCGGCAATAAACTTCGAATAAAAACCTACTGAGCCAAGAAACATACACATACATTGTAGATTTTTGGGGACAGGAAAATTCACAACTGGGCGGATCTTATCGGGGTCCATTACAAGAATCCCTTCAGAGATAACAAAACCAAGTTAGCTGACATAGGTTTTTGCCAATGTCTCATTGACTAAGTTTGCAGTTAATCCATCTTCCCTCAAAGCCGAAAGAATAAGCCTCAAGATGGTCTTGGAACATTTCACTATACACACATACGTCATCTATGTAGGTGAACAAAAATTCATACTGGTATTTTCCCAATACCTAAAACATTACACGAGACATTGCTTGGGGACCACAATTTAACTCATTGGGCGTCATTTCAACTGATACTGCCCTCCCGTAGTTACAAATGCCAATACTCCCACGACTTGGGGAGCAAATAATACTGAAGGAATGTGGAATCAAGATTAAACATAGAAAAATACCTTGCATTGCCTACATGTTGAAATATGCTTCCAATGGTTGGTAATGAAAAAGGGTCTACGTAGATCTTTTTGATGACTTTCCTATATTCACAAATGACTCTAAATTAACCTGGGGTTTTATTAGGGAGCAAAAAGGCGGGACTAGAAAAATTACTTTTATATGCCTTAAGTACATCTTCCTGTTGGAAATCTGCAATAATTTACTTAAAGATTTTCATTTTTGGGGGTGCCACCCAATACGGAACAAATGATACATGTTCCTGATATTTAAGCTTCAAAATAATGGACTGTTTACTATAATGACCTAATTTATTAGTGACCGAATTGGAAAACTACCACCGTAGATGTTTTATTTCATTTTTTTTACTATTATCGTTTAATTGGGCAGATTTTACAGAAATATCAAAAGTACTATGTCTCTTAGATATTAATTCAACTGGATGCGAAGGGCAAAATGCAAACATTAATTCTTTCTAAGATACATTTAACAAAGATTGGGTCTTTCGAAAAAAAAAAAAAAAAAAAAAAAAACAAATTCTAGCATAAGGTCGTGACTAAGACCAGGCAAGATTCGAAAGAAAATTTCCATTTAAATTGGCTATGTAAATTTAAAAAACCGCCACACCATTTGAATTTATCACGCCCCCATTTGTCATTTAAAATACCAGTTCTACCTTGACATACCTTAACAAATTCCTTAGAAAAATTTTTAAGCAAAAAGATACAAATATCTTCATTTATGAGTAAACAAACGGCCCTTGAATCAAGCAAAGCCACCACGAAAATTTGGTCAGTAATCGCCACAGGAACGTACAATAAGCAGTTACTTGCACAGAATGTTTTCCCACAATGTTACTTTTACTCAAAGGACAGCTATTTTTAATATGACCCTTCTGTTGGCAATTAAAACAAACAATGTCCTTGGGACGATATATTTTCCCTGGGCCTGACCTAGGATCCCTTGATCCCCTGAAATTAAGGTGGCTGGGGAAACCAAGAACAAGTGGTCACGTTGGTGCTACCTGAGTCCTCTCTAGATGAAGCTATGGAAAAAACAGACTGATGGAAAAAGCAGTCTTTAGCGACATGACTGCTTCTATCACAAACAAAACCAAAATTTTGCAGAATTGTGCAAAATATTTTCCTTCTCAATAGGCTTGGCCTTAGGCAATGCTACATCCACTGCACAATCCCTAATGGTTCGCTCGATTGCTGCTACTAGTTTTAACAATTCTGACAAAGATGCAGGTTTAGTTGCAAAAAATAGCGGCTATACAGCGGATGAAGATTATGAAAAATAATATGTTCAAAATATTATTCCTCATATGGATAACCCAGCACTCCTCATATGGATAACCCAGCACATTTACTATCCCTAGGGTATGCTTAACAAAATCATGTAGTGACTGATCAGACATCTGCCTGCGTTCCAACAGTCGCAAGCGAAATTTAATAATGGTTATTTCACTTGCAAAATCATTTAGACAGGCTTTTATTCACTGAGAAATTTCTCAATTTCCTTCCCGAGCATGGAAAAATAAAAGCTGTAAATTTTCAGGGACTCTGAATGAACGGCATATAAAACCTTCCGATCACAAAGCTGCAATGCAATTACTGCATTGAGTATATAAAATAACTCTACTTACGCCTCTAAAGCTACTTTTGTAAATTTTGGAATCTGTGCTGCCAATGCTGGCTGCACATTCTTAAGAAGTTTGAAAATAGGAATTGGCTCACCAAACACCGCCATATTCCTTACGCCGACCGCCTTGCCCACGTCCTTCCATACTAGAGACCGCGCTTTAACTCGAAGGTCATCTATCGCCTCGCTCTCGTCCACCGCAAATCCCGCTTCCTTCAACATCCGCAAAAGCGAAGGCTTGGACAGATGCCGAATCCATGCTGTTGCTGCAGACATCATACAAATTAGCAACACACACAATAGAAATCCTATAATTCTCTCTATTAACCTCCACTGAAAGTTATTTGTTGATCCAGCTTTATCGGGGTTGTACTGGTTCAGCATTACATACATCATGTTTTATCCTCAAAAACAAAAATCCGCCACTGAAAAGCAGAGTACAATGCAGCCTCAGACCCTTGCGAAGCCCTTGAAATCAAGAACGTAGCAAGGCTAGAATTACCTCAACGCCAGAAAAATCTGAACAGAAAACAATGGCAAAAAAAAAGCCAGTAATTAAAATTGATTCAGCAGGGCAGCAGTATTATTATGTGACATGTTGATGCCAGCATAAAAACTTATGACGTATGTAGAAAACTCGACTATTATTATTTCTTTTTTCTTTCTTTATTCCAACAAACAGCACATTAGTTTGGAAAAACACCATATTCAAATAAATCTCTTTAATTAGAAAATACAATTATAATATGTGTATATAAATAACTTTAAAAATGTTCTCAAAAATTACCCACAGTATTTTCTGTCACATGCACCTATATTTTAATACTTTCCAATTTACAGGGAAAATCAGGTACAATTAATTTCAGATTTACCAACCAGTATAATATTTCTGGATAAAACCACGCAAATGTAAAATTCCAATAAAACCATTTTATAAGTCTAATATATTTGACTTAACAAAATTTATACTCTGGCTAGCAGACCAACCAAAGGCCATGCTAAATAATCTCCTTTTGTACAAGTGAAATTCCAACAAGGAAACATGTAATATATTATTTTAATTGACAATATTTTAATTTTTCTGGCTAACCGATAATCCAAAGGCAACAATAAAAACACTTACAGTGGAAGGATAGAAATGGAAAGTAGCATAGAAACTGTTTATGCAAACTCGCTCACATTTACACGCAAATTTACAATAGGTCAACACAATAGTCATATGTAAGTTGCATCACCGGGTCATTTAAATATCCTACATCAGCGCAACATTTCATTACACTAAGAAGGTAACACAGTATAATTATTTCACACGTACAGTATATATGGTACCGTATAATTGTTGTCAACATCAAATTTTATGAGAAATGTTTTAAGTCAGTTAAATGTCCATTAAAGTACGAGCTTAGACCTACAAATCCTATGATACATAATTACCATTCCTCAGCCACATGAATTAAAGTAACTTTCAAAATAGTTAAGGTATGAAAAATGTACCCTAAATATTTTACTTTGTCAAACAACTGAACTACTATGCATTACTATAACTTATTAAAACATAAAAAAATTACAATATGCATTCAGCCCAACAAGAAAAAACAGGACATAAAAGCACAAAATTAACTTTCTTTGCTTTACCACTGTTCACAAACTTATCAAGCACAGTCTCACCAGAATTATGAATATCTCTATAAATATAAAGCAGAGCAAGTCCAACAATACGCGATTCTGAAATAGTACTCCTTTATTAAGTTTTAAGTCTCCTTAGAGTAGACAAACTTATTTCTGCACTGTAAAAAAATTTGTATGATTCCCAAACATGTATGGGAAGTTTTTAACTCATACACGTATGGGAAATGTAGGGTAACATTACCAAATGTTTAAAAATCATACCATACAACATAAGTATATTTACCAAACCCTTGTAGAGGAATAATTCCAAACCAGATTAGCAAATATTATTAGTATGGTATTGTTATTAGACACTTGTATGGGAATGAAAACATACCATATTGGCAACTGTAGTACAGGCGTAACGTTACCAGACATATGTATAGGAATTATCACATACAATTTTGGCAGCTGTAGTTCACAGGTATGGTATATTTACCAGACACATGTATAGAAATCATCACATACTATTTTGGCAGCTGTAGTACACAGGTATGGTAACTTTACCAGACATATGTATAGATTTCATCACATACCATATTGGCAGTTGTAATACAAATATATGGTACCCTTACCAGTCATGTGTATGGGAACATTAACACCCTATATTGGCAGCAGTAGTATGCAATTTTGGTATATTTACAATACGTATCTACAGGTATCATCACAAACCATAATGATAGCTGGCATACACAACAGTGGTACTTTTGCCAAACAAGAATATGTTTATTTGCACAAATCAACCCTTCTGGCAGATGATGAGTGACTTCCTGGCACTTGACTGTGAAATGCAGAGTTCATCAGTACGCACACTACCAACACTGTCAGGAAAGTGTTATTTATATTGCATATTAAAGACGAATGTATATATTTTGTAACACTGTTAACTATTATGCTGGAATTAAATTATTTTAATATTTAAAAATTACGTACTGATACAAAATTTTTTTTAATAAAAAAAATACATTCTGGATGCTATAGAAATCACATTCCAGTTCTCTTATAAAACATGTGTGGCTGAAATGGAGAAGCAAAAAATCAATTCAAAAACCAAAGTAATTATGGCACTCTTACTTCTTTATTTGACAAAATGCTCTTTCTAAAGCTTATAGCATGACAACACGCTTAAATTTTAAAGCAAGGTAAGTCAATACTTGAAATACATTTCACAATTATACATAATATATGCACTCTTCTTCATATGTAATGTAAATGGTACCTTTCTGACAATTTTGGTAGCGTGCATACTAACGACTTATGCACGTTGTACAGTCAGGCATAGTGTTTCATTGGATGCCCATCTCCTCCTACCTGAAGCTACCAAGACTTGGATGTTTTACATTTTCCTGTTGCCTTGACTCAGGTCAAAGTACGAACAGTGACATGCCAGTCTATACTGCTCATGTTTAATGTCGATTGTAAGAATGAGCCAAGGAATATGAAGAATTTCCAAGTTCTGTATCTTTATTCTTAAGTTATGAATTGCGTAAAACCCTTAAAAATGACTGCGCACCAAAATTTATAGTGTGTCAATCAGATGATACTTGTACTAGAAGTGTATTCAGAAAGGAAACATACCCCCTCATGTAGTTATTCTTCAAAATTACTTGAATGCCAAATATACAGGAACTACGCCATACTGGTACAGAGGTTATTTATTCTGTGCATGCATTGAAAGTTTCCTAAAAATTATATAGGTATGTAAGAATAATAAGATTTCCGGTATTGTCAATACATGGATGGCAAATTTACAAGACCAAAACATAAGGAGAGCACATTACCAATTCAGCAAGCTGTTCTTTGCACAGTTCTCGTGTAGGAACTGTATTTTACACTCAGGAAGCTCAGGAAGCCTATTCGAAAGAAATGATAGGTAGAAATTAAGCACTTTAGACAGAACATTGTTGAAGTGTGAAGTGATTTTGTTAATGCACAATGTGAAGTGTAAGGGAAATATATCATCATTCATTACTGATTGTCTAAAAGGAATGCACCCAGAATACACATATTCTAAATAAATAAACTAAGCAAATCGAGCAAAAAACTGTGAAAGCAATAAATTAAGCATATAATTTGGGAGTATCAGTAATTTATGTATTCTTTATTACTCTGCAACAGCGGTTTCACTTAACTTCGTATAAATTAGTGAATGCAGTGTACATGATGAATGGAACTTACAAACTGTGAAAGGGCAAATGTGCAACATCTATCACTAAAGATGTATATATTCAAAGAAATTTTCCCCTTTACTCAAATGGATCACTTCAAAAAAGCTTTTTTTTTTTTTTTTTTTTTTTTGTTAAGCCTGTATTATTTCCATTTATCTTTTACAGGGCTTGTTTACGTAACATCCCCCCCCCCATTTTTCTTGCATATGACATATGACAATTTAAGTATATATGTTATCGATATATATAAAATCCATTGTGCGTGAGTAAACCGCATCATCACTGTCAAACCACTGGACCAATTGAGATCATATTCACACCATATAGTATTGAGGTGGCGAGTAAGGTTTTTAGTTGTGTTTCATTGTTTTTTTTATTCCAATAGGTGGCGCTGTAGTCTAACTTCTATATTTATGGGCATATTTAGCTCATATGCATTGAGAAGGCAAAATAGAACGTGAACACACGTTGCACAAATTGAAGAGACATGAACACAAAATCGAGAAGCACAGAGCACAATAAGATAAGCACGTGCAAGCCAAACGTTTTACTATTTTGGTAATTTTAGCTGTTTTAGTCAATGAAATCACTTGCATAACATGCATTGACAAACATGTAGAAAAGGACTTCGGACAAACTTTTTTTTAACAGGTTATGCATTTTTGTAACTTTCGCATAGTGTACAGTTACATGCAATAACTGCTGTTAATACGTTACATTCAATAATTGCTGTAACACGGCATCATAAATTTGCAAAACAAAAATAGCGTAACAGTATTTTGCTATAACATTTATTCCAGTTGTGCAATAATTGTTTCTGAAATTCTCTGAACATATACAAAGTACTTTCAATAGCTATAGCCACAATTATATCTTAACATGATTTTTCACCTTTTGGCATCAGTTGTGACAGAGAGATTGGTTGTCTCAATTTCACAGAGCGAGAACATGAAGTAGTGCTCTCGATAGATTGTGCAGCGGAGAGCTCTTTAGATTGAGACATGGTCTTATCAATGACTGCCTGTGAACGAGTGTTCAGTGATTTTGGTAGACGTATCAAATTGTATGTAAAGTGATAACATTTCAACCTTGCTTGCTAGGGGCCACAGTGGCCGAGCGGTTAGCCTG
Source organism: Dryococelus australis (assembly GCA_029891345.1). Classification (NCBI taxonomy): domain Eukaryota; kingdom Metazoa; phylum Arthropoda; class Insecta; order Phasmatodea; family Phasmatidae; genus Dryococelus; species Dryococelus australis. The sequence goes on along the minus strand of CM056994.1, from coordinate 171,887,666 downwards.
CTCGCCCCCACCTAGGCGAATCGGGTTCAATCCACGGCCGGGTCACCGGACTTTTGCATGTGGGAATCGTGCCGTTGGTCGGCAGGTTTTCTCGGGGATCTACAGTTTTTCCCGCCCTTTCATTCCGGAGCTGCTCCATACTCGTCTCAGTCACCCTCATCGGCTCTCAAGACCACTGTGTTAAGAGCCGCCTAAATTTCTTCACTCACTCAGTTATGAATAATTCTTGTTCGGGAATGAAATATTATTTATGTGTGTGGAGTTAATGTAACACAAATTGTTTTAAGTGTTGTAAGTGAAGTAAATGAGAGATAAGGCAGATGTGATACTATGCGTTTATGCCGCTGCGGCTAAACAGGATGCAGTTTGACGTGATGTGCGCAACAAGTTGTAAATGCAAGATGTCACACTAGTGTGACAAGAGCCGTATTTAGTCATTGGCCTTACGGGCCCAGGACCAGGGCGGCAAATTTATGGGAGCAGCAAATAATGTGAACATTTACAATATAATAGATTTTACACTTGATCAGCTGTTGTAAAACTAATGAAAAAATATATATACATTTAGTGGAAAATTATAAATGTTTATTGCAAATTTTTTTTTCCAAAAATTCCGATGTCAACACATGCACATTACAAACTCAACAACGCTTGGTACAACTCTCTGTGCTTGCAATTGAAAACGATTTAACTGTGAAACTGGACTATGACGATTTTATAAACAAAATTGCAAATGAAAAATACGACGTAACCCACTTACCTGTTAGTTAAATTTATTTTATTGTTTAACAAACTGTGAATAAATATCTGTTTTGTGAGTTATGTGAAATGTTTGTTCGTTATATAAGAGATTTTGTGCTCATAGCAGAAAAAAATGGCTGGGGGGGGGGGGGGAGCAAAATATTTCATTGGGCCAAGAGGTGTGCCAGTAGTTAGATTCGGCCCTGAGTGTGACACCTCGCATTTACATCAATGTTTAGTAAACAAAACAGGGACACTGCATCATTCCTATTACATAAACACTAACAGAACGTGCTCAAAACAGTTAGGATATGATCGAACGTGTTGGCTGAACGGGCACTGAAAGAGGATAAGTTGGCTGTACAGTAATAAATACAGAATTTTACAGTTAAATGAGATACGAGCAAGCTTTTTCACAATCGATACTGACGCTAACAAAATTCTCAGGATTTTATTTCATAATACAATCATAGGTTCAAGTATAACACGAAAATCGCCAAATATTTTAAAATAAAAACGTCGCACATTCACATTCAATAATAAAACACAGCAAAAAAAAGTACAACAACTTAGATGAAAAATATTTATGAAAAATGATTTATTTAATAATTATAATAATGAAACGTTCATTACACTGAACCGAACTGATTTTTATATCTAATGATTAGTTTGGCACCATATTAGCTTTGATTTTGACAAAAGGGCAACTAAGCAATAAAATAAATTTCATTACATAAAACACGAGTCACTGAATTATTTCTTTTACAAAAACTACCAACAAAATTATGACAAAATTAACTAGGTTATGATTGAACGTGTTTACAATATGCGTTCTGAAACAGAGGTTATGTTGGCTGGACGGTAGCATGAGACGTGAGCAAACACTTTTATGATCTATAAAATTGTTCGTGGAACAGTTAATATAGGCGCTGGATGGAAATACCCAGTAGTATTTTATTATTACAAGGTATCGTAGGTTTTCAATTATTTGAGATGTCATTAAAATAACATTCTTTTATACCTACTATTCATTAAGTGTGCACGTCAAGTAAGTTATTTTTTTACCACAGCTAACAAACTTCCAAAAAAATAATATATTACGTAAGAGATAAAATAAACACATTATAATCTCACACACACAAATATTTTAATCTCAAATGTGCAATAAAACAAAATAAAACTATTCAAAAAACCAGTAAACAAAATTAAGCCCTTAACAATGAATTCCAGCCTTGGTGACTTCACTTTGGTTCAACACACATTTAGGAATATAGTAATCATGTGCAAATAATATAGTGGTGTTGTATCATTGCAAATATCTTTAATTTCACCCGATTTGTGCTTGATGTCACCATAAAATTACACATTGACTTCAATTTCTCAACTCTTGTTGACACAGCTTATATAGGCTATTGACTGTAAACTGAGCACTTTTTAAAAGCCTTGTTTAAGATCTACTTGTATGCACGTTGCATATTTTTACACCATAAGTAAAATTAACACCGCCATGGACATGATCACTTCTTCCATGCAGTGACCACAGTGGTTTAGCGGTTAGACTACTAGCCTTTCGCCTAGATGTACCAGGTTTGATTCCTGGCAGGGTCACTCCTGCATTGTCACATATAGAAATTGTGCCAGACGATGCTGCTGGTCAACAGGTTTTCTTGGGGATCTTCCACTTTCCCCACCACTTCATTCCGGCGTGGCTCAATACATTGTTTCACACTCATTGCCTCTAAAGGCCTCGATGTTAAAAGCTGCCCAAATCTCTCCACTCCACTCTATTCATGTGTCCATCAAGTAAAAGTGTGAAGTTATTAGAAAAATAAATAGTTTACCAATTTGCATATTTTTATACTTATATGTAAAAAAACGGAAAGCTATTGAAACCATTTCAGTATTTACAAATATGTAACTCATTTAATTCAGCTGTAAGACATGCAACTGTCATCCCTCCATCATTAAAGGCTGTTCACGATAAAGTGAGCAATCTAGAAATCAACCTTTGAAAAAAAAAACGCTTCCCGCAGCTGCGTATGTATAACCACGTATGTCACCGCACGAGCTGGGGATGAACACACCCAGTTATGTTGGCAGTGAAATTTGAAAGTATAATCTGAGAAATATTGCTGTATTGCAATTGTAATGATTAAAGTTATGATTACTTAAATTGTTTGAAGTTTATTTTATAAACTTTATAGTAATTATCAGCTTAAAGATAATACATTTACTGTAATTCATTGTGTCACGTGATTGGTGAAACCGTTAAATTCAATGGTCCGTTGTTGTGGTTCCTTCATGCTTCTTGCTTGGCTTTGCTTGTGTGGTGTGGCTGCGAGGGAAACTGCAAATTTGAAAGCTGGAAGTTTTGTGTTTTATTATTGCTCTTTTTTTCCAGCTTATCTGCGCTCAGTATTGTTTTATTATAGGTTGTAGTGTTTATTTGTGTTGTAGTGGTTTTGTGTAAAGTCATAAGTTCCAGAAAAGAACGTACGAATAGTCAGAGTCACGAAGACATTATAAATCTCGCCGAAAGTATTTATTCTTTAATTCATCGAGGAGAGATGAAGCCGTGCAAGGTCATCGAACGAGTCGCAGAAATGCTGGAAATTTCAACTGCAACTGTCCGGAGGTAAGTGTAAATGTGTTTTTACGACGTGTTTCCCCGAATAGGTTTTTCTCCGCCTATCCCCAGTATGGCCCTATGTTAGTACAGTCAATCGTAAAAAATAAGAATGGAAATCCGACAGTTGCAAATGTGATTTTATAAACGGAATGTTAAATAACAATAATGGAAGTAAGTGAACGACAGCAGAAATGTGATATTTATATATTCACGTGAGTTTTGAAAAGTACATGTTATATCCTATGTTTGCCAAATAATATAAAAATTTACGTGTACTTATTTACCTACGCCCATCTGTTTAACCTTTATTTTAAATCTGTCTTGATAATAAGTGCAAATTTTGCAGTCAATAATTTTACATTAGTTTAACACATTTTTATATCATTGTGTTGTTTAGTAATGCAGGCCTAACCGCAAATGTGTGTTCATGTAGTTATTCATCCCAAGTGCGAATTGTGTAAGTTTTACAATTGTTAACATAACATACAAGTCACAGTTTGATGTTATACCAAAAATGTCCCAACATTTAAACTATAACATCTTGACGTTGGTTTGGTTAACTATACATGTAGACCTATAGCTGTGCCTGTTGCCGACATTCTTTCTTGATGTAAGTGAAGAAGTTTTATTTGGTTATGCAGGTAAGAAAAATTAGAAAGTATTTACAAATGATTGTCAACAGCTATAAAACAATTCCGTGTTTACATTTTGTAATGGATGTTCGAGAAGACAACTTATACCTTTTGAGAAATATAAACGAAGAGGGTATGCATTCTTGAGTAGGCATAATTGTTTGTTATAACTACCACATTGGCAGCAAACAAATTTTAACTATTGAAATTTAATGTGACTCTAAATTACACAGAATAGTCAACACCCCAGACACCCAAACTCCTGATTACTTGCAAATGCATGTTTCATATAGATTAGATTACGTTACGCAGTGTATATGTCAAATTAAGTATTTCTATAGCAGCTGTAGGAGCTAGCTATCAATAAAAGTTCGGCTACAAACGACATATACCTAACTCATTCACAGTTATAGCGATAAGCACATACAAAACACCAAATCATTGTGGCCTGGCAACAATGATGTAACGATAATAATATTAGTTTGTTTATGTTGCTACATTTATACATTTGCTACATTTGAGTTCTGTATATATATAGTTAGAAGCGGGATAAAAAATTTTTTTTTTTTAATTTTTCTGAGACGTTTTAAGATGATAAATTATTTACATTCCAATTTTTACTATTAACATTGACACCGGCTAACAGCCAGCGGTGCTAGAGCCCATGACAGCGCTCACTATGCATGTGTCATGTGTATATATACTTGCACAAAGAGGCTCAATTCAGAAATTTTTCCTAAAGGAATATTATTTTTGCAGTGTAAAATGTGTCTCGTTATTTTATTTTCAGAGTTTGATGTGTCTTAAAATGTTTTAAAGTGTGTGTTGTCAATTTGAAAATGTATGTTATGAATTCAAAGTGTGCGCTGCGCGGAGATTAAGAACAGTAATATTCCGGCGTGAATGCTGTCATAAAGAGAAACTAAAATAAAACAGCAAATTAACAAGAAAATTCAAAAATGTAAAACAATAATTAAATTATTTGTGCCACTTTTATTTTTCAATAATAAAATATTTTACACTGCGTGCATAGCACTTCCGCTTACGTGAACTCCGTAGGCAGCAATGGTAGGTCCTTGCGATGCTTGCCTCTGGGCAGTCTGTCTAGAAGAGCTGATGAGGTAAGAAGCTGTCATGTACACACTACAACTTTTGAGCACTAATGTATATTTCAATAGAACTTTTAGTGTACCGGATTACCTTTCCTTGCGAACGTTTTGCCCGACATTTCCCCAGCATTACGCTTCCGTTTAACGAATTTATTTCGCCCTTGTGGCATTTTTTAACTTAATCGATGAGAAGGAGGAGAAGGATGTCGGAGAGGTTGTGAGACCCGCGAAACTTGAATCAGCTGCCATCCGCTTCTGCTAAAGGTATTCCATCCTTATTTCTGTATTATTGTTGCATGCAATTTCATTGGCTTTGTTTTAATGTATGTATTTAAGGGTATATTTCATGTTAGAATATTTTACGGCAATATCTCGTACAATCCCAAGGTTAACCGACGTCACGTCTATGTCTGTGCCATCCTTCTGTTTTGAGAGCCTTTTTATGTAATAGCATGTGTGCAATATTTTATTCAGGTTTCTATGTTAAATTTTGTTACTGTTCAGTGTAATTTTCACGTAAATGGATGCTTTCGTGTTTGGCCAAACAGTCGATTTAATGTTTGCTTTTTCCGCCATTAGGCGTGCTACAAGCCTGTAACCACTTCAGTCGTAAAGAGAATAATTTTCTCAACAAGAATAATAATTTGTCGGAATTTAGTTTACTGTTTCCACGAAGAAATATTGCAATTTTACCTGCATCACGTGGTCCGCTAATAACTTTAACCAGCGGCATCCACGCCAATTAAGCTTATTTTCATGCATGTGCGTGTTTATTGTGAATGCCCATCTCGTTCTCCGCCATCTTCTAAGGGTATTCATGTAATTTGAGTAATTTCGTATTTTGTGTATGGTGACATTACTTCCGTCCTAGCCGGGTATGTGTATAGGTCGTCACCACACTACCCACTGCTGGAGGTCGAGCCCAGACGAGTTTGCGTTAGTGGTGCTAAGTAATCACACGTGTTAATGTAACATCAGTGTTTCATTTTGTAATTCGCCGTGTCCTATCTTCAGGTAAAATCGTCAGTCCACCGTAACGGCTGTCGACTCTCTTCCCTTGTGAAGTTTGTGATTTCCTACACCACTGTGAGATCATTCATCTAGGCGTGCGCTAGAATAATTTCAGGCTGGGTATCACCCAAGCGGAGTTAGCTAGACATGACCAAGTTGTATCATTAAATTTCACGGCACGTGATTTGTACGCACGATATAAATAAAACAAATATCAGAGTGACTGATTATTTTATTTTGCAGTGACAGTGTCCTTGACACATGTTTTTCAAGTGTTAAAAATGTTTAGTATTGAAGTTTAGTATTGCAAACGTGTATTGTAAGTATGCTCGGATGAGACAGACACACAGAACCCACAGCATCCCTAAGAACCCTGAGTCTCAAAAGTGTATTGATTGGGAAGCACCACTGGCACCCATGTCGTCAGTAAGTAACTGTGTCATCGTTCCTCTCGTGTCTCACCCGACAACCTCAACATTAGCTAAAGCATTACAAAACGTCCGTGGTTGCCATTATTAAGAAATAAACAAAAGAAAATATCTTCCCAAGGAATGAAGTCAAAATACACACTTTCTTGGTTCGTAAATACGTTTTTCAATTTGTAATATTTTATAAATATCATGACAGTTTTTACATCTTAGAAATTAAGTTTTATAGTAATATGTAATTTTGATAAGTGTGTCGGTCGTACACTTGATAAAATAACTTGCCTATTAAGTATAATTTTTATAATTTGTCCTTTACTTTATTATTTTGCTGTCATTTGTGGATATGTATTGGTTTTACATTAATAATAAACACATATAAACAATTTTTTTAAGTATAGTAATTTTCTTCAAATATTGTTCTCATTATGTTTTCACTTCTACTGGAGTCATTGCAATGAATGAACCACGACAATGATGTCAGACCATGCTCTTTACCTGTAAAATTAGTTTCTCGAGGTCTGTGTGTTTGACAAAAACGAAATGTTTCACCCATTTGGGCCACGAGAAACACTGGAAATGTAGCCATCACCGGATCAGTATTTCACTTAGATAGAAATAATATACATGATTTTTAGAATTATTTTGTGTCATTACAAATGAAGGTGGTGCCAGTTACAGGCTTCGTATACCCTTCTGTTACCACTTCAATTCACAGTAAAAATGTTCAGTTTTTTGGTGTGGCAGGGGGTTGGGAGGATGGTTTCAGAAGGGTATGAACACAGAGTAACTGTGTCAGAAAATATATGTACATATACAGACATGCATTTGTTGTTATGTTTATATTTTTAGTGTAAATTAATTTATTTCATACATATGTAATATGTCAATGTGTATTCGTGCCTCTTTATAAAGGTGCATATAAAACTATCCTTATAATGAACATATACATACACATATTATACTTTTTATATACTACATATTTTTATATACTGTGGCTTTAACGCAGTCACATTAAGTATATTAGAGCCATCTACTTCTGTGCAGTCATGTACTCTTTGCTCGGCTCAGATCCCCTCATATTTCCTCCATGTTCTGCCTCCTGCCTTCCCCTTTCCCCTTCATGCGTCAATATTTTTTTTATTGGTCGTGGCAGTTTTTACGGCCTTGCTGTCACCTTTATGCGATTCAGACATTTGCTATGTCACACCTCTACCTTATGCCTACAAGATCTATATATTTTACTTATGACTTAGTTGCACTTCACTTCGGTCAGCTGAGGTCAAACACAGCAACCATGAGATCGAGCTGATGTTTTACTAGTGATGATATAGAGCGATGGGGCTTTTAGGAAATGGTGATTTGTGGAAAAAGTTAAGTTTGCAGTAGAGTGTTTAAATGTTTGGTAATTTGTGTGGCAAGTGGTGTTGTACTTTGGGTGTGCAGTAACGGTAATTAATTTCAACAGCTGGTTTCGGCTGCCCCTGCAAAGTATGTTTAAGCTTATCTATGATGTCGCATTACTATGTCCCTTTTTAACGTGTCATGTCATCCCTTGTTCAGTGCCCAAGTTTAATTAATGTTTGCTATTTCACTGTTTCCTCGAATTCATCGCTAGGGCATTGATTTTTTTCCATTTGTTTGTTATTTGTTTTGTAAAGTTTTTGTCAGTCTGGGCTTTGACGGGACACAGATGGTTAAATATATTACATATTATAAATATGTTTTCTTATTGTATATTTTACATGTTTTATTTATATTATACATGCTACCTGTTTTTTTTATATAATATGTGTATACATATACACACATTTACTCACTTCATGGGTATTGTGAACTACAATTATTATGTAATTAGTTATAGCCTGTTTCATATAACTTCAATAAATTTTGACAGTTCTCTAAAAGAAGTGCGACTACGATGTATCCCTTCGCCACAGCTGTTCTGTCGGTGAAGAAACCGATCTTTGTAAACAAACTACGAATCTAATGCAAGCATTGAAATACTGACAACTTCTGCTCAGTAATAAGGCTACTATAGCTGGTTGCCATTCCCAACTGTTTAATTTTTGTTATGATCACATAATATACTAGTTAGTGTTCTTTTATTTTATTGGTGGGGTGGGGAATTATAGTTTTGCGTCTTTCAGTAGACAATATTTTTTGTAATTATTCTTATAAGAGAGTGGCGCTTGGGATTTCCATTGTTTTGATGATGAAATGGAAAATTTAGTTTGTAAAGAAATAGCAACCAATTTACTATAATTCAAATGTTTTAACTTCATCGAAAGAACTAAATGCGATAAATGTGTCACTGTTATTTCCGATGCGAGAAATGCTAAAAGGATAAATACAATTGCATTTTTTTAAATAACGAACTACACTAAAATGGCGCTTATTTAGGCCACGTACGTTTTAAAATCTTCCGCAAGAACAAACGTCACAGTTATTACTGATGTGTGAAATGCACATCGTAAATATGTTATGCAAATTAAACTTCTATGTAAAAAATCGTAAGAGTTTCAATCAAATTAATGTCCAAGTACATAAAAAATATTCTAACAAATATTTAAGAAAATATTATTTACAAAACACACAAAATTACTGTTCACTTCGTAATTCCTAAACACGTACCGAACTCTGGATGATTAAACACGTGCCGGCTACTGATACGAAATAATTTATTTGTTGACTTATGCAATTAGCAAAACACTTGAACAATTTCATGAAACCAAAAAATGCATACCTCACAACGAAAATTAATTTTCGATCGCGCTTCGCGAAGGCCACAGAAAATGGTGGACCACTGCACACAACAAACCATTTTCCAAAGCGGCAGACACGTGCCGATAGTTAATTTCACTGAGGAGACTGTTCCAAAAAGGCACCTAGAAATACAGAAATACAAAATTAATTAACTGCATATATAATATTCCTACATCATAAGTCAGGAATTCTCGCATATTGATAAATTACGACGAAAGAGAGCACAATGGCAACAAACTGCTTTTCACCGGGTGGTTGGAGACCATAGACAACAGACTCAAAGAAGATTGGTGGAAACCTTTCACAGAACCGTGATGTTCGCATGCTCTACTATAATGTTTCTAAATATTTTTAAAGCTCTTACTGTATAGTTCAGAAAAAACTGCATATTAGTCTACGAGAGTAACCATAATTATTGTAATTATCATTCATTTTCCACATTTGAATTTTAAATTCCCAGTACTATTTTCTTTTGAAATCATTGCCAAGAGCGTCAACATAATAACACGCATCCTGCAACAACCATCAGATGTCACAGTACTTTGGAAATGGGGGCGTTTACTGTTTACATGCTATATAGGTTGGTCACAACGTTTGCCAAATTTTTTTGAAGTTATATGAATCAATGCTTATCACTTAGGGTCCAAAACATTTCACCAGTCCTGAAATGTAAACATTGATTTTAACATGTGTAGTCATAACAGGGCAGTCACATGGCAATGTTTGTTTACATGTGGCGGAAGGATACATAATGGGCAAGAAAGTAGAACTTTAGGAGGGCTTTCAAATGTGCTTATTTTACTATGAACAGCCTATACCAACTTTACTAAGTGAATGCCAGTCATTGTAACCATTAAACATATGTAAGTAGGGTCAGCGACTTTTTTCAATGGTTGAATTCAAAACTGCTCACTTTACAGAGAACATTGTGTATCAACCCAGCTGGTATTGAGCATATTTTTGCAATTTATTTTGTTAATGAAATGATAAAGCAATCCAGTTTTGCTCATGCAATCTATACTGTATTTTTATAATTTTATCTCTAGAGCAGCTCGATAAGCATAACTATATAGCATATATTGACTGTCTTTGTTTTAGAAATTGTTGTATAATTTAATAAATAATACGGCGGAAAAGTAATTTTTGGTATTGTTATTAAATATTTCCAAAATTATCAGCTTAGATTCTGAGTAAATGTCAAACTTACGCCAGTTAATGTTTTGCTTACAAGACAATATAGCACATATAATATTGGATAACAATGATTGACCAAACTGTCTTCAGTGCAAAAAATTAAATAAATTTATATTAAAACTAGACGTATAACTATTTTAACATGTAAGTCAATACGCATATCGCATTACTCTTACCTTTTTTTTAATCTATTGCTGAGGGTTTTTTATAAGGCCTAGTTCATTCCATGTTTTAATATGCTGTACTGAGATCAAACGTTTGAATTTGGCGCCTACTCCCATAAGTACCGAAAAGGTGGCCATCTTGATGAAATATCATCTGTGGAAAATTACAAAGTTCGTTACCATCATATATGTCAAGCAGCTGGAATTTTGCTACCACTAAATAAGTTTTGTAAACAGTTGCTTTTCCAACCACTGTGACTAACACTTTGGAAGTGTACTTGATAAAACTTGCACGAACAGACTAAGCAATGTATGAATTTGGCTTCACTTGTGTTTACCAGTCAGATGAATTACAAAGTTGATACGTTTGGCGTATTTTGTATGACTCTCCTGAACTCAACAAACATCAAATAAAAGTTGTCACAATCACAATAAATTACGTTTAATTGCAGACATGCAGTTTGAGTACAAACAACACTTACGTCACACTTACTTAATCATATTTTGGTTCGTGCAGACTTGTATTTCTCACTGGTATTATATTGTTTCGTAATTATGTACTCTGAAAATACATCAAATGCATAACTGTTGAAATTAAAAAATTTTAATTTTGAGGAGTAGCATATGACTGTGGTGCTATGTATTAACTTCCTAACTAGTGCGTGTCAAAATATATAGTCTCGTATTAATGTTTCCAACATACGAAAATGTTTTTAATATTATCATGTTAAGTAATTCAAACAACTGCAGCCAAATGTTAGGCAGAGATACCGACTATTTACCAAAGCTATCAGTACTATTTTATTTAAAAAATCCGCAGTTTTAAAATAAGTTTCAGTTATGATGACAACCATCACGCCATTCTTGACTAAATCATTACACAAACAAATTGACAGTGCTAGAAAAACAGTAAATCCAAATTAACATTAATTAATGTTAACGCTCAGGATTTTACTACATACCTAATTAGTAGTAGTAAAAAAATATACATTTAGTAGGCTTATGATTTACGAGTGCTATTAAGTGTGTTTCGTTGGGATTTTTCCCATCTGACATGTTTAATCAAATTACTGTGCGAAAGTAGTGTGTTTCCTTGCAACTATGTTGATGTGAAGTGTTGAAACATATTTATTGTACGGAAATAAGAGTATTTGTAGGGTTTTGAAAAATTCAATAGTTATTAACGCGTCCTCTATAAGCCTTATTAGCAATAACTCACCACTTACATGGCTGAGTACATAACATAATTTATACTCTAGTTTTTGTGTGGAAAGTAAGTGTAGTGAATTGCACTGTGTAGTATTGCATTGAAGGGCTTACGTACTGCTGTCACCAGCCATTTAAAATGCATAACACCTAAATAAATTAAATCTAATGTCATAATAGTCAAGCATAAACACCTAGTACTGAAACATACTGTTCAAGCGTAGTAGCCAAATATTTTGCACTGAGCCAGAGCTCCAGCACCAGCAGGGTAGTTAATCTCTAAAACAGCAATTCAAGTCAACACTGCTGTTGTTGTTGCTGTTGCTGTTTTTTTTTAAGGTATAGAGCTTGATGTGTTCTTGCATCCGCAGAGCTTGGAATTTGCCATATAAATAGAGGTAGGTATTTTTCGCGAAAATATTTATGGCCATGCTAGACTTCAATATCTTACGCCCACAACCACAACTTCCTTTGGTTATATTGGACGCATGTATACATGAGAAGATATTTGACTGAGAAGACTATTTGACTGAGCCAATCATAATGAAGTACTCCAATACCGATTCACGGACCGACACTCGAGTCACATGACATTTAAAATCATCCATCCACGAAAGAGCATATGAACAAAAATATGTTAGGATAAAACTGGTCTTGAAATATTATCGTGTAAAACAACTGTCCCAACATATAAACTAAAATCGGGTGTGCGTTTCGATGCACTGCGGCGCGTCGGTGAACACGTGGTAATTATTAATAGGGTTTTTTTTCCCCGGAAATCAGGAAAATAATACCTGAATATGTTAGATATAATTATTAAATATCATAATTACTAGGAATTTTGGAGGGGCTTCAAGGAGTTTTGTGTAAAAAAAATTAAGTGTGATAGGGAAGAGGGTTATCAAGATTGCTGTATTTATGCAGTAAAACATGCATAGGCCCTAATTTATGTAGAATATATTTATATCGAGTCACTGAATTGTTTTACATGTAAGAATACTGTTTGCAACGAATACCTAGTGTGTAAAACCTTACATAGGGGGCATATTTATCAGCGACGCTGAGGTTATATAGGTATACAACATAGGTGTTAGAAGATTATGTAATCCTAGTGAATTACTGAAGGCTTACCTTCTATGTATTCACAAGAGGAGTGAGCGATGTAATGTATAAATAGTATAATCAAAAGTATACATATAGTACAACACATACGAACAGGTTCCGCAATGGTGTTTATACACAACGTGCGTCGCAATTACACATTACACTGCACAGTGCCTTGTAAGAATTTTCACAACTATTGGCGGATGTGTAACGGTCGTAGGGGTTTAGAACAGTGTGAAAGCATGAAAGTGAGTTTTAAATGCAATTCGTTCTGTTAGACGAGTTAAATCCAAATAATCGTGCGAAAATACAAGTGTTTATGTGCTAATGTATACATGGAGTTATTTAAATTATAATATTTGTTCAGTAATGTGAGTGTGTCTGGAAATTCGTCGAATAGGGTACACATTGTGTCGTGGATGCAACGTAGTACTATTTATTGGGTGAGTAACATAATTATATCATATTTTCGCAATTCTTAAGAATAAGGGCTATTTCGAAAAAAACATATCATGAAAAGTGGTATAATTCCCCTCTACTAATTACACAGAACACAAATTTACTAGGGGCATCAACATTTGACCAATAGAAACTCCAAAAACAATTTCGGGGATTGCTATGCAGATCAGGAAAATTGTGGGGTAAAACGAGTGAAACATATGTACATAATGTAATATTTATTCACGAAAATATGGTAAAATTGCAAAAAGTCTGTACAAGAGTAGCTAAACATTATGCACAGAGGCATAGTCCCAGTGTCATCAGGGGATTAACTCCCCGAAACAGTGATTCAACCTCGCCGGCAATTTTTGTGGTGACGCCACACCGTCAAGCATCAGTGAAGATTAGGTGTTCCGCCATAAATTATTTTCATGTGTAGCCCATTTGCACTGAGAAATAATGCGTGTGTGTGTTTTGCAATTAATCATTTCCGTGCTATTTGTAATATTGTATAGTGAAAACATGTTTGATTTACAAAAATATTGAACTGAAAATTACCTAAATTGACAATGTTACCAATAATATTTATAAATTTTATCATGAAAACTTATATAGGCCCAGGCCTATTTTTAAATATTTTTTTACCCCAAAATTCCGCTGATCTTCATAGCCCTGCCCACTATCGTGTTTGGGGTTTATATTTATAAAATGTCGATAACTCTAGTAATTTCGTGTTTTGTGTAATTAGTAGAGTTGAATTGTACCTCTTTCAGATATATTTTTTCTTCGAAAAAGCCCCTATTCTTAAGAATTACCCACACATGAACACACACTGTTGTCATCCAACAATAGTGAAGCTACTTAATTATGTTATGGCTTCCTGTATTAAGCGAAGTAAACCACGTGTCTATAGATAAATTATAACTACATGATTATGGGTTTTACCCCAATTTTCCCAAGATTTGTAGCTCTCCCCACCATCGCATTTGGTTAGTATGTACTCTGAATAATGTTATGCCTCTAGTAATAGTAATTTTATAGTAATAATTTTCTTCGCAACTTTTTCAGCTCCCGGAATTCAGTTATGTAGGAAGCCTAGGAAGGTGAGATTTTAACATAATTTTATTATTACTTTACACGTTCGCCAACCAATCTAAAGAATGGAAATACCTCTACAAATGTACATTTAACGAAATTTACACATAACAGATACAAACAGATAAACATAAGCCACGTGTTACTACATTCTGACTTGCATTAAGCATTTCTACGACAAAAAAGATGTGAAAAATATTACAAATTATTAGTAACTTATCTAAGCCAACCGGAATTTGATGAGAATAACGCCTACTCCATCAATCTTCTAAAATACCATAAACATCACATGAAATGGCTAACTTCGCACAGCGGAGCGGACGTAAGACATGCGACGATCGACGTAATCACCAATCATATTCCCTCCTGCATATTGCGTGTAGCCGAGGAATCCCGAACGATTCCGAATGCGGCTGTCCGAGTGTATATTAACAATAGTCCCAAACATGTTTTGAACTTATCACACACATTTCACATTTTCAGAAACAGTTTAGGAATCGTGGTATAAATCCATGGGAAATTATTTAAGCAAACACATTTTATCATAATTTCTATATCCTGGTATGTTAATATTCCTAAAAAATTTGTACAGTGTGTTATTGCAGTAGAAACTTCAATCACAATCAGTATTTTTAACATTTTATGGATGTTTGGATAAACATCCGGATGTAACTCGCAAAAAACACCTATTGCAGTAGCAAGTCATGCACTGTCATCAACTGCTGTCCATTTTGTCTTCCACAACTCCCACTCTGCTTTGATCACCTCACGAAATCCAGGAAAATACTCATCAAGGAAAGAAACTGCTTTTGCAGGTAGTAAATATTGCAGGGACAGCACTGTTTCTTTGTGTGAAATAAACCGATCATTTAGTGCTGATAATAAGTTATCTACATAAGGATCGAAAATGTGGGTAATAATAATTATATAAATATAACGATTGACATTTTGATAAAAAGGTTTAAAAAAATGTGTGTCATTTCTGGGGGGGGGGGGAAGGGTCTGTATCCCCCTATCCTAGCCCTCCCCCCTGATTACTCCCCAAACTATGGTAAGTGTAGGAATTTTGAATTATGATCAAATAATGGCCGTAATTTATTTAAGATATAGCTAACCAATGTTCGCAAAACATTTTTTGTTGGCATATTAATCATACAATAACACGTCTTCCTACTTACTACTGATATTGTAAAATTTCAGTAAATTATTTGTTGGTAAATGGCTGGATATATGATGGCGTACATTAACCCAACATTGTACAAACGTAGGCCCACGTGTCATTTTGATGTTCAGCCAAGGTTATTTTTTAATGTTGTGCCAGCCTTTAACCAAAGGTCGGATTATAGTTGTCCTAACCAATAAATGCTGTATGCGATACTAATTCGAGGTTTTATTTTTTTGTATTATAACTGAAGAGTCTTTCCTACTGAGTGTGGAATCATCCTTTATCCCTTTTGGAAATGAGCCTGACTCATTAAATTATTTCACTTTAGCAGGTGCCATCTGTTTGTCGTTTGACATTCATGTCTTCTTAGTTGGAAACTGCTAGGGTAACTGCTCACGTTTGTCGCTGTGGCACTGTTATATTATTTCACGTATCTATCTCAATTACATATGAATAGCATGAAGCGTGTGTGGCCACAACCCAACGTGTGTCATCTTTCACCGAGTGATAGACCGAGTTAAATGGTTTTCCGTATGAATCCATTGTCTCCTGAATTGTGTCATGAAAAGGATCGCTACAATGTTAATATGGTGAAATATATCGGTAGGGGAATTATAAATTCCCCGAGAAAATACGGTGGCCATCGATATTGTCGGGCACATTTCCCACGTACAAAAATTATTGTAAGAACGCGCTGGGGATCAATCCCCGAATATCTTGGTGAAAGACCGGCATACTATCTGTAGGTCCGAGGCCCCAAGTCTTTTTCTGGAAACATTCCAGCCAATTAAAAGAGACTGCCGTTATTACCGAGTTTCTTATTTCGGTAATAACATTGCTTGAGTTCTGTTTTCCAAGAGTAGCCAATTTAATAATCCTGGATGGCGCAAGTTATGTGAAGGAAAAGCTATATGATAGTAATCATAAAATGTAAATGCGTTCTGCGGATAAAGCGTGATCGTTTATATTTGCGATATCATTAGGATTATATTCAAATAAAATGTCTCTTCTTACGCCGTGTTTCTTTGTTCTTGCCTGTAAAAATATTTCACTAAGGAGTGGCCGAAAGCTAAATTTCTCCCGGGTGGGCTGGTGTAGAAAGCCTTTTGGCGCCGCCTTACATCTTTATCCTTTACGTCTCCCCTCTACCTCGTTCCCAGGGCCAATAATCACGGTTATTTCACCAATGTACTTGAATGCAAGGATATTTCTGCAATAGTTTATCTTCAACTGCTCGTATGTTTATCATTACAGACCCTACATAAAATCAATTATATTCGAAATATTTTCACGTTTTACTTTTATGTGTTACACTGTATTTATTCTTTCCATGTGAAAATTTTATTCATTCCAGTACAGAGAGATAAAAAAAAAAATTTCACTTGAGAGACAATATTTAAAATTAAACACATGAGATCAGTTTCGCCCATTGTTACACAAATGTTCAATATTAATAATAAAAAAATTATTCTATACATAATTATGAATAGGCTATTCACTACAATGATTACGGACTTTCAGGCACAATGGAGTCTGGATTCGGAGCCGGCTGGCTGCCATGTTGTGACGACATCCTGCAGCCATCTTGGATCCATGTGACCTTAACCTTTGACTTTGAACCCACTTAACTTAGACCTCAAAAATAAAAAAGAACAATATATGTATAAAAAAACCTAACAAAAATATTTAAATAATAGTGATAAAAAATGTATTTAAAAAAGTTATAAAAATATTATCGAACGTTATTAAAATTATTAAAAACCATTTCTAAAAATTTCCACCACGTCCGCCATCTTGGTATACTCTCAATTTCGTTCGACCACAATATTGGTAGGCTCTCAGCTGCATTCGACCGCCATCTTGGTAGGCTGTTTCTCACCTTAGTTCGAATGTCATCTTGTAAGACCCTCACTTTCGTTAGGCAACCATTTTGGATTTTATATGTTTTCTTCACCTAGGCAGTGCTGATTAATTTACCCTCCAGGCGAGAGCTATGGTTGTTCATTTTATTTTAAGTATAGTGTGCACTGTTGGAGCCGTCCATGTTGGATTATATTTCCAACACACATAGGAAGTGTTAATTTCTCGATTCAACCGCCAAGTTAGGTGGCGACAGTCATTTACAGATATTTTAAAAACTGTAATTCTTTTTCATTCCTTTATATTTAAAAAAATTTCTTTCCAAACTACAGTATATGTATCTATTTTTATTACAAATTATAAAATATACCGTATTTTTTTTTATTTTAAAGATAATTAAAGCACCATTGCACCTTATAAAATTATTTGATCTTTAAATGCATTTTGTAATTTAAATTAGAAACTATTTTTATATAACAAAGAAGAAATACATGACAATTTAAATTATGTCTAAAACATATTTTAATGAGTAAAATCTATATCTACTACAGTCACATGTTTCGACTCACATCAAAAGTTCCGTGGTATAAATGAAACCATGCTTTTGTACACTCGTGAACTACATGACGATGCAGAACGAGTTTAAATGCAAACTCCGTGCAGCAAAAGCAACATCGAAAGGCTGGTAGACAGTGTGGGCCGCAGGATGTTTTGGTTCGTCCAAAAGTACAGGAACTGATTGGTAGTGAGTATGTAGATTAAGTAGCCGGGAAGGAAGAGAGAAACGATGGCTATTAAAGATAATCATAGCAATAATGATGCTTGCAGAATTTCTTTCTTCCAGAACTGAAACTGAAGAATCAATGAGTTTGAACTTCATGAACTTGCAGCTAAGTTTGCAGAATAAGTCATTCGGTAGAACACCAACCCACATTTGAACCAAAAACTACCATATACAGTTTGGATTATTTATACATCGAAGAATTTCATGACGGTGTGCAATATGTTGGTGCGAAAATACCTTGTCAATAGTAGGGAAATGGCTAGTTGGGCACAAGGGATTGGGGAATAGGATTGCAATATTCGGCCACCGCCATGTTGTTACGTTCCCCGTCCTCCATATTGGATGTCACTGACCTTGACCTTTGAACTGTAACCTTGACCTTGACCCCGGTGACCTCTGACCACAAAAACGTAAAAACACCGAAAAAATTCCAAAGAAATTATAAATAAAAACCATATTTTTATTGTAAAACACAATTAAAAATCGAATATCGGTAAAAAATTATTATAAAAAATTATTTAAAATTATAATTTCCAATTGTTAAAAAAATAAAAAATCGGGAAAAATGTATTATTAAAAAAATATTTTATTTCAAAAATAGTAAAAAAAATATTATCAAAAAATCTTTCACCGGCAGCTATTTTCCTAACAATTTCCATTTTTTCCCTCAAAATTGTCCTTCTTTTACCCTCAAAATCGACTAAGTAACCCTAAAAATTTCCCTTTTTCCTTGAAAATTTCCCTTGAAAATTTCCCTTTTTCTCTAAAAGTTTCCCTTTTTATTTTAAAAAATTCATGTTTTTTCCTCAAAAAAGATAGAAGCTCCCAAAAAAGGTAGAAGCCCCCTCATGTACAGAAAGAAGCCCTTGACATCCAATTGTCGCCCAATTAGATTAATTTGAGGGGCTTCCTAAGGATCGACAGAGCAGTGGCTGCCATATTGGTTTCATAGGCATAGGGTATGTCAAATAGATACAAGGATCCATGATCGGAGTCAGACGTAACTAACAGCTATCTTGCATCCATTCAGTATGTAAACAACCTTTCACCTTGGTGCAAGACCCAGGACTTATGACCTTTGACATAGACCTTTCCCCAAGGCTCCAAAAAATTCAAAAATATTATAAATATTCCAAAAAAAAAAACGAAATAATTTTTATTAATAATTATTTAAAAAATTACTTCAAATTATTATGAAAAATTGTTACACATTATTTAAAAAATTGTTTTTGTAACTTGAATTTCTCGATGCCCCCCCCCCCCCCCTCCTGCCTCACCAAACAGATTAGTCGGCTTAGTAGACAGCAGCCATTTTGGTTTTTTCGTTTATCATTTGTTTATACATTACTAGAGATTGTCTCTCACTCCTTTCGACTGAAATCTTTGTTTATATATGTTACTGGAGGCTCCCATGTTGGAAGGCAGGCATCTTGCTAGCTGCAGTCCTCCATGTTTGTTTTATTATCATTTGCATTCCATCACAAATGTACGACAAGATGACAACCATATTTGTTTATGTGTTTGAATTATGGGTTTCCCTGATTTAACCCCCCCCCCCCCCTTCCCGGCCCCTAAATTTTTCATTGGCTAATTACTCCACCAATGCATCCAATTGGTTAATTGCTGACTTTCGCTCGACTGCCGGCAAGCCTCCACCACCTTCGTTCCAACAATTACTGACTTTAGTTCGACTCCCTCCATGTTAGATTAAATTTTTTCAACACATAGGTAGTTTCTATTATGCAGCCTGCTATCGGCCTGTACCATTTGGTGACATTAATCATTCCTGCAAATCGAATAAATTTTTTTTATTACATAATGTGATTCTTTTAGATAGTTTTTATTTAAAATATTTATTATATATAAAGCTAGGCGGTTTTTGTAATTAAACACATCAAAAATTTTACATATAATTTAATGTACAAATAAAAAATTATACAGGTTTATTAATCTTCTTCGACGTTCACCACTCGATGTCAGCCTCGACGACCCAGGAATGAAAGAGGGGATAGGGAAATACCACCACTTGAAGTACGCCCTTCGGTTATGACATTTTAGTCCTTCTCGAACCTTGAAGCTGGGGATGTTTAATAGACACATCGTATGTAGCCGCCTCCTTAAGTTCTTCGATGATTGAAACTATCTCGTTGGTGTGGGTGTAATTTCCAACATTTTACAAAGCAAGAAGTAGTTGCAGCCTATCGACCAGCTCGTTCTGATCGGCCAGAAATCGTAGTAAATATTCTTAATGTCGTCTATATTTTTCAGAGCTTCACTGCTTCTCATTGCCTAACCGCTGAAGAGATCTGTGAGAATGTCGATTTTTTTGCGTTCTTCGTCCTTATGAATACCAGTTTCAGGATTTTTATTTTACTGAAGTCCGTGTGTGAGTTCGAGCAAAGTCTTGTATTACAGCCGGTCATATGCTGTAAAGTCCCTGGGCTCTTTGCGATATAGAGGTTCGTATAGTCAGGGGATTCCACGTATCATGTAATTGTCAACTCTGATGCTCCCACCTGGTAGAAAATCCAATTCATCAGGACCGAGGAACCATTTATCATTATGCCTGTATAAACCATACATCGCCATATCATTATTACGAGATATGTACGAATGTATGTACCGACGATACAGAGAATTATATTTTAAGACTCTTTTCTGTAATTTCTTCTTGCATGGCAAATCCGCATCTGACCCAAAGTCCTGATCTGACTGTACTTCAACAGTTTTTGCTTCTTCAAAGGCTCATAGTCTAAGAGCCGGTGAGAGATCGACTTACACCCATCTGATAATGTAAATAAACGTTGTCTCCCTTAATCGCATGTAAAAGAGCATGCGCACTCGGGTACATTCAACGGACACGTCTCGCACAGCTGCTATGTTGTATCCTCTTCTATCGCACAGACTTCGGGCGCCCTACTCTCTCTCTTGCACATATTTAATTGCTCCGATTTTAAAACTTTAACGCACGGCAATAATATTCTATGACCGATTTTTCGCAGGCAAGCCTATACCATTATATTTGTTATTAAATAATCTTTATTTTGATACCAATTTCGATTGGTTATCAGCTCGGTGTAGTTACCTATATTGATTTACCTGTTCATACCTGCTTGCCAGGTAGCTATGACCGGAAATAAGTAAACAAGCCCACCTTGGCATATTATCCATATAGAAAATTAACATTTGGGACTAAATTTGGTTGGTTATCAATAGAGAGAAGGTGATGAAAAAAAAGTAATTAAAATTAATTTAATTAAAAATAGTCATGACAGCTTTGCAATAGGCAAGCTATCATAGGTGTGTTCATTAATTAATAAAATTCCAAAAAAAAATATGTCTCATCTGGTTATCAGATGGGTGTAAGTCGATCTCTCACTGGCTCTTGTACTATCAGCAGTATCGTCGATTTCAATCTTCATGGCTATAAGGGCTCCAGCGCTTTTCGTGAGTACATCTATACGAAGAGTAGTTGGCTTAAAAATTTCTTTCTTTTATATCTTCGCGTGAAATTTTAGCTCTCTTGGTGAACAAATAATTTGAGTGGACTGACTGAATCGTCTGATGTAGTTTGCTGGCAATGTCCTACATCATAATGAATAAAAATTATCGCTTTCGCTCTCTTTTATAGGTTTAGTCGTGGTCCTGCCAAAATATTTTGGATCTTTCTCAGACGTTCTCCGCAAACATACAATATGTCCCTGTTGTAATTTTGAATATATGTTTTTGCGGCAATGTGGGAAATCGAGGTATCGAATGTACGTCTCATATCCTTCCAGGTTTTTCAGATTCCCTCCATTTTGCGCAGATGCCACATTCAAACTGTCAATAATTTGACTTTGCACACTCGTCACATGCTCGTCCTTAGCCACCATATGGCGGACAATCTCTGTTTTCACACGCTCCATCTTCGCCCCGACCTCGGACAGGTAGTTTCGAAAGAATGTGTTATGTTCGGCCAATGATCTGCGCAGTTCCAAGATGATGGCATTACCAGTTTAGAGGACGAAATGTTTAGTAGAAGCATCCCCGAATCGTTCGCGTTCACCAACGTTTCAAATTATTCTTCTAACAGCATCACAATTTCCATCGTTTTCTGGTGAGAGACAATCTCCATCATCGTCTTCGTGAGAACGCAGCTTAAGGCTACTCTGCCGAATATCGATATGCTGTAACTCATTCTCGACGGCCAGCGATGAACTGATGGAACCCGTGTCTGTACCTTCCATTATATATGGGCCAGTCCTGTATGATCGTCAAAAATCAGCATTTGTCTTTCCAGCACAAGGAACACATACCTTTCAAATCTGATGGCGCCATGTCCGTATTTATGTCATCGTCATATACGTGAAGCAAATTTGCGTCGTCCATGCGAAATTGCACCAACATGTTTGTGTTATCACGAAGATTAACTATGGGTAAGTGCAAATAAGTCTGGCTGAGGTACACACAGTCAACGTTTGCATGCTGTCCCATGCTGAAGTACTCTTGAATACAAATTATTTTCTCGCAGGCAATGTCATCAAAGACGAATATAGAGTTTCGCTGTGATTCATTCGGAGGCACGTCGGCTTCATTATCGCTGCAGGGAAAAAAAACCCATGCCCTCCACGGCCTGCATTACTCATGCCAATCGCCGGTATCTCTGTTGCTGGAGCGATTTTGAATATAGGTTCACGTTCTCGAAGCGAAGGCTGTTCTCTTTTTCCAACAGGCTCAGTAGGATGCACATCTAGCTGCAATTTGATGGTCCCACTATCATGCACCTCACTGTATTCGGAAATAGGCTTCCATGCCACGATTTGTGGGACATATCTTTATCTTCAGCATGAATTTGTATGAGTATAGGAATCTCATCCTTGAAAATATGTATATTACCACTGCAATCTTCTGGTGGTGGCAGCGGCGGCTGTGGAAGCTGCAGCGGTTGTGTTGACGGTTGAGAACCAATGCTGGAAATTTTTGAATTTCTCTTTAAATAATTTCACCTAAAAAAAAAAAAAAAAAAAAAAAAAAAAAAAAAAAAAAAAAAAAAAAAATCTTCTGGCAGAATTCGCACTGAAATGTCATATTGGATTATGCTATATGTCCATACTGTTCCAAGTCTATAATGATAGTGAAAGGAAAATGTATAAAAGGGTTGTATTTGTACTTTTCTTGCTTAGTTCACCACAATTTATCGAAGAGGTAATACCGTAGCTGGAAGCAGGATCGTAGATACGCTGATGAACAATATACCATTCGAGCTGCACATTCCCAGATACAGGTTCTAGGGGCCAGGAACAAAGCTAGCTAAAAGGCTGTCACGAAACGAGACAGGCATAAACGCCCTGAACGAGGCGTGCAAGCAGCACGACATCGCCTATTTCCAGCACAAGGATCTGCAAGCCATACACCGGGCAGGCAAGATACTTGCACAGAAGGCGGACCAAATAATAAAATCATAAAATGCCGGGCTTGGAGAAAAAATAGCTGCTCGTTGTGTTTCCAACTTTATGAACGCCGAAGTGAAGATGGGTATGGGTGATAATAGGAAAAGAAACACACACGGGTAAAGAAAAGCAGATACAAAAGGAAGAAAAGCCTGCAGAGACAAAAATTATTTATCGGTGGATGTTTCCATTGCTTTTGCCTGCACTCGGTGCCCTTGGAGGCCTAATCGGAGCCACGAGTGGTATCGTCCGAGCCGCCAACACAGTATCGAACGAATAGAAGCAGTTGTCCGGGCCACAAAGACACAATGCAAACATCGATTATGTTGCCCTGGGCAATAAAAACGGCCAAGGTCTTTACCTATGCGATAATTCAGTAGGAGGCGGAAGTGTGCAAAAGCGACGCAGCAGGAAGAGGCAATAATGAAATCTCTACCGAAATGACCACTCACGCATGTGGATTTGGAACTGTTTGCACGAAAATTGAATTTACCTAAGTTTAGAGGAATGTTTATAAAATATGTTTGGCCCATTAAATCCGAGATAAACGAATGCACAGTAATTAATTTGAACATGAGAGCAGTGCCTGGCTTGCACTGGGCAGCGTCCGTAAAAAAGGCAAACTTGCAGACTATAATGATAGTCTTGGGAATTTGCATCCTCCACACTAATCGCGTAAGTATTTGAAATATTCCATAGTAAAATACAATTACAAAATGGAGCAGCTACCTAACACGTATAACTGCGGACATTCGTGCCATCACTTCATGGTTCGCTAGTACAAA
Organism: Dryococelus australis; assembly: GCA_029891345.1. Classification (NCBI taxonomy): domain Eukaryota; kingdom Metazoa; phylum Arthropoda; class Insecta; order Phasmatodea; family Phasmatidae; genus Dryococelus; species Dryococelus australis. The sequence goes on along the minus strand of CM056994.1, from coordinate 171,863,123 downwards.
TAATTGTATCAAATAATTGTATCGTGAGGAAACCATCAGTCCTGTTGATAACACTTACATTGGCGGTCCATAGCTCCAAGCTGCGTGCGGTACATTTTCTGCCCCTCGACATGGAGGGGGAATGGAGCATAAGCCTTGTAAGTTTTTAAACTTACAAAGCGATACAGAATATTGATGAAAAAAACTGTAAGCTGTACCTCGTAAAAGTGGCATGGTTTGTGCCGTACTGTGGCATTTTCTTTCTTTATCTTCTTTGATTGTTTTTGTAGCAATAATATTTTTGCAAAGCCCTTATTTACCTTTTTTCCTTGTTTCTTTTCGGAATATAGTTATGTTTCAGTCTATAAACAAAAGTTCATGTAGTGTGAAATATATATTCTATTTTATGATAAAATATTGTGTATTTAAATTTTTGTTAAGTCTTTTAAACGCTGCAAGTGACGGCGAAGTAATGTATTCTGTGTATTTGAATCGATCTTCAAAGTACACTTCTCGTCACAAAAAATGAGCGATCTCGTGTAGCTGAAAATATTTCTAAGACCCACTTCGGGTATGTTCGGCAGGCTGCCCCCTCTCAAGTCACAGGCACGTGCCGCGGAGTGGGCGTGGCTAACTGCTGCAGGAAACATGGCTTTGGAGGAAAAAGGATACAAAACACGATTAATAATTCTGTGAGCTCAGTTTTGTCCGAATATATTCCAACACATTATATGTGATGCAGTTAAAGTAAATTAGTGGTTAAACCTTCGGAATTTTGAACTAGACTTTATCAGATCTGAGAAACGAATAGTGAATTATAAATTTGAACAGACCACACTGGGCCACTGGAAAAAAGTACTTCCAAATCATGCATAATTGTGAATATGAAAGGAGTTACGTTATAATTCCCCTTGCCAACACACACGAGATCTTTGAAAACATAATGTGATAATCACTAAAAACATTAAATAATACATCATATGGAATAATGCTTTCATATGTGTGATAGTTAGAGACCACGAAATGTCTCGAAATGAATTGCCTGTAGTTTAGACTTCACAGTCCAATAAATGCCCGATCAACTACTGTATATTCACTGTTTGTTTCTCCAGTATGTGGTCAATATTACTCTAAAACATACAGCATGTGATCCCATATGTCTTTCCTTGCCAGTTTCGTATTTACTTGGCACATTCCTGAGTAAGCCTTGTTAACTGTAATCTAATGCATAGGTAGATTAGGTCTATTAGTGTGTAAAGTTTGCCTTGTCCTCAAAATAATCCGCACAGTTTTCCTGTTCCTGTTTTGTTCCGTTCATAAAGTAAAGGCCTATTTACATGCACCGACATGCATTAAGTAAATCGGTATAGCAGTAAATATTTATTGATTATAAAATAACACGAATTTAGTACAGCATTATCTGCGGGAGTGATTATAGTCTCTTGGAAGATCTAAGGGTATTTAAAAACACTCAAAATATTCATATTTAAAACATAACAACATATAGAATACATGCAGCGAGTTACGAGATATATTTCGAAGGAAACTATTCGCATTAATGTGAGCACTTCTTGATGCCTGTCGCATATTATATATGGACGTATGCACGCAAATGTCAATAAAGATTAGTATTTAGGCGTAACTCAGTTTTTATTTTAATTTATACACGAGCTGAAGTATAAATAAAGTTGCTCGCATTTTTCATGTGTGTGTGTTATGGCACCGTTAAGAAAAGTGTTAAGAGCTCACTTTGGCGCTAACAGCCTATAGTACCGTTACATTTAAGCTTGACAGTTCAACTCGACGTGTTTTGTCATTATGTGCTTTCTCACCGAACTGCCTCCATTGGCGATTCGTGCTAGTAATGGTAAGTAACCCAATTTGAAATACTTGGTGGCTGGCAGACACCACACCGACCAGTCATCTAACTAATTGGTGGATACATGTGTGTGTGCTTTCTAGCAATTGGCCTCTCAATGTTTCGCGCCATGTTATGCGAATGCTAGCCATTTTGGCATACACAACTACAATTTGTTTGATAATATTTCACATTGTGATCACAAACATGATTCGCCAACATTATATATTAATGTGTGTGTGTTTATATTTATTTATTTATAAATCGTTGTCAGTCCCATAACTACGAAATAAGCAAAATGTATGCCAATTTGATACTTGTATTATCTTGGATTCTCTTACACACAAAACGTTCACGCATATAAATATTTTCGAAATGAATGTTTCTTTTAAGAATTACCTTCCTTGCGGGAGAAGGTATTGCAGTTTCTAAGTTTGAGTCCAAATTGGTTGATCAAAAACCGAAAATTTAACCGTAGGAAGACCGTATTCAGTGCCTGTAAGAAATAGGTACACAAATAGAGATAGAGCTTTGCATTTTCTTTATAACAAATCTACCAACATCTGACTTTGAAGTCCCCGCACTTTGACCTCATACCTTACAAAATCGTAGAGGTTATAGTGAGATAAAGGGTTGGGAGAATGGAGGTACGTTTTAAATATTAGTAATATGACATGCAGTCAAATGAAAAGTTACTGAGCCATAGTTCCAAAATGTCGTACAGGAAGGTCCATCCTGATCCACGCAAAGTTCCATTTCGCAGTTGTTGTTTAACAATATTTATTGATTTATCACCAATTTGTTCTACTTCCTAATCCTTTCTTCTCCGTTTATTATGATTGGTAGTACAAGTTATAAAATGAATAAATTCACAATAACAATTTAATTTGTAATGTTGTGAGTAGTATATAAAAATTACTTTGGCGCAAAGGGATGGGGGATAGGAGCGGAGGAACCGCCCGCCACCATGTTGGAATTTCCCTTTTTTCCCCTCAAAATCGAGTAATGTCCCTAAAAATTTAGATTTTCAGTAAAAAATGTCTCTCTTCCCCTCAAAAATTACCATTTTCCCATACAGATCAGTGACCCTGGGTAGAGCAGTGAGACAGTTCAGCGATCCAGGGTCAAGGATCAACGATCCAGGTGGCCGGGATCAGAGACCCCAGGGTCAGGAGAGCAGGACCAGGACCTTTGCCCTTGACCTATGACGTTAAATCCCAAAAATGCAAAATTAAAAAAATTCGACAAAATTCCAAAAAGTGGTAAAACATACCAAAAATTATATTATTAAAAGAAGTAAAAAATTAATTCAATAAATATTTAAAAACGTATTTTAATAATTGTTGAAAATGTCTTATCAACAATTTATTAAAAAGTTATTTATGTAACTTTTTAAAAAATGTACTTAGAAATATATTATTAAAAATGTATTCAAAAATCATTTTAAAAATCTCTAAAATAATATTATTTAAACTAATTAAATAATTACTAAGAATCGTTAAAAAAAATGTGTCAACTTATGAACTTTCCAGAGGTCACCCCTCGCCCATACACATCCACCATCTTCGTAGGTGCAAGGGACTACAATTTTTCTAGGTGGCCACCATCTTGGTAGGCGACCGCCATCTTGGTAGGCAGCCAACATTTTGGTAGACGACCACCATATAAATAGGCGACCACCATCGTGGTAGATATCACCTGTCCGCCATGTTGGATGCAGATGACCATGACATTGAACCCATGACCTTGAATGACCTTGATAAACAAAACTCGAGTAAAAGTACATAAAAGTCAACAAGCATAATTCATTACAAACTACCACTGCCATACTGGTCCTTGAATGATCTTGAAAACCAAATCTCAAGAAGAAATACATAAAAGTCAACAAGCATATTACAACAAATTACTACCGCCATATTAAATGCAGGTCACCTGACTGTGACCTCGTGATCTTAAATAACCTTGAAATCAAAAACAAGGGATAAATACATAAAGTGAGCAAGCACATTACAATACTACCTAATACCATATTAGATGCAGACTACCTTGACCTTGACATCATGACCTTGTAAACAATAACTCGGATTAAATACATTAAAGTAATTAAGCATATTACATTACATACTACTACCATCATATTAGGTGCAGACTACATTAACCTTGATCCCATAACCATAAATGACCTTGAAAACCAAAACTCGATGAAAAAACATAAAAGTCTACAAGCAAACTACAATACTAACAACTACCACCATAATAGATGCATACTATGTCATCCTTAACCCCATGATCTTGAATGACCTTGAAAACAAACATTCTTAATAAAATACATAAGTCAGCAAGCATATTGCATTACAGACTACGGCCACCATATTGGATGCAGGTAACCTCAACCTTGACTGCATTACATTGAATGACCTTGAAAACAAAATTTCGACAAGAAATACATGAAAGTCAACAAGCATGTTACATTACTAACTACTATGACCATATTAGATGTAGGTGAAATTAACCTTGACCTCACGACTTTGAATGACCTTGAAAACAAACACTCGAGAAAATACATAAAAGTCAACAAAAATATTACATTACTAACAACTACCACCTATTAGATGCAGGTAACTTGAACCATTGCCCCATCGCGTTGAATGACATTAAAAACAAAAACTAGAGAAGAAATATATAAAATTCAGCAAGCGTATTACATTACAAACTATTACCATCATTTTAGATACAGGCAAATTTGACCTTGGCCCCATAACCTTGAATAACATTGAAAACAAAAATTCGAGAAATAATACTATGGTTTATAATTCTTGTATGCATAGTTGTATGCTATTTTCAATCCACTGAAGTTATCGCTGCCAAATTTATGTCTTTAGCTGCAACTTGTGACCTCGAATAAGGCGATTTGGCCATTATACCTTGTGTCTTCTGGTAGGCACAGCTGCCTGCATTTTTATATGGTGAATTTATAGTTGCCATACTCATATATATCACTCATGATATAGAAAAAGGTTATATATATGAACTACCATACCACAAGTCTTCATTATTCTTTGGATAAACCTGTTACTGATGTCAGAATTGTTGGCAACCGTATTAGCTACTTTGGCGATTTTTACCACTCATACCTATTTAGTCTCGCGGTCATAACATTTACTCATACTATTTTACTACATCGCTTTCACTTCTATGAATTGCCTGTTTATACATTCCAAAATTTTCGCTAACATCTAGTGAAAACTAAATCTGCAGTTAAATATGCATGTGATGGGGTAATGTTTCTAGGTCGGATACTACAAAGCCAGAGCCGCATACGTAGTTGTTCCACCTCTCCCCAACAAACCCCCGCATCCACGTTCAAACAAGTGCCACAACGTCTTGCGCAGACAGTAGCTTGCTTCTTGAACGCTGACCCAGACCTGATCGAGCGAGCGTATACATTCCTGCTCCGTAACTAGGCCAAACAATCCTATAGGAAATTTGTAATGCCTTCAGCCATTCTCGTACGAATACACGTGTAACTGAGCGTGCAATGTCGTCTCATTTCGAAATATTTTCCGCACCTAAATATTAGAGTAAATTTACCTTCATTATGTTCAGTTCATGATATAGCAAAGTCATGTTTTCGGCTATTCTTTTAAGCTAGTTTCTTCAGCTACATTGTTTTTATTCCTTTTAAGAGAAAATTATTTAAAGTGAGAGCTTTTAGGCATACATAACCGTTTAAACCGTGGCGCTTATATTAATATACGTAAAAAACTTGACTTTAGCATGTTAGTACATATTTGTTGTTACGATGTCATTGTGTATGTAAGACATAACGACTTTAATCAGAAGTGAACGTTAAGCATTCCTGGGGCCGTCGTGGTGTAGTGCTTAGACAACTCTCCTCCCACCATGGAGAACCGGGTTCGATTCCGGTCGAGGCCACCTCCGGATTTTCGCATGTAGGAATCGCGCAGGACGATGCCGCTGGTCGGTGGGTTTTCTCACTGATCTCCCGTTTCCCCCACCTTTGCATTCCGGCCCCACTCCATACTCATCTCGCTTTACCCCCGAGGGCTCTCAAGACCTTGGTATTAAGAGCCGCCCAAATCTCTTCACTCGCTCATTAAGCATTCCACCTAACAGGACGTATTTTGTCCAGAAGGGCGAGACGCTGAGATCGACCCAGGCACGCGCATCACATGCGTCATCGTCTCTATGTGCAACGTACTGAACAAGTGTACAGCCTTTCCTTCAAAACATACCTCTTAGATAACTTTAAAATTTCATTAAATATTTGCTACATTTTCTTATTACCAAACAATAAAGTAAAAATATATTTAGCTTCTAGTTTCTTATCGTGCATTTACATCGTAATCTTATATTCATAAACTGAGCTTTCATCCATGCACTAAAACGGTAATACTGAATATCTGTTTACATTTGGACAGGTTCGTTTGGCGTGATCGGTGTGAATGTGAACAGAACCAGGGTTTAGGGGGAAATCATCCAACGGAAACTTTGGAGTGAGTGAAGAGATTTGAGCGGCTCTTAACAGCGAGGTCTTGAGAGCCGATGAGGGTGATTGAGGTGAGTATGGAGCGGTTCCAGAATGAAGGGGCGGGGGAAAAGGGAGATTCCCGAGAAAACCCGCCGACTGAAGTCGTCCGGCATGATTCCCACTTGCGAAAATTCGGTGACCCGGCCAGAGATTGAACCCGGTTCGCCTTGGTGGGAGACAGGGAAACATTTGAAAATGCTTTTAGTAACGAGTATAGATAATCGCGCAGTTAGTATTTTCTACCCGTTGTAGCGCCCGTCCGTGTCCATTGCATTACTGAAGGACGAGGTAGCTCAACAGGGCCACGATGTCTGGCGCGAGCAGTAGTACGAGCTGCAAGCAGTGGCAACTGCACACAGCTAGGCGGACTATGAAGCTGTTAAATCAGGGAACAACCTGACTGCCTGTTCGTTTTGTATCCGCACTAGGCACGCCTTGTTAAAAAAAAGCTATGCTTATTTATTCAAAGAAATCACCGCTTAAGAAATAAAATTGGCTTAATTTTTGTTCGGGAAAAATATTTTTGGAAAGCAAGGTTAGGATGCAAAAATTTTGAGATTGTTTTTAATAATGTGTTATTCGTAGTAACTCTTATCGATTAGATGAAAAAAACATAGTTTGACTAAATGTAATACACTGCAAATATATGATATTATTTCCCATATAATTTTTCATGTCATATATTTTCTCTTTTGCATGTTTGTTATTTGTTTTATTAGCTCACCAAACATTTAATTGTAGGGCTGGAAGTACTAACACTGACAAGGTAACTGGAGCCTCTGTGTTACAGACCACAAGATAAACTGAAGCTGAGTATTTTTGATTTTCATAAGAAAGAAATTTTTCCACAAAGATTCATGGTTCTGAACATAATCATAATTCAGTCGGCAAGTTGAAATATGATAGGGAAATTTGTAAAGCACGTACAGAACCTGCATTTCACGTCATACATAAGTGGTATCTGCAAGTAATATATTATATTCGTTGGCCACAAAATTATCATTAACTGAGAACAGAGATAAGAAATGTATGTAATTCTTTAAACGGTTAATGCAGATATGAAATATTGTATGTAGGAGAAACACAGCTGTAAGTTAACACCAGTGACATGGTAGAGACATAAACGGCGCTTAACAATTAAAGTCTTCATAGCTGATAGTGACGAAGAGAGGTACAGATGGATCAGCGACAGAAAATTGAGTATCGGGAGTACCCCGACACTACCCACTGGCCAACAGCAACGTCCGCCATGTTTCCTACACATGAAAATCCGGATGTAACCCCGGTTTGTCGTGGTGCGAGGCGAGGAGTCTGGCAGTTACAACACCACAGCACCTACAAGCGATTTAAAACTTAAAAAATACGCGTACTTTTTTTTGGCGAGCTGGTATTCCTAGAGGAATAACTTTTTCTATCAGATTGTAAAAGCGACAAGAGAAACGTGAGCCTCTATATTAAAGTTATTTAACTTGTATTTAAGTGCTTTGTTAAGTCAGCAAGAAAGGCAAATAATCTTGATTCCTTGAATATCTATGTCAAATGTTGTAAAGGCATTTTATGTCAAATGTTTGACGCAAATAGTGCAAGCTGACCTGGTTGGAATTTTGGGCTGATATGCATGTTGTACATGTTTTAAGTTAACTTACAGCGTACGAAAGCGTGAAAATGGCCGTGGGATTGCCTAGTATAGCCATGGTAGTCAAATATACAGATATCTCCTGTGCATAACTGCTGTGTTAAGCAAGCGAGGAGGTGGCGTTTAAAGTCGGAAATGCATGCAGCAGAGAAACAAACCCTGCAGCTCCCATTATGTTTGCGCTATAGTATCGTAGAAGGCCACGAACAGTTCCTTCAACCCCCGCTATCCAGTTTCCTAGAGGGATGTGATTTGTAAAAGTTATCGTATAAAGCGAAGAAAATATGCTCATTTTGGACGAGTAAGTGACCTAGCGTATAATTTTTTTTAACCTGGCACTCGAACTTGTCAACGCTGTCAGAAAACAAGCTAAATTCCCTCGAGCCTCTTAGTTTAAAATATATATAATTGCAAACTGGCTGCGGATAAAAATATTTAATCTAGTTTTTAACAAACAGCTATCATATTTTTCTGCATGAGAAATTGTATAGACCATAAATAAAGAGAATAAATGTTCTACAAAAAATGTTTTGATTCATTGAGTCGATAATTTAATAATTGAGAATATGCACATAATCAAACCCTAAGAGTCAATATATTTGCGCATATGAGTACCCAATTTATCAATGACGAAAATAAAGTTAAGCTGAATTGCATTGATAATGCCTGTATCATTTTATGTTAAAACACATTTAACGTACCAATATTGGTCCAGAAACTATTTCTTCCAGATATTTTGTAATATATAACAAGTTTTGTTTTAAACACTGATAAAGTCTCATTTCATTCGATGGTTTATTTACAACACGCTGTGTTATTTGCATCAAATATCCAAATTTCCGAAAACATTCACCAGTATATGTGCAATATTTCAAAAGTGTATGACAGCCCCCCCCCCCTTTTTTTTTGTTTTTCAGTTCCTTGGTTACACGATTCTGTGGTTATAGAATATTAATCAAAATGTCAATGTCGTCGTCATGTTAAAAATAAGTGACTGACCAACGTAAAACATATATCTTTATTTAATCAGTTTTGCCAAATTAGGTAGTAACAGTTTTATTGTTTCTCGACATTTGACACTATATATTTTCTTCTTATAGAGGTACCTTACAATATAGCAGACTAAAGAGACAATGTACCAGAATGTTTAATAATTGTAGGTGATTAGGTGATATATTCAAGACACCAAGTTTGGTTGAAATTGGTCAAACAGTATGCTACACTCTGTATAGCAAATGAACCTTATATATTTATATAGTTGCTTTGTCGAAATTAATTTTCTTACACATTTAAATCGCATATGTTATTATGGTATTCATACATAGTATTATATACATTATACAAAGATTGTTTGAAATTGGTTACATCGTTTTATAGATACAGAATAGTTATTAAAATATCTATATTGCCACCAATTAAAACTAAATGCCTAAACCAATTAATTCGCATCAGCATACCTCTTGTTTATCAACTTAATTTTTTCATGTGTGCGCTATATTACAAAATGATGAATGAAAATAATTATTTATTGGCATATTTAGAGTAATGCCTTTAGTCGATACTTCCGTCACATCAAATGTAGTCGAAGAGTGTGTGTGTTTATATATTATATATATATATATATATATATATATATATATATATATATATATATATATATATATATATATATATACACACCAAATTTAAAAACAACTATTCGTATGGCGCAGCTGTGAAAATATAGTAAGTGCCACACTAATCTTAGCTCTATATGGTACCATGGCCTACTATAGGCCTAAAAGGTACTAGTTTGCCTGAAAAATGTGGTAGGAATCTATTGTGTAATTTCCGAGGTATTATGCTAAAAGCTTATTGTCATCACGATGGCGAACCAATAAGAACGTGCTTTCCTAGATTAAAGACGTACATGATTAACTGTGAAAATACACGATTTGGTTTTTCCTATCAAAATAATTCCCCAGATATGAAATAGCGCCCTACTGTATTAAAATAATAACCCTTCTGAAACCAAGCAAACGACTTGGCAGAATATTGTAAAAATCAGATGTCCTTACTAAGTTCAATATGTCCACCGAATTTGGTGAAATATGTTTTACAGGATCGAATATTATTATGAGAAGACATACAGTACATGACAGACATACATTTACATGATTATATAAGCTCATTTTTCCAAGGAAAGTAGCTTAACATTGAATGGAAGTGAAAATGAATTGAACGTTTCAAGATGAACAAGAAATTATAAAGGGATTATCCTTTATTTCGAATTATTATTAAACAACTGTTAGCAGCACCATTAGTTTTCGAAATATACTTTTTACGATTGCAAATAAATGTCCCATAACAAAAAATTATCAAATGGTTTAAATATGATAAGCTGTGTATATGATTCCTTTTTTTTATTTGTTGTTGTTAATGTTTAAATGAATTCAGAAAATGTTTCGTACAACTAGTAGTGGACCCTGTTAGGTTTCCTTGCATTTTTTCGTGGTTTCACAGAATTCTTTGTGGATGTCATTATTTTTGTTTTTCCTTAAATAATATAGCTCAATGATAAATATTTCAGATTATGTTGGTTCAGCGATGCAATGAGGAGGGCTACCGTTTAAACCAGAACGTTCAATTAGACTCCATGCTGCATGCAGTAACGCAGAAGAAAAGAATGAGAATAATAAGTCTAGCGGACTAACATTTGCTTAAACCTGAGATCTAGTTTAGGTAACACCACATACCAAAACCTCTACTGGAATCACGCTTGCAAAATGTTTTGTTGCCATCTCTGAAACATGCGGTAGTAAGTCATCTTCTTGATTCGCATCCAGTACAACAAATATTTACTGATCTCTGGCGTGGGGATACTTTATAATGTAATAATGTTCAAATCGTATTTTTTCTTATATTCACGATGAATGTACACGTCACGCTTTATGATAGTTTAGTTTTGCATGGGGTGTACGACGTCAGGAATGCGATTCCCTAACGTAAATTATACAGGTTACGTAATGAAACATACAGTATGTGTTATCATGATTACGGACGGCACACGCAGTGACGTACGCAGAGCTCAAGGCAGGTGCCAGTGCATATACAGCCGTTAGATGGCGTAGGCTAAGTTGGCCAGGCTGTTAAAGCAGCCTGCCTGTCTACGTGGGTCCGTCGCAGATCAAAGTGCCACTGCAGCTGAACTGACGCCATAAACGTGGTTAGCGTACGCGACAATAGAAGAGGGAGAGTGTACAGAGAGCTAGAACCTCGCAAGGTTGCCAGGTGTACAAATCAGTGTGAGTCAATGTTCAGCAACTTATGACAACCCATTACTTCACGCTGCGAGGCACGTGACGAGTGGCAAGGCGTTTTAATTGCCGCTGACCACGCGGGGAAAGAGATCAAGATAATATCTGTCATAACCACGGCGAAAATACATTGAAAGTGAATTGGCTCGATTTTGCGTCGTAAAGAAAACGGGAAATCTGTTCAAATATAGTTTTTTTCCTTGCAAGCATGCTGACATACGTACATTATCTGCTACAGGCTGTTCACGGTAAAATGAGCATTTTTGAGGCACTAGTTACTTTTATCTTTCAACCATTTTTTATTCTTTAACCATTTTTTAAATTAAATATGGCCATGTAAGTAATAACCACAGTGTAAACATTATACCACACTTTGAAGTTACTGCCTAAGGCTAATGTAATATATATTTATTGACTATTATTCCAAATGAATGGCATTTCAAAAGTGCTCGATTTACCATAAAAGGTCTATAAAACGCTGGCATTCACGGCATAGACATATACACGGCATCTTACAAAAGAAAGGCTCTTGGCAAGGAGGTTTGTGCAGTTAAACTGAATGTATTCTTTAACTGTGCGTGTTGTGGGAGGTAGAAGAGACATGCAATGCCGATCAATGATTTTACAAACACCACGCTGTTCTCTATCGTACTTCAAACATTCAGTAGGCAAGGTTTGCCAACAAAAATCAAAGCGATTAAAACAAAGTGTAAAATTGTAGGTTTGAGAAACCCGTCGGGTCCATACATACATACAAATACATAAAATAACGTCTTTAAAAAAATTATTAAACCCCAAAGAATTAATACGAACCATTACAAGTAACAAATATCTTCATACGCTCTAATGACTCCCGTAGTACTGTGCAATACACCGTAAAATGATATAAAAGTACAAACATGCTGAGACGAACCGAGGAGTGGATGGCCAAACGTACTTTCGCGTAGAAAAGAAGGATATATTGTGAAACAAATCGGTCAGAGTTATTTTACCAATTCATGCGGTATTGCAAGAGACCTACATAATACTTTCAAAGTCACTGTCACCTATGACAGTGAGAAGAGTGTTCAGCAATAGTGACTATAGTGCAAGAACACCACATAAGTATTCGTACGTAGGCAAATGTAATTATAAGAAGAGACTTCACTTCGCGAAGGTATATTTACAGAACGATTACAAGGCAGACGTAATATTTCCAGATTAGAATAAATTCAAGGTTTTCGATCATGACAGTCCTCTAAAAGTGTGGAGAAAATCGAATAAAAAGATAAATCCCCAACACTCTTATCTTAACGTCAAGCATGGAGGGGGTTAAGTTACGGTGTGAGGGTGCATGAGTGTATGTAGTGTAGGTGAACTGACTTTTATATATTGTCTATTGGATCAATAAAAATATATTGACCTGTTTAAACATAATTTGCCACCTAATGCCAAACAACTTGATGTAGTAATGCACATTTTACCAGGATAGTGGTACTAAGAGTTAATCCTGCTGCTGTATAATTGGCCATGTGTAATAGAAACTGTACCCTAATACTCAAACTTAAATTTAATAAAACATATTTGGTCATACTTAGACATAAAGTTACGAAAACATCATATTTCAAGCACGTGGGACTTCAAGGAGAAAATCCTTGAAGGGTACCGCTAATATTAATAATGTAGACATATCATTAATGCAAGCTGGAAAACATTTAAGCCCATTATTAATGCACAAATTTATAAACTGATTAGCAAAACATGTGCAATTATCCCAGTAAAATTTAATGCTAAACTGTGTAGCAAAACTTCTCACGTATTTCTCCCTCAATTAACCATACTACGGGCAAATTATTTATGATTGAGAGTAATAATTTTATTTAAAAAATATACCTAGGCAGAACAATTTGGGAAAAATTAATTTATCAACCAGTGTAGTTACCATTTTTAATTTTAAAAAACCTGCAACATATAGTTACGAATAATATAATAATAACGTGGGCATAGCATTAACAACAAATGGCAAAAAAGGCCTTTATTAATATGAAGTAAAAAACATAGAAATATTAATCAACTTTCGAACTTAGAAAAAATCCGATTCCTACACAAGTGTGTGGAAAGAATACGACAAAATGTGGACAGCGAAGGTGAATAAATTAAATTTTTACTTCGATTGGTGGTTATGTTAAATTGATGTCGACAGAAATAAAATATATTCAAAATACTTACAAGTGGTTAGGTGAGGTTATGTTAGGTGAAGTTAGGTAAGGTTAAGTGGTTACTAAGCTGTTTGCATAACTATGGTATTGTGTGTGTGAGAATTATTATATGTAATTTAAAAAATCTAAAAAGTGCGAATAATCAATGTTCGTAATACATAATACTGACACGTATTTACAAATATAAGTTTGTATATGTTTAGAAAAAAGTCCAATATGACGCTGGTCATAGTCACTTAATTATATATATTTCTGACGACATATAGTTATCGGTCTAAAAAATACAAATTTCTATACACGTCGCTCTATACAATTGTTTGTAATAGTTAAATAAAATTGAATACATAACATATTTTATGTTATAAATATTATATGGCTGTTGTCATTCTATAATCGATTTATCCTTGAAAATATGAGTTCGTAGGCACGGCGCTCTAAACACTTGTCTGTAAAAGTTACATAAAAAATAAAGTTTAAAAATACTTGAAAATAAATATACTTGAAATAAAAAATTTAAAACTTAAAAATTATATAAGTTTAATCTAAATAATATACTGGTTTGAGCTGAATTTGACCCTGAAACTTTGATAGGTGATTCCTTATGCAAAATCATGTGGCAAAAATATAGGACACTTTATAATTAAACTAAATATTAAGGGTAAAATAAGTCTCCGCAAATGGAGAGTTTGGAACTTCTTTTTGTGAAATATCGGAAACCAGGTGAAATGAAAGTACAATTTGCAGAACATTGTTTTATTTTACCGTTATATTTAACCTAAGAGCAAATGCACAGTAATAAGAATCCCCGATACGAAAATAACAGCAGTGGCCACCCTCTTATTGCCGGCAACTTCGTTACTTTCGGCAATTATGAACGTTTAATGCGGGTTGTTTGAGCAGTATGACATACGAAACAAAATTGGTCCCTTTGTTGCAACTGCCTAGAACCCACCGTTTTCGTTTAAAATGTACACAAATATTTCGCTATATTCCGCTGCAGCGATACAGTGCCTAGTGTGCAACTACATGCGTGTATGGCCACAGAAGAGCCGGTGATGGCGGACAAGGTTAACACCCACTGTAAACAATGTGCACTATACATTAATAAGCATTCACAACGGTTCGATTGTGGCGACAGTTAATGTGTAATTCCAACCAGGACGTAAATATATTGCGAATGCCTACGCACGTAGAACTGTATCGCAGCTAACGTGTTCTGTGCGGGCTTTTGAATGTTGAAACATTTGGTGCAGCAGTGTAGAGCAATGCCATTAAAACACATCACATTTAAGTAGTATCAGGTAACATATGGCATTTGACTACAAAATGTGTGGCATTCCATATGTTTTATTGTAGAAATATTTATCACAAACACTTTTACAAAATAATAGCTCGATGGTACGGCCGGCATGTTCGACACACAGTTCACATCACCATACCAAAGGTTGTCGATCACGTTTGAAAACACCTCATTGTCCCCAAGAATCTATGCAGCTGCAATGATACGGGCGACGAGGCCAGGGAACAGGACCCCCACGGCCTACCCATCGTGCAAGAAATACGAGATTCAGGTGATCGCGTGCATGTCGCGAACTGTAGGCTGGGGAGCCATCGTACTGGAACCACATGGCCGCTGGTGTTTGTAACGGGACCTCTTCAAGTAATATCGGCAGAGCTTCCTGCAGAAATGCAGCGTACACATTTCCGGTAAGACGATGTGGTAAGAGGTAGGGGACTGCCAACATGTTATGTATTAAGCCTGCCCAGACGTTGACACTGAATCGCTGTTGATCTCGTGGACGATTTGTGTGTGAAGATAGAGATCTACCCACTAGTGTATATTTCGACAATTCTGTATTCCATTATGTTGAAAGGTAGCTTCATCAGTGAAGATAATGCATCTGTCAAAATCAGGGTGTGTTCGGCGTTGTTCCAGAAACCATACTGCAAACTCCACGCGGCGGAGATAATCCGCTGGACACACGGCATGCACACGTTGTACATAGAAAGGTTGCAGTAATTGCTCATGAATCACTCAATCAATGATGCGCTGGCTTCTGTTGAGTTCTCTTGCTATAGTACGCGTCCTCCCACTTGGGTTATGCTATTCTCAACATGCGTTAACACGTCCTTATCCAACTTGGCTGTCCTCGCTTTTCGCCTGCGCCTGGCATTCGGTCGTCACCTCCAAACTTCCACTTTCTCTCAAACGTCGCTCCACAGATGCAAATATGGTATTGTGTGGCTGCTGCCTGTGCGGAAATCGATCCCTGTACATTGTTTGCGCTTTTTGTCCATTTTATCCTGCCGCACCGTAGAATAGTAGCATAACTGTCAGTTCCTGCCACGTAAAGCGTTCCATTTTGTAGACACAACATGCACCTTGACTAACAGGAATGTAAATGATACGTTATGGAGTGCTCAGATATTTTATACAGTTCGTCTTAGCGTTAAATGTGCTGCATTGTCTGTACCACCTTTGGTACCGCGATAACAGTCGTGCCAGGCTTGGAACTTAACACGTGAAACCGTACAGAGCTGCCTAGAGTGGTATTAGGGCCAACCACGTAGACCGCTCGCACAGCCTATACACACATGTTTGATTCTAGATGCTGTGTCTGACACCTAGTTAGATGTTAGAGAGCAATCGAATGGCCTGAGAATGTTGCATTATGGTAATGTTACTTTCAACTGTTGACATGTCGATTGTCAATGGTGACATTTATTTAAGGGCTTATTTGCATTAGTCTAGAAACTCCAACACAAGGTGCACGGTGTTAACTTGGCTCCCAATTCAACAGGGCCATGGGAAAAGCAACTATAGCCCTCAAATCAAGGTGAAATCATGGTGCAGGAAATGGTAGCCCATGACGACGACCACACTAGAATTCCAAAAACGAAAAACATCATATAAACGTCAAGGCCTTCGCAACTAACATTTATCGGGGGACACGAACACAAACTACAACAAAATCACTGACCTTGGCCGTCGTAGAAACCAAATTAACTTTACACTACATTGAAATCACAATCATGGTAAAAATAACGAGTTACATATTGCTTTTGAAATTGAAGAATACGGAGTCAGCGAATTCTTTTAGCTATGACCTTCCTGGATGATCTGCAACAGTCGCAACATGATCTGTCGATACATATCGATCGACCATGCGTGTAGAAAAGTACATGGAAAGACACCAAAAAAGCATAATATTTCTTTGAAATTTAATATTGGTAATCAAAATTGGTGTCTGGGTTAGTTCTACAGAGATTTCTTTAAGCACAGTAAAAAAAGCTTTTCCAATAATAAAAAAATATATATATGTGAAAATTCTAACGAAAGTCAGAACTTTAATTTTAGTGCTGCACTCTATATTTACAGAAATTATCTATACCGACCAGGTACATTAAAAATCAATTCAAATATACATAATACATATCTTCGCCGCCACTTTCGGCATTTAAAAGACAAAAAATTTGAAATACACAATCTTTTATCAGAAAATACAATATAGATTTCACATTAGAGGAACTGTTGTTTTTAGACTGAAAGAAAATTATACTCCAAAAATATACAAGGAAATGTGGTAAAAAGGGGCTTTAAAAATAATAATTACTAGAATAGCAATTAAAGAAAATTAAGATACAGAATGCCACAATACGGCACAACACTCCTTTCCCCAAAGCAGAAATACCCCTGCGATGGTGAACTACCCAAAAAAGAAATAAACACATAGAACCCCAGAATTAAGTAAATTTATCAAAAGTTAAAAGCACACACGTAACCAGAAATTACTAGCCATCCTGTCGATTCCACGGGGCGGGGAGTTAAGGTTACCAAGACAGTTCTTTCAGGCAACTCGGTGGAGGGTACATGAGGTTTAGAAGGAGTATAGTGAGGTCTGCGATAAAAGAGTAAAATAAACGACAGAGACAGACCAAGACACAAAGCACCAATAACACTAGGAACAACCAAAAAAGGGATACTTATGGTGACTCCTGCAGGGATTTGATTTTTTAATTGGTGAAGTCTGAGGAGATAATAAAAATCAGCACCTCTACGCTGAGAAGTTGGGAAATTATCTATCTATTCAATAAAGGAACCATTTGGGGAAAATTGTGGTAATTTGCCATAGTGTAACGAAGAGAAATTGGTAGGGAGTTTGGGCACATGAACCATAGGAAATTATAAGTTTAAATGCATGGAAGAACTTACAGATCCAAAATTTTTGAAGAAAGGACTAACCATGTCACAGTGACTAACATTATAAATAGATCCTGATCCATTTGAATTAAGGGGAAACGAATATAAATCTTCTAATGTGGACCGGCAAGGGAAAGTAGTAGCGATAGGGAACTCAGTAGCAAAAAGCCAAATGGAATTAGTTTTCTGAAAGAAGGGGAGCCTTAAACTGACAAAAGATTTGTCACACAGATACATGTAGGGTGTACCCAAAAAACAATTAATTACACAGCTCATTACATGTGTATGAAAAAAGGAAAAAAACCTATGGGCAAACATTGATACCATGTATCATAGAATCATCTAACAATTTAAAGGGGACTGAGGCCAAAATATTTCTAGCTGGTCTGAAAATCAAATTTTCATTAAGATGCAATAAAAGTTATGTGTTCAAATTAGGACACAAGACAGGAACAAGGAAAAAACTGTAACTTTCAAATAAGCTATCTTTGTTAGCAAGGGGTACATTAACCACCACTACAAGTGATGTTCCAAAGCTTACAGCCTGAATATTGCTTAATCCATAGAAAATGTGGAGATTCTCTTGTGAGACTGGTGCTACTATATACAATGGCAAGGTAATTAAATGTTAGATTTTGTTCAAAACACTTATAAAAGTGTCTGCATTTAGTAGGGCAGAGCTTAAAATTTCCATGTACACTGATTTCAATAGCATTTTTGAAATAAAAAAGTTCATATCTGGCATTAACTAAAGCTTCGCCAAACCTTAGCATCATAGAATTTAAATCGATTCTGAAACTCATTATCATCATTACAGCCTAATAGAAAACCTGATAATGGTTCATATAATTGGAAGCCAACATTAGTATATTTTTAGTATTATTCAACACATGGTTTTCCAAATTCTAATTACAATAATATGATTTTCCAAATTAGTAGTAACGTCATCCTATGAATCAAAAAAAGAAATCAACTTATTCTTAAAATGACCACAGTCTTCCGAATCCAAAGTAGCAAACAAAGTCTTAAGAATTTTCCCAACGAAATCCCATATTCCTCTTTTCTTCCTTGATGCAGGGGGGGAGGAGGTAAGTTAAGATAACACTTTCACTCTTAAAGGCTTACGCCCTCTCCTCTAACTAATCCGCACGAGTCATTCTGCCAATAGTCCTCTTCTATATCTCATACATTCGAAATGTATCTCTGCCAGTCTTCTGAAGTAATTGAGATATTTAATTCCCCTTCCATTAGCCTTGTGAAAGACAAAACAGTAAAGCTTCATTCACAGATTAATCCCTTTGCTTTAGACTGTCATTTTAATAAGATATAAAATTGCAAATATACGGGGCAGTCTAAAATCATCTTATATATGTAACTTTAAAAGCAGGTCAATGAGCGATATATTTGCTCAGGTTATCTGTTCTGTACTACTCTTCGCATATCCTGAGAAAACGGGACACTGTTATTTTGTAACCATTGCGTCATATCCTTTTTCACTGCATACTTGGAAGTAGGTTCACTTTGCTGAACTGAATAATAAGGTTCATTATTTACAACAACAAAATTTTATGCTAGCTTTGCCGATAACTGATTAAGCATACTCAACACTTTCCAAAAATGATACAATTCATCCGCTCTTGATAATATGGAGTAACTTTTCCTGCAGGGAAAATTAAAAAAGAATTTACGATTAAACAATTTTCAGAGTTTGCATGAACAATCATCGAATGGTTTCAAAAACTATTATATTTTAATGCAACACGTCAATCACTTTGCTAACCTTTTAAAAATGTGATGTTATTACCAACCCATGTCACATAAATGTAAATTACTGGAAGACCCTCCATTCTGTAATGAAGAATTTATTTTTAATATTTACACAATCAATGGACTGTATGCAGTCTCTCCACTAGTATTTTTCGATTGTAGTTTTCGCCCCTCAACACCTCGCTGTTTAGAGCAGCCCAAATCTCTTCATTCATTAACCCGGCATTGTTACAAGTATATTTTTATTTAAAATCCACTTCCTCCAGTATTCACCCCTCAAGGAAATTAAATTTTTCCCTTTTTCCTTTTCTCGTATAGCGACGAGAAGCTTTTGGGATGCTTAATAGTTCAACATTTCTTTATCTTTAAAGCGTGGATCTGTGGAAGAAAAGACATTCTTGCATAAACTGTGTCACCACAAATAAGGCAAATAAAATGTATCTGACTACCCTTCTCTATACGAGTCACATTGCATATTTATTTTATCTGGAGGTTTTCGGCGAGTCTTCCTGCTGTCGATAGCGAACTGGGAGTAGGGTTGTGTGACTCTTGGGTGAGGCATTTCTTCGGGATTTGATATACCTGGGATGTAGTAGAAAGGAGGAAGGTCCCGGGCGTGATAGGCGGTGTGGCAATATCAGGCTATAGTATGTCGAGCTAGGTATACATCGCATACAACCTTCACAGGTTGGATGATGCGTCTCTTATATAGCCTCTCTCCACTCAAGGCGAACCAAGGCTTCTCGGGCCACTCCTGTTAGTCACTTAACAGATTGGGCAACACCACCCATTCCCTATGGGTTACCAGAATCCTCGTGACTGGCGAGGGGTATCTGCCATGATGGTTGGACCGATAGCTGGTACCAAGGCTCGACCACTTGGTGGGGTGTTGGACCACTTAGCACTCAGGCCGTTGGGACCCAAAGTCTGTACTTCAAGGAATAAGTACAAATACATGGAATTGAGGGTGATTGACGCCCCCCCCCCCTTAAGGGAATCGGTCACGTAACACCTCGGCGGTTGAGGGAGCAATGGCTTGGTTGCAGTTATGAAACTATGGAGAATATATGACTATATATGATATAAACTCTCCATTTCAGAGCTAGGGCTGCTATCCATGGTTTACCACAACACCGGGGAGGGGTCCCGACCGCTCTTTTGTGCCCAGCCGCCGGGGTGGTGGCCATTCTGGGTCATAGTAATTCCCCGCCATTAAGGATGTGGCTCTAAGGGAGTGGAGTGCGACTGGCCCTTCACTGGGCGTAAGGCCATAGCCCGATGAGGTTTTCTGAACCACTTGTGGCATGGAAAGTAAGTGGTAGCACGGGACGATCGGTTGGCCCCACCATAAGGTTCTCTCTGGTGTCCGATCATAGGGTTGGACTCGGGCTGGTAGTGGTTGACTCCATATGCTGGAGGAGGTATGGAGAGATTCCCACTCTCGTTGACAGGCCGGGCGGTGAGAGGCAACCTGCTCTGGTTGTGCCCTGGAAAGGCACTAGTGGTATCGATAGAACCCCGGCCAGACCACACACTTGGTTTCTGAGGATGAGGATTTCAGATCATCCGGGGTAGAGGGGGCGAGGATGTGCGGACGTGCCAGGCTTGGTCTTTGGATCTGGCCACCAGTCGCAATAATCTTGGCCTTCTTGTGTTGAGAGAACGAGATTCCTCTTCCCCGCCTATTGTGAGGCCGAAGCGCAGTAAGGCCGAAAGGCTAAGAGTGCTGCATAAAAATAAAAAATACATGACTGAGAGGTCCATTGTTACTGTCGATAGCGAGCTGTTACCAACTTAGGCACCTTATTTGCACATTCTGGTAGCACTTCTGACGAAAATTCCAATGTATTCTGAATCATATAAACTGGGTTGATCAAAATATATTTTAATTGTCCACCAGCATTGTTCGTCATATTTGTATGTAACACACCAAATTACTTTTATTTTTGCAGTAATTATAGCTTTCCTTCTTCCCTTAATGTGCTATATTTTACTGTACGGACACGCGACCGAATCCACTTCGTAGTTAACTAGGAGAGACCTGTTGCTTTTGTGATGGCTAGTAGCGTAGGCACACCGTTACTTGTAAAGAGTGTGTAAAAGGTAGAAGAGGTTGTACGCCATGGTCCTACCAACCACACCTCTCCACAGCCTAGCCATCTCCTGAGTTCCCTACTATACGTGGGATGTAATATAATTTAAAATAAAGACATACGAAAGAGTTACACAATAAGCAGTATAATTACCCACCAAAGTGATTAGAAACCGCCTTGATTTCTTGATTTCACCCTTAATTGTGTCTTTGGCTGGGAGACAAGATGGAATCAATAACCAACCGAATGCGATAATGATTCAAGATGATAAAACAAAGCATTATGGAAAATATTTCGCAACAGTTTACTACATTAAATATTTTTTTTGTTATTAACAGGATGAGGCAGAACGTGCATTTTAATATTTTTGTAGTTACTTGTTAAGTTTTAATTTAATTTAGCACATATGAAATGCTATTGAATAATTTCCTGAATGGATTTGAAAAATTGTTCTAGTGGTTCAAAATTAGATTTACGGTGTTTATAAAACAGTATAATTAATGTTGACGCCTTGATGGGCAGCCTATTTGTGAGCAGAGCATATATAAAAATATATATTCAAACACACATTTAATTTAGTTGCATTTCTTATTTGAAATATTAATTATGTACAAAATTGGATATGGCTAAAACTTAATTCAAAAAATCAACACTTAATTGTAGCCTACTGTTATCGTACGTCGAGGTTTTTCCCCTAGCGTTGCTACAGTAGTGTTCGATAATCTCCGTTATATTTATTGATTGTTGCAGCATGTTGTTAGCTTTTCTTTGTCCATCGCAATGTGTTGTAGCAAGCTAAAGATGGAACAGCTAGTATAAACACTGTTCGCAGACTTTTTCGGTTATTTGTGTGTATGTTCTTGGCTTCAGAGTTGTAGCCGCGTTACTGCCGTTTCTGATCTATTCAGTAAAGCTGGAAGCTGCAGTGTCTTCAGAGAAGTCGGGACTGTAACAATGACGGTAGCGACACCTCACAAGCCAAGAACAAACAAGTACACTCTAAATAAGAATAATTTGGATTTCATATGTTTAAATCATTCAAATAGCATTCAAATGAATGTTTTTTGAAGAGCACATGCACAATAACATAAAGAACTCAGCAGCATGAAATTTCATTTCATAAAAAAATCTTTGAATATTTAATATCTAAATATGTTACAAAAGTGAAAATAAGTTACGTCATTCATGAAACTCTTCCTCATGGTTGACTTAATGGTGAAGTAACAGCAGTGTCTCGCTTTGAATATTATTTGTGATTAAAATCAATCTATGTTGCTTAAATGAGAACACTGACCAAGTACAGTATTTTCAGACACATTTAAGATTATATAGACAAATTTATTTAATTGAGACGGGAACAATTTGATGACCATATTTATTCTTCAAATTTTACCGTTTAATATAACTGAAGGCGAAAATTTGATAGTGACATAGGCTTAGGCAAAATTTTAATGTTGAAATACAAATACTTAAATGCGTGTTCCGTCCAAACTTTATAATGTGGTGTAAGACTATGAGCAAAAGGCATATTATCCATTCGTAGAGAGGCGCCTATTATACACCCCTCTCTCCTCTGCACACCACAATTTTACTGAGATGACTACTAAAGAGGACAACATTTCTGAATAAAATAGTGCATATTCATTGACAAAACGTTTCCCAGCTTCACGTAATTTACATTTACCTACACAAAACGCGGGAAGAAAACTCTCAAATTCCAGGATTGCTGGAAAACTAGGTATCCATATATCCTCCCCAAACCAGAAATTGGTGTACTGTGTCAGTTCTTCCATCAAGTGTATGATGAAAATCACTGCAAACTGAAGAGTTCGTCTGAAAATACCTTTGTTGTTGGCAGGTTTTAAAAAAAAAAAAAAACCTTGAAAGATTTGACGTTCATCAGAAAAGCAGGGAACACATGTTTGCCGTTACTCAAATAAGCCATTCCAAGAACAGGTTTCCAATCGAAGCTCAAATTTCTTAAAAACTTGGCATGGAGCAAGAGAAATCACAAAGGTGCCTCTTGAAAAAATGTTGACAGCTTTAAGATTTCTCGCAGGGCAAGGTATCGCAGTGCGTGGTCATAAAGACGATGAAAGTAATTATGTACAGCTTCTCTCAATTTTATCTCATGACGATGTGGATTTTCAATCGTGGTTGCTAAGAAAAACAGCATGAACAAGTCCAGATGTCCAAAACGAAATTCTAGATATGTTTGCAAGATAAATATTGCTGTCCATAATCATTGAAGTTAATGACTGTGGCTCTTATGCTGTAATAATTGATGGAACTCAAGATATAACTAGTATCGATCAGCAGTCAGTATGCTTTCGCTGCGTAGATAAAAATTTGCAACCCCAAGAACAGTTTATTTGGTTACATTCAATGGTGTCAACTACTAGTGAAAGCCTAGCGAAAATGATTTTGGATATACTGTGTAGGCTACAACTTCCTTTAAGTAACCTGAGGGGCCAAACATACTATGGAGCAGCGAACATATCTGGGCAGTATAATGGAGCACAAGATATTGTCAAAATGAAGTAACCATTAGTGCATTATGTTCACTGCACTCCTCATTCATCAGATCTTGTCGCAGCTTCGGTAGCAAGGAGTTGTTCTGTTATTTCTACAGCACTAAAGTGCGTTAATGAACTGTGTGTTTTAGTAAGACAGTATGGGAAATTAAAGGCTGAGTTATGCGAACTTTCAATTAACAATGGTTGTCCGTCTCCTAATCAAATAAAACCATTATGTATAACGAGATGGCACTGTCGTGTGGGACCAGTTCGATCTACCTTAGAACATTATTGCGCTGTCCTTGGTGTTTTAGAAGAAATTAAAAATTGCAACGAACGAGCTAATAGATAGTTGAATAAATTTGGCCAGGAAAACACATGTCTTGATATGGTCATAGCTGTGGAAATATTTTTGCACTTGGTGAATTTAAATAAAGCACTTCAAGGTCACAAACAAACTGTTTCTGGAACTCTAGCAGCAGCTTAAACTGCAAAATGTGCATTCAAAGATCTTAGGAGAGAGGAGAAGTTCGATGACATATTTGAACGATGTAACTCGTATGTCGAGGAATTGGACTTGGAGCATGTCAAAACGCCATGTATTAGAAACCCACCAATGAAATACTCCAGTGAAGCAAATTGCCGTGTGGAAACAGATGCTAGGAAATACTTCCGCAATCAATTTTATGAAGCACTTGATACTGCAGTAGTGCAAACAGAGATCCGGTTTCAGCAATCAGGCATGGAGCAATAAAAGAAACTTGAAAGAATTTTAATGTCTGGAGAAGTTTCGAAAGTTGTCAACAGTTACCCCGAAATAAAATTAGATTAGCTAAAACTTGATGTGCCATTATATAAAAAATTGCCCAAGTTCTCATCTCTTAAGCAAGCTACTACAGAACTTCGATCTTTAACTCCTGAGGGAAGTGCAATGCATTAAAAGTGTATTAAATTGTTTTTATGTGTTAAATCCATTACTGAAATTTTCGCTACCTACTGAAGTTTTTTGTTTCTATTATTGTAGGTGAGACAACTTTTAAGTGAAGTTGAACAACTTGTTAAACTTCTTATGAAAATCCCTGATTCATCTTGTGAAGCCGAGACAAGTTTTAGTACACTTAGACGACTGAAAACTTACCTGAGAAATACCATGACACAAAAGCAACTCAACTACTTAATTTGGTCTCATGTTCATAAAGAGGAGTTGGACAGACTGAACTTGCAATCATTGTGTACTGAGTTCATAAGCAGAAGTGATGTCAGAAAAATCACTTTTAATAAATATCTCCTTAAATTTCCTTTTCAAAAATGTATATTAACATCTCTATCAATTTATTATTTTTCATGTGTTAGGCTTAGTATTGTATATTTTTATAATTTTATTTATAAAATTTAAAAAATTCAACATTAGGAGATATTAAAGTTCAGTTCAAAAAATCGCTTTTGAGTTTACATGATTAAATAGTCATACTAATGTATTTTTAATCGGGCTTAAACATTTTGTAAATAAATTGCTGAAATACGACTCAAAGAACTGTGTGTTTATATTATTTTATCAAATGCCACCAGTAAATGAGTGAAAATTATTACTTACTTTCAAAGACTTGACTAAAGGTGCAATAATATAACCAGCAGTCTAATATTAATAGTCGTTCGTAGTTGTAAGCGATAAAAGTATATTATGAGATGTACAAAAAAAAAATTATCTTAAAAGTATCTTCCTTCCCTCGCTAACGAGTGGAGAAATAGAAGACACGTGAGTCTCGTTGCTTTTAAAATAAGTCACTGAAATGTGTACCCACAGCTTCATTATACACACTTTCTTACCATAGGCTGTTCACAATAAACTGAGCGCTATTGAAAGCCCTGATTAAGATCTACTCGTGTGCACATTGTGTATTCATACACCTTTTATGGGTCCTACCACTTTATTCATGCGTCGGTTAAGTGTAATTGCAAAATTTTTATAAAAGAAAATAATTTTAAAAAATTGCCACTTTCTTAGACTTCCATGCATAAAAAATAGAGCAAAATAAATAAATCCAGTATTCAGAAATATTTACCAAAGTGCTTTTAATTCCGTGTCAAGATATGAAACTATTTTCCCTCCATTGTTACCAACCTCACTGGATGCATGTCACTCAGGGAGCCCGTTCAAATATATTCTGGTAAGGGCAGTGACATTTTTCAAAAGTTGATTTCAAAAGCCCTAACATCAATGGGGGTCATAATTACTCCAGTGGGGTCCTCATAACCCCAGTGGGGTCTGGATCACAACGACCCCCACGGCTTCTATGCTTATGCTTACAAGAAACTAGAGCTTAAATCCAACGTCTCAGACCGCTCGACAACCTGACAAGTTCAGAAAATTTTGTATAATGAAACCACTTAACCTTATCCTTGG
The DNA here is from genome assembly GCA_029891345.1 of Dryococelus australis. NCBI lineage: Eukaryota > Metazoa > Arthropoda > Insecta > Phasmatodea > Phasmatidae > Dryococelus > Dryococelus australis. The sequence goes on along the minus strand of CM056994.1, from coordinate 171,836,623 downwards.
ATGATGTCACAGGATCTTAACCTTACTTAGCATGTGTTCAAAACCTACCGTGCAAAACAAAAAGAGACATAGTGTTTTACCAAACCATTTAAATAATCAGAAAAAATCCTAAAACATTCGCAATTTGGAGCACTCGGAGAAAACCTACAGATACGTTCACTCAGTCGAAAATTCTTAGGAATGTATAAAAATATATACGGTAGTAATATATATGAGATAATAATATTTAAGATAGGAATATATAAATATACATATCTGTAACATAGGAAGATATAAATATACTTATCTATAACATAGAAACATATATTTATCAATAAGATAGGAATATACATAAATATATAAGATAGGACTTCACTTATGGCATGTTTTCTTCTGGGCGAAATATTTCTTTCTCTTTTCTATACATAATATTGTGCATATAATTATGGAAATGAAAAATTGTTTTCAATTTCTCTTATATATACATATATATGGAAGTATGAAATTATTTTCAATTTAATTTATACATAATTATGTACACATAAATAAGGGAATATAAATCTAACTTAAATTTCAATATTTGTATTTACATATTCATATAAGCATACTTAAGTAACATAATGTTATTGAAGTACCTGCGTGTTTTCTTTGGCGAACGATTAGGTATTTGGGTTTTCTCAGAGTGCTACCATTTCAACATATATGTGTTACGGGGAAATTATTTTGTGGGCACAAGCCAGACTCTTTACTGTTAAAAGAACCATATTTATATAGAAAAAAATGACAGTTGATATTCTGACTCCATGAGGTAAACATCGATTTAGAAGCACTCTCTCCCTATGCCACAAAGATTAATTGCAAAAATGACGGTCTGCATTTGACCTCAACTAACATGGAGCTATGACCTGCATCATTGCTAACTGTTTGTCTCCAGTGTCCATTACGCGATCGAGTGTTCACCTATGATCAAAATGATCGACGACATGAGAGTACAGCCTGTACAAAAAGACCTTTTCGCGCAATGAAACATTACGAGAATGGCCACATACAACTTTTTGAAGATGATACAATGAAGGAAGATAGTCAAATATGCAAGGGTTCGTCTACTGGGAGCCAGTAAGTGATGTCTTCTGTAACTCCTGCTACACCGATGGGTACTGTTTCCGCAGACGATTATGACGAGACAGTTAATGCTAAAGAAGGAATGGATGCAGTACAGTCGGATTGTGCAGAACGTACACTTGCAAGATGTTCGCGTAAAGTTGACGAACTTTAAAATAAATGACCCTCAGCTCTAAAATTTTATGAACATACAACTCATGCTACAAAGAAAAGTAAACTATATATTCATGACGAAGCAGGAGGTGAAGACGATCATGACGACAGCATTGAGGATAACTATGACGACAATGATAGTGTTGAAGATGATGGTTATTCCCACGATGGTCCCACGCATTTCCCCAACGAGTTTCCTTCGACAAGTGATTGAAGAAGGCATAACACGCCGAGTATACTGACTATATGTTTACCAAAGATCCCAAAAAACTTGTAGACAGACTTTGATATTTGATTTAGCTTCAAAAATGTGGGGATTACCCAAACATAAAAGAGTTGGTTTATATAATTAGGGAACATAAGGATCGCGAATATATCAGATGATGTAATGATCTGCTTTATTGTTAAATTGTAACTACAAAATAATAATAAATTGATTTTTTTTTCCGTTTTATTTGTTGTGTCGTATTCTTTTATCCATCACAACTTTAAAGTGTGCTATGAGCATTCCCTTATTAACGTTAAGATCTGTAAATAGAATGCTCATAAGGACTTAGTATGAAAATGCACGGATATAATATATATATAAATATAAATATAAATATATATATATATATTTATATTTATATCCGTGCATGCATATAAAGCATTAATTCGGTCGATATGTACAACGTTTAGAGACTTTAGGTGAATCGTTTTTTCTTAGATGTATGTTAGAGACAGTCGACAAGGCCATGGATTGCTAAAAGTTGACTAAAGAATTGGGATTGTTTGAAGGGATGGAACTGATTGGCGTGGATTGGTGTGTGGATTGGAGAGGATTAGTGTGGATTGGTGAGGATTGGTGTAGATTCGGGCTGTGAATTGGTGTCCATTAGTGTTTGAGAAGAGCACCAATGATTATCGTCCTAGCTGTCCTCGTACATTCAAAGCCTATTTAAATGTTGATCCTTACAATGACTGTAACATACTCCTGGATGTGGTTGCTGTTAGTAATATGAACTTGGTTTAGTCACATAAACATACAATTTCAAGTTCACTTGCATCTTATATGGTGTTTGTGGTATGTAATATAAGATGTTTGCTGACTTTTATGTATTTATTTCACGTTAATGTTTTCAAGGTCATGAGGTCAGTGTCAACGTAGTCTGCAGCCCATATTGTGGTAGTAGTCAGAAATGTAATTTGCTAGCCAACTATTATGTAATTTTTCTCAAGTTTTAGTTTTGAAGGTCATTCTAGGTCACGGGGTCAAGGCCGAAGTAGTCTGCATCCAATATGTCGGTGGTAGTCTGTAATGTATTATGCTTGTTGACTGGGTTGAACGAGGGGGTGGGGATATGCCGACTACTGGGTTCGGAGAGGGGTGTGGGAAGGGGAAACTTAACGGAATTTATTTATTTTTCTAATTTTTAAGTAATTTTTTATAAAACATTTTTATATTTAGGAATTTCTTGGAGTTTTTTTGTTAAGAGTTATTCGGACTTACAAGATTAAAGGTCAAGGAAAAAGGTCAATGGTCCTAAGTCCAGGTCTTCTGGCTCAGAGTCACTGATCCAATTTGCCACAGTCGCGAGTCAACCTCACCCTCTCTGGGCGAATTTGAAAATTTTTGGGAATCCTGATTTAATAATTTTTAATAATAATTTTTTTCGGGATTTTAAATGTTTTTGCAATTATGTGTGATTTTTGAAGATTTCAAATTTTTTTTGCGTTTTTGCAGGTTTTGGGATCAAAGGTCATGTGTCAGGGGTTAAAGGTTGATGACTTCCAAGATGGCAGTCTGGTGACATAAAACATGGCGACTCCCCGGCTCCGGCTCCGAACCCTCATCGCCTCTTCTATGAAGGAACCAATCCCTACTGGTAATTGCAATGCCACTTGACCTACACAAAAACAGAGCCAAATTAACACATGCATGGACATCCGGGGTCATTCAGATTTCGCTACGTTAGTTGTGGTAGAATATGTCTGATGAGAAAGTGTTCGACCTCCAGGGCAACAACTAGCGTTACTCGGGTTGTTAGATCCATCTCTAATAACCTTGCTGTCGAAGCGATGTTAATCCCTATCAACCTTCCTGCTTGCGCACCTACCTCGGCCAGTCTGAGATTGAGAGTTTCGTATACGGGTCTTTGTTATATCTAGTCATGTGACGGGCTAGGCATTGCGACAAGAGAGAGCGCGGGCAGAACGAAATAATCCAGAGGAAACAGCAGTGAGCACAACTAACTTCCATTATTCCGGATGAGGGAGAGACCTTTCCCCTGAGACAGTGAAGCAGCCATGACACAGGACATGAGCCACACAAACAACTTTCGCCAGATAATGTTACACTGAAATTTGTTAAAGCAAACGTAAAGTGTGTAACAGGTGGAACAGTGGTGCACTACACATTTTTACAAGCATGACTAAACATGTACGCAGTTATAGTGTTTACAATTATATTAGTATAAATGCAGGACAGTTGTTCCTGTGGGAAAGACAGCCTATTCTAATTTCTCAGCATATTTACACTTGGCACGCAATCTGAGAAGCGGTATGTTCTTCTACCAGTTGGATATAAATGTGCCACATGAAATGACGTACATTTCGGTGTTTCTGTGGCAATTTCGCACCAAAAGTTACTTTAGGTTTTTAAGTCCACTGGTCTGTGATATTGTATGCACGTTTAACGTTATTTTTAGGTTTTGAGGTTGGGTGATGAAAATACTATAATTGACGTGAATGTTACCGTCTGTCGCGAGTATACGCTTATTCATGTGTTGGTCAAGCAAAACCCCGAAATTATAAGAGCAAGTAATTTTTCACATTTTCTCTAATTTTCCCACTTATATGTATAAAAAAGAAAAAAAAATTCAAAATAAAACTTTTAAGTATTTAAAAATGTACAACGTAACACACTTAGTTAAACGTTGAGCCATGGTACTACATTCTCTGCGTCGCCACAAACTTTACGGGATGCTTGCAAGTCATTCTGCACAACAAAATGCATGCACGTACGGGTAGTCACATTTTTCAAAGGTTGTTTTCAAAAAATCTCAATTAAACATTGGGAATCTATAAAAAATGGACTGGCAGCTATGAACTGATGATTGAATAACCTTAAAAAGAACATTGCACAATAACTCATAGACACGTGAACACATAAATCGCTATTTACGGATAGACTCAGAAATGTAAAGCATGAGATCTGAATATGCCATGTTTATTTAGATAAACAAGGAAAAGAATTATGTGTTTTTTAACTCAAAATATAAGATTTACTAAAGGAAAAGATAAACTGGAATCATTGTGTTTCACACCAAAAGAAAATGAATTTCATTAAACTGTATTTGGCTGAAAAGGACATCATTTTCTGGCGGGTAAATTAAAACCTTAACATTCAAACGCCGTCCAATATATAAAAATATAAAACTTTTGTTTAGGCATATAGATAAGCACTTATTTTATTTAATTGTATTTTACAATAAAATATTGTATAAATGCTGACCAAACACAGAGACGGGTGGCCTCAATTTAATAATCTTTTCGTTCACGTTTTTCTACACGAGAGTGAACAGTTTATTTTGAACTTACGTCACGATTGAAATAAACTGTACGTTCCGTTATTTAGATTTATGGGTTTTAATTTACGCAGCACGTTATAAATCGTACAGAAATAAGCAATATTATACCATTGATTGGATTGTGAGTGAGTGTTTCGTCCCGTTCAAACAGCAAACTTAACGAAATATATTTCCCGAACATGGTGTCTGAAGTAATCAGTTTTCACGTAAATGCAGACATGTTCTATAATAACCACAAAAACTTAGAAAACGAAAACTTACAACACTTACTAGTATTTGTGTGCTATTTGTTGCTCGCCGAGGGATTTCTTTCTGTAATCCCGTTACCGGTCGGAACAGTTCAGCGACACGTCCGACATGAACATAGCTTCTCAGCCAACTAGACAGGAAGGCTGAAGAAACTGGTAGGGGTGTACCAAGCGCTCTCAAGCGGCGGCTCGTGGAACTGTCTCGGCGGAATGTGCGGACGTCGTAACAGCGTTTGTGACATCACTGCAGCTGGCCTTTTTTTGGCAGGGCCTGATTGGAGTGTTTAAATTTCCGGAAGTGCTCAGCCTAACTGCAGTGCTGTATTGGCGTAGAAGAACTTTCAGCCCCTTGTTGTAATCATTTGAATGTTTCGGCATTTTCCTATTGGTTAAGCATGAATGAATTATTTTGAATATTTTATGTATTTAAGATCGGCAGAGCAGCCAGTCGGGTAGAATGGCTGTACCCTATGGACCGTCTGAATTGGAAGTTAAGTAATGAGATAATTTAAATGATTATAGAATGGATATTCTCTTAAGGTTTTAGGAAGACGTATATTTTCGTCCTTTTAAAAATATCCATCATGAATTTTTATAATTTCTTTTTATAAAGAATTTCGTTGTTATTGTCAAAGATTTAAAATAAAATAAAAAGTTAAATGTAACATTTCAATTATGATATTTACATAAATGGCCTTATACTACTTTAAATGGCCAGAGAATAAAAAAACACTCCCATGCAGGTCAAATATTTTCCTTGTAAATATTAATATTAAATTGAAGTGTTGTTATGAAAGATGGTTTTCGCTTTAGTCAAACAGCCAGTTATATTCAACGTGGTGTTTGTAATGTGCTATTTATGCCACTAATGTTGCATTTTTAATATGAAAGATGGCTTTCGATCTAGTCAAACAGCCAGTATTATATAACGTGGTTTTTATAATGTGCTATTGATGCCATTGTTGTTGTGTTATTATGAAAGATGGCATTCAACATAGTTAAAAGCCTATATTAATAACTTTGATTATAGAATTGATATGTGGTTTTTCCTACATCGTGCCGTTGCTGCCACTAGTGTTAAAAATTTTGGGGAAAGTTAAATCCTTAAAAAAATTTTGTGTATTTTATCTCAATTGCGTAGTTTTTTTATGGATAAAAAAAAGTAATATGTATATATAGATATACATAAAACAAGATAAACAATATATTGAGATATTATGAGAAGCTGATAAAATATTAATAACCTAGGTTCATTTTGAAAATACATATGCACGCATCTCTCCTTTATCCATTATATAATTATATATGTTGGATGTTGATTTTAACTATCCACGTTTTGCTTCAAAAGAGTTTTTCTGACAAAAAGGCCGGTTAAGGCCGTCCTTTGGTGTCCCAGTCGTATAGTGTGTGCAACAGGGAATCCTGCCCGACTCTGCATTTTGGAGTGTGTGGTGGTGTAATTTATGAGAGACGTGCATGTGAAATCAAGGCAACAGCCAAATGTGGTGTGGTTTGTTTTGGTTATGATGAAGGGCTTTTGTCATTTGTTGTTTGTGTTTCTCATCGCTTTCCAAAATGTCCACAGCTCCTGTCTGGGTACAAAAATTAACTAAATCAGCTCTGGTTCAACTTCTGAAGCAAGTTGGAGAGGAGGTGGTGGATACCGATGGGACTGAGGAGTTGCATGTGAAAACATGTGCACTTTTGAGGAAGGAAGGCGGTGCTAACAAGTCCACCAGAGATACGAAAACCAGGGGACTAGAGGGCGGTGAGTCCTTTCCTCGTTTGAAAACATTAAAAGATATACCATGTAAGCTTTCCTCACGAACTCCTCATCTTACCAGTACCAGTCCTCTGGCGGTTGTAAATTTCTTTGTTTCCTTGTTTTCCGTAATAGAATTGAATTTTCTACACAGGCAAATCATATATGCTGTGGCTACCTTTCAGGTGCCAGAATTATTGCAACATTATTTCTGTCAGGCACGTGAGGAGAACTGGGCGTTTGTGCATGAAGTGAAGGTTTGTCTTAATGTAGTCTCGGGCGAAATGGCAGTTGCTAACTTTAAACTTTTCGACAGAAAACAAATGGTTAACCAGTCAATGTATGAATTTGTGGAATATATGTTAGGCATGGTGAAATATGTAGGGTACCTGTACAATGAAGAACACTTTACTCAAAGAGTATTTAATAATTTGCTTCCAAAATATAGTAGATAATTTTTGTTTTGCTGCCAAACTAACGACATTAGTGCAATTACTGAGTCTTGTTACAGACGTTGAGCATACCTTGCCGGACTGCTCATTAGAGACAATAGAAAAGCAGGCTTCTGAGAAAGCCAAAGCAAAATATAATTCGAATAAATATTGTGATATGTGTGGCAAAAATAATCACCTACCTTTTGAAGGCTATCACTGGAAGTCATTCTTCACCATCACTGCTGAAGGTAGGGTGAATAGGCGTGCTGGTAATTCGGAGACAGGTAGAGGCCGTATTAATACCAGGTCATGGCACTCACAGACCATGGGCACTGGTGCCACAGATTCCCAGCTCAGGGACGCTGCTGCTACTAGTAGTTTAAGTGATGTTTCAAGTTATTTATGTAAGTGAAAGGGTTATGTTAAAGCGCGATGTCCCCTCAAAGAGAAAACTATAGGGGAGCATAATGTGAATTTACTAGGCTATGAGAAGAAGTTAGGTTTGTTGTATGATCCTGTTATTATTGCAAATAAAATTAGGGTAGCTGTTTTGGTGAATTCAGGAGCATCGTGTTCACTTTTTAGCCACGCATTTTGTAACCATTTGTTAAATTACTTGCCTAATGGCATGGTGCGCATTAATCGTAGTGAAGCAATTGGTTTTTCTCTAGCAAACTGTGGTGTCATTACCTCTAAGGGTATGGCTGAATTTAAGATCCGAATAAACCAATTCACATGGAAATTTCAGTTCAGAATATTTCCAGGTTTAAAAAATAAATAATTGCTGGGAGATATTTCTTTGGCCGCATACAAGTAAACATTAACGTGGCACAGCAGGAATTAATTTTTTCCTTTTGCAAGTGACATCCAGTGCAGATTAGCTCAAAATCATTTGACTTCCATATAATTTGTTCCCAGACTAATATAGAGCCAGGCAGTGATTTCCAAAAGAGGGAACAACAGTTAAATCAATTAGAGAGATATTTCGAATATCTCGTATAAGCTGGGGTATTGAGGCCAAAATCCCATTAAATTAAAGCTTAAAGACACTCAGCCTGTGTCCTCAGTGCCATATTGGATGGCTCCTTCCCAACTTAAATATTCATGTAAAATCATCTAGGATTTGCAGGAGGAAAACGTAGTTAACCCTCTATGAGTAACTACTCTAGCCCTGCCTTCTTATTACCGAATAAAACCCCAGGAGAATATCGGGTGATCTGCGATTACTGTAAGAAAAATAAAAAAATTTTGTGGACCCCTACCCCATACCCACAACTGAGTCTGTGTTCCAACATGTGGGCAATGCTTAATATTTTTCAGTATTTGACTTGAATTCGGCATTCCTCCAATGCGATCTACACTCCGATTCAAGAGGTATACAAGGATTTTGTCGCCCGTTGGGGACTGTATCAGTGATTGTGGTTGCCCATGTGCAGACTGTGGGCCTCAAGCCATGTCTGGAGTTCTCTTATCTGTATTGGAAAAGTATCAGTATTAGTTCTTGTTCACTTATAGTGATGATGTATGTGAATACAGCGAAACTTCTGATGAGCATATAGAAAATGTTCATCTCCTTTCCTTTGCGTTAAGAGAAGTAGGGTTGAATATTAACCCAGAAAATGTGACATGGGCCAAAACCTATGTAAAGTAGGTTTTGTGATCACAGAGGGCCAGTTACTCATGGATCTGGAAAATATCCGCCCTGTTGTGAGCTTTCCTGTACCTAAAAATTTGAGTGGAGTGAGAAAATTTTTAGGTATGTTGGATTTTATGCAAATTTCATTGCCAACTTTGCTAACATAACAGAGACTCTCAACGCCTTAAAGAGAAAAGGGATGGAGATCCTGTGGTGGGAGGAACAGGTTCAAGCTTTTCGCTGTCTTAAGGAGAAACTGGCTACTCCTCCAGTGCTTCAGTTGCTGCAGTTTGATAACTCTTTTGTCTTGCAGGTCGATGCAAGTTCAAAGGCAAATGGTCATATTTCTCCTATATCGTACGCTAGCAGACTTCTGACTCCTTCGGAGCAGCAGTTTTCTGCATAAGAGATGGAAGTATAAGCGGCAATTTTTGGTATGGAGAAATTCAAAGATTATTTATAAAGTGCTGTATTTGATCTACACACCGACAACCAAGACTTGAGTTGGTTTCTTGCGACCAATAAAACTGCTGGCTGGTTGGCACGTTGGTTGGTTAGGCTCACATGTTTTAATTTCACTGTGAAACTTGTGAAAGGAGTAGATACTGGTGTGGCTGGCACCGTAAGTAGGATGTTCTATGCGGATGAATTTCATGTAGACCAACCTCCTTCAGTAACTGTCGTGATGGAAAATCATGTTGAGGTTCAGACAGACATTTGTAGGGAAGTAATTGGTGAGTGAATCCACGCAGATTGAGGTAGAGCCTGTTAAGGATGGAGGACAACCCGAATATCAGGTTGAAATAATTCAAGAATTTCCCCAAAATTATTGTAAGCTTCAGCTATATCATGTAATCAGGGCTGATGTAGTGGGAAAGCGGGGACAGTTTGACGTAGGAAAAGGGTTGTTGTGTCATGTCGAACCTAATACACAAAAATTTTATACCTTGGTGTCTAAGGTGTTGCGAGCTCCTATATTTCATTATTTTCATAACACATATTTTGGTAGTCACTTAGGGCAAGATGAAACTGTAGCATGTGTACATGACTTTTTTTTTAGTCTGGGATGGAAAAGGATAAAGAACAGCTACTAAAGAATTGTGTTGAGTGCCAACCAGCCAAGCCTCGAAACACAAAGATAGTGTGTCCATTTATTACAAGGGTTGCAAAGGTCCCTTGGGAACGAATATATGTTGATGTTTTTGTTCCACTCCCGCTGCTGGGTACACTTGTATATTGGTCCTTGTAAATAGGTTCAGTAAATATGATTTTTGCCTATGCGCTTAGAAGTATGAAATCTGTCGAGATCTGCAAGGTGCTTAGCCAGTGCTTATATCCTGTGTTTGGTTCTCTAGTGACTATGGTCACAGACAACGCTACGTAATTTGTCTCAGCCGAGTTAAAAAATTTTGCTTTTTCCTGGGGAATAAAATTAATACAAACGACAGCTTATTATTATCTAGCCAATATAGTTGAATGCTAGAACCGAAATCTTAAGGTGGCCCTGAGAGCTTTCCAGACTGGTTCCCAAAAATATTGGGATGTGGAAATTTATGAATTGTCCTTACCTTTAAACAATGTTTTGAGTTCAGCTATCAAAAGGGTGCCTGCTGAATTATTATTCGGCAGAAGTCTTTTCCATCCGCTCATTAATGCCTGGGGAATTAATGAGTTTTGCTGGGAAGCCCTGGATAACAGAGAACATGAGGGAATTTGGGCTGAAACCACCCAAAACCTTAAGAAGTATCATGACATTTTGTCTTCCAGGAAGTATTACCATACCAATACGGTAAAAAAAAGAAGGTGATCAGCTGCTAGTTCTGACACATTTCTTGAGTAATAAGACTGTTAAGTTAGCGACTAAATTCGCAGGACTTTTTATTGTTCGATGTTTCCTAACCCCAGTAAATATGATTGTAAAATGTGTATCAAATCCTGGGTGTGTCCTACTGTCGCAGTTAAATATAAGTACGAATCAATGATGTTGATTGGTTGTTATTATGTACAATCACAGCTGATCTTGTTGTTTGCCTTGTAATAGGGTTTTTGTGTTAATTATGTGTTTCATACTTGTGATCATTTCAAAGTTTGAGTAATACATCATAATTTGTGTCATCTTTGTTATCTTTTTAAGCATTGTAAAACCAATCATGTGTGGTCAGTCCATCGAGAGATAGTCATTTCCCATCCCGATGCTCATTCCGTAGGGTTTTCGTCTTCATTTAGATTTAAGATGTGTACATGCGCTTTTTCAGGAAGGATACTCATCTTCATTTTAGATTTAAGGTGTTCTCATGTTCATATCTTTCTTGATGGTTTCTCATGTTCATTTAAATTTTTAAGGAGTTTTATGGGAAGGTCATTATTTAATATTCGGATGAATTTTGTGATATTTGATTATGGACGACTTTAATGTCTTTCGAGCGATATTGTAAAATATAGGGTTTTCAACGGCCCACAGTTTGGCTGAGGTGGTGCCTTATTATGAGGAGATAGCAGATGCATTATATTGTACAGTACTACATAATTATGACATTTGGATGCTTGCACAAGTTTGTTTGGATATTTTTTCGGCACTGTCTTGATGGAGTGGTGGAGCTACTGCAGAGCAACCCCTCCATTATTTTACCGGATGGATGCTGTCTTCTACTGGGAGGTGAGTTTCATCCACAATGCTGGTGATAGAGGCTTGTGGGGCCTGGGAGGTGAGTTTCATCTACAATGCTGGTGATAGAGGCTTGTGGGGCCGTCTTCGAGACTGGCCACTCTGGATGGGGCTCTTCGGCTGTTCATCACCTTTTTCTAGATGCTTTCTTCGAGCACTTCATGTTTCTTCTGGACTACGAGAGATCTTCGAGATTCTCTTGGGCTATGGGAGATGGTGCTTTTTCTGATTCCTCTTTCTACGGCGCTTCAATCTTCAATATTCTTCTAGACTTACAAGCTCTTCTTGCTCTCTGGATTCTCGCGCTTAGTGATCTTCAAGAAGATCCCATTTCAGGAGGGGGGATTGAGACGGGTGGTCTCAGTTAAATAATTTCTTCCTGCACATTTTCGTACACGAGAATGAACAGTTTATTTTGAATTTCTGTCATTATTGTAATGAACTGTACGTTCCGTTGTTTCGATTTATGGGTTTTAATTTATTGAACACATTATAAATAGTAGATAAATAAGCAATATTATGACGGATTGGACTGTAAGTGTTTCGTCCCATTAAAACAGCAGACTTAACCAAACTATGTCCCGACCTTAGCGTATGAAGTAATCAGTTTTCATGTAAATACAGACTACATTTATATAAACTACACAAACATACAAAACTTACTAGTATTTTTTGCGCTATTTTGTTGCTCGCCAAGGAATGTTTTTTCTGTCATCCCGTTACCGCTCGGAACACTTCAGTGACACGTTCGACATGAACATAGTTTCTCAGCCAACTAGACAGGAGAAATGAAGAAACTGATGGGGATGCCCCTGGCGCTCTCAAGCAGCGCCTCGTGGAACTGTCTCGGCGGAATGTGCGAACATCGTAACAGCGTTGGTGACATCACTGCGGCTGGCATTTTTTTTTGCAGGGCCTGACTGGAGTGTTTAAATTTCCGGAAGTGCTCAGCTTAACGGCAGCGCTGTATTGGTGTGGAAGAACATTCAGCCCCTTACTGTAACCATCTGGACGTTTCGGCAGTTTCCTATTGGCTGAGAATGAATGAAATATTTTGAATATTTTCTGTATTTAAGATCGGCGGAGCAGCTAGTCGGGGAGAATAGCTGCTCCCCGATGGAACGTTGCATTGGAAGTTAAGTAATGCAAGAATTTAAATTAATATAAAATGGGTATGCCTGTAAGGTTTTATGAAGGACAGCATTTTCGTCCTGGTAGGAAATTAAAAAAAAAACATTCATAATGAATTTTGATAGTGTTTTTGTAACGAATTTCGTTGTGCTTGTCACAGCTTTAAAAGCAGGAAAAAAAGTTAAATGTATCATTCAAACTATGATATTTTCATGAATGGCCTTGTATTACTTTAAAATGCCAGAAAAAGAAAAAAAAACACTTCGAAGCAGGTCAACTATTTTCCTTGTAAATTTAAATATTAAATTATAATGTTGTTATGAAAGATGGCTTTCGCTTTAGTCAAACAACTAGCAATAATAAATGTGATTTTTGTAACGTGCTATTTCTGCCACTGAATGTTGTATTTTTAATATGAAATATGGCTTTCGCTCTAGTAAAACAGCCAGTTATATTCAATGTGGCTTTTATAATGTGCTATTGCTGCCATTTTTGTTGTCTTGTTAATAATAAAGAGGCTTTCGATATAGTTAAAAGCCTATAATAATAATAATTTTGATGATAGAGTCCAGATGTGGCTTTTCTTAAATTGTGTCATGGTTGCCGATAGTTTGAAAATTTTGGGGAAACTTAAATACTTACAAAGATTTTTGTGTATTTTTAAAATATCACGCATTTTTTGATGAATTAGCCTGGGTGCAATTAAACCATATATTATTAACCTTCTTTTGTAGCATAATAATTTTTTACTCACTTTAGTAGTTTCATCATGCATATAAACAAAGTAACTCAGTACACACACACACACACTACACCTACAAATACACACACGCACACACACACATACACACACGCGCGCACACACACACACACAATATTATTATATATATATATATATATATATATATATATATATATATACAAGATAAACAAAATATTGAGATACTGTGAAAGGCTGATAAAATATTAATAATCATACTTTATTTTGAAAATGCATATGCACGTACCTCTCCTTTATCCATTATATAATTATATATGTTGGATGTGGATCTGAACTATCCACGTTCGCTTCAAAGTAGGTTTTCTGACTAAAAGGCTGCCCTTTGGTGTCCCAGTGGTATAGAGGGCGCCACAGCGCGTTTTATGGGGCATCTCTCTCATATATGGTAGGGAATATCACCCAAAGGGAGGAATATATGACATAAAATTGTACGTTTACATTTATAATAATATTTTTATCATTATGAAGCGAAAACGTAAATTCTGTTTTTCGGTTTAAAAGTATTCTAAAGTATTAAAACATGAACAGTGTTTCACAGGTACAGTATTATTTTTTAACAATTTTTTATCTTGTGTGGGGAATCTTTCCAAAATTTATAGGAAGTTTGTTTCGAAGAATTATCTAGCTAGGAGAATGTGTGTCAGAAAGGGATAGATGGTGCATACTGAGGGGTTTTCTACCAGTGATATCTGACCGGACCCGGAGTTCTACCAGTAGGCGATCTAGCACTTGGATGCGGCGAGACTATGTTCGAAATGGTCAACTTAGGCAAATAAATACGAAAGGAAATGCAGGGGTATGGTAAAGCGATTTGAGAAAGTGATATACGAAACATCACAATGAGTTTAAAAATTTAAAGTAAAGTGATTGTCAACGAATGAAGTGTTTCATTACGAACGCACACAACTTATTTCGACGATGGTTCAAAGATATTTGCCGCGTTTAGTAGCAATGGCCGGGTGGTGTTTAACCCCACAGAGACGGCTGGTGTGATAAATTAAATGTTGTTCGGAGGAAAAGTTGGACAAAACACCTCACCGACTATAAAAAAAAAATTAGTTGTTGTTATTAATTATGCATACCATGAAAGTCGAATTTATCTTGGCCTAGTCCTAGGCCGGAATCATTATCATGCTCATTCTCGAGAATATCCTCCGGACCGGCGCGGCGACTTGAGTGAATGTTCACGAAATATTCTGGTGAGTAGTGGGAAGTGCACGCCAGGTTGTCTACACTCACGCCTTTCACGACCGACGATCCTCCGGGCTGCTTAGCTCTGGGCCTTTGCAGAGCGCATGCGGTATTGAGTTCGGGCTACGGTTCACGACAATACTGTGGCAAATATTCCGATGTATGAATATTTAATTTTATAGATAAATTAGTTTAGATACAGGTGACTATGAAAAGTGGTAGCAAATAATACGGCTTCTCATTATATAAATAATAGATTTTTTTACTTAAATTTAGAAAAATCTTAATCGGGAGAACATACATAGTGTTTCACTTATATATAAAACTTTCTTGACAAGGAAAGAAAACTACAAGAAATTGGCTCAAAATGATATTTTTCACACGACGGTAGCTGTTTATCTTATCAGTTTACTGTAATTGTGACAACGGCACAAAAAACTTACACACATGTCTCTTTTTTAACAGCCTTGTAAACTTTTATAATACGTATTACAATGGCAAAATCTTTCATTAAAAAAATCCACAAAAACCAAAGTGCATTAAATAGCATCAATCAACGTATCTATATGACAATAACTCGAGTCAAATGCATTCATAAATTAAAAATGCAAAATATTTAAACATTTCAAGTGCATTTTAATATTTCAGTGAGTGTACTAGTGTAATAGTACATTGCATTAGATGCATTTACATTTTCAAAATACAAACAATTTACAAATTCTAAAACATTAGGTTAATATATTATGCTTTATACTATAATAGTACCTTCGATAAATTTAATTTACCAAATTCAAATTACAAACCATGGTTTCGCAAAAAAGGAACATTAGCATGACAAGCGATTATTTTTAACTTCTTTACAACACACAAGATCATAAGAGGTTTGTTCACCCAAAACCATATCGACTTTAGAAGTTAGGTTCAATTTCCTTTTGGTTACCACACTCAGATATGCGTTGTTTCTACAAGTTATTAAAATAGAGCAAACCTTTATAATGTTACGTCTTTTTCACTCGGTTGCAATGTTAACAAACTATTATAAATATTATGTAATAAATCCATACAAGGAGGGTGCTGTGCAAGTCCAATAAAGCCTGCTATAATTTAAAATTACGTACGTTCTACCCTAGCGTGATGCGAGCAAACAAAGTAAGGGCAGCCGAGTCGGCCCAGAAAAGCCACCCTTTAAATAAAACACATTTTAATATTTACTAAAAACTTAGCATAAAATATTGAAAACCGCTGGAGGCAGTCAAACACCCAATTACAGCTCCAGCGGATAAAATAGAATAACCATACAATTTAAAATACATCACGGACACGAGGCGCAATGAAAACCATTTAATAAAATGGGAATCAGGCAAACAAACAACATATTAAAATAACTAGTAACACACTACGACCTAGAACTACAGTTAAATCGAAACCAATTTTAGAGAGGCGGCCCAAACCAGAATTACGAATGTAAACTACCGTACTGTCTGTCCAAGACTACACTAACGCCACACAGACTTAACAACCGTTAAAATTTACTCATATAAATTCCATCAATCCACAACTCACCGTACTTGGAAAATAGTGCTGTCGTTGCTCAAGTACTGACACAACACAATGGGTGCCTCATTTTAACGTGACGTCGATTTGTCGACGAATTAACATTTAAAATTATGATTGCAACCTGTCCAGGACACTCGCAGGCGACGACCAGGGCGTAAAGTAGGGCGGATATATGTGTGTAGCAACTTAAATAAACAACCCAAATTCAGAATAAAGTGTGACGGATATAGAGCGGGGAATCAGAAGAGGGGAAACAGGTGGAGGAAATAGTAGAGGAGCCGAGTCGAACACGGGGAAAGCCACCTTCCGGAGTAGAAAGTAATTACCACAGCTGACGCCGGGGGCACTGGCGTCACAAAATATATTGCTCCAATACGATTCAGTTTTATAACGTACCAAGTATTATTGTACTTTCAACCATCATCTTCCTCAGAATCCCTTTAATTGGTTTACAATACAATTTGGGCTCTGCGTAGCGTATTTTAGTCATCTTATCTTCCGGACAGGCATATATTCAGTTCGTATACATGATTTGGAAACAAGTTGTACTAAAAATAGGTTTACTTGAAGTAATTTACTCTCAGTAGCATTAGATTTTTCAACTAACACTCATATTTTTAGAAACTGATTATTTTCATTGCTTTAAAATGTACAACATTTAATTATTTTAATTATATGTGTACCTAGGACGTGGATTTGAATTTGACTGTGCAAGTGACAGTGTGTGCACACTTAAGTCGGGGCGTTTTATACACGAATACAACAACTACTCATGGAAGTAAAGTTATTTTAATAAGAAGTAGGCAGCAGATTTATAAGGTTTCTACTTTTATGATCGAATCTTCTCAAGGGCGGCTCAAAAACACTAACATAACTAGCAAATAATATCTTAACCTAAGCAGTCACGAGCAGGAGTGAAAGAATCATGCACTGCAACAGAAACAGACTTGAAAGTTAAAGATCAAATGATCTAATTAGTACTGGATGAAGAACGGGTGTATTTAGCTTCCTTTAGAAAAATCGAATGAATAAACGAAAGTGTGCCCTTAATAAGAATACTTTACTTAAATGAACAGGTAATTTTAGTCACAACGAAATATTTATGGTTTAATAAAAATGGTACAAGCTAGCTATTTTTTGTTGTTTATCAACGTACTGAACGAATCACCCACGTCTTTAAACACATATTTAACTGCTAAACCGATCTCTTGTCGTCTTGAGAGTCATTCGATCTGACAATAACTATAATGTTCAAAGTGCAATAATTGAGGTTTCCAATTTTTTTGCTACGAATTTGCTGCTTAAACAAGTGACACGAAAAATCTAAATTCAAAACACAACACCTCGTGAAGGACAAATATTTTGTTGGCATTAAAATTCAGCATATTCAAATGCACCATGTATGCTAAAAAAATTTACACAAGAAAACTCACACTGCAAAACGACCCACTTAATGTCAAGGTACAATTTGACATGTAGAAAACTGGATATAAATTAACTCACAATTCTTCAGAACAAATTGAGACAGCATTGCAGTAGTTCACTCCCAAGGGAGAAAATTCCCATGATTCAAGCAACAACACACAAATGCAATATCCACAACTCATGAACACTAAACGAAACACGGAAAAAAACTACCTCCGTACGTCTTTCTCAAATGGAAAGATTACATTGGTGAAATGAGATAATAAATAGTGAAAAATTTTTGACAAGATTCAAACCTAGACATTCACCTTAATTAGCTAAATTTAAAAAAAACAGCACGCAGCAGCTAAACATTGTGTTCATCTCTTAATGTCCGTAGAAAAAAAAACTATGCATTATGTGTCAGATAACTGGAAGCGATGTCTTTACTGTGCCGTTAAGCGTAATTAAAATTAATGTTTTACAGTGTAAAATAATTAGTTCCACTAGTGTTTCTAAATTTTGACAAACAATAAAATTAAAATAACAGATTGTAAGGATGCACTTAAAATCTTCCGGACCAGCAAAAAATAATATAAGTTAGAGCAGAATTAAATGTTCTCAGGAGGCTCGTGACAGTTTAGAAGATGATGTGCAAAACTAGTAGTAATTACTGGTGGGGGGGGGGGGGGGTTTAAATATACAATGGTATGCGGCCTTTATTGATATTAAAGGGTTAAATTGAATGAAAGTGTTATTAAAATTCATTGTAAGGGTTAATTAAATTGATTAAAAGGATTCAAAGTGTTTATGTATAAAATAGTTAATTTTTAATCCGATTAAGTATGATTTAAAAAATCCACTTTAATCAGATAAATTTTTTTATGTGTTTTGCAAGAGTGTACTAAGGGTCAAATTTCTTTCTTTCTTTCTTTTTGTGAGTTGGGAAGCAGTTCTGGTACATCCTCACCCTTGGAGCTCTGGCACTCGACGAAGGTATGGCATGTTGGGGACAGGGTGTATATAAATATATATATATGTTGAGCTTGTGCAAGAGTGGCATAAGTGAAAATTTTTTTTTGGGTTTGGTAGTGATATTGCTCGTAGATGGTGTTGGGAGTTAGGTATTTTTTTGGTAATTAAACAGAAAATGTTACGTGTAGTTAACACACGAGAGAAATTTCATAGTGTTAAACGAGATAAGTCACGAGTTCTATGCATGAATAACCTGGTGTCCTAAAGAAAATTAACGATCTACAAAGAAGTAAAGATGTCCTTATAAATTTAGAGAGCTAAAAAACACAATAACAAGGTATTTTAAAAATAACACTACTTGATGCCTCTTGCACATCCCTGAAATTATTTTATAAAATGTCCGCCTGTGAGACTGGTAAAGAACATTTTGAAACAGAATCTATATGTTAAATGACGATGATTAAAAAATGTATTAATTTGCCAACACATGTAAAAAAGAAACGGTTTAATAAATTTCCATTCGCTCAGGAGGCCGCTGCAGCACTGACTTGGATATAGCATTTACGTCAACCTATAAGCTGCATGTAGAGCAAACATTACCTGCGTCGGCCTACATTTGATTATAGACTGAGGTAAAAAACTCGTAAATCAATGATAATACAAAATGAACGTTTCCAAATAATTTAAACGGCTAACGAACACAAGTACCTGACAATAACTAAATAAATATAAAAAAAACACTTAATGAAATCGCACCATGAGCTCCCCCAAAATACATCAGTTCACCTGGGAGGTTGCTGAATGAATGAGTCGAGCTTATGTCGAGAGCCTGACTATATATGCGGAGTGTGGTCTAGCTGAAATTTACGACTAAAACTCTGTCTTACAGCAGACAACGAAACGATATTTAATTTTTTTTAGAACATGTCCTGATTTTTAACAAAAGTTTCACTGTTCTAAGAAGAAGTATTCACTTTTAACACAAATAGTTTTCCTTTAAGACTGTGAAATTCACGGCACTAGTTAGTGAAAATTGAGTTGAAAATGCTACCAAGTTTCGTCGACCGAACTCATAAATGGGGTTTACACCATAAACACACTTTATACGTTTAACACACAAAAATAACTTTTTCCCAATAAATTAAAAAAAGTTATAAAATTATTATTATTAAAACGAGAATCGCGGTTAACACTCAGGTATATGATATGCCTACACTCTCCGAAGCCCACTGACTGCCAAATACCTTGGTCATGGGATGAAGCCCCGAAAAACATCGATGTGACCGGTGAAGTCAGGAGTGCTGGTGTATACGTCTATCCAAGATAAGTGTTTGCGAAGAACTAAGATTGTGTTCAGACAGCATCTTTGTGAGAAAAGAGACTTCCTGCCCAAGACCCCCTCAAGGGCAGAGCATGCTTTCTGAGGACTGCCCTGTCAATGGTTACACACTCCCGTTATTGATCCATCGCCGCAAAAACCTGTTCAGCACCACACACCCTGTCGGCCTACACCAGCCCAGAGTGTGTTTCCGGAGGACTGCATTTTTCGGATATCTCGAGAAATGTCCGGTCCACACAGCCCCGGCCCCCTCACTTCACCAACACTCCAGAGCACGTGTTTTCCGAGACGGTAGCTGCCTTGATCAATAACGGAGGTTTCCCTCGAGGCCAAAACATGTCTTTTATGCATCACGTCGGAAGCCTCCATCCATCGGCCCAGCGGGTTTTTAACTCACCTTGGCTGTTTCCTCTCTCCACTCTTCCCTACAACCTGTTACTTTCGCTCGAACACTGAACCAATTAGAAAAAAAAACTGTTTCTCCAACCTAGAGCCTGGTGGATTCCCACCAAAATAAAATTTAACAACTCCCACACATGAAATTTATATCCGTTAAGGTAAATATTACCGAATATTGTAGTCTTCATCAGGTAATCCTAATATTTTAAAAAAGAAATTATATTTTAATTCTGTAAACTTTTTATTCCATTTCACAGCATACTCTAAGTAACTATAAGACATATTTTTACTCATTAAATAATTTTTCATTAATTAATGAAAATCACGCATAATTCCACTTACACAAGTTAAGCTTAGAATACCATTCACACCTCATTAGATTTAAGCAATAAACAAGCAATTGCTTTTTACTTTTAATTTGTTTTCAAATATTTGTGTGTATTCCGTGTATAGTATTTCCTAGCCCAGAATTTCGACTCTTCTATCTACCATAAAATGTGAATATTTGAACTCATTTTATTAACAAATACAATTTATTAGACGTGATATTACTGAAACAGCATCTGTCCAAATTGAAATGACTGCTATAGAAGGTGAGATCTGTTAAATTTTATAATATATATATTGATTTTCTGAAAAGCCAAAATGGCAGCAATTTAGAATCCATTTACTATATGAGGAGGGATAAATTAATTTTTACTCCGTGTTGATTCATAATCTGCTGAGGTCACTTTGTGTGTGTATGCATGTGTGTGCATTGCATTAGTAGTTGTGAAACTTAGGCGTTTATTACAATGCCAGACGTGTACAACGATGCCAGACGTCCATCACCTTTACATCAGCATTGAAATTCCACTACATTGTCTACATCAACATTAGACATCTACTACAACATCTACATCAATGTTAGACATCCACTACACATCTATATAAACGTTGGGTGTCAACTACATCATCTAGATATACAATTGTGTCTCTACAGGGCATTTCATCTTTGCATTAGTCCACAAAAGGTACAATGCATCAAGGTCACTGCTGTAACAATTGTGATTCTGAACGTGTTGAAGAATTCAATGCGATATTAGCATATGGGAAAGCGAAAATGTTATTGAGTTTAGACTGTTTCCAATTGCGAGTGTTGCTGAAATAAATTATAAATTGTTTTGCAGGACATGCAATAAAACTAGTATATATCCATTCCTTAATGAACAGTTACAAGCGGATGAGGATATTGTATCATATTTGCCCTGTGAAAACTGCCCTTACAAGATGCCTGCCTTTGCTTATGATATGAACTTGCAACATATGAGGATGGATTGTATGTCGCAAAGACTGGGACAACTATCAAGACAACTCTTTTGTAATTAAGGAGCTTGCTATTTCTTATGCAACCAATGCTAATAACTGTAAAGTGTTATGCTTTAAACCTCCTAGACCTTGGTATACTTTAAAACCTCAAGTTAAAATAATGTTTTGGGAACAGACTAATGAGATACATGACCTATAGCTTACGGAGATAATTTCCTATATGTGAACGATGCGCTCCTAGAAGACTATCCACTATACGTGCTTGAAAAAATACAGAAGGAAATGTTAAAAAGTTTAACTAATGTTGAAGTTATGTATATGAGAATATATCACAACTGCTCTAGTACTAATTCAATAGTCAAACACAATAATACAAATCAATGTGAGAAAAAATTTTCCCTTCACAATGCAAAAGCAAAGTATTAAGATAATAATTTGTACTAGCATCCTACCTTCATATAAAGACAATAATTTTCGAAAAATGGTTTGCTCCGAAAAAATGGAAAAATTAAACCAAGAGATGACATACTCGAGTATTTTTCAAGGATACAAGAGAGTATGGTTTCAGTCTCTAGGCAACATATAATTCCAAACATAGATGTGCAATGGAGAAGAACACTGGAATTTAGCAAAAAGTTTTGGAGCAAACATGTATAAAGAACGAGTGTTCTCTTACGAAGAAGACTTTCCAGCTTTTAATATGTGGTCTGACAGCGAACCGCCCTGTTCTTATTGGGACCTCTTTTTTTTTTTTAAATAGAAGTGCATATACAACCAAAAAACAAGGTTTTCATCAAATAAAATATAAATTGAGTAGAAAGTTTTTCGACACCCCCACCTTATGGACTGAAACATGCAATAATAAGGAACACATCACACAAATGCAAGGCAGTAATATGCTTCTAAGAGCACCTTGTGGAATGTGGGACTATGAGGTTTGGAACAGCCATGTTTGTATCTGTAAAAAGTATTTAACCAAGTTAAAGCTGAAGAACTAATATTTAATTTAACTATATAATGAGAGAGAACCATAGAACAGAGCTTCAGTTACAATGGAGAGGTTCGACTCATCACTTCCTTATGCCAGTGTTACTCCAGGTTACAGGCGAGTGTGGTTTTAACTTGAGGATAGTCCACTAAAGATACAGATATGCACCAGAGATGAACATTGGTGTTTCTTGTTAATCAGTCCTGATTACACTTTAAAAGTTTTCTATGTATGTTATGGGCGAAATTCTTGTCCTTTGCATAATTTGCATCTTGACAGAAAACTACCTTGTAACAACCACCAACTAGAATTTAAAGCTCAAAACGGATACATCACGAAATGTATGTCCTACAATAAAATCAAATACGTAATGCAGAGGGAATACAGTTGCTGCTCTCTTACTACAGTTTGGACAGAACAATGTAACAACAAGCAACATTTTACGTACTTTGGTGACAAAGAATATACTACTCCCTGTGGCACATGGAATTGTAAAATTTGGCTCATCAAGAACAGTTAAAATGAGATAAAAAAGGTGTCACAACATTTATATAAAGGAGACAGTTCAGTATTCAATAGTCAGTCATGGCTAGGATCATCGACCCTACATATGTATATGAAGTCTTACAAATTGGCTACAGAAGAGTGTTCTTTAAACTTTATGATGGTATTTTAAAAGTTATGGTAAGCAACTATATGGAACATTGGTGCTACACTTTCGAGAACAGTCACTGCATTATTTTGGTGAAGAAATAGCATGCTATGATTGTGCTGTGATATATATTCCCCCCCGACAATTAATTTAACAACAACATTAGAAGATTTGATGATTGACAGTCTTAGCAGGGACGTAGAAGAGGAGCATGGACATGGAATAATCGCCTAACAATTCACCAGACCTCATCAGATAATCACTGTTCATTGGAAGGAAACCTATGATGGGGACTTCCACAACTTTATTTTCGAACAAGGAGGATTAGTTTTCCCATCCATATGCAATTTATATGAATATGAAGTGGATAATTCATAATAATATTTCCAATGAATTACAAGTATGCATTTTAAAATAAATGTTTGTATTATGTAACTTATAGCTTATTGTATTCACATTATATTGTTAAGGAAATATGTGGCTTGGACATTAATTTAAATACATGTATTTCTCTCAGGCTTTGACACCACATAGTAATCTAACTAGTTATGATTCCACTTTATCTAACTGCAGTAGATCTAAATACCTTATAAACAAGTATGTGCCTCATATAGCAGACTGAATGCATAATCTTAAGTGTGAATACATTGTAACACCATATTGTGAGGAAGAAAAATGTTTGAAACATCTTGTTTATAATACAATGTTTCGCCGTATCAGTATTTAGAAGAATATTATAATAATCATCATAATTTATATCATTATAGCAAAAACAAGTTTGGTTACAAGGCTCATACTGTGAGTGATTTATCGAAATTTTATGTGCATCGAACAATAAAATTAGCAAAAATTAAATTTTGACCTCAAACACATTTCAACTTCCAAATTTAGAGAGAATATAAATTTTTATTAATATACATACTTTGTTCTTTTACTAATTCTTCTCGGTTGAGTTTTGGATGTCATAGTATTAACATATGTATTTTCATCCTGCAAATTATTATGTCAGAGTCAAACAATGTAAGTCGAATATAACATATTCCCTATGGTGTAATGGGCTTTTGCATGAATTTATGGAGACTTGCGACAGTATTTTTCATTATAAAGTAAATTCTTTTCCTCTAGGAGATGGAAAATCCACAAACTAATTAATGCAGTGATAACAACAAATTACCCATGTTTTATATGACTGCAACTACATCTCTTCCATCTAGTATTGAAGACGTACTCATATTATGTTGAATCATATCCAGACTTGGTTGAAATTATTGTTTTACCTTCTCCTAGTTGTAAAGATGTTTGTGTACATACAGATTAAAGGCAGGGTGTAAGAAACATTCCCTCCTTGAAAGTAGAGTTCAAGAAGAGGATTTGGATCCAGTATTAAGAAAATGCATGAAAACTTTGTGCACCAAAGTTGTTAACAGTTTACAAAAAATATTTGTTTTTAAAGAAAAATTTGGCATATCTTTTGAAACAACGTGTATTTGCTAGTTTGAACATAAATATCGGTTTCAACCTGTACTTGCTTGTTTAATACTGCATATAAACATATTTTAATAATTGTGTAATTTATGTGATATCCTGTATTTGCATTGCTAAAAAGGTTCTATAGAAATTTTGGATTAACCTGTACTTGTTCCATTATATGTGTGATGATGTTTTAGGATGTTCTATATTTACTGGTGTTTGTTTTTTGTATCACCATGTAGTTACTTGTGTGTGTTATTTTAGCAATCTATGCTGCTTCAGTGTTAAAATGATTTTTTGAAAAAACATGTGTTTGTATATATTTTGACAATACACTTATCTTGTAAAATGAATACATTTTGTATGTTTATTTAAACATATCTATATTAAGAGTATCCTTTTTCCTTTAAGAAATGAAAACAAAAATTGTGTCAACAGAGAGATATTTAAAAGTTGTTTGGTTTCCATCAAAGGAATATTGTAATTAAAAAGCCAGAGAAAAAAATTAAATCAGATAACAAATAACTATTAGTTCGCCAATATGCAAAAATCCAGAAAAAAACACATAAAATCCTTTTAAATGTGTTACATTTACATAAAAATTGGGCTAAATACGTCTCAATTATGCAATATGTACGTTTTATGTATTCTGAAAGTGAATTATGAAAATTAAAATTAGCAGACGAGGGAGAGAGTTAGGTGTATAAATAGGAGTTCCAACGTGCTCAATGTCATTTGCGGCTCTGACTTCGTGGGGACAAGAACTTCTTCTCCTCTCTAGTGAGTGGACACTGTGAGCTGATCAGCACTGGTAGAAGTTGCTGCCTGGATGAAGGAACCCCTTGCTCATTGCCTATGACCTTCAGTCTTGCTGGGAAATTCGATCGGTTGCTTACCGGCGCTCAGCTTGTGGAGTGAGCTACTGCCCAAACAGCCTGACCTTGGGGTCAGGTCTTGTTCCACACCTACCAGCTTCGCTACTAGAGTTAAAGTAAGTGAATAATTAAGAAAATCTCAGGCTTTATAATTTTTTGCAATATTTTGCTAAAATTTTTCCTTTTATTTTTTTGCTTTTTCTTTAATATTTTAGTAATTTCTTATCAAATTTATTAACATTTTCCTTAAAATCATTCAGTCAATATATGATTTTGTTAAACATTTAGTAGATCATTCCAACTTTAAAAACTTATTTATACAGTTTGTTAAACTTTTAACTAAGAGAATGATATTTTCTTAAAATCATTAAACTTTCAACCAAGAGAATGAAATTTTCTTAAAATCATTAAAAGTTGAAAGAAATATTCTTTAAATAATTCAATTTGAATGAAAATTAAATAAAATTTATTTGGAACACGATAACACATTTTTTTTAGAATTCAGAAAATTGGTTTATTATAAGTTGAAATGGTCGAAATTAGTCGAATGGGTGATTGTGGCGATATGGTCCCACCCTGCTTGTTAAAAATAGTTAATTATTGTTAGTATTAAGTAATGATAATTCGATGTTGTGTGTGGGTGTATATGTGTGTTTGGCTTTGAATATGAGTGCAGGCGAAAAGTGTTTTCAATAAATTATAGGAGGGTTGTTGATGTTTATTTGCTAGGATTTATATAGAGTCTTGAAGGAGATCGTTGATGACTGCCATAGTATTGCATTACTGACATAAGGCGAGACATTATCTCAAATTCTGGCCCTCTCTACACAGTTTAATTATCACAAATATATGTTAAAACCATCTAGAATAAATTGCCAAGTACTCTGATAAAATATTTTAAATAGGCGTATGACTATAAGTATGAGTGCAGGGGAATAATGATGTGATTTTTTATTTAGATAGGTACATAGTTTTTAATAGATGTTTAATGGTGGGTTTTGGTTACGACTGACGTACGAAATATGGAACAGCTAAAATAACGGAAGAACTAAGCCGCTCATGACTAGCATGAGGGAGAGGTGCATAACTTCATTTTTCAAGCTTGTTCTGAGTGAGTTGATTGGTGACAAATGTTTGAGTGATGGATAAATGAGCCTTAAGTATTTCTAACACATGAAATGATTTTGATGTGTATGTGACAATGTAGATTGGGTATCTATGTTAATTTTAAGAGTTTTCATTTTCAAAGTTGTTGAATAAATGCGAGTATAAAGAGAGTTGAGTAAGTTTTTAACACAATTTGAGTAACATTTTATTTTACTTGGAAAGTGTCTAAAATGTTAAATTTTAAGAGTGTTTGTTTAGTTACTATTATTAATTCAGCATGTTACTCCCTCTCCTAAACATTTAGACAAAATTCTTAATTAAATTTATGAAAATCTTTTAATAGTTTTACATTACATAAATTTTTAATGGTGTAAAAGTCATACATTTTTTTAATGGTGTAAACAATTGTTGATGGTATACACTAGTTCTGATGGTGTTGAGTAACTCACAATATTTTAAAAACTAAATTTAGTATGAAAAGATTTAAAAAACTGGCCTTCAATTCAAATGCAATAGTTTAAGTTCAAATCTCAATAACGTAAATCAAGTCTATTTGCCCCTATATGCAAAAGTTGTGAAATACAGGAGAGGCAAGGCAGATCAAGAAACTCATTGTATAGTGGCTAGAGCAGTGTAACAGGAACTCACCTGGGTGTTAGCTGGAGTCGATGGAGTGGAATGGGTGGAGAGGAAGTGATGACTCCCCCCAACCAATTGTCGGGCATGTGTGCCCTTAGGCTCTGAACGATGAGCACTAGTGGGGAGAGGGAAGGTTGTTGGGTGGGGTAGGGAAAGGGCCTGAATGCTGGTGTGTGCTATAGATAATGGCAATTTAATGAAACATTTTTTCATTCTCTCGCCCACCACATATGCAGCTTCATGCATGGCCCAAACTCCCAGCCCGTAAATGGTCTAATCTTTCATTCACTGCTCCAACTCCATGAGCGTCATCCTCATCAGCTCTTGATACATAAGATTTGCTTGCCTCCCACACACTCAATTATCGACCATTCTGTACCTCACTTTGTCCACAAGTCTTTAAAAAGTCTCGTCCCCTGTATCACTGCAGTCGACTGCCTTTCCCAAACAAATAGAACTTCCCTAATCAAATTTTATTAATATTAAGGCATAAAGAGTTTTATGTTATTATTATATTAATTTGAACAATGACATGGTGAGGGAATAAAGTGGGCCTATTATTTATTTTTTCAGTACGACAATATTTTGGTGTTGTAAATATTATAAGTGGTAAACTGAAGAAAGTATTAATTAGTTAAAATGTGTGAGCACAAGCAGCAAAGTACTGACAGTTTGCTTGAAGATCTTTATGTAAGCAATTAATATTCTAAATCGCAGATGCAAAGACAGTTTACAGCAAACTGTCGAAACAGTGTCCCTTCGCCTAAACAGATATGAGTTACGAGCACGGATTCACTTACGGGGAGATTGTCGACAACAAAAGATCGAAACATGTCCACTCCCCCAAACATAAAGAGGTTGATCTTTTGAATGATGACTTATTTCTATCAGACTCTGAAAATTCTTTGAAATTTTAAGAGTGCTCAATCCGTTTCACAACCGACTTTTGAGTCGATTTGAGATATTTTGCCAAGGGAGCCGGAAGATAATTCATATTCTGATTCTGCAGCATCAGTGGAAGCTTTGCCAGACCTGAGAGACGAGTTCATGGCTACGGTATAAACCAGAAGACTAAATTATGCGTGGATAATTAATGATAGGCTTAACAGTGATACGGACTATTTCTCATTTTTTCAGAGGTGTATGGTCCCTTTATTAATCTTAATAATGGCATCACCCCAGCCTATTAGAGTGTCACTTACTGTAGTGTGTAAGTACTTGAAACCTTAATGGTGGAGGAAGACGCTACATATACCTTCTCTTTTCAAAGCAAGGCCCTCCCTGCGCTGCACTCATTCGATGTGCTTTTAATCTATAATGATGACATCGACCCTTCTCTTACTTCCAGACTTGATTATAGTGGATTTGTATCTGGCTGGAGTCTTCAAATATTGACATACATGGATGTACACATGTCCCAATACCGGACGTTCGGTGTTGGTGCTGCGCACACTAAGTTACCAACGTTTATTTCTGATAGGAAAGCTTGTGTCGATGTACCCTGCCTGTAGGGAATGTGTTTTCATTGCACCGTATTGGCATCTTTGTTTCCTGCCACATATAATGTCAGTTATTCCTATTCACATCCAAAACCTCACAAGATTGTGAATAATGATGGTCTGACAAAACCTTAGACATACAGGATATTCGTCAGATCGAGGAGAACAATTCTTTTTCTGTCAATGTTTACTGTGTGGTGGACAAAGATAGTAATATAATTGACGAAACTGGCGAAAAGGGTGGGGTTGTAGTACCCATGTGTATTTCTCCTGTACATCATGACAAACACGTGAATATTTGGTTATTCACATGAGTGAAAATCATGCTCATTTGCATTTTTTCTATATTAGAAATTTGTCCTGGCTGATTGGTAGTCAGCTGAGTTAGAAGTGTACAAAATATATTTGTGGTTGTTACCTCCAATATTTTGTTAGTGAGGAGAAACTTGCGTGTCATTTGCCAGCAACATAAAGCTATTCACAGTACTTTCCCCAACTTGGAACAACTAGTACTTGTAATTTAAAGATTACAGCAAAAAGAAAATATTGGATTTCGTCGTCTGTAACAACAGTGAAAGTTGCCTGAAACCCATGTCCACTTGCTTGTCTAATGATGAAACAAGTAAAAAACAACTACCATCAACCATCATGTTCCATATGCTTTTAGTATTTTGTTGGTCTGCTCATACAATCCAAGTTTATCAAACTTTGGTTTTATGGGTGCTAAATGTATGTACCAATTAGTAGACAAAATAGATTAAATTTCAAAGTGGGTAGCAGGAATCTACAAGGTGATTGTTCCGATGAAGCCAAAAACCCCTGCTGATGAACCTAGGTTGGTGGCTCAAACAACATGTCACATTTGTGAGGAACACTCGGTACAGGTGATATTGTACACTTGGTACAGGATATATCTGACAGGCGAAATTAGAGGCACACACATAATAAGTGCAACTTAAATTTCAGTCTGCCCAAAAGACGACTTGTCACTATTTTTCATAATGTGCAAAATTATGATGCTCACTTTCTTATAAAGCATTTGGCTGAATGTCATTTACCCCTACCGATGGAACCGTCGTTATTGAAAACCCAGGTAAAATTCAAGTGAGTGGAATGACCCTTGAAAAAAACGAATGCATTACCAAAAAAATTCCCAATGAGACTCATTTCAGTTGAAAAGTGCAATATTTCAAGTCATGATTTATTGACTTTTATTCCAATTCATGAGCGCCTCTCTGGAAACTTTTGTAGGTAATTTGCTACCTGTGCAATTGATTACCACCCATTCGATGTTTCCAGACAACACCTAATTCTAATTGACAAAACAGAAGTGAGTTTTTTTGTAATGACTTTACAGACAGTCTGATGTGCAAGTCACTTCCACCAAAGGACACATTTCATAATGTGATGAGATGTGAAGGCATTAGCGATGAGGATTACACTCATGCCCAAGCCACATGGGATGCATTCAACAGCATAAACTTGCTACAGTATGCCATTCTATACTTATGTTTGGACACTTGTTTGCTGGCATATGTTCGTGATAATTTCAGAACCATATCTTTGACTCATTATGGTCACTACCCCGCCCTGTACATCACAGCTCTGTATCTTTCATGCGACACTTTATTGTCAATGACACGTGTGCGGCTAGAGCTGTTGACTGACCCAGACATGTATCATTTTGTAGAACCTGGGGTTTAGAGGAGGCACTACTCAGGTTTCAAAAAGAAGTTCGTAAACCAACAATATTTACAAGGGTGAGAACTACGACCCCAGTGTGGCATCGATATATATATATATATGCTATTTTGAAATCAACAGGCTCTACAGGCATACGATGCGATCCAAGCTTCCGATTGGCGATTTTGAGTGGGTTGAGGCTAACATGTTTTCAAAATGGGATTTTTCAAACATTGTGAATGACTGTGGCACTTTATTTTTTTCGCGGAAGTTGATCTGTCTTTTCCAGACGAGTGTTATGATGCACTATCTGATCTGCATTTGGCCTTAGAACATGGCATACTCCGAACAGCTTGCATGCGAGAAACTTCTTTTGACATATCACTGATAAAGAAATGTGTTATACACAGGGAAATAATGAGGCAGTACCTGATGTATGGGGCAATACTTGACTCTGTTCATCATGTTTTGTGCTTTGAACAGAAGTCTTGGATGGCTCCATACATCGAGTTTAGGAAACGTACCCAGGCTCTAAACGAATTTGAAAAATCGTTTTTGAAATTAATGATTAATTCAGTTAATGGAAAAAAACATTGCAGAATGTGTGCTGGGAAAAGGACATCACAGTCGTTTCGAGGTATGACATGATCTACGGGGCTGCAGAGCTGATAGGGCGTCCAACATTCCAGGTAAGACAAATTATCGATTAAAACTTGTTCCTTATCGAGGTTTCAAAGAGTTCTGTAGCATTAAACAAATCGTATTGTTGAATATGGTATATTCTGTTTCTTGTGAGGACATCTATAAACTTATTGCCACAGATTTAAAGGCACAGTTTGATACAGTCGACTATGCGCTCTATAACACGCGAAAATTCCCTCATGAGAACAAAGGCCGTACTGGAGTGATGAAAGATGAATGTGTTGGTCACATCATCACACACTTTGTGGATTTATGTCCTAAGCTGTACGTATACATTTCTGCGAATGTACAATGCATACGTAAGGCGAAGGATGTAAAACCTAACATTTTACAATCACTCAGGTATAAGGATTATCGAGATAGTCTCGAAAATTGCGCATGGGTTTAAGAGACCCAATATCAGTTCCTTTCATGTGCTCATGAAGTCTGCACCGAATGTGTAACAAAGGAAGCATTGTCAGTTATGGATGATAAGTGGTACTTTGGGGTAGATGGAATAGCAAACTTACCTCAGTGGCAATACAGAATACCTGAGTAATTTTTTTTATTTTCCTCCCTTAAATAGTTATAACACCACAATAAATACAGACTTTCCACGACACTGTAACTACCAACACCACTCCACCAATGACGTCCATCTGCTGCCACTACACACACCTCCAGTTCCACAACCGACTTCACATCTATCTATAAATGTCTACAAAGTCTACAAATTTCTACAAATGTTTGCAACATCTCTTGCAACACCATCAATGCTGCTGCTATCTGTTTCCATATCTGTAAGGCCTGTCAAACAACAGTATCAAGAATGCATCTGTTTTCGATACATTTTACTAAATAAGAAGAAGAATTTCACTATCTGAGAAAACATCAATTGGAAACTGTGTGCTGTGTGAAGTGTGTTACATCCTGTTGTTGGTGTCTGTGTCTGGAAAATATCCTGAATGTGAAAAATGAATGCATTAAATGTGCATCATTATGTTAATAGTCATTGTAAATAATTAATAAAAAAGGACATCCAGTACAACAATGTAGCATATTTTAAATATTTTGTTAATCATCTATTGTATATATTTTTGTTCTCTTTATTTTTTTTTGTAACTGTGTAAGAAGAGTTTGAATTGTAGGAGTAGTAGTAGTAGCAGTAGTAAACATAAAGTGTTAAGATGTACATAACTTTGAAAATGTTTGTTGATATACACAGCTTTATTTCAGAAAATGTAGTTGTTAGTATTTTCTTGCAAATATTATGTTCTTAAAATGTCTTGTTGTTAAAAATGTTTGGCAAATTAGTTCGTAAAATGACTGTTGTACATTTGATTCTAGCGATATGTTTTGATGCAGGACATCTTCTCTCTCATAATAAATGACTGTTACTCATCAGTCAACTACACCTGTGACTCGTTCACGAGTCACGTCGCTGCCACCGATGTCTGCAAGACTGTAGAACCTACTGGGCAGGGACAGGCGTCCCATTGAGAATTATTATTCCTCCCAATGAGCCACTGAGACTATGCAAAAGGTCCGTGGCAAGTACGGCAGTGCACCACTAGATGCTGCCACAGACAAGAGACGTAGATCGTGGCGCTCTTCACTGTGCCGCCCGCTCGGAGGATCCAGATGCTGTGTTCGCACCTGCTGGGTCTCCCCCCCAAATGCACGATGCCAGCAGAAGAAGAAATGGCCAAGAAGTATGAAAAGGGCCGACAGCCAAGCCTCCAGATTGCCAGTTCATCTGATTACTCGATCGCTTCCCGAGCTCTCATCACCCCAGTTACTGGTGCCGAGGCTCTAACATCTCCTAAGCTTCATCGCTCTCTCCGTAGGGCTGAAGTTCGTATCTAGCGGAATCCTAAGGAAGACCCGAAGCCGTCAAGAAGTTACACTTAGAAACTTTTGGTCCCTTACGGACAGTCACCTGATAGAGTTCGCCTCGAGGAAACACGCATTAATCAACTGCCTAATTCACCCAGCTTTGCACATGACACCTTCCCCTGATATATGATAGGGTATTTAACCTTCCATATAGTCTGTGGGGGAATTAAGAGTTAGCACCTCTGCAATCAGTGTTTATTTCACTTAGGTAAATAAACACTGTTCTTAACAGTCATCTCAGCTTTCACTCCAAGCTCCTTCCTGTGTCACGTCGGGACTGCAGGACTTGGCAAGAGACTGGGTTTTGATACTGCTGAATGCACACTGCACAACATAATAATTACATCCTTGGAAGGCCACCCATTCCTTGTATGTCATAGGAGGAATGGTAGAGCCACGACATTAGGATACCATCCTGTGGAAATTGGCTTGTCAACTCGAAGTCGCCCCTTTCTCACCGCTCCCTCTGTCGTGCTGAGGAAGGGTTCTTCTTTAAGTTTGGGGAGACCAGTGATCCCGGGACCCTCACCACACCACCATTGGAAGGCCAACCATTCCTTGCATCATGTGGAAGGAATGGTAGAGCCACAACATTAGGTACGCTCCCGGTGGATTGGACTAGCCAACAAGGTGCCCAACACTCATCGCTCCCCTAGTGGTGTCGAGAGGGCTGCAGTTTGGTGCAGGGAAGTCTACTCCAACGGGACCCCCGTGCACTGTTAAACACTGACACATCAACTGCCCAACTCCTGCTAATTTTATCTATACCTCATGCAATACACCCACAGTGGTGGAGTTCAGAGATGGGCCAGAAAGGCGAGGGCAACTGCTAAGCTTTCCCCAGGAGTACGTATCCATCCTAGCAGGTCCAGGTTACTCAGTCCACACTAAACAAGCTGTACTTCAACGATGCCTCAGCATACCAGTTCCAGACATCGTTCCCGTTTAATTATTCGAACCACCCTCCAGGGTCGCGAAGGGATACCATCCTGTAGTGTAGGAGGCACTCTTTGGCATCAGACAGTCATATGTACTCGAACCACAACCAGAAGCACCTGCACCAGAGCAAATCACACCGCAGTCAAGCGAAACACCAGTCAGTGCGAATACACGAATCAACCCCATGCCACCTCTCCGAATTGCTGCACCACTACCAAAGCTGGTACCTCATAGGAGGATCAAGGTCGTAGGGCCTGATTTCGTGCCCAGTCATCGACCCATGAGGCCTATACTGTACACTGGGTGGGCACCTGCACTCCGTACTGAATAAAGTAGTTTGGACGCGACTCGCCTAGCATCGCCTAAGTTACCTAGGAGCGGGGGCATTTTGATAGTCGGGACTGTCACGCGTCAGTTTATTTTAAATTATGTGAAAATATCGTTTTCGTATATGTTAAATTCATTTGGTAAAAAGTGAATGAAATAATTGTGTAATGTAAGCTAATTTTGTATGAACATTGTAAATGTTTAGTTTTTAGTATGATTTTTTGATAAAAGGATTCTAAATAAAAAAATTTATGTTAAAATGGAATCTTGTGATATGTTATTTATTAGTTTGAAAATTCCTCATGTAATTGTATCCATTGTGAATGATTGGATATCGAAAGTATCTGAAGATGAAGTACTTGTATATAACAGAATATTAAATGTTGAAATGAAAAGTATTCTTGGTAACATGAGACAAGTGGGTTATGGTTAGTTGTCGGTTTATGTTAAAATCAAGTTATTTGTTTTCTCACTTGCACAAAAAAAATACAATTTGTTTGCTTTCTTCTAAATGAGAGATAAAAAATTATATACATTATAAAATATCATTTAAATTAAAATTGAATAAAAAAATGCCTTGAAAGGGGATATTACAAAAATGTTGGAGAGAACCAAAAACTACTGAATGAATGAATTTTAAACAAAAGGTGAAGGAATAGGCTAGTATTTCGATAAAACTTTGCCGACCCGCTGATCAACTTGATGAACCCTGAAGAATATAACGAAACCAAGCATCAAGTGACAATATACCTTTTTGAGAGGCAGGTCAAAAGACCTCATAGCAACACACCCCAGCTCCAAGAACGTTTTATGCTGCCCTACAAGTTTACAGCAAGCAGTGACAGAGTTCAACTAACTTTGAAATAAAACATATTTTTTCTCACAGCTACCATATCAAAACTACTACTGCAGCTGAAGATTCAACACCAAGATGTCTCCTGGTAAAACATAATCGTACTTTTCACAAACTCAGAAAACATAATTGAAAGGTTAAAAATTAATTCAACTATTTTACAAACATGCAATCTTCTTCTTACAATAGTTAAACTTTCGTAAAAATCATGGTAAGATTAAAAAAAAAATGAATTATCGTTTCATTGTCTGTTGTACGACATAGTGTATTCAGAGATTTTGCCATAAATTTCAACTCAGCCGTACTCCACATACATAGTCGGGCTCTCGACGTAAGCTCGACTCATTCATTCTCCAACCTTCCAGGCGGACGGATGTGTTTTGGGGGAGCTCCTGGTGCGATTTTATTACGTGTTGTTAAATTTATTTAGTGATTGTCATGTACTTGTGTTCGTTGGTTGTTTAAATAATTTGGAAAAGTTCATTTTGTATTTTCATTTATTTATGAGTTTTTCACCTCAATCTATAATCAAACGTAGGCCGATGCAGGTAATGTTTGCTCTACACGCAGCTTATAGGTTGACGTAAATGCTATATCCAAGTCAATGCTGCAGCGGCCTCCCGAGCAAATGTACATATATTATACATTTTCTTTTTTATGTATGTTAATAAATTAATTTTGTTTTTTAATAATAGTCGTTTAACATATAGATTCTGTTTTAAAATTTTCTTTACCAGTCTCACAGCGGATATTTTATAAAATCATTTCAGGTATGTTCGAGAGGCATCAAATAGTGAAAATTTTAAAATACCATGTTATTATATTTTTTAGCTGTTTAATTTATAGGGACATTTTTGCTTCATTGTAGATCGTTAATTTTCTTTAGGACACCAGGTTATTCATACATAGAACTCGTTACTTATTTCGTTTAAACACTCCGAAATTTCTCTTGTGTGTTGACTATACATAATGTTTTCTGTTCAATTACCAAAAAAATCGCCTATCTCCCAACACCATCTATGAGCATTATCTCTACGAACCAAAAAAATGTACGTTTATGTCAATTTGAACAAAGCTCACCACATATATACCCTGTCTCCAACATGCTACACCTCAGCCGAGTGCTAGAGCTCCAAGGGATAGAACATACCAGAGCTGCTCCTCAACCCACAAAAAGATAAAAAGAAACTAATAAATTTGACCCTTAGTACACTCTTGCAACAAACAAAAAAATTTCATCAGATTAAAATTGGATTACGAATTTTTGATCGGTTTTAATCGGAATAAAAATGAACCCATTTCAATATATTTAAACCCATTAAATCAAATCACTTAACCCTTTCTACCAATTTAACCCTT
Organism: Dryococelus australis; assembly: GCA_029891345.1. Taxonomy (NCBI): domain Eukaryota; kingdom Metazoa; phylum Arthropoda; class Insecta; order Phasmatodea; family Phasmatidae; genus Dryococelus; species Dryococelus australis. The sequence continues at coordinate 171,800,002 of CM056994.1, read as the reverse complement.
TGATATCAATAAAGAAGGCGTTTATTTTGTCTCTATAAACCCCCCACCCCCCGGTCTTACTACTAAAACTGTCACTACTTACGGGTTTTGAAAACACTTAACCGCTTAACCGAGGTTACTGATAGAAGGGCGGTGACTGATGGATTATACATGTTCCGTCGGCTATTACAGTTGTTCTGAGCACCTTTTCAGGGCCAATGCAGCAATTACCATTTCAATTACGCCGATTACTGGTAGAACCTAAGCCTCCCTGGCTGGTTACGTGTACGACCCTTCAGAAACGAGATGGAGATGAGATGATACCATAGCCACCTAAATTCAGTGGCGGTTTGAAATTTTTAATTAACCTGGGCGGCATAGGGATTACCTGTAAGTCACATTCCTTACGACTATAGGATTATTGACGTCACCAGACGTTACTAACTTTGGTGAACTTAAACATTGCACATAAAACTTTAACAATATAAAATAAATAAATAAAATATGTGGATAACATTAGCTTAGCTGCTGTATGCAATAATAAGAATATAGAAAAATTAATGGACATTTAAACTCTATGTGTAACACATAATAAGATTTGCATTTTTATAAAAAATAAACAAGTGTGTATTAAAATTATTATATCGCTTAATGTGTTAATGTAGGCAAATTATACGCTCCACAAACTAGACGTTACAGATGCACCGCTATAGTTTACTCCCGATGAATGTGTTAATAAGGAACAAGGGAGTAAAAGTATAAAACTCATGTAATGTCAACAATAGACATCTGGTTCTCAAAACTCAAATCAAGTTGTGGTTGTTACCTTGGATTGCAAGAATATCCAATAAATGTCATTCACATATACAGGTATAAAACAAGGATAAAATGATCAAGTTAAATGAATATGTAAAATTTGCATTGGGAATCAATTTTTTTAAATTCACTATACACAGAAAAAAAAATCCTATTTCCAGCACTAGGCTAGTAGGCTAGTAGTGGCTGGTACTTCTCTTTTTTACCGTTCTTTTATAAAAGAAACACAATACAGTACAATATCATTAGTAGACTTTTTATTCCTTTTTTCAACACTCCGTCTGGCTCATCACGTGGCACACCCCTCCAGCGTGGGATGGCTGTTGCCAGAAGGTATATCCACACCTACTGATTTCTCGCAGCCAATGAGGATGCTGCCACAGCGTCGCCTCGTCGCTGCAGTTATTTAGAGCGGGACTCCTTTCAGTTCTCGAAGAGAAGGATTTACGTCAAGGTCTATGCTGTCCGCCGTGGCGTGTCGGGTGTGATAGCTGTTAGCGCCAGTCTGCAAGATGCTTCAAGATGTAGCTGAAACATAGTTGGTACAAATATTGATTTACTGATGCAACTTAAAGCGTCCAAACTAAACGCTGTTATGTTAAACGAAAATTCGTAGCACTGGTGCGCTCGTCTCTACGTCAGCTACACTATATTAAATATTGGTTTGTCTGTGTGTGAAAATCATTTACGTACATTTCTCTTCTTTACCTGGCGCCAGTTCCTCAAGTAAGTAGCACCAATTACTGAGCGGTGTCGTCAATAAATGTCGCAACATACGTTTCAATACATAAACACAGTTCAAAACTGGAACACCATCGCACATCTTCTGCTGATGTGTTACCAACACCACACAACACATAATTGAGTTTAGAACAGAACAGAATGTACAACGTCGTAGATTATCCAATTACTGAACTCGAAGAAAATCAATATTCCACACACAATAAATATATATTCAGATATTGGGACTACGCAGGAGACTAAAATTAAACCAGACTAAACTCTTTAGGCGACAACCTAACGTATTATTTTCCAAGGAATATGTGGATTGAACTTGAACCATGGTAGGTAAAAATCTGTTTATAATTTTTATATTATTTAAGAGAAAATAACATGATGCTTTGATTCAAAAGACAGGGATCCGTCAGCTTTATTTTCTTTCAGAATCTGGCTGCATCCCATTCCAGGATGAGGGATGGGTATTTTCGAAAAACACTACAAGTAAGTTATCGCTGTGTGGAGTGTGTGTAGGACAGGTTATCCGGCGTACGACTTACTTAACTAGTTAGGCACATCACTCGTGTATCAAGCAACTCTGTACACCCTCTTTCTTTGCGTAACATTAATGGGAGCAAAAATGTTTCACATGACGAAATTACTTTCATCAGACAACTAGCAGTAAAATCATCTGGAGAAAGGCATATCTCATCGAAATTTTACGCAGTATTATTCTTCGCATCAAAACGAAAATTAGGCTGGTTCTCCAAATGCACAATGTTAATGAAGCTTTTTCATCGCAGCATCACGCAAAATGCTTCGCCCTCTATTTGTCCTGGCAACGATAATGCCTTCGTTGGCCGACTGAAATGTCCAGTACAAAAATACAGAATCTCAATCGAATTCTATCAATAAATATTAGGTTCCGACCTAGGTTCTAAGGGGCACATTATATGGCTTTAGGAGACTAAGTTGTAACTTCCAAACAGCTCCCCAGTAAATATCAGTTATATCTTAATAGTTCTGATTCTTTCTACCGGGCACTATTCATTGTCCCGTATATAAGGACATCAATTTTACACCTACAAAATTCGACTAAGGCAATCGGCTACCAAATTACTTAAACGCTTGATAGGCTGGAAATTAATGTCGAATTCTATTATTAATAGCTCCCACCTGGTCAAAGGTCTGGTAAAAATTTTGCCAGAGATGAAGCTTAACAGTTCTTGATGGTCTGTTTACAGCATGAGCTTTTCGCCAAGGAACAGCTTGCGGTTAGTAGTACAAAATAGTTTCTTCTAGGATATCAGGCTTCAGGCTGCTAATCCACGGACCCTAATTAGCATATCAGAGTCCCTGATAGTTTCCCTTTTCTCCCTTTTTTCCGTAAGAAATGGCTTATTTCGCATTCAGAAACGCCATTTTTTCCTGTTTCCCCTCAAAACTTCCCGAATTTCCCTCCCGACGATGGGGCCCATCTTGCCAGCCAGGCTAATTAAAATAATCCAGGGCTGATCACAAAATGTTGCATTTGACTCATTGAGGAGGAGGAGGGATTCCATGACAGCACTCAGGACCACCATCATAGATCACAATAACCACTGACCAACAATATGGCAGACAATCTCGACTGCCTGCAGTGGTGGAGCATCAAGACGTCGCGAACGATCGGATCTCGCGTAAGACTGCCCCCTCCCAAAGTCTGTGCGTGTTTGCATAACAGTTGTAAGCATAGTTAGCTGTCATTACTGAACCGTTTAAGTTACAGTTGACCTATTCATAACATAGGTATCCTCCTCGACTAAGAGAAGGGTCGTGGGATCAAGTCTGCACTTTTGTTACATTATAATTGTTGTTGGCTGTACTTTTGGACCATGTAAGTTATAGGTATCAAATTCATAACATAGGCATAACCCCAGATAAGGAAAAGGACCAAAGAGCCAAAATGTACCTAAGTGGATTTATAATCATAGTTGGTTGTAACTTCCGAACTATACGAGATGCAGCTACCAAAATCGTAACATGGGCATCTCTCCAGGCAAGGAAAAGGACTAAAAGATCATTTGCCTAAGCATGCTTATAAGCATAGGTGGCTGTTACGTCCGAACCATATGAGATACAACCACCAAAATCAGAACATGGGCATCATCCCATGTGAGAAAATTGATGAAGGGTCAAAATGAAACCATGCTCGCCTATAAGCTTAGATGGCTGTAACTTCCGAACCATATGTAATACAATTACCAAAAATCATATCGTAGGAACCACTCCCAAAAAGGAAAAGTACCAAAGTGTCAAAATTAATCTAAATGTGCTTATAAACATAGTTGGCTGTCTGCCACTGGCCACTATGATTCAAATGCATGTCGTCGGCACACTGTATGCGATTGCGAATATACCAATGACAATAAAAAAGTACACCACCATGATTACATAACACGAAATTACCCAAATTTGTTCCAATTTATTTTCATAACTTAGCTGCTTGTGATGCTCATTTATTAATTAAAGTGCTAGGTTATGATGAAAAAACGACATATTTGATTACAAATAATGAAGAAAAGTTTATAACTTTTGGGAAAATAAATTTTAAGATGAGATTTACAGATACATTTTAATTAATGGCAAGAAGTTTATATCAATTAGCACCTAATTTATATAAGGAACAAATGAAGCATACACAAAAACATTTTCCAGAAGGTAAATTAGATTTAGTTATTAGAGAAGGTTTTTACCAATATGATTATACGGGAAGTTTAAAAAAAAAAAACGAACTTCCAACAAAGAAAGAATTTTACAACAAATTAAATGATAGTTATATAAGTGATGATGATTATGAGCATGCAAAAACATATGGAATCAACTTAATATAAAAATCTTGGCGATTATCACAACATTTATTTAAAAAGTGATTTACTACTGTTGACAAATATATTTCAAAACTTTAGAGATACTTGTATCAATGCATATAGTCCAGATCCTGCATGGTATATAACAGCACCAGGTTTATCTTGGGATGCAATGCTAACAATGACTAAACAACCACTAGATTTATCACACGATTATGGTATGATTTTTATAATCGAAAAAGGAATTACAGGTAGAATATTGCAATGTTGTAAGCGATATGTTAAAGCCTATAGCAAATATTTAGAAGATTTTATTTCTAATCAAGAGTCAGATTATTTCACTTAACTCGTTGCTTATAATCTTTATGGTTGAGCAATGTCGCAATATTTAACATATGGGGGTTACAAATGGGTTGATAATACAGACTTTAATTTAATTTTTTGGCGAGAACATATATCGAATTTATAGGTTGATTCGCAACATAGCTACATATTATAAGTTGATTTAGAATATCCACAAGAACTACATAGTTTACATAAAAATCTTGCATTTTGTCCAGAAAATAAGGCAGTTCCAGGAACAATCGTTAACAACTTTATATACAAAAGAAAAGTATGTAATGCATTATCGCAATTTAAAATGTTACCTGAATAATGGATTACAGCTTTCTAAAATACATAGAATATTGAAGTTTTATTGATCTGATTGGTTAAAGAAGTGTATGCATATTTATACATTGATGAGAACTAATGCAAAAAGAAACCTTTGGAAAAAATCTCTATAATCTGATGCGTAATTCTGAGTTTAGTAAAACAATGTAAAATATCAGAAACAGAGTAGATATAAGTCGGGTTTCAAGTGAAAAATTATAAAAAATTTGTAGCAAAGCCAAACTTCAAAAGAAGTACTATATTTAACAGGAATTTTAAAGGCATTCATATGAGCAAGACAAATGTAACATTTTATAAGCCTATTTATCTTGGCGTGTCAATTTTTGATATTTCAAAAGAATTAATGTATGATTTCCATTATAAAGAGATGAATGTCAGATATGGAAATAAAATTGAATTGTGCTTTTAAGATACCGACTCGTGCATTTATATCATAAAACATACGATTTTTACGAAGAAATGAAGTCGATGTTAGCTAAATTTATACAAGTGATTATCCAAAGTACAATATTTATAACATGAAAAATAAAAAAATATTTTGGACAAAATGTGAGATGAATGTAATGTCAATATAATTTAAAAAATTGTTGGCTTAAGAGCAAAAAGTTATACATATATAGTTGACCATAAAGAAAACAAAATATAATAGGCGTGAAAAATGTGTAGTTAACAAAGTATTGCATTTGATGATTATAAGAAGTGTGTGTTTGATGAAAAAATACAATATAGAAAAATGAATTTAATAAGGAGTAGGAAACACAAAATATAAAAATCGATGTAAATAAAATCGTATTAAGACATTCTGATAACAAAAGGAATATACTAGAAAATAAAATCGAAACATGGCCATATGGATATCGAAATGTATAGTTTTATTATTGAGAGGTGGGATGAATTATTCATCCCACCCATTTCTGAAAGAAAAGTTTTACATTTTAAATATTTTTAATTTTCAAATCAATGTCAATATCACAACCATCAAAATAAATCATTTTACAATTTTCAACCCTAATTTTTAAGACAATATAAATGCAATGCTCATTATTTATTTTATAAAGTATTGGATAAATGGGCTCATAACTAATACAATCTCTAAAACCAAATGTAATTTGTGGTCGAAAACTAGCAATTTGATCTGCATTATACTTTTTGGATATTCCATATGCCAAATTACAATGAACATTTATTATTTTTAATGAATTAAAATTAGGTAATCGATCATCAGATTTAATATCAAACTTATATTTAATCGATATTATGTTTTTCATATTGTCTCCTGCCAACTGAATGTTAATAGCTGGAAATGGAACGATTGAATTTATAGCTTCTTTAAAAGACTCTACATCATATTGTCCTCTAATAATAGTGATGACTTCATTTTTATCAATGACAGCTGTAAATTTTTTCAATTAAAGTATTATTCTCTATTTTAGGTGTTAAAATTTTTGTATGAAAATAAACAACTTCAATCGATTTGTATTTATGAATTATACCATAGTGAAGTTTCTTCTTTAGTAAATAAGTATTATTTGGTAACTTAAATGCTTTATTCTCCATTTATTACAAAAAATATCATATTAAATGAAATAAGTTCAATAGGGTGTTGGTGTTTTATTTTCCAAAAGGGAAGCTAAGAAAAAAAGAATGGTGAACTTTGACCTGACGAACTGAAAGCAATTATCATCGGCCTGTGCTATAGCAGAAAAACCAACTTGATAATTAATATATTTTAAAAGACAGGAAGGCTAAATTTTAATAAATTCTACATTTGACCAAAAATTTTAAATCAACCCCAATATATTTAGTTATGAAATTTCTTTGATGTAATATTCAACAAGTTTAATAATAATATGGCTTATTTTTAAAAAAGCAATGGCGAAATGATTCCACTAGAATAATTTTAAAACAATTCTGTAGTAATTTTCGGTGATGTCATCTTATAAAATCAAGATGTTATTCACGAGTACTTTACTATGGGAAGGCAAACAATTTTGATGTATTTTATTTGGCACATACTTATTTAAAGTTACCCAAGTAATTAGTAAGAGATAATGCAAACTTTTTGTGTATATTTAGACAAGATGAAACAAATTTTAGACACACATATAATTAATTTGTCAGCGGTGATATGTCTTATGAGAAATTTAAAGAGATCTGCGCAAATTGCTGGAAGAAAGGTTATGGTTTAAAGACAACAGATTTGAGCATAAAAATGAACAGTTGCAAGTACAAACACCCAATCCAAATTTTTATAACATAATAGATTTCCTACTACATGTGTTTTATAAAAACTTAAAATGTTATATTTTTTTAATTTTAATAATTTCGAATCTTTAATATAAGTTATAACTGTTTCATCTACAAAAGTTTCACCTCACCCTATCTAATGGGAACAGAAAAAAAGCAATTGTAAAGTGCACTCTGCCTCGTGAGCCTTTATCTACTTTGGCAACCACAGCACACTCTTGCCACCACAGAAAGAAGTTTATCACAACTGTGTCGCTATTTACTGCAAGTAAATAGTGTCAAACACTATGTGCGACTCTTGATAATGAGCTTCCATTTCCCCCCAACTCACCAGAAGAAGCTGTATAATCGCAGTGTTACTCATCTTGTTGCAGTGGCTCAGTGACAAGGTATTCAATTACAGATGCGAAGGTTGTATGTTCGATTCCCAGACTGAGCAGATAATTCAATAATGCAAATATGAGGTACCCATATTTGCACTACTAGATTATTACCAAATAATTCCTCATTTTAGCCAAAAATCTTGCTCTTCCTCATTTATTCTATTTATGAGTATTGATGTAAAAAATTGTACTAAATGGCACCCAAAAATTCTCTCTATACTACACTGTAGCATATCAGATATATAGGGTGGAGTGATTCATATAGTCGGAGGTCTCCCACTATATGTATCGAGAGTACCATAAAACAAAACAAAAATAGAAAACACAATCACCTCTCCACTTTAAAAAAATTAAAAAAACAACAGGCTGGCCGAGTGGAGACGTGATTGGGTTTCTCCATCGGAGTTCTCCAGGTGCTAAATAAGGCTGGAAAAATAAAAAATTGGGTTACTGGCATGTCAGAGATATCTGTAACCCCCCCCCCCCCCCCCCCCCCCCCTCCAAAAAAATAACAGGTCACTCGTGCAGCATTAAGATGCTCATAAACCTTTGGCGATTTTTAAGAATGTTGGTTTGAATGATTTAGAAAATTTAACTTGTTAACAGCTATATAAATACAGAAAACACAAAAATATTAATGAAAATATAGGGAGCAGTTAATTTGCTCCATATTTAAATATGCAATCACATACAATATTTATAGATGAATCTGTTGTAAATTCTTTAATTTTCTTCTTAATTTTTTATTTTCTTATTAAAAATAATACTATCAAAAACAAGATTTCCAATTTCTCTTGTATATAGTTTGATATATAGAAATGGAGTCCATTCTAGACATAAATAACAACAACCTTACTTACTATGGTAAAGAAGTATTTTTGATTGTTGTTGATGATAATAATCCTTGGTTTAAAGCCAAAGATATTGCAGAAATTTTGGTCTATCTGTATCATAGAAATGCAATCCAAAACCATGTATATGATGAGGATCAGCTACATTTAGGAGATATTAAAGGAAACCCTAAAAATGACTCCCTTAAAATATGCAACAACATGTCATATTTATTAATGAATCAGGCATATATTTTCCTGGTTTTTCTTCACACAAACAATGGGGAAAAACATTTTTACAGTCGGTAGCTTCTGAAGTTCTGTCCATCAATTATAAAACATAGTGATTATACAATTCCAAAATATGTATTGAGTTTATACAAAGACCAAATAAAGATTTTAAAAGTAAACAAATTTAAAGTTAATCATTATAAAATATAAATAAAATTAAAGATAATCACATCGAAAATTTAAAAGATATAAATAGGATTCAAGGTGAATGTGTGGAAAATTTATGAGACAATTGATATGGCATTAGATGTAATAGCTTGCAGAAACGAGGAAAACAGAGTAATGGCTCCTCATGTTGTACCACAAATACAAAATTAAAATTTAAACTCAACATTCTTTCTTTTAAAATTATTCGATGGCACTATTGAATACGATATTTATGTCATTAGAACTCAAAGAAAAAATGTTCAAAGACAATTGTTTACAAGTTATGATATACATCGCAAACAATTATTGAGATTTTATTATATTCTTAATTCTATCAATTTATATCAAAGAATGAAAGAAATATTGAGTGGTCAGATTGAGTGTTTTTGTAACTATTTTAATATAGCAGCAAATATAATTATACTCAACTACAATTGTTTAATGATATTAATAATCTTTATCAAATTGAGTCAGCTGCTCATTTTTTATTTTTCAATTTACAAAAATTTGTTTTATCAATACAATAATTATGAGAATTATCGATACCCAACCATATAACATAAATTTGATCATATTTCATTTTTAGGACTTTTTCAATCAATATTCATTAGGATAGTTTGTTTTTATAATTTTGCATTCATAAAAACTGCCTTTTATATATTCCCCATTTGCATTTTTAAGTTTGTAAGATGGCATATCATTCATTATTTAAAATCTCAAAAATAGTAAAAAATATGCTGTCCAATTAGCTGTATCACATTTTTCAACAGTTTGTTTACTCTTACTCACGTGTATGATATAGCCAACTTTGAATTTTGGTTTAGTAATCACATTCACAAAATATTGTTGCCTTAAATTTTTTACATTTTTATATTAACTTCAATTGGTTTCATACCAATGGTTCTATGGTTTGTATTGTTGTATTCTTTAAAACTAAATAATTTAATATGTTAACTCATTTGTAATTGCCATTCAAAGCACATTTATTTCACATTTCAATATTCATTGTACGATTATATCTTTTACCCAAATGGCTTAAATTTCACTGTATGGAGGATAATTATTGATTATATATTTATGTACAAGTTCATTATAATGATTATTTTTAAATTATAAGCAATTGCCACTTTGAATATTAAGTTCTTTTCTTTTTATCAATATGCATTCTAAAGTGTTTGCTACATTCTTGGCTGTTTTATCTTTAATTGGTATTGCAAATGCATATTTAAAAAATCATCAATAGTTGTTATAATATACTTGTTTCAATTATTTGTATGTGACATACCTTTTTAAATTTCTGGTATCCATTTCAACAAGATCATATTGCCATAAATCATAACTTTCATAAGAAATTAGTTTTCTTCTTGGAAAATCGAGATCGAGATCTCGACAATTGTATTTAATGCATAATCAGAAGCAATAGTATCGAATCATGAATTTAAATCTGTGTTTTTAGCATAAGCAGAAGTTAAATATGAAGTAATAGATAAAAAATTTTGATTCTTGAACTTACATAAATTTTTTAAGCATGTTGAGAAACAATAATATTGAAATTTGTATCCTAATCTTCTTTTAAATCAGAAGCAATAGTTTTTTATTTCGTATCCACGTCTTTTTTTAAATTGGAAACAGTAGTTTTATATTTTTAATCTATGACTGTTCTTAGAGCAAAAGCATTAGTTTCGAAGTTCTTATTGAAAAATTTGATTAATGGTTTCCCATATATAGCAGCCATTTAATAACAAAGAAATTATATAGGTATACTTATAACCATGATAAAAAAGATGTAATACAATTAAACATAGACCTCCACATATAACTTAATCAAAATTCTGAATTCGATTATATTGTAATAGATACTTCTGTTTTTTGACATAATTAATTAAGTTAGTGGGAATATTACCTCAAAATGAGTCGAAATCTAAACATCACTGTTTTCTTTAAAATAAAAAACTTAATGAATGCCAGGAGTTGTTGAAATGTCGAAATTAACCACAGCATGCTTATTTTTGGGCATTCTATTTGGTAATTAGGCAATCATATAAACTTTTCAGAAATTTTTAATATTTAGTGTTTTTACATGTTTTTCAATATCGATATTACATGATGGGTATATATTCAATTTTTTTTTGGTCTTCCCTTCTTTTTTGCAACTACACTATTTCCTACTTTATTTTCCATTGCTAAATTGTGTCTATGTTGTTCTTCTATGTCTTTTGTATTTTTTCTAGTTTCTTTTACATAATTGTAATTTGCAGGTGCCTCCTCCAGCTAAAGCTCCAAGTGCACCAAATGCTGCAAATAAAATTGGTAAAAATCCTTCATGATGTAAACCAATTCCCAATTTTTCATTGGGTATCTTTTTGAGTATTGGTATGGCAAGTTAATACAAAACTGTTACCTTCTTTTATTTTTTTCTGAAGTTGGTCTTTTGTTAAAAATGTATCTATACCCATATCTCTTAATTTATCAATGGGTATATCGAAAGTATAGCTTTTTATCTTCATTTGTAAGTAAAAAATATATTATAAAATTATTTAAACATTTAAGTCCTCAACCTAATTTTCTTTTTGTAAACATTGTTGAAGGAACAGCAGAAGAAGCAATTTTTTCACCAGTTGGAGTATTTTTATCTAACATAATTTCTTTTGCTTCTGTTTATAGATCTTTATTAGCTTCATGTCCAGATTCCAAATCTTTACGATCTCTATAAGCAATATCGTGATATTTGCACGCTTCATGTAGTTTATTAATTCTCTTGTCTCCTCTTTCAAGTCTTTTGTGTAATTTTGTAAACTGTCCACACTAATTATAACCAGGCTAATGAATTTCGGGCAAATTTAATTGGTTTAATACCCAATTTATAATACCTTTGCCATGATATTCAGAATTCCAAAATGAATGTGGAATTACATTTAAAACTCTTATAAGATAAGGAATTCCATTCTGCTTATTAACAACAAAATAAGAAAATCTATTGCTCAACTTATTCATTATGCTTTGTTTTTCATTATAATTATTCTTATTTCCAGCAATTTATTCACCATGAATAGCTACCGATGTACATTAATTCTCTAACATCGTCCATCCAAACAATTTCTTTTGGCAAATTGTTGTATTTTTTTTAGCTTCTCCAGATCTAGGAGTTCCTGGAGAAATCGTTCTTTTGGGTGTGTTTGGCTCTGATCTTCATGCTCTTATATAATTATCATAAATTGGTTTAATTATATTAATGTATTTCCAACCTACACTCGAAGCTACCTTTTTTTTGGCGATAATTTTCTTGGAATGCAATATTGGTAGTTTTAAAAATTTCTGCACAATTTTTATAATCGTTATCATCAAATTTATCCACAAGAGCTTCTGGTGAATTTTCTGTTAAGAAATTACAAAGTCCTGGTGTTAATTTATATTCTTTGTCCTCAACAAATCGTGTATCATTGTTTATCGTTACTTGTATATTACTAATGTAAAAATTTTGCCCAACTCCACATAAATCTATTGTGCTGTAAGAACATTAATTCTTTTAGAAATTTGTGTTCCGGGGTAAAAGGTAGAATAAGATGCGGTATGCATCGAATCAGATGTGTCATGCGTCAAATTTCTTATGCATACAATGCCCATTCACTATTCTACATTAGGGAGTTTTGAAAATAAATCTCTTACAAATTATGTTTCTTGTGTTGTTGGTGGATAATCTAAATTTTTTGCTGCTACAGGAACTATTGTTGTTATGAAATTTTTATTTTCTTCACTTGTTCTACTTTTTTAAACCAATATTTCGAAATTCGTCAATTAATGACAGCTCTTTTTTTCTGATTTCTTTCATATTCCACTTCATGGTGCTTTTTGTAATTTTATATCTCTCGAGGCGTAATCTAACTCGAAAAATATCCTTTGATTATTATAATATATATATGTGTATATATATATATATTCTAAATGAGTTATAAAAGTATTGAGAGCTTTGATAGACTTTTCCCCGGACTGATCAAACTCAGGGGAATTTGAATATTAACAATAATAGAATTGCATTTGATATTCATACAGGAGATTGCTTTTCTTTTTATAATGGAATTTATGTTTATGAGCAGTGTAGATTACTCAAAAGGAATAAAGAAGGAAATAGGCAAAATATGCAAAATGATATAATGTCGATGTTTGTTCGAACTTTTTTCATTTTCAGTTATCTAGGGCATAAATTTGAAATCATGGATATATTATTGAGGCTGTCGATAATCCAGGTATAACATCAACAATAATGAATGCTTTATTAAGATTGCCAAGTGAACAAAATTATTTTGAATTTTCTGGCATTGATAAAAAATATCGAGTAAAATCTGTTCAAAGTGATAAAACAAATTGAATAATGTATCCACTGTGATATTTATTTGTTTTTAATCATGACAAAAATGAAATTGATTCGAAAGGTGGGTATAAAATTATTTTTTTAGAAATTCATCTGATAACAATTGTATATTTGTTTATGAAACAAAATATGCAGATGGTGCAATTCAGAATAGCTATGCTGATCCAGATATAATTGTTATTCAAAAATTATAAATGATATGGCCTATTGTTCAATATGAATCAAACACAGCAATTAAAATTAAAGAAAAAATGTACAAACACCCCAAAATACATATAATTTTTGATAATTAGCAATTTTTAGAAAAAGAAGTACCTGCCGAAAACAATTGCTTTTAACATTGATATAAACGATCATATTAATAATTTACAATTTGACATGCCCGATTTTGAAATTGTCGGTTTAAAACTAATAGAAAAATTCGTCCTGAACAGTATGTCCACGCTTTTATGTTTGACGATTGTAATTAGAAAAATATTTATGTTGAAAATTGAGTAGATGAAGTTTTTGGAAAAAAAATTGGAATCTAGATATTGAAAATGGCGTTTGTGATAAAATGTTCCTTGCTTATAGTTATTTTAGAAATTCAAAAACAAACCTAGATACTATATATAGAAATAGTAAACTTTAATATAAACCAACTGCAAACTTCGCAGGCAATATCAAATATTATAAATTTTTTGGGCGACGACCATTGTATATTATTGATTGCTTATACAGAAAAAACTGTAGTTAAAGAAAAAACATATAAAAATTAGTGTTTTGATAAAGCAGTTGGAGCAAATACAATTTTATTGTTATTTTAACTAGCCAACTGTATTTAACTTATGATTATTTGAAAGAGAGGATTACTGAAGTTATAAAAATTGTTAAAAATTAATAAATGGACGATATAAACAATTTTACAGAAACAATAAATTGTTTCGCTAATTTAATACAAATATTTATATTTGTAGTTAAGTTGCTTAATGGAATAAAAAATCATATTGTTAAACCCGAATGAGAATTTTTTTTGAGAAAAATTCATTTTTTATTAATTTTTTAATAAATTCAGTAGAAGTCTATTCGCAGAATCAAGCACAGCGCAATAATTGGACTAAAAATCAAGTAAATTTCTCACTTTCAAGCAACCTTAGTAGATGTCTATAGCGGATCTTAGCATAACGCAATAATTAGGTTAAAATTCAAGAAATTTTCTCACTTTCAAGCAAATTTTTCAAAATCTACTAGAGACATGATTCATCTCCTAAAATTATAATCCCAAAACCAAGCAAATCAAAGCCAAATGAAACTAATTTCATCCAAATCTGCAGTCTAAATCAAGCGCACTTTAAAATAAACCATTGAGTAGGGTCAATTAAAAAACTCCATTAAGTAGAGTCCATTAAAAAACCCATTGAGCAGCATTTAAAAAAAAAAAACCTCGAGCAGGGTCCACTAAAAAAAAACCATTGATCAGGGTCCATTTTCGGGTCAAATTTAAGCTAAATCAAGCAGTATTTTACAAAAATTTTGGGGAAGTGCAATAGAACAACAAAATAATGTGACTAAAAATATTCAAGCAAATTAAAGTCATTTAGAGCAAATTTGGCCTATTTTTGTCCCGAGAAGGGCCCAGCTCAATAGGTTTTTTTAAAGTGCGCTTGACTAAGATTGTATTTTTGGATGAAATTAGCTTGAATTTGGCATTGATTTGCTTGATATTGGGATTAAAATTGAAGAGGTAAATAATGTCTCCAATAGATTTTTAAAAAGTTGCTTGGAAGTGAAAAATGTGCTTGAAATTTATCCTAATTATTGATTTGCGCTATCATCTGCAATATACATCTACTCATACGATAAAAGCTATGTAAATCCACCACTAATGCAAATTGTTGGGTTGGCCGAGCGGTTTAAAGCGTCTGAATCAAGCACAGGTTCCAGTAAAAGAGAGCGCCGGTTCAAGTCCCTGCAACTGACACTTTTTTTTTCTGGAACCTACTTGACTTAATAAGGTATCGCAGGTTTGATTCCTTTTGAGAGTGCATGCTGACGCACCTGCAGACAATCGTTCGTCACCGGTCCCACTGACCGTCTAGCGGCTGTGACAAACATACCCTACAGTTACAGACAGCCATACTCTGCCGACTCTGCCCGAACCGTCAATGCTTGTACCAAGCCTTTGCCATTACAAGCAGTCATACTCTGCCCGAACCTTCAGTACCTAGCCTTTTAAATTACAAGCAGTTTACACATCCTGTACCTTTAATGTATGCACATAGACAGTTTCCGTCCATCATTACATGTTCAACCGTTTCACTACAATAATCGCCATGTTGTATTTACCCATAGTGACAAGTCTCGAACCCAGGTACCTACAGACAGCTGCTTGCTCTGCCCAGTTGCCTGCTA
Organism: Dryococelus australis; assembly: GCA_029891345.1. NCBI lineage: Eukaryota > Metazoa > Arthropoda > Insecta > Phasmatodea > Phasmatidae > Dryococelus > Dryococelus australis. The sequence goes on along the minus strand of CM056994.1, from coordinate 171,784,311 downwards.
TAGTTTGTGAAATAAAAAAGGCAATAAAACATGATACGCAATTAAAACTCATATGCATGTTTATTCAAAATACTTGCAGCCAGATGTTCGAAAAATGTGTAGGGCAGCAACTTCACACACAGCAGTAGCTACATTGCCTAGCCAGGAGGAATTAAGAAAGAAAAAACTTATTGTTAATGTATTTATTTACATTCATATACAAATCACACACACACATACATACACACACACATATATATACATTAAATACATCTATTATGTCATTAAATAAATCCTCTGACTCTTTTTGAGTTCCTTAGTAGTAGAATTTATCTCTCCGATGACAGAAATATGTCCAATCCTCTGCGAGGAAATCAACAACCGAAGTCTATCAATTAGGTCATTGGGGTCTTCAGAACCATGTGTACTCCTTCACTTGGCAAATGTCAGCACTTTATCGTCATCAGTAGAATATACATCATCACCAGCAACATGATTACACTTTTACTTTGGATTTGTCGACACGTCGTCATCAGTAGAAGATACGTTTACATCACCAGCAGACTTGGAGGTCACATATTCGTTATCAGTATCTTCCGTAGTATCTCTGATTTTCACTTCACATGTTAGCAGTGCAGGGCTTATATTGACAACTCCTGACGATCTGTCTGATTCATGCTCTGCAACACTCATAAGTCCTTCTTTGCACACATCATGCTCTGCAGCACTCGTAGTTCCTTCTTCACACACATCATGATCTGCAACGCTCATAGTTCCTTCTTCGCACACACTATGCCCTGCAGCACGTGTAGTCCCGCCTTCGCACACTGGTTTGGAACACCATACAGTCCTGCGTAATGTTATGGGCGCTCTAACGAACGCAAGACATGGAGAGAGAGGGCGACAGAAACCGCAGTCCTTCCACACACCCGTCAATAATCCCGCTCTCCTCTTTTACGCTTTTATCTATAGGAGACGTTTCACGTTTCCAGAATACGCACGCCCTTCTGAATTCTTTGCATCGCTCTCCGAGGCACGTCTGTTTTCGAAACGTGTGATCCACATTCTTCATAAAGGTATTGTGCCCGTGTCACCACCTTCACATGCAATTATGATTTTCTTTCCGCTTCCGGCACATCCCATATCTTACACCTCACAAATGCGACAGCTTTTTTCATCAAAAAGATTATACATTTTAATTTACACATTTACTTGCACGCGCAGAAAATAAGTGAGAAATAAAATCCTTTGAAATGTTTGTGCGAGTATATTCAGAACGAAAAAAAGTATACCTATAAACTTTAAATGTAAAATTTATTCATTCGATTTCTTTATAAGGTAGGACAAGTTTGCATATTTGACATTAACAATGAATATTATTATTATTATCATCATCATTACTGTTATTTTTATTATTATAATTATTATTACTATTATTATTTTATCGGCTAACCCCTTTACTTGGAATTTCTTTTATTGTCTTCATAAATCTGTACTGAATACCCGGAAGTACGATTTTTTCTGTGTTATGTGTACAGACTAGGTATTCTAGCAAGAACAAAAGCAGTGTGAATGTAAGCAAAGGAGAGTGTTCAGTAAATATTTACTAAGATAAGTTATAGGCTATGAATGAATGATCTTGAAACTAAGAACGTTTTCCAGTTCGCTATGACAGCGCAAGTGATAGATTCCGCTTGCTACTGAGCGGTGCTCTCTGCGTGGTTAAAATTATTACATAGTACTCTGAATTTACCTGAGCCCGGAAGGTGACGTAGTGCCAGCGAATTAAAATATTAGGGGGTGATTTAGGTCATTAATTTATAAAGATTTGGCGGGAATAAGGAATTATTTCCCTAAGCAAATTATGCAAGTACGCAACATAAATATAAAAAATGTATTACATAATAAGTCGTATACATACAAAAGAGCAATTTTAACACAGACAACTTTTTACGTTTCACTTTACACTTATATAAGTCACACAATAAGACACTCAGCTCTTCCTACACTTACTTGTTTCAGGCCAGTAATTGCCAATAAAGTTCTATTGGTTAAATGGTCCATAAAGAGCAACGTTGAACAGGATAAAAATATTTTAACTTTCTAAAGACTACAAATCGATTTATTTTTCTACATTCTAAATTGCTTACTAAACGTAGTGTAAAAAACTTCACAGAAAATACTGTAGATCACAAGATCTGACTGTGCACAAGACAGTTGTTTTCGTTATAACTAGACAATGTCTGACGGATGCTTTATAGATTCCAGGAAGTAGAGCGAGTCACAATTTGCTGCCAGAGACCACATGTCTGCGGAAAGGCATTCGCACACAAAGAAATCAAATACAGACATCTTAGAGAAAAAGAAGCAGTGGTCTGAATGCACCATTTCGTGAACAGGAATACAAAACTTATAACTAGAACAGAATTATTGTATTTAAATTTTTCAAATATTGTAATCATATAAAACATTTATAACTCTCTTTAAAGAACTGATGCTATGATTTGTTCATATGTTTTTGCCACAGAGATTTAATTTGTTTACTACACGTGATAATATTTTCACACAAAATATGCCGCATTATAATAGAAAAAAATATTAATTTGGTTTATATTAATTTTTACAAGGTCATACATACAGTCCGACACCTCATTAAAATCAACAGAGATTTGCTGCTCTTCCCAAAAATAGACTTTTAAAAAATAATAGCCTTTACCGAAAAGACTAAACATATCTTGCTAGTTACCGTTCCGCACAGAAATGTAGTACTGCTAAAAATTTACAATAGTAAGGACATCATAGCATTTTTTTCTGGGGTATAAAGTGTATATCTCATTTCTTGGTCGAAGCAACATGGTCCTAACTCATCGATCTAAAAGGTGAGTCCTATAAAAGAGACCCTGTGGGAATGAGGAAATAAAGTCCAGTTAGCAGTGTGATAACAAAATATCTAGAGTATGTGCTGGAAGTGGCCTCCATTGACCTCGAGGCAGATGTGCAGACGACACCAAATGTTGTGAAAGGCACGGGTGAGGACATGCTGCGGGATGACATCGATAGCTGTGAACGGGGCCTGTTTTATAGGACTCACTCTATACATTTGTGTTAAAAGTTGCTGGGAAATGTCCATGTTATTGTCTGGTAACATACTGCTTCTCATTATATTTATATTTTCTCCAAGGCTTTCCAGAACTAAGCTTTAACATGCGACTGATTTGCTCATAAATTAACTATGAGAATAAAATCGGTATCTCACTGATAATAAAATTCTGAGGGGTGACCTAACATAAAATTATGTGTAATTCTCTTACGAATATATATGTATGTAGAGATTTCATTTCTGTCGGACTTGAGACAGCATCCTTCGTTTAGCCACTTGCTTCTTAGAATTTTATATTGACTCAGTATCACGAATTTAATGCCCTCGTGCCTTCCTGGAATGAAAAATTTCTGGTAGAAGGCATTTCCAGTAAAATTTCTTAAGTTTTGGAACTATTTATAGCCCCAAGAATTGGGTATCCTTCATTATCGTATCGATGAAAATGCATTAAAAAACAGGTGATTTATTAGTTACAAGCATCAGAAATTACATTTCCAAAAGTAAGTTTTAAAACAGATACCAATTACTAGCCTTTAGGAGACCATACTACAAAGTTGCGTAATTTTTTCTGCGATATGTTGAGTTAGCCTTGTAGCTGATAGAAAGTAGGGATGTGTGCCTTTTTATTTAAGAAAATCATTTTTCTCTTGCAAACACATTAGCTTTTTTACCTTGTATGTTTCTTGTGGTGACATGTCTTTTATAAAATATGAACATTTAATTTCCGCAATGGCATCCTCATCGAAGAGAGCATCTGGTGATGCCCTGAGGAAAGGATGTTCTGGGTGAATTATTAGTCCAATCCTTCTGAATGGCATATGCAAATGTTTAGATAGTTCGTTTAATGCTACATGTTCATGCTCTAATCCCCATTTCGTCCCTGTTGTACCCACAAATGTGGGATAGCGAACTGAGTGGACTAGCGAAGAACATGATGTCGAAGCTCTCAATGTTCATATTCTACTAAAATTCGTCGGTGATGTCAGTCTTTTCCTCTTTTCTTCTTTCCACTCGTGCTTTGATGATTGTCCTCAAGTTCTGCATTCAACATCACACCTCTTTTCTTCTATACACTCACTGGTCAATTTTTTCACATATTCTTCTTTTGCTACTTTAAGTTGGTCTAAAGGCATCTCTGGTACTGCTGAATCAGGTCCATTATCTTCGTCAGCCTCGCTTTACTCTCGGAAAATTCCTTGCATTGTCTTTCTTTGCAGGTCCTTTTTTCAGTTCAGTGAATATTTTTTATGGACTTTTGTTATTCAATGTCTTGTGAATAACTCTATGTAGTTCATCCTGAAAACATGGAAAAAATTACGTCAACTGCTAGTTCGTTGGTTCCAGACTATTGATGATTCAATATCACCAAGTTGCAGTATTTGCGCTGTTGTTATATTTTTCTCATATAATCTGACTGGAAACCTTACTTCACTGTTTGAATAAAGGTGATGCAAACAGATAAGTCATAAGAATAGCTTAGATTGTCATAATTATGCCTAAGTTTAGTTTGGTGGAATAGATATTTCATAGTTTCTGAACTTATTACCTCGAAACAAAAAGGCACTAAAATATTCAAACTATTACTTTACAGCACTATGGCTAATGTTCATACAACTGCAAGCTGATGGAAGAATTAAAATTTTTCACGATCATAGGAATTTTGGCGTATCTGTACTTATCAGTTGCAAATGAAATGTATATTTGACTGTATAAAACTTCGGAACAATTCAATACACGTATTGCTTGCCTGATACGACTCTCTCAAGCATAAATTGATGCGCTTTCTTCCTACAGCTTTGGCTATGTGAGAATTATATAATTCAACACAATTTATATCTACATCTTCAATGAGACTATCAGCATGATAGGACACTCTACTGGCTTCTGAAAGGATTTTAAGAAAAAGACCATTGGCTTTCATTTCAGGAACATAGTGCACTTCAAAAATAGCCTCTTTCTGGACAGTTATTATGGTTACAAAAATGTGGCATGGGTCATCCATTCATTAGTTTATATTTCAATTCTTCATTTTTTTTTGTGAAGCACTTGTTGAGCTTTCCTGTAACTTATAGCTTTCGCAGTTTGCAGACGAAGAAGATTCTGTTGTATAAGAGACCTCAGTTCAATATTCTCAAAGTTTTTCTCTTAAGCGGTTCGAGTGTTATTTTATTTCACTACCACATCATTATGTGATAGTCACAAAAAAATTACTTTAGTCCGTGAATGTCCACACTTTTATGGAATCCAGCAACGATTCCATCAGTTTCCATAACAATATATTTTCCCGGCCAGTTCTTATAACACTTATGCATTGGAACTTCATTTCCCCTTGTATCGGTTACAGAACGAGCGGTACTTGTTGGCCACTTCCAAATGTAAGACCTGTTTTTGTGCGAAATCCTACTATTGCAGCCTGGGAAAAAAATACATTATATTATGGAATATTTCAATGCTGACAATAATTTATCTCAAAAATATTACACTTAGGTTCAGCAAAGAGAAGTTAGAAAAACATTCAAGTATTAATCCCCATTATTACTAACAGTCTTTCAAAAGAACTGTGGTGTTGCAAGCCTATGCTTTTAACTATTTACATTAAAGAGAATATCACAGTATATTTACTAACCGACCCAGAAAGTGAGTTGTACGTAGTTTTGTATGATATTTTGGCAAATGCGCCATCAGCTACAACTGTCGCCTAAGGATATCCTTCATCATCTACATCAATCCCTTCCACAGCAAGTCTGGCTTCTTCTGTGCCTGCTTGAACCATTTATTCATGCGCTGCTTTTTCGAAAGCGTTAGTTATCTGAAATTTAATTAAATATCAAAATATCCAGGTAACTTACATCGCCACCCTAATTTTCAAAGGATCCTACTGTCGAGTCACGAAAATGACATGTACATGTGTACAGTTTTTACTTACTTATATACATATATATAACGTAATTTAGTTTATTACCATTTCCATAAGAAGATAGCATTATATTTATTGCCCTTACAACCCAATTGTCGATAAATGTAATTATGCCATTCAATTATCTTTCTTATAACACATGTTTAATGAAGGATCTTTAAAGGTTAGTTAACTTGGTTTGTATGGTTTTTCTATTGATTACTGTATATGTGTATATATTCAATATATATTATATCGTGGTAAATCATTACAACACATTATAAGTGTATTTTTAGTTTTTGCTATTAGCTTCTCCTGGCTAGTATTCCATGTTGATTTCGGCATAACAGGCATGTCAAATATTGTACAAAGTTCTTGCAGTTGTGAATAACCACTTTTCCTGTTACCATCATCCCACTTACTGCAGCCAAGTTTACATTCAAGTAACCGTTTACTTTTTTCTGGGTCTTCAGTTGATATGACACCTTTTAAGTTGTACATTTTAAATTTCATTGTAATTTTTTATGCAAGTCCATACATCCATTTCTTCATTACCTCCATATCAGAAAATGTGCATTCCAAAGTTTTATGCAGAGCTTACTTTTGAATGAACTGCAGAAGATGCCCTATATCTACAACTCTTGTACCACTCAATAATATATTTTCATCACTTGAATTATCATAATCTCGAGAAGTTGATGGGATGTTATGATTGTCAACCTTAAGTCTGTAACGATCATAAATTCCCCTTAAAGGTTTCTAGGACTTGTAGAGAAGACTAAGTTGTCGATATTTTGAATAGGAACCCATGTCTGGAATCGTACCATTTCCATGTTACAACCATTTCATATCGAAGAAGCTTGTCGGTACAGCCATGCAGGAAACACGTGCAGAAGTTAACATTTGGTGCAAAATCGGCTCGACGCAAAGACTGTACTCTTTAGAGGTGGTACGTAGTAGTAGGGGCATGATGGTCCTATCACACATGGGATTAATTTGGGATTAATTGAGGGATTATCGATGTGATTGATTAGATTACTCCTTAATCCGATCTTAATCCGATCAGATTTTTTAAATCAAGGAAGGGTTAATTGGAAAGGTTAAATTTATTGAACGGGTTAAGTGGATTGAAAGGGTTGATTTTTAAACGGATAATTTTTTTTTCTTGATTTATTTTCTCCTTTTTGTGGTGGGGGAGGGGGGTAGCAGGAGCTCTGTACGATGTCGACGGCGTTGTGTACCGGAGGTGACTGACCAGTGCGGTGGGTTGCAATGTCTTATATAGTTGAGTGCAAGAGTGTGTAAAGCCTAACATTGTTTCTAATTTTTCTAATTTTGAGGGGTTTGTAGGGATGCTGGTGGTATAAAGTCGATTTTTACGAATATATTTAACACACAAGAGAAATTCAGAAAATTGTTTAAACGATTTCTAAGGGTGGCCTAAGTGTAAATTGTATCCTTTTTGGGTAGATATTGCTCGTAGATAGGCGACTTTGAAAGATGCGATTAACATGTTAAACGATCTGTTTTCATAATGCAATTAAACGTTAGGGAATTTAAAAGTGTTCCATGTATGAATAAGTTACATGCATCGAATCGGAAATTTCAAACGACTCCGTGTATAATAAAGGAATTGTGTGAGTCTTAAATGTAATGTGAGTCTCGATCTTACAAATATAATTTACACCCGAGAGAATTTTAACTACATGAATAACATCTGATGTCGACATGTGAAACTCACGAAATTAAATCCTGCTATGAAATTACACAAGACAGAGTCTTTAAACGAGTTCTACATATCAATGAATAACACGAGAGACAAGTGCAGACTCAGCAAACGAAATCAGCTAGTCATTATGTATAAATAACACATTAACAAGTTAACACGATTTAAACCATACACAATCACATACCTGAAATATTAAAATAAGTTCGCTCGAAGTATGAATGAGTAGCACTTATATCCAACTGTGAGTAGAAACGTGTAGTGTGTCCGATAGGCAACTGTGTTTAAATTACAGTAAATATTTATAAAATTCACTGTGCTTGTTAACACAAATGGAATTTTTGTAGACCGAACACACATATCAAATATTTATCACAATCACATTATATCGATCTGAAAAAAATAAGTTAACACATAAAAACCTATATTTTCCCGATAAAATACTACGTAAATCGCGGCTATCACTAGAGATGAAGGTAGATGCGATGCTCGCCGGGGCTGTAACCCCCGATCGTAAGCTCGTCGGCCACAAGTGTGTAGAGGTGCAGTGTTTATGAAGGAGCTGACAAGTAGCACATCCATCTCCTCCAAGCGTACATTAGCGACTGACGATGGTGCTGAGTGTCCAGAGAGCTTCACACCAGGAGGACTGTCTGCTTGTAACCACCCCCTCCCACCCCCTCGCCAAAGTGCGACACCGGGCTGCACGCGATCGTCAAATGTTTTCGGCACTAAGGCAAGATGGTGACAACTGATTAGTTGCCTTCACAGCGGAACCCAGCTGCCACCCCCTCCCACCTGTACCCCTTAGAACTGGCCCGACTCCATGATGCCAGCCGCCCTTCCACCCCTCCTATGGGAGGTCCTGGAGGTTAGTCACAAGTATGTCTTCGATTCTCAATTGTAGTAACTTATTGAAGATTGCGACAACTGCCTACTTGTGCTCCGATTGTGTCCTGCTCACTCACTCACTCGTAGACACCCCCTCCCACCTTACCATCACCCTACTCTGCACCCCTTATCCAGAGGAACTTTCACCGAGGTCAAGAACCCACACTATCCCTCCCACCCCTACTCAAGAAGCTGGCTTTGTGTGAAAAGCGACTTCTTCTCCAAGAAGAAGGCTATGCACCCCTCTCCTGTTACACTATTCACAAAAGTCTTTTCTAGTGTTAGCTCCCCTGCTTTGGCTTGCCGGGCCTTCACCCCCAGAGCACTGCCTCGGTTGTGAACGCAGCTTGCTTCAAGGCCAAAGCGACGGTTTCCCTAGGGAGGTAGAAGTGGATTATGAACTGACCTGGACTATTTCCCCTCTCTTCTACCAACTCTTATTTTCATTTGGACACTGAAGCTTCCTCTTAAATTTCGGAAGGCAAGAGCCTGGCACATTCCCAGCTAAATAAAATTTCACAAATACAGCTGATATAACATTATTTTCCTCATCACAAAGAAATATGTTACATTTGTCTTTATCACACAACAATTTCAATTAAAAAATATAAACCATTTTCCACAAAACTATTTATTCCCCATTTTCCAGAAATCTTTATTCCGGTTTCCATCAATCTTATTTAAGGTTAAACTGATAACTCCATAATTTTCATACCAACACATCTATAAGACATGATTTTAACTCACTAAGGTTTTAAATATATAAATAGCACAGTTTTTCAAACACTTTACTTATTGAAGTTTTAACTATTTTGATGTAAGCCAATACTCAAGTAAAAACTTTATTTTCAACCATTGAAAACATACAATAAACGAACATATTGGAAACATTTTAGTTTTAATCCGACATATATTAATTCATCCAGGAGACAAAAATAGCTATTTCACATGTAGACTTCTCTATGACACAAAAATTTTTGACTATACTCATATAGGAAAATGTAGTCTCCCTAAAGTTTATTATTCTACGTTGAGCAAAAAATCAGTTCCAAATTTATCTGGGAAACGGATTAGACTACAGCGAAGTATTTTTATAAAAAAACATGGGGAGGAGTCTTTCTTAAACCTTGTGTACAATACCAGCTAACGAAAATTCGAGATTCTAGTGTGTGTTTAGGGAGCAGACGAAATTTAAGTCTCGAGAGCTGATGAGAGGGAAACATTCGGAGTTGGAGTAGCGAACGAATTTCTCATGGACAGGCTGGACCAGGTCGTGTATGCAGGCAGCCCATCGGGCGAGGGAATGCTTCAGAAAGATGTTGTAGTCTGCATCATGCGCCACTATCTATACCCGCCTGCTTCCATCTGCCCGACAACTTTCCCTTCATGCAGTGTATGATGCTCGCCTATACAATAGGATTAGGAGGGAGAACTTCACCAATTCCTCTACCCCGACCACACCCCAAACTTCACGCCACGATACGTGTTGCCCTGGTTGCAGCTTATGGCCACTAAACACCACACTTTATTACTTGTCTCGCCTCGCCTATTTCTCTCAGTGCAAAGCTTTTATGTTTTGTAAAAAGCAAGCAGACTCTGTTTACAATATTGCATTCAAGTTTAAGCCCACTTTAATAATTACTTTTGTGAGAGAAAAAAATCTTTATTAAAATAAATTTTAAATCTTATGTTTTCAAAATTTTTACCATAAAAAATTCAAGTTTCTAAACCATAAAAAATAATTGTCCTAAGACACACCATCGAGAAGTTTTTTTGGGTGGGAATGGCATTTAGTTGTCTTCAAACTAATCAATGTCCATGAAATATATCCTTACAAGCAAAGAAATAATACAAAAAAAATTATGAAACCCAGAAAAGTAATCCGACAATCCGTTTTAAAATTTAAGTCCATCCGGATGCACTAACCACGACATAATAACACAAGTTTTTCCACATGAAGAAGGACCGCTTATTATGCAATGTATATTTGATGGTAAAAGATTATCATTTTTTTTGTTCATTTACGTTTACTTTCGTATTTTCAATTACTGGCACATGTACATTTAGTTTTATAACCTTCATTTCTACACAATTACACAGTATTACGTAATGTAATGTATTAACAAAAAAATTTTAATGCAGTTCTATATATAGTTAGTATTCAGTTGAAAACAATGGCTCGAACTAAAATAGGAAAGAAGTACTGTACACAGGGAAGTGACTGAAACGAGGGAAAAGCTGGAGAAAGTAAAAAGCACGTGCAATATACAGTTTGACGAGGTAGAATAGAGAGTAAACTGGCTAGAAGTGCGACCAGCTGCCACAATTGACCTGAACGCATTAGATCAGTCACAGAGAATCTCACGTCACAAAATACAATGTCGAGAATAAGCAAGGGGAAGTAGAGAAAGATACTGCCGACAAGCTTGCCAAGGTAGCTGATAAAGTTGATCAGCTAACTTGGGTTGTGGAAGAGGTAATGGACCTTCACCTGAACATTAATGAACTTGACTGTGGGGAAGTGCAGCCTCTAAATACGATTATGCTACACACTGAGCCCAGGAATAGTACAGTAATTGCGGAGCAAAATGCCACAAAAATACCAGCTATTCCATTGACTAATGCACCTATCAGTACTTTGTTACATCACCTGTCGAAAATGTGGGCCGAACAAATGCCCAAAATCGAAGGAAAATCGGGGATAAATTCGATTAATTTCTTAATAAAATTTGAATAGTATTTAGTATTGTTTGGGCTAAGCGATAACGACAAGCTGTGATACCTTAGCCTCGCACTCAAGTCTATGTCCTAGTATTAGTGGGAAGTTGCTAAAAACAACACTACAACCTACTCCGAATTTAAGCGAAAATTCTCAGAATATTCTTGGAATGCGAAAGTGCAGGGAAGCCTCAGAGCCCAGCTCCATGCAGAGAGATTTATCCCCGGCCAAGGTCGCAGCCTGGAAGCTCAGATTTCTGATATGTATGAGAAATCGGGCCACTTAAGCCCTCCGATTAGCGATTAGGAGTCCGCGGCAATGGTTTTTTTTGCAGCTCCCCTAACACTACCAAGCACACTGGTCAGGACGTAGAGATACGGACCTCGTATCATTCCGCGAGGGGCCAGCAGCCTTTGATCAAATATACAAGCTGCAGAGGCAACAGACTTTCAGGGAAGGCGACAAGCCTGGTCCAACTGAACGACCGTCGCCATAGTACACAGGAAACCAGCCAAATCAGTAAAGGGGAGGTTTCCGACAAAACAACCATGGCGGTCCTAAAGTTCAAGCTTTTCGAGTGGATTACTACGAGCTGTGTTCGTTAGGCCAAGGCTCCGATCAAAGGAACAGTCAACATTCTTTTGGGAGCAGGAAATATTATTCAGGCAGGAGACGCTAGAGAACACTGGGACACCGCGTGGACCGCTAAGAGAAGAAGCAAGGTCAACAGGGAGAAAGGTCAAATGAGGACCGAAGCCCTCGATCGCCTACGTAACACGACACACCGTCGTCAAGGGGTAATGAACAGCCGACTTGAAATCAGGTTGCAACACAAGGTTTTTCGCACTCATCTGTACCACCGAGTAGGAACGTAACGACGCAAGACAGTCAAACACCACAGTCAGCTGGAGCTAGCTATAATCAGAGGCATACAAGCTATTTACTTCCCCAGCCCAGCAGATGTTTCGATAATCAGACTCCGCTAGATCCACGAATGCCACCGTTCGTACTGGCATCGCCTACTATAACCTGGAGAGAGGCGGGTCCGTACACTGCAAGTGCAAATAATAATAAGTTAAACTAGAAAGAGTCAGGGAAAAAGGATCCCAGTCGCTGGCCCAAATAACCGAATGTAATTCCAAGGGGTCCTATTGTGTGGTTAATATTCAGCAAAAAGTCAAAGTTGAGCTGAAAAATTTGGAAAATATTATAAATACTGTGTTACTAGGAGAGACCGACAGGAAATATTTACTGGATAATACTGCAGAAGACGATGTTGTACGCAGGAAACTCTGTGTCTTGAATTGAGCTTATCTGTATGCGGTTTGTCAGTGTCATACCTATTAGACAGTCGAGCGGAGATAAGCTGCGTGGTCGAAGCCTTTGCTAGTGATATCTGTGCCATAGGATTTAAGTTACCAGTCGTACCAGTACCCAGGCTCCACATTATTGGTGCAACCGTGAAGTCAAGCCCAATAGTTAACAGGCAAATTTTATCAACTATCGATGGCGTATGTAGTACTAAGCGAATATGAGCTTTAGTCATTAAAGTTTTAACAAAAACCATGATATTAGGCATTGATATTCTGACACATTACAGAAAAAGTTTGGCTTTTGATGGTTGGTTCGTGCGCACCACAGACAAGGAGTCGAGCACAGTAACCACCCCGGACTGCTGGAGGTGGTCTGATCAATTTGTTTGTCAGCTTCAAGTAGCAGAGTTTCAGCTAAACAAGTCTCCACCTTCGAAAATAACCGCTACAACGGAGAATATTTTACAAACTGTGAGCAGTATTAATGGAATTGTTCACGAGCAAAAATGCATGTTAGAGCAGTTGTTACTGGCTAACCAGGATATTTTCTCCGAACAACAAGGCCGAAACAAGTTGTACGAGGCCTATGTGAAAGTAGAACACAGACCAGTATTTAATTGCAAGTCGTAACCGATTACCGCAACATACACAAAGGAAGCTGAAGATTATTTGTACTTAATGTTGTCTTGGAATGTGATAAGACCTGCGGCGATCCCGTACTGTAATCCGATGGTCTGCGTAAGAAAAAAAGACTGATAAGTCAGACTCTGTTTGGATGCACCTAAGCTGAATGGTATCACAATAAAATCCAGAGAGAGCCTACGACCTACTGACGAACTATTAGGGCTGTACCAAGGAGTTCGTTATATGTCTACGATAGAAATGACTCATGACTACTGGCAAGTTCCCCTTACTGACGGTTCTAAACAGTGCACAGTTTTTTTGTTACTAAAACAACAATACTGTTTCGAAGTACTTCCTTATGGCCTTTGCAACGCCGTATCTCAGTAAACGAGTTGCATGACTGCCACCTTAGGCGAATAATGCACCCAGTTCGCACATTGTTACATGAACATTGTATTGTTATGCCTAGTCATCTCAATGAAGAATAGCTTTCTACCCAGAAGGTGTAGTTATGCAAAGTAACATCTTTCACGAACTGCACCTATTTTTCACAACTAGTGTTTGTTTCACACATTGGATAATTTCATGCATAATACTTGTAATTTACCTATGTTTCACGTACGTATTACTTTCGTAATTTTTATTTATTTTATTTATTTATTATTTTCTTATGGCTATGATATTTAAACCTAGATGTATGAATGGCAATAATTTATGATTTATTGGGATAGAAAGCTAGATTTTCATTGTTTATATTTTACTTAATAACTTATATTTTGCATGTTTTGTCTCACCTTCATTGTTAATGTTTCAGGGAATTTTATTGTATTTTTTTTATTATTTTCTACGATACCCATAACATTATGGTTCACGGATTTAGGCAGTTTGGAGTGTGTAATTTCAGTTAGTTAGTTAGTGAGCCTTGCGATTAGCTAACATGTTCAAACCCTGTGTTCCTATTGGCTGGAGAGCTTAACATAAGTTTAGGCTGAGCTAGTCGTTTGAAAGTTCGCTCTGTCTGCCGCCATCCTTCAACTACATTAGACGCTAGGTCAGGAAGCTCGTCCTACAGTTGAACGTAGCGGAGGTTTTATAGTTAGTAGTTAGGGTATTTTTAGCTCTTACAACTTGCTTCAGATATTATTACTGTATTCGCATCAAATTGTGTGATAAAATGCCCTCCGTATAATTGTTATAACAAGCTATTAGTAGATCAGGTAGCTAGCTAAGACTACGTGACGTCCGTGAGCCGGCGAGCCACGTTAAGAAGCACCGCACCAAGAAATGAAATCCCTACTTCCGTTTCATCTGAGAGAAACACCGTCCTGCGCGTATCAATAAACTGGTATTTGTCTACAAGAAAAATCTTTCATCAAGTATTAACATTTGTTTCAAACTTAATTTTGCTACGTAACGCCGTTGGCGTAGAACATTCCATATAACGCGATCTTGGCAAGGCGCCTTTATTAGCACATTTTAACCACAATTTAACTGAGAGAGAAGTCAAGTTTTTCTATAAAATGGAGACAGTCGAGGTACATACAATTTCTGAATTAAATTCAAATTTATTTATTTTGAGTGGACTGCCTGCGTTTCAAGTTCTTAAGTCAGAGACTTACTACGTGTCACACAAGGGTATGATAATGACCGTATAACATGACCACTTCCTAACGGCAGCTTAGTTTCAACACTCTTCTTTTCTTTGCCTATTACCATTCAGGGCTATTCCTTTATTTTATTTTATTCCGGCATAAAACAAACAAGATAATATAGGCAATACATTTTTTTAAATATTTCTCAATAAATAATTATCGCTGGAATTTGACACAACTGAAATCATTTCTAAGCATGCACAGTTATCCTACCACTCATCAATATTTTCAGTTAAAAAATAATTAAGCAAGTGTTTCACTATGTGTTTAGTTATGTCATATTTCACAGCTGGCGTGGCAAATTATTATTTGCCTTTAACGAGACTGGGGCTGTCAAAGATTAGTTTCCTACGCATATTACGTATTGGTTCCTGAGCTGAGAATCACCGAGCAAACATTCCTTGGGGCCAGAATACATTTATTTCTTTTTACTCGCTAATCGTGTCCATAAATATTGCCAACAGCATGCACTGTAGTCTTATAAGCTATGCAGATATCATGTGGAGGTTTTTGTGCCAGTCTACAACTACTAATACGTGATGCTGCAGTCTGAGTCACAGTTTAATATATAATTATGCATTTTATGTTTGCATTCGTTTCACACGTTGCATTACAATTTTTTTTTCTAAACTGTTGAAAACCATTTCATTTTTTTTTTTTTTGCCCTATGCCCTCACTGTTTGTATTTCTTTCCTTGTGGTTTCCTGTCCCTCAT
Source organism: Dryococelus australis (assembly GCA_029891345.1). NCBI lineage: Eukaryota > Metazoa > Arthropoda > Insecta > Phasmatodea > Phasmatidae > Dryococelus > Dryococelus australis. The sequence goes on along the minus strand of CM056994.1, from coordinate 171,768,696 downwards.
TCAATTGTTGTTGATAAGTTCCCCATGTTTTTTCCATAAATATAAAACACCTTAAGTAATATTTCGTTATGCTTTTGAATTTATTTCTTTATTACTTCGTTTTTTTCAATTAATAACCAGAATAAAATCTCCATCTTAGGCGTATATATTTCATTTTACCCAAACCCTACAACCTTTGTTTGTCCTCCTTCACCTCTATTCATGTTCACTATAAACCATTAATTTTTTTTAATTCGGTACTTACGAAAGCTCTACTCCAAACCTGCAAAATAAATTATTCTTCAATTAGCTCATGGATCTCTTGGAAAACTTCTTCCCCTATGTTCCTCGGTTTGGAAAATACTCACAGCTTCCGTCACCGCTTTACCGAAGTCCTCAGCATACCTCGGAGCACCGCATGTCAGCTCTTATTACATCTTAACTTGTAGCGTCGACATCCAATTTCTTTCGGGTTGGATCTTCTCTTAGCAGAAGTTTGTATCTTCTGTCTTACTGGGCGGTCTCGAAGATCTTCCTTTAGCCACATGCTGGGTCGCCAGTTGTTACATTTTAATTAAAATCACACATTTATACATAAAATTATTAAATAATATATATATGCAGCAATTACTGTTGTTACATTTCAGTAATAATCACAGTTGTAATGTTATATGAAATTATAAAGCGGAAATTCTCAGCTTCTCAATATTTTTATTACATCGTTCATCTACTCAAATGAAGTGAAATTGAATTTAACTTGACATATTCACATAATTATTCTTTCATCTTCTCAAACATTCACTTTGATTGTTTTATTTTCTTTTAATCATTATAAGACATTATTCTCATTCAGTAGTAGGCATATGGGGAAACGGTTGCAAGGGGCTGGACATGGAGGGGCGAGGCTCCTGGGTAGGCGGCCGCCATGTTGGATTCCGGACTTCCGCTTACAATTCCGGTCATGCGTCCACCAACTGGGATTTCACCATGATTCTAGTCAGTATGCCACCATATTTGTAGTCAGTACCCTGCCATCTTGGACCGCCATTTGCATTTCCGAAGGTTTTCTCAGTGTGCTCCCACAGTTTTTTCTTTTGATTTCTTTCTTTATTTTTTCTCTCCCTTCTCCTTTCCTTATCTCCTATTTGTTCATCATTTGTTTACAGCGACTGTTACTGAAGGCCGCCATTTTTGATACTGGAGGCCGCAATCGTGGTTTTCCGTTTGACATTGGCAATATTGGTTCTGGATTTAACCACCAGCAGCCTTGGTGTTCTCGTTCGAGTGGCGCTGTTCTTTTAGAACTCAAAATACAATCTCGAATAGTGCGGGATCGAACTGCCTTGGGTCGCCAGAGTTACGCCTTAGACCACTCGGCTATCACGATATGCGCTGGGACAAGAGTTTATAAGTAGTATATAGCTTGGAGACGAATAAATAATATTTTGCTTCTCATTAAAGATCATTGTAGTTTTTGTTTATGTAATTTTGAATGCTTTATATCTAAATATCAATAACTCTTTAAGTTTATATAAAAATCAATAATTTTTAAATATTTTCTAAGCGTTAATTTTTAATTATATTATATTAATTATATTTTGTACTATTTAAGTTTAACTTACGTATGTAATATGTCATATTTAACTTATATTATTATTAAGCATTTTATTTATTTTTTATTATTTAAAGATATTTTTTATTATATCCATTTATATTTTTCTTTATTTTGATGTAACTGAAATATATATAATTTATATATAACTCATATTATTTTTAAGTATTTCATTTTTAGTTTTAAGTAATATGTAAGTTTTTTTTTTTTTTTAGCTTTTAAGTGTATCAAGTGATGTGTCTACAAATGCATATTTGTGAGGCAGATAAAAATATGCCATTAGAATATATGATTTCATGACTATGACAAGCGCCATATTGGATTTTTATAAGAAGATGTAAAAATTGTTTGAATAAATATCTGCCATGTGTTTTGTATTACGAATGTTGATTATTCGCAATTTTTTTTATTTACATATATAATTTTTTTTATATACCAGAATTAACTTAGTAGGGACTTCTATTTTGAACTTAGAAAAAAAAAAATTCGTACTCCCATGTAATGTAATGCTGGAAAATTGTTTCCAGCAAACCATACCATAAACAGTTCAGTATCTGCTTCATCTTACCTTACTTCACCTAACCTAACCTAACTTAATCTAATCAAACCTAATCCAATCGGCTTGTAAGAACTCCGAATATATATTTTTAATTGTCAGGGCGTTACTTTACCTAACTGTCATAGGCATACTCTAGTTATCGCCAGACACCTCTTCTCCTTCTCTTCTTCCAGCCTTAATTAAGAGCCGTGTAGATATAGTACCTTTCACCAAGACATTAGCTTGCCTCATTCATGCTATTAACAATACAGGCCATATCTGTCACCATACCTCAGACTTACTAATCAATAATAACGTCAACTATATTGACTACCATTTCAGCCCCATCAAATTTTCCAGTTATACACATAAACAAGCCATTCCAGATCCCAACCAATCAAATATTCCAACCATACTATCATAAGATCAATACTCGTTATTTAGCTATCTACGACACCCATATCGTTTTAACTCCCATAAAACCATTCCGCTCATACTAAACGACAATACCAGCTAAGCAAGCATTTTGCCCCTCTCACACTAACTAAACTTCCCATCAAACCATTCCGCTCTTACAAAAAACGAATCACACAATTTAACCATTCTCCTCACACCATCTTATTTTTACTTTTTTTTTTTACTGCCAAAATAACCGAACATGGGATCAGATCATACCTATCAACATAACAGCCATACCAACAATACAAGCAAAATAACTATACAACCAATTCATACTTGTGTTCCTCCTCCTCCTCCTGTCGATGTTATGAGTACTATAGCCGTCCTACGGCATGCACTTATATTAATTTTGATTTAAACTGAATTAATAATTGTGTGTGTGTATATATATATAATATATATATATATATATATATATATATTATATATATATATATATATATATAATACAGTTTTATTCATCTTCTCGTCTAACCAACACCAGACTAAATATACTCATACCTCATACTAGAAGTCAAGCACAACTCAGCTTACAGTTCAGACATCTTGAAAAAACCATTGCTAGATTTAAACTTACCACGCTCCCTTAATTTTATCCGAGGACCGTCTGACCTTGTTAATGTCAAGAGTAAGTCTGTACCTGCACGGTAACTGGAGTATGCACGTGCTTCCTGGCCGTTTTCGCACCTGAACGGTGTCAGATAGCCTTAGTCAGCACATATAATTTCTGGTCCCCCTTGGTGTCTGGTGACTGGAGTCTGTACGTGCTTACAATTCGTTCGTACACCTGGATGGTGTCGGATGACCATATGCGTGGAAATAGCTGTGGTAGGTCTGCACCTGCACGGTGTCTTGTAGATACAAAGAATGAGTCAGCAGGTTTCACGAGCAAGTACAAGCATTAAACTGAATTGAACATTGGGTCAGCATGAAGGAAGTTTTCTACAGATTCTAACCACCATGTAGGACTTATCAAATACTAAAACCAGACCAACACATGTAAATGACGAAATATTACTTTTCACATAAATTGTTTGTGTGATAATATAAAAGAACTTAATAAACCAACAAACCATATAATAATGCTAGCCATCCATACTTATAGCTGCTCTTATGAATCCTACAAGGTAACATACCTCCAGCATCGAATGGTACTGAAACATATATAAAATAACCCATAGTATGAGGTTAAACATTTCAGAATTATCATATTCAATATTCAGATATAACTTTAAAAAAATTTTATAGCTTCCCCTGATACTAAGTTATCAGCATGCTCTATATTATATTCCCCCATCACTCGGAAAATGTCGTCCGATATTTCCTAATTTCGATAGAGAAAATGAATACTTACTTAATAGTTTTGGGTCTCGAACACGGGGCGTTACATCATGCCTAACAGTTACAGATTTATATCAGGTGCACATGAATATCACAATTTGAAAAAAATAATTTATGAACATTACTAAAAATGTTTAGAAAAACTCAGGTCGCTAGTCGAATTGCGATCCTCTTATCTTACCATGATTCTTATATGTCACCTAAAACTTATATTTCCTTTTTATTATACATTCCTAAAGCGGACTCCGAAACACTGAGCAAAATAGCAAAATTTTAAGTCCAACAGAAAAAAAATAATATATTTAATAGATTCTGGACTCGAACTCTGAGAGTTACACCGTGCCTCGCCTTTGATGATTGCTTAATTCCTTATATCAGGTACGTATGAATTCCAGACAGTGAATAATTAATGTACAAACATCGATAAAAAAAAACCTTCACAAACACATCACATTAATCGATTTGCTCCCCTATTATCTCAATCTGATTCCTATATCCGATGTTTAAAACTTCCGTTTCGCCTTTAATATAAATTTTTATAATATTCGCCAAACAATAGGAGAAATTGCGCGAATTTTTTTTTTAAGTCAGATAAAAAATTAATATTTTAAAAATATTTTTCCGGTCTCGAAATCAGAGATCTACGCAGTACCTCGCATTTGGCAACTGTTTATATCTTTATAGCAGGCACATATGAATACTGTAAAAAATTACCATATTTTTTCTAAGTCCGATAGAAAAAATTAATATTTCTATGGTTTTTAGCTTCGAACTGGAGGCCCTACGCTACTCCTAACCAATGGATATTTGCGTAAATCTTTATATCAGGTACTTTTAAGCATGTAGACAGACAGAAAATCATGCATAAAAGTTCGTTTAAATCTATCCAATGCACATGTCGGTATTCGAACTGGGGTCCCTGAATCACAGTTCTTCTTTGTCAAAAATTTGTCTAACATCCTACATTTTATGTTCCATACACCATACATTTATTCAAAATTTTATCCCAGTGATTTGTTAATAATGTATCAGTTAGGTTACACTGCAAAGTCTTTCTAAATTATTATCAAACTAATATAATATTTCCTGAAAAAAACCTATTTTTCAAGAAATTACGTAGAGGCGCGAGCCATTAAAAATTCCATGTTGGCCGTCGTCAAGCCTTAGATAGTCCTTAGCATCGCTGTGAGACCGTGGCGCGGTGGCATGATGAAGCAATTACATCAGCGAAGGTCATTTCCTTCAGTGTCGCGAAGGTGACATAGTATGGCACTGACGCTACGCGAGCGTGGTAGCAGGAGGTGACATCATGGCCTTTATATTCAGGCCTCCCCCATCTCCTCGAGCTTGGCAAGAAATAAACTGATCTTAAAACAATGTTGTATTTGCTTAATAATTTATAATATCGAATGCTTACAGTAATTCTATAAAAATACGTACATGACAGTGGTTCGTTGTCTCCCTTTGGCATAATTTTCTAAGCTTTGTTTGCACTAGGCGGAGGAATATCCTGGAAGTAGAATTTTAGCTGGATTTCTGCACACGAAATATTCCCGGACGAGTAAGATTTACGTGTTAAAAAATTTAAAAATATATGTGCTTTACATTTTCAAACCATAAAATTCAGCCCGAAACATCCCCCCGCATAAGACTTCTCCCGAATATTTCAGTTCCATCAGGGATTAACAATTATTAATTAGAAAATATGTATAAAAAGTTGGACGGCTCTGAAAATACTATACCGAGTACATTCATTCTAGTTTGACGTGTTTGAGAATACTCTTGATTTGTACTGGAGGAAGGGGAGTATTTTTCCTGGATAATGCTATTGTCTTACTGCTGGCGCCAAGGAACTGTGGAATTACTTTCCAAGGCTCCAAAGTGTTAGTTGTTAAAAGAAGTTTGAAAGTACAGTTCACGTCAAATATTTCCTATTTCTGCAACACCTGGTGCGAAAAAATTACGTGTAAGTTAGCGAGGTCTTGAGAACCGATGAGGTTGCAGTGAGGTGAGAATTGAGCTGTGTCGAATACAAAGGCACGGAGAAACCTCGCCAGCTAATAAATTGACCAACGTATGAGGCCCATGGCAATGTTAATTTTACATACGGCGGAATAATACACAACGTGCATACAAGAAGATCTTAAGTAGGGCTTTCAAAAGTGCTCATTTTATCGTGAACAGCATATACTGCTTGCAAGCCGGGGACCATATTTTGATATTTGGAAGTCGGGGAGTCATGCGCATTAAGCTAAACGTACTGCCGTACATTCACATTTTCTATACAACAAAATTTCATCTCGAAAACAGCATTGATATAGGCTGTTCACGATAAAGTGAGCACTTCTTAAGGCTCTCCCAACCTTAAATAAATATACCTTTTTGCAGCCATGGGCATTATAGTAATATGGTGGTGAAATGTATACACTGCGTTTATTGGTAACATTGCAATGTTTATATTATAAGCAACTGGAAGATAGAAATTGGATGAATGAAAACATTTATAAGGACCCTAAAATGTACTCACTTTACCGTGAACAGCCGATAGCAGAATATAACTTCCTTAAATGCTTATAGTCTGTTTCATATAACTTCAGTAAATTTAGACACTTCTCGAAAATAAGTTCGATCACGATGTATCCCTCCACCACAGCTTCCTGCCGTGAAAAATCAACTACGAATCCAATGACATCATTCAGAATGACAGTTTCGTACTAAGGCTACTACTATAGCTGGTAAGCATTTCCAAAGTTTGATTTTTGTTATGCCATATAAAAGACTAGTTAAGGTTCTGTTATTTATAGTAAGGTCGTGTTAGGCCTCATATATTTCAAAACCTCCTGCATACGAAATGTTCAGCAAAAAATTAACATTTTCAATGCAGAAATGGTTGGAAATTCAATAAAATAAATTAGGGGATAACAATGATTTTAAAGCCCAAAATACATTAAAAATATTCTAACAACAATTTAAAAACACATTATTTTTAAAATGCACAATATTACTGCTTACTTCGTAATTACTAAACACGTGCCTAAATTTTGGATGCTTACTCAACTAAAATCACGTGTCGGCCTCTGATAAGAAATAATTTACTCTCTGAATTATGCAATCAACAAAACACTTGAAACCAGAAAATTTAAACTTCGCAATGTAAATACCATTTCACTAATGCTTCGCGATAGTCACAAAAAATGGTGGCTCACAACAAAAATAAAAGTGTCTGACTCTCAAGCAGACAACTTTTTAAGGCGCCTACAATGAACTTATGAAATACAGAAATACAAAAATATTATAAGCTGCATATATGTAGATAAATTATGAAGAAAGAGAGCTCAATGACATTTCACCAGGTGGGTGGAGACCTTTCATGTGGTCTACCATTGGAAGATATTTACCAGTTCATGATTATTTTGCAAATCATAATGCTATCATTAATATATACTCTACTCCTGTCCTATTCCCTCAAAATAAGATTAAGTTTGAGATTGGGGATCAATTATGTTTGTATCGGAAGTTGGTCGGTACTACTGGAAAAAATATGAATTTATTGGTCCATACCGAAATTATGTTTTAATTCATAAGTAATATATAATTCTATGTTGATCCTAATATTTAAAATATTGATATTCAAAATAATTATATTTAATATAATTATGATTATTATCATATATTTCTTATTAAAAATGTAGGTTATTCCCCATAAAGACATACATAAATCCCAACAGATTAACCAGACATGCATAGATTTCCACTAATTAACCCAGACCCCTGTGGCAGTTGACAGTGATATCTGTTCCCACAGGGAACTCACTAGGAGGAAGTCATCCTTGTGGTGATATGCGTGTGTAATCGAAAAGTTGAATTAAGATCTGACATGCAGGCAAAAGCCTATATTTTGCCATAAATACTTAAACTAGATAGATGTAATTATACAAAACCAATTGAAATATAACTCAGAAAAAATTTTCTATGCTATAATAATTAATATTTTCTTCTACACCAGCAACCATCAGCTGGCACAGTACTTTGCAAATGGTGGTCAAGGAGTTAGTTTAAATGTTCTCCTTGAGTCATTCAGTAATAAGTGGCTTTTCTCATAACAAATAATTAAATTACAACCACAACACCCCACAGGGGTGTATTGTCCCTACGAGTCACCTTATAGGGGAATTTATTTTGCTGTCACTGGTCACAGTGTGTAAGTGAATAAGTATTTTTATGTGTGTGTCACTATACCTTGATAGGGAAATGCATCTGTAGTAGGAATTGAATCCTAATTTGTTAAAAGGACATCAATCACTATTTTGGCAATTTCCATGTTATAAAAATTTCTAATAATACAGCTGTAGAGTTATCAGTTGATGTTGAAACTGCATCATTCCACTGCATCCTTCAGCATATGGCAGTTGAATGAAAATTCCATTAGTTGTTAGAACAGCATCAGTACAAAATGATGCCTTTTTAACAAAACACTGCTAGAGCGCTAGTGTGGTGTTCAGCTGTTTCCAGCATAATAGTTTTGTCTATTGTTGCATCTTCTAGTTTCTAATTCTATGGTTTTTTCAGTTGATACCTACTATGGTAGTGATTATTTGTGTGTTATTTTACATATTCTTCTAATATGAACATGAGTGGAAGTGAGACCGATTAAGGTGTGACAGAAGAAGTACAAGTATGCAAACTGAGATATAATACTACTGAATATAAAACAAATAAGATTAAAATCACCGAAGTTAAAGGTGAAGTACACACGAGCCACAAAGGAAAAAATGTTCCAGCCAAAAACCTGTATTGGCACTCGTACTGCTCCCCCCCCCCCCCCCAGCCAAAATATCAGATATAATATTTCCACAGTAGGAAATTCCTTTTGTCATGAAATAAGTTGTTCAATTATTTTTATTTACAGTTTATGATATGACATGAACATGTTTTTAAACTTGTGTGCATTCTTTACTTATGCATGCATGTGGTGGTGTTTATGTACCGAATTCGTACATTTAGTGGAATTTAAAGCATTTTAGTATGTTTTCAGATGCAAAAAGAAGTGTTTGGAAATACTTGGGGAAGATAACTGCATAAATATCTTCACAAAGTTCCATGATATTCCCACGAAGAATGAGCAGGGCATTTTTCTCCAGGGACTCATAGGCATACAAGATATTAAGAGAAGACATGAAAAGAAGGATTCGCCATGGGTAAACACAGATAGTTTTAAATGCCATGATTGCTGGTAGGCAGTTCACAGGTCAGTGTAGGTTTACTAAAAGCTTTAATTTCTGGTTTTGGTGGAATGACCTAAAGTGCAAGAAGAATTACGAAGCTTAAACAAGCAGGGAAAACCCCACAAGACAAAAGGGGCAAGTTTGATACCTATATCCTTCCTCGTACTACTATACTCAAAGTGAAGGAACATAGTGAGTCATTCCCATTGAAAAAGTCACATTATTGTGGAAAAACATGTATTACTTGAGTGCGGATCTATTGCTGGTAATTTTAAAGAGAGAATTTCAACTATAGGTTTGGTAAGCCCCTGGTTGACACCTGCTGCCCTTGTGAGGAGCTTAAGTTGAAAATCAAATCATCCTATTTAAATAAGGTGGCTAAACATAAAGTGGTTAATTGTTCATACCCACAGAAGTAGGAAATTCGTTTCAGCATTACAATTTCAACAATCACAAGAGGCTAAGATAGAAGGTACCTTTATCACTTGATTTCATACAAAACACTCTTTTACATGTTCAGGACTTATTTTACCTCCACCAGTTAATTGTTAATGTATTTTGCATCATGTATTTTAATGCTAGAACCAGCTCCTTTTATTTAAATCATGAAGGTGAAGGTCGAAAAAGTCCTGAAGAAGTCTGTTTGTTTCTTCAAGACTATGCAAAGCAGGTCCCAGCACAAATCACTGAACTTCGTATATTTTCTGATAATTGTGCTGCACAGAATAAAAACCAGGCCCTTATTAGTTATCTTCTTTCACTAACTGATTCTTGTAGATAAAAAAATCCAGCACTTCTTCCCTGTCAGAGGCCACAGCTTTTTGCCATGTGACAGGGAATTCGGAGTTATTTCGAAATGATTGCGAAAACATGATAGATATTGCAGCATTTATGAAATAATTGAGCACATTATTAAAAGTAGCAGCCAAGGAAAATTCATTGTTAAAGAAGTTAAAGCATCGGAAATATTATACTTGAAGCAATGGTGGCTGACATACTATAAAAATAATGCAATTTAAGAAGAAAGCAAACACAAACCAAGAGATGAAAGGGTAACATTTTGTAATAATTACCGCTATCATATTGTGTACAGTCATGACATGAAAGGTCACATTACAGCATATGTAAAAATTGATTCCACCTGATTCCATCTACATTTTTTATGCTTCTTGGAAATGGGTTCATCGTTCATCCTGACAGACTTGCATATAAAGGAAGTAAAGTACCCATCAAGACATCAAAAATTACAGATTTATAAAAAAGTTATAAAGCATGTTTATAATGAACATGAGAAGTTTTATGACGACATTCTTGGTTGGCCAGTGGAAAACACCATTGTACATCAGCAACATAATTGTGCCTCCGAAGATTGTTGGATAAGAGGGGTAGGCATATATAAGGAGGAGCATATACCTAATGACTGCAGTGTGTGAACAAGTTTTTGTTGCTGTGGCTAGTGGATAAATGATGAAAAGGACTACATTTATTAAAAATTTTTGCTTTATATTGTTTTACATTTATATTTGTAAATAAATTACGTACAGCAAGTTACATTATTGCAAAAGCTCTAATCAAACCAGTAAAATATCTGTATGAAGAATAAGAAACATTTTCACTAAAAATGTATAATTATTTCATTGGGAGTAAGGGTGTATTTTGTTAAAAAAGGATTAGTAGTCATAACAAAAACAATTTATAACACAGTAATTATTTAAAAATTAATATAATAGATTTACCGCATCAGATGGTGCTATGCATACATAAAAACAGTAAAGATTATTTTAACCTACAACATGCAAAAATAATTAGTTTTCTTTTTATTGCCCACAACTTTATTAATTGTAACGAACGACCTTTTAACAAATTAGGATTCAATTCTCAGAAAATCAGTAATTTATTCCAGAAAAATACCATGTTTGGATAATACTTGTAAAATACATTTTTTTCAAAAGCTAAGACATCGCCAAAAAACCTGCTGCTTCGTCCTGCTCGAAAATATGGGGGGACCGACCCCAGAACACATGATTGATTATTCACTTTGATAAAAAATTAAAGAAATTATAAAAATTATAATTTTTTATCGTAATGAAATAATTTACTAGAAAATAAAATGAATTATATTGCGAAGAAATAATACAAAGAAGAAGTAAATAAAAACACTCAAACATATTTTCATACACCATTTATTTTGTACACAGTCAATACAAAACACATTCATAATTTAAAAAAAAGATCAGTTCATATATTTCCGTAGTCAGGCTTGGCATTTGTATAACTGTTCTTAGGACAGAATACAGTCAAAGTGCCACTACACGAAAACCAAAATTTCCATACATTTCTGGTGACTTTGTGTCTTGTCGTAATTTTCGATTCATGGTCCAAGGATGAAACACACCATTTGTGAAGCAGCTGTGAGTTTCTCCATTCGTGTGTCCAGACAGGTTCTGACCTGTCGCAGACTTGTCGGTGCTGATAGTCGTAAATTTTGCCAGCTTGTGCAGGGGACAGCCATACTCGCACTGCACATTGATGATTTCAATTTAGTTTTTGCACAAGTCGTTCAGCTATTTCTTCTGGTCGTGTCCTGCACTGTAAACCAGTCCTTGTGGATACTGCATCAACAAGTCGGGCAGAACGCTTCCTACCTGATGGTATGGAATCTTGCCTTCGTCCCACTCCAGTCCATGGTGACACTTGGTCAGCCAGTCGTTTGTCTTCTTGTTTTCTTGTCCAAGAGTTTCACGAATTAATGGGGGGGGGGGCGAAGGAGCACATGCGCATTTTGCCATCGTCATCGTAGGTCACTGCGATCTCCTTGAGCATGTAGCCACTCTGGCTCTAGAAGACTTGCAGATTACAAGACATTTTGATACAAACTGAGGCGAGAAGCTGTGATCATTCCGTATATATATGTTTAGTTCACCATTTTCACCAATTCCGAAAATCAGTCTTAGTTCACTGCTCTGTCTTGCAAAATAAAGCAATATGCAGCAGTGTTCGCAGACATGTTTTCCTTGGAAATAATTTCTATACAACAATCCATCACATTGTTTTGAACTAGCTCGTTTTGTTTGGACGTGTCGAAGACCACCAATGGTGCTGTTCCACGGAATCTTTCTGGGCTCAGGAAAGGGTAGGACTTGCGTCTGTAGTAGGAGGCTTGAAACTAAGTATACAGATAATATCATAATGTAAATCCTTTTTGATCGAAGGAGGTGTTCAAATCCACGTATGGATAGCTTTCATTATTCAAAAATATCTTTACGTTCTGGACTTTGCAGTGGTCGAAGATCGATTTGTCTGCCGAAATGTTGTGTTGTTTGTACGTTTGAATTGCTAGTACAACATAACATGATTTTTCCATGCCCGAAGAAGTCTTCACAACCCAGTGGTTCCTCGTGGCATATTACAGGACTGGACACATAACTAAACTCCAACTCCTGAAGGTTATGTCGATGATTTTTCTTTCTTGACATAGTTCAGTAGCTTCATGCATTCGCGGGTGCTCGGAGTCACATGGGGAACGAACCAGTTCATGTTGGTCAGGGTTACAGCGACAGGCTGCATATTTTCTCCAGCTCCCAAGAGTTCATCGAGATGTGAGGTGGCTAGCATTATCACCAGTTCTTGCTTGGCTCCTATTATTATCTTCATATAATCCTCGGCGAAACCAAGTAGTGTCGATAGTGGTACATTCACCTCGAACTTGCCTTCTGCGAAGATGGGAACTTTGTAGTCTTTCATTCCCCAGACTGTCATTTTTACCATGTCAGGATTGTTTTTTATGGTGGTGGTAATGACCACATCCCATGTTTCGTCAACAGTAACACAGTTTATTTCATACATTAGTCGCTCTACGAGGTGAAGTATACAATTGCGAATGAACACTATTGTGGTGGGTTGGGTTCCATCATCTTTTGTGAGCGTACCTCGGGTGCGCAAGAATGACTGTGAAGGTAGGGTGTAGATATATTTATGCTGTATTGGGATTCGAACACTATATGGCTGGTAGCAATGCAGCTCAAGCTTGTCGATACTGTTGTCGAATTCTGCCTGCTGGGTCGTGTTCAGTACATTGTCGACTGCCACGTATGTTCACTATCAACCCTAGGCTAAGTAGAAACTGTTCGTTGGCACGTGTTAGCATGTCTGTCTCTCGATCTCTACTGGCCTCTGGTTTCGTGATGCGCTTGACTTTATGCACTCTATGAATTGTTTCAATTGCAAGCACCAAATGATTTTTTCACTCCTAAAGTCTATCTGTTCATCTTCCTGATAGACGATTGATACGACCACTTCATGTGCGCTTTTCGCTATCACTGGAACATAAATTATGCTTTTTGGAACTTCGACTTGTTAATAGCCTGGTGGGGCCATCTGTGTGAATTCGTGCAGTGTATTGCTTGTTTTATCCTTGACATATCAGCTGCTGGCAAAATTACAGTTTATACATATCACGTTCACTGGAAATATGTCCACTGGCCGTGATGATTCGTGAATTTTACCAGATTTTTAGATTCGCATGTCAAACCCCTGTATTCGTCCGATGGTATCCGGTTCACTGAAATTGATATATGCAATGCAAAACATTTCTGCCATCAGTGTGTTTTGGTTACAGTGTAGTTCGAAAGTCACATCCGATGACATGGATTTCTTGATGGAATAAGCCATGTTGTTCAGTTCGTATGCACTGTTGGAATGCTTATTTCTTTCACATCACCTGGATGCAGAACTCACCGGAATGCAGAATTCACATTTTCTTCTATGTTCTATATGGAGTTGTATGTCTGAAAATCTGTAAGTCCGAAAACCCACAAACCTTCGAGCTCCGAGGGCGGGTAAAACGTCGCCCTCAGCCAGCTCGGATATCTGAGCACTTAGAATGTTGGACACCGACATACTGACTGGAGAATATAGGTGTAAACACAGCTTATGTAAACGATTAATGAATAATAATTTGCCTACGATTTCTTTTTGTTCCATTGTGCTAGAATGCGAAGACACAAATGTCCACATTTCCATGTGTTACGCAGCTGCTCCGTTTCATAAGTGTAGGTTAATTTGCAAATTTTCAGGTACAGTTGACGTACGGGTGGAGGATGCAAATTCCCAAAACAGTCTTAATAGTTTGCATGTTTACCATTTTTTACTTATGCTTCCCAGTGTGTGCCAGACCCGGCTGCCGCGTCCAGATTAATTATGGCAACTCATTAATTTTTGATTAAGTAGGAAAAGCATCTCGGATGAACACTCCTTTGAAATTAGCTATCTTAAATTTTCGTGCAAACAGTTCTAAATCCATATTCGGGAGCGGCCGTTTCAGTAGAGATATCATTAGTGCCTTCTCCTACTGCGATCCTTTTTCTTTCTCTCACCTCCTCGTCCTCAGTAAGGCCATTGTAAGTAAACTCCTTGACAGTTTTTTTTTTTTTTACCTATTGCGATAGATTCAAGTTTATGGTTATGGCGACAGTTTTCCTCCACTTGCTTATGTTCGTTCGAGGTGCGTTTCACCGCACTAACAATATTTGTTACGGCCCCGAAGATACCACCCAGGGCGCCGATTACAGGTATCAAGGCGGGAAGGAATCCTACCTACTTTTCATTCCCTCTCCTCTTGGAACTTCGTCCTGCTTTCTTCGCCCCATGACCATGTTCACCTTGGCTTTCATCGTGCTGGAAACACCCGATGCAGATTTTTTTTATCAGCGAGTCCAGTATCTGACGGTTTTCTTATATTAGCGGTCTTCTGTGCAAGTATCTTGTCTGCCTGGTGCCTGATTTGCAGATCCTTGTTCTGGGAATAAGCGATATTGTGCGATATTGTCCAACACATTGATGCCCGTATCGCCGTGTGGCAACCTTTTGACTAGCTTGGTTCCTGGCCCACAGAACATGTATCCATAAATGTGTAGCTCGAACAGTAGATTGTTGATCAGTGTATTGATGATACCACGGCTGGATTTCGACTTCTTTACCTTATGATGTATTGAATTAGGCTGACCTGAAAATACGACCCTTTTACACTTTTTTGTCTCAGTGTCATTCTAGTCTTTGAACAATACAGAACAAATGTATCACATATTCCAATATATGATTTCAGTGCGAATTCTATCAGAGGCAGTTTTTTCGGTGTGATCATTTGAAGAGACATTCTAAAATGTGCTTAATGTCATCAAGAAGCTTGTTTATGCTACCTCATTCTCCTCCTCATTCCATGTGTGATATGTACCAAGCAGAACAAAACAGTTTACAGATTATCAAGCAAGATGTTACCCTACACATATGCATTCATGGTGAAGATGAAGTTATCTCCAACGAATCGCGACATGGAAGCCTATATCCGAATCCTGTGTGCTGCATCATCGCAGGACCATCGGGTTTCAGTAAACATGTGTCCTACTTAGCCTGCTTGAAGAACTGAATGGTCTTCGGTTCGAGAATGTGAACTTGTACTCCAAATCATTCCAGCAACTGAAATATCAACGATTGGCAGTAATACTGCAGGCTGGCCGGTGTCCGAAAAATGTATTAATGGTATATATGATTGCTTCAAAGTCAATATGACGTCATATATAGTGTATATGTGCATATTATAAGCAGTAAGGGGGCCAGCTGAGAGGCATAGTTTTACAACAGTTGCTGTGAAACATAGATCGGCTCGGCTAGCTTCTACATCAGGCAATCCATGGATAGCTATGTTAAAGTAGAGTGGATATTGCCCACAAATAGTTTCTCGCCATCAACTTTTAGAGATAGATGTCTCCTGTTTTACCAGCACCATCGACATCTTCAGGAATGGCACCGACAGCGTTATTGAATTCTCATCGATCACCTAAATAGTGCTACCATCGACTTCTTCAGCTGTGACACCCAAATCACTACCAGCATCTACTGCTACCAGTGCAGTGCCATTGACTTCTTCAGATTGGACACCTCCGCGAACAGCTTCGCCATCGACTTCTTGGGATGGGACACCTACAACAGTGCTGTTATCGACAACTTCGTCAAATCTTCGTTGTTTTTACTGTGACAAGATATTTGCCTACATCCACATTGCAAGGAGACATGAGTGTTTTAATTGTGCCACGAACCCCTGTCGTACATCATATTTGCGTAACAGGTACGGTATGCAGTTCAGCCGTAGCGACAGTTTACTTAGACATGCAAAAACTTGTAAGGTTAAGTGCATTTCTCATCGGTACCTCAGTACCACGTTTGCAGCAAGTAGGTCACTTGTGACTTTGGTACATGTCCTCAAAAGTCTAGTTATGTACATAACCCGCCCTTGCACAGTGTGATGGTGTTTTAAATGTTAATATATTTTCGTACAAGGACAACACGAGTGTGAATAACAAACTGCATAAGAGAGTGTAACCTACAACAAAGTTCCATATATATTGAATAAAATTGTAATGTTTTGCTGTTATGTATTTTTTCATAATGTGTACAAAAATTCGTGTACAAAAATTCTTGTGTTTTATTTCTAACATACACCTTTTCATAATATAATAAATATACAATTAATAATTTTAAAATTAAAAAAAAATGTAGCGGTATCTTATACGAGTAAGACCAGTGTGTGTAACAAAGCTTCTAAATGCAAATAAAATACTTTGAAAATTTTTTAGTTATATATCTGAATAATGAATTTAAATATTCTAAAATGTTTAACCTCTTACCATGGGTTATTATATATATGTTTCAGTACCATTAGATGCTGGAAGTATGTAACCTTGTAGGATTCGTAAGAGCAGCTTTAAGTATGGATGGCTGGCATTATTAACTGGTTTGTTGGTTGATTGAGTTTTTTATATTAACACACAAAGATTCATTTGAAAAATTAATATATTATTATTAACGTGTGTTGATCTGGTTTTTAGTATTTGCAAAGTCCTACATTATGGTTAGAATATGTAAAAAAACCATATTCTTCAGTCATGCTGACCCAATATTTAATTCAGTAGCAGGCTTGTACTTGCTCGTGAAGCCTACTGAATCATTTTATTTATTTACCAGATGCCATGAAGGTACAGACCTGCTATGTGCTGACTTATGCTATCTGACACCGTCCAGGTGTGAAAACGGGCAGGAAGCACGTACAGCCTCAAGTTACAGTGAAGGAACAAACTTTTATATATATTCATAGTAATATGTATATCTGCCTCTCTTAAGCACTTATTAATTCATTTTAAATCAAAATTAATGTGAGTGCATGCCGTAGGATGGCTATAGTACTCATAACTTCTACAGGAGGAGTAGGAACACATGTAGGACTTGGTTGTACATTTTATTTGCTTGTATGGTTGGTATAGCTGTTATGTTGTTTGGTATGATCTGATCACATGTTCGTTAATTTTGGCAGTATGAAAAAAAAGTATATATGAGACAGTGTGAGGAGAGTGGTTTAATTGCGTGATTCGTTTTTGTAAGAGCAGAATGGTCTGATGGGATGATTAGTTAGTATGAGAGGAGCAGAATGCTTAGCTGGTATGGTCGGTGAGTAGGAGAGGGAAGGTTTGATGGGATATAAGACGATATGGGTGTTGTAGATAGTTAAATTAATAGAATTGATCTTATGATAGTATGGTTGGAATATTTGATTGGTTGGGCTGCTGGAGTGGCTTGTTGATATGTGTAACTGGCAAAGTTAGATCGGGCTGAAATGGTAGTCAATATAGTTGACATTTTTTTATTTATCAGTAAGTCCGAGGTATGGTGATGGATACGGCCTGTATTATTGATAGCACGAATGAGGCAAGCTAATGTCATGGTGAAAAGTAATGTATGTGTTTTGGTACTCAGTTCAATTCAATATGGCTGTTAAGTAAGGCTGGAAGAAGGGGTGGTGAAGAGGGGTCTAGCGATAACTAGAGTATGACAGTTAAGTTAAGTGAATGTCGAGAGAATAAAACAATATCTATTCGGCGTTCTTACAAGATGATTGGACTAGGCCAGGTTATGTAAGGTTAGGTGAAGTAAGGTTAGGTGAAACGGATACTGAACTCGTTATGTGATGGTGTGTTGGAACCCATTACATTACATGGGAGTATGACACATTTTCCTCTAAGTTCAACATAGAAGTCCCTACATACTTAAGTCTGGGATATAAAACAATAAATCTTATTTTAAAAAAATCGAAAAAGTGTGAATAATCAACGTTCATACTATAAAACACCTACAATATATTTACTAAAACATTTTGTACATACTTATAAAAATTCAATATGGCTCTTGTTATAGTCATGGTATATGTTCTCATGCCATATACTTAACTGCCTGACAAATAAGCATTTGTAGACACATCACTCCATACACTTTAACATTTTAATAAAATACTTAAAAAATACTTCAAACAAAAAAACTAATTACTTAAAATGTGTATAAGTTAAATATAAATAATGTATATATAAGTTAAACCAAAATAATAGAAAATATATAATTTTTAATAAATTTTTTTTTGGAAATATAATAAAAATAATTACTTATAAAATACTTAAAATAAATATAAAATACCAAAAATATCTATAAGTTAAATCTCAAATATTATATATATATTAAACAAATTATCAAAAACATAATCAAAATAATACAAAATAAATAAGTAATTACAAATAATAAAGAAATTGTTGATTTGTTTATAATATTAAAAAATATTAATAAGTAGATAAAAAAATGCAA
Organism: Dryococelus australis; assembly: GCA_029891345.1. NCBI lineage: Eukaryota > Metazoa > Arthropoda > Insecta > Phasmatodea > Phasmatidae > Dryococelus > Dryococelus australis. Next base: position 171,749,861 of record CM056994.1, on the reverse strand, counting down.
AATTCATAATAAATTAAAAAAATTAATGTCTTTAATGTGAGGTAAGATATTATTTATTCATCTCGTAGCTATATACTACAATTTTTAAATCTTGTCCCAGTGCATATCTTGATAGCCGAGTGGTCTAAGGTGTAAATCTAGCCACCCAAGGTTTGGCAGTTCGGTCACGCACTATTCCAGATGGTATTTTGAGTTATAAAAAAATAGCACCCCTATCGGCCAATATGGCGGCCGATCGACTGCTCGAACGATAGCAACACCAGCGCTCCTGGTGGCTAAAGCCCGAACCATATATGATGGCGCTCCTAGTGGCCAATGTCAGAACTTATGTGGGAATTAAATGACAAACGAAAATCCAAGATAGCAGCATGCATGTTACTGTGAACAAATATGGCAGCTTCCAGTAACAGCCGATAAAGACAAATTATGAACGAATTGGAGAGAAAGGAAAGAATAAGAGAGAAAGAAAAGCAGAGAAGAAAGCAAGAGTTCAAAAGAGAAGACAATTTTGCAGTGGGAGAAAACTCTCGGAGAGAAAGAGAGAAGGAAGAGGAAGGAAAGAAGAAATGAGAAGGAAGAGAAATGAGAAAAAATATAAAGGAAGATTTCAATAGAGAAAAACAGTGTATCACTCGGAGAAAACTCTAGGAATGTAAGAGCATGAAAAATTACAAACCAGTTACCAATATGGCGGTCCAATTTGGTGGTATACTGGCTACAAATATGGTGGTCAAATATGGCGGAATACTGGCTACAAATATGGTGGTCAAATATGGCGGAATACTGGCTACAAATATGGTGGTCCAAGATGGTGGTGTACTGGCTACAAATATGGTAGCCTTTTGGCCAGCAGCATGGCGGAATTCAAGATGGCGGATGCCTGACCGGAATGACAGAATGGGAAGTCCGGAATCCAACATGATGGCTGGTGACCTTGGAGCCTCGTGCCTCCAGCCCCAGCCCCTTGCATCCGTTTCCCCATGAACCTACTACTACATTCAAACACAATAATAGTATCGTTGTTATTACACAATAATCATTTCTTCACCATATAACATAACATCAGCAATTTTAATATTTTAAATCATTAAAGGATTTATATCATAAAATACATATCCATCCTGGAGGTGGTGAGAATTATTTTAAGGTATATTTTGTTCTATTTTTAACAGCCCTAAATATTTTGTCTCAAGTCCTGTGATTGGCTGTCGTCTTACCATGACACATTTGTCAGCCAGTTAGCAATGTCGATATGAGGGACAACCAGGACAGTTTTATGGTTAGTAAACATTTTGTTACTTTATACCTTTAGGAAAAAATTAATAATAACAAACATTGTTACTGAACACTGTCTAGAAACAAATTAATTTCTGCATAAATAACTATTTAAAAAAACCAAAGATTTTACTGTTAACTTATTTATTAAATCTTAATTTGTAAATATATCAAAAGAATGTGACAACATAAGCAAGTACTCATTAATCGTACGTAATAAAATTAATAATATAGCCTATGACATGATTAAAATATACCCCAAAATCTACAACGTTTAAACGTGTCTTCACATTTGGCTGTTACATTTATGGGTATTCATGAAGAGACCATTCGTTTTAAATATAAAAACAACCGTACAGCAATGCAAATAAAAAAGCCTAAATCCTTAATTTATTTTGCAAACTATTCTTCATTTAATTTTCAACAATAATTTTAATTTAATTTAATGCATTTGAAGCAATTTGTTATGCTGTTGGCTCATAACTTCATGGGAGACAATATTTCAAATGTTTTCTAAACATCTTGTTTTAACGAAATAATTTTAAATTACAACTTACTATCTTTGTGTATATGCGTTTTGTAAGAACAATACTAAGAAAACTAAATATAACCAAGATGCCATAGAAGGGGCAGCTGTCGTAAAATGTATCTGGGTGGTGCGTAGCGACTGCCGTGGAGTTCTTACAGGCTGTTGCACGGTGAAACTATTCTGCCTGCTGGTTGTCCACTGGGTCAATTCAAGCGTTTCGACGGGTGTGTACCCTCATTTTCCTACTGCGTCCGACACCGAATCAAAGTATAATCAGAACGGTTCACGTAGCGAGAAATGTGCCGAATCTTCCAACCTGCGTCTCGATTACCTATGCAGTGGCCTCTCTCAAACTCATTCAGCTGGTCAAAAGCTTGTTGAATGCGCCATAACGCTATACTACGTGTTCACTGAACTTGGCTCTGTTGCTCACAGTGCATACACTACTAATGCTTTAGTGTCGTTAAGCTATTAAGGATTGAGATACATAAATAACTCCTAGTAGTACATCTGCACAAGCAAACTGCATTAAACGTAAATGGGATACATGTCGGGCTCTAACAGTACTGTTGAACTCGCATAATTCGTTTATCGTGATCAATTTTTTCTACAGAGGAATGTATATTTATGTTTTTTTTATTACTTATGCTCTTTTTCTGGAAAGTGAGGAATCTCATTTTTTTTTATCGGCTCATGCGGGTATGCATTCCATAGTTAAGTAGTGCAGATTTTATGCGTCAAACAATTCCACATACTTAGTTTCCTGTAAAATATAGTGTTTCTTTTTTAGTATGATGTTTGCATTATAAGGGAAATTATATTTAAACGATATCTAATAGATTAAGCATTCTAAATAATTGAGGATTATAACTTAGACAATTGGATTCCAGAAACAACCAAGTGTTAAAAGGAATGTAAGTAACAGTGAATAAACAACAGTTAAAAATACATGATAATTTATGGAATGGCGGCGTTTTTAATTTATGAGGAAACGCACGTCTGTAACAGCGCAATTTTTTATTTTGCCAACCAAAGATGAGAGTCCCTACTGGAAAATTAAAATGAATTGTGTTCAACAAGGACCAAACATCTTAGAAATTAGGGTTTTTTAATTTTTACAGTGTCTTTATTTTAGATCAATTTTTTAATTATTCAGTTATGCTGTAAATGTCATTTGGCTAAGAAATAAATTCTTTGGACCTCGATACTTCCATTTTAAATGATATTGACTGTTTTTGGTGTTTTTTACTCCCGTATGTGCCAACTTGACTGCTTATATCGTGAATATAGGAGAAACTCAGCCGAAGCAAGCATTAAAATTCGATGAGTGTACAGATATGATGAGGAATTGGTAAATACACTATCGACCAAAAAGTAATTGGGCACCTGTCCACAATGTTTGCTCGGTGGTTGTCACTCCTTTAGAATCTCGTAGGGCCACCTCTTGCGGCTATAACAGCAGCCACCCTGTCTGCCATGAACTCTACGAGTGTTTGCAGGAAATCTACCGGGATTCATCGCCATTTTTCTAGAAACATTTCCATAAGTTGGGCAATGGATTTTGGCCACGCCTCACGAACCCTCACCCGGCGATCCAATTCGTCCCAAAGATGTTCGATAGGGTTGAGGTCGGGGCTCTGGGCGGGCCATTTTCAGTCGGCGAATATTGTTGTCGGTGTCCCACTGCATAGTAGCCATTGAAACATGGCACCTGGCATTGTCATCCTGGAAGTAACACGGATCTATTCCGTAAAATCGCCACAATGTTGACAGCATTTAATTATCCACAATGTTACTATAGGCCTCTGTATTCATGTTACCACGGACAAACACCAGCGGTCCTACGCCGAAGGCAGTGATACAGCCCCACACCATCACTCCACCACCACCGAATTTCCTAGTTGGCACTATACACTCCGGCAGAATCCCTTCCCCGGGTAGACGCCACACCCATACATGTCTATCTGACCGGAATAATGTAAACCGGTGTCCAGTTGCGACGGTCCAAACACCACGTCAGTCGCCGAGCTTTATTGCTTGTTGTGATATAGGGCTTATATGCAGCTGCTCTTCCGAAATATCCAAGTCGGTGGGCCTCTATACTCAATGTTCCAATGGAAACCGATAGTCCTGTTGCTGCATGAAACTCCTGTGGGATGGTACCCATGGGTTGTGCCCTATTTTTGACAATTTCACATTTCAGGGTTCTGTGATTTCTGTCGGTTTAAGATTGGAGGTCGCCCAGAACGTGCAGCATTGGCAGAATGCCCATCGACCTTCCATTTACGCAGGACGAATGTGACCGTTGATTTGGGACTGCTTACCTTCCGTGCAATCACCCGACTAGACAGCCCACTGAGATGGCAGCCCACAATCACGCCCTTATTGAAGTCCGATAGCTGTGTAACTCGTGCCATCTCCTTGTCAACTGGTTCTAGACCGGCCTGCAGCGTATGGCGGCCACACAGGTCAACTGACGTACTGAATTACCTATCTTCACGGGTGTCCAGTTACTTTTTGGTCGATAGTGTAGTTCGTCATCGAGTTCATTCCGAATCAGCCCCATGGAATGATTTTGGACAACCATAGAAAACTGAAATCAGGATAGCTGGACGCTGAATCGTACCCGGGTAGTCTTGAATGCGAATTCGATGTTTTATTACTGCGCCGTCTCGTCCAGTGTTGCAGGCTTCCACTTGAAAGTCATGCATATACCAAAAATAAATTAAGTGACTAACACGTCAAAGACTGATTACTTCACCTTACGAAAATTTTCTTTCCTGGTATAATTTGTGTGTAACATAAGGGGTCATATAATCCATCCCCAATTTATTAGTAAAACTCATGAACAGTTTTGTTGCAACAGGGAAGCAGACGAACAGGGACAAATATAGCATTGTGGCCAGATCATAAGCATAGAGGTTTTGCTCTGGGCTACCCGAATTGTTATTACTGAAAAAAAATTATATATGTGTGTGTGTGTGTGTTTTTCAATGCAGCCACTGTGGTGCAGTGGTTAGAATACTCACCTTCCACCTATGTGAAACGTGTTCGCTACCGGGCGGGGTCGCTCCCGGATTTTCGCATTTGGGAATAGTGCCGGACGATGCTGCTCGGCGGTTTTTCTTGGGGCTTTCCCGCTTCACCCACCCCTTCATTCCGGCGCTGCTCCGTACTCCCCTTTCTTCTCCCTTGACATAATGTTAAGGGTCGCTCGAATCTATCCACTTAAAAATCCAAGAGTGAATTTTTAAAATGGGGAAATGTGGCGAGCACTGCCAGTTGCAGCTGTATATTCTCGATGCAGTCTCATCTCCCCTTCCTTTGTATTCTCCCTTTTAAAAATCTCATTTTATGTTTTACTTTCAAGAACGAGAACAACCCATGATCCCAGCTAAAGGGTGCCATCATCTAGTTGGTGATGTCATTCCTACTACGGGACTTCCACTAGGTATTTTATTCACTATGGCTGTGTATTTTTTATTTGATAATCCAGCTGTGATAAATTCAAAATAAAGAGGTTAAGATGATAGGTGCCAAAAAATGTTCAAATTAATTTTCAGTCGTAATAACGTAAATCGTACCTGCTATCAGAAAACTATAAATTAAATTATAGGCAATATCAGATGTTACAAATTAACGTTTACTCACTTAGTACATGAATAAGCAAAGGCAATATATTAAAGAAAATCAGACGAAGCTGGATTTTTCTGACACTATAAGGATAATGTTGAATGTATGTGAATGTTAATAACAGTTACTAACGTTCATAATGCCGGCCTTATGCAGCAAGTATATGTTTGCAATGCGGTAGAACATAAGGAAGAACAGTAGGCACGGTTTCAAAGAGAGTGGATTCACTGGTTATCCCAGTTGTGTCTTTCATGGTATTCATTCCCCATGTCTTTGTGGCATGCGTAGTGTTCTCCGGTGTTTCCCACTGAAAAAATGTAACAACGTAAAATTTTTAGATCTAGGTGGATACTCATCACTTCCTCGTCGGCCTGTCCATCTGTCAACAAGTGATAAATCCAGGAGAGAATGTAAGTCTCTTTGGTCATGTGGTGGTGCACCGTCCTTCCGTAAAAGCAATGTAATATGGGTAGCGTTGGAGAACAGTTGGCAAAATGTTTTCCTGCAACGTTCACCTTCACCTGGCATCGTTCCATCAATGAATAATGGTCCCACAAGTCCTCTAAAAGACATACCGCACCCTCGAGCACACAATGCTGTTAACCCAGGAAGATAACTTACTTGTTCTGCCATACTGTGGGATATCACTTGGCCCAATACATACAATTGTGGTGTTTGCCCGTCATATTCAATTAAATTATTTATAACGTGGAGTAATATTGGATTGTAGGGCATCCACTATCATTACTTTAATATGCGATGGGCCATTTGGATTTACTAACACCTGACTCACCCCCAGCTTGCCGTATGTACTTCGACTACTCAGGGGAACGTATGAATGCGTCTAATACAGCACCCAAACATTATTCGTCCGTTTACGGTCTCTTCCTTCCGCATCACTATTTCTTCATATAACACACCAGTAGTAGAGAAAAAATCCTTCCGGGAAAACGGGACCTGAGAAAGGAGCCGCCATGTTGGAATTTCCCTTTTTTTTTTTTTTTTTTTTTTTTTTTTTCCCTTTTCCCTCAAAATCGGCTTAATTTCCCTTATAATGTTCCTTTTTCCCTAACAATTTCTCTTTTTTCCACTAAATATTGTTTTTGTTTTCAAAAAATTCCCATTTTTCCCAGAGCAAGAGAGGTGGATCAACGAACTCTGGTCAGAGCAGGGAGGTGGATTAAAGAAGCATGTGCCCATAGGTCAGTGCAACTGGAATGGTCAAGACCTTTAATATAAAAAACGCAAAATATTCCTAAATGTTTTCGAAATCCCCAAAAATTTATAAAAAATATATTAACTGTTTCTAGTAAAACTGTTTTATAAAAAAGTAATTTAAATAACATATTTAAAAAATTAGATTTCCAGAGGTCACCTCTAACCAGTACATATTCCACCATCTTGGTAGTTGCAGCCATCCGCCATCTTGGTATGTGCGGCCAGCAGTCGTGTTGGTTGATTCAGTCCGCCATATTCGGAGGCATCTGCCATCTTGCTAGGTCCAGTCCTCCATGTTTTTTTTACTGTAATTTGTTTTAGAGTTTTTGGTCTCACTTCGTTCGACTACCATATCAGATTTCATATGTTTTCTTCACCTATGTACGACCAGGTTACAGCCATATTTGTTTATGTGTTTAAGAAGGGCTGTCCAAATTGAAAGGGTCTGTGGACCACAACTTAAATTTTACCAATGTCACGGGCAGTACCATAGTTTTGACAAATGTCATATATTGTACAAAGATAACAGGGTATTGAATTAGGCTATGCTGCTAGACTACAATTAAAAAACATATTCCATTAAATATTATTATTAAAATCAATGTTTGATTGTTTAATTATTGAGGAATCAAAATGGGTAAATATTTACGTATCAAATAAAATGAGTAATTACGTAATACATTTAGCAAAGTTGGTATGTTTATTAAGTTTGTAAAACCATCGTGAGCTGTACAAAATGGCCTGCGGGCCGCGTGCATCCCACGAGCCGCCAGTTGGACAGCCCTGGTATAATGTATAGGTTGAGCTGTCGGCACCCTCTATGTCAGATTATATTTTTCAACATATAGGTAGTATCGATTATGCCGCATGCTATCGGCCTCTTTCGAATGGTGGATTGACCATTCCTGCAAAGTAGCCTATGCAAAGTGTCATATTTAGTATTTCTTTTATGTTATTGAAAATCAGAGTATTTTTATCATAATTTTTATATAAAACCCAGGAGTTTTTTAAAAATAAAATTCAGCATATTTTTTCACACAATTAATTGCATATATAATAAAATATACACGTTTATTAATATTCTTATATGTTCACCACTCGATGTCCGCCTCGGCGACTCAGGAATTGAAATGGTCAGAGAAACCCCACTACTTGACATACGCCCTTATATTACATCGTTTCAGTACCTCCTCGACCAAATGCACATCTTGAAATTTTGTAGGCTGGATCTCCAATCCATAGAAACCACCATGGATGAGAACATTATTCAAATTTTCGATAAAGTAGGTTGTCACACACGAAAGAGTACGGGACTCCAATTCGCTGCGAACTCTATCTCGAAAAAGCCTTTCTGGTAGGAGATGGGTACCAGATCTGCAGCCTTGGCTTTAGGCTTGCCTCGGTCCCTCCTCTTCGGAATAGCATACACAGTCCGAACCAGGGAGTCGATCTTTACATATTCGGGCTTCATGCGAGGGGTATAATGTAAGGTGGATTATACTCGTGTAAGAGTTTCGGCAATTGTGTCAGCCACTTGTAGCTACCATTCACCATAAATGCATCAATATATGTTTTTTCCTTCAGAGTCCTGTTGAACGTCTGGACAGTAGAAGCTTTGTGTTTGCTGTATGTGGAATATTGATTAATATTATGTTTATTCATCAGTGCCAGGAAATTTACATTGTAGGATTCCTTGCCTTGGTCAGTTTATAGATTAGTCGAGATGTTTCCTTCATGCAATATTTATGCCATAACTTTGGTAACATCACACATATTCTTCGACTTGACAGGTCTGGCCCAGGCGAATTTACTATATGCATCGATGACTGTCAACATGTATGAGATGCCCTTGTTGACCTCAGTATATGGTATCATCTGGACGAGGTCGGCTTGAAAAAGGTAGTTCATCCCAAATACTAGTACCTTGCGATGGTGGTAGTTATGCTTGGTGGCTGTATGCAATAAGTGGGCCATTCCCAATCGAATCATCGTATGTAGCTTCACTCCTTTAGTCCCTCAATGATGGATATTCTTTCGTTCGTGTGGAAGAAGTTCCCAACGTTTTGCGAAGCGACCAGTTGCTGCAGCCTATCCACTAGTTTATTTGGGTCGTCCCAGAATACATAGTCGGTGTTCTCTTCCTGGTCTATCTTCTTCAGACCTCCGCCACTTCTCAGTGCTAGGCTGCTGAAGAGGTCTGTGGGATGTCGATTTTGTCATGTTCTTCATTGTTTCAAACACGGGTCTCGGGATTGATAGCTTGGTAAAGTGGATGGGTGAGAGCAAAGGGTTGTATTCCAGCAGGTTGAAATCTGTAAACTCCCTGGGATCCTTGCGAAATAGAAGTTCCTATAGTCCAGTTGTTTCAGATGCCATGTTATCGCCAAATTGGATGAGTCCAACTGATAGAAAATATATTTCATCAGCAGCAAGAAACTATGTATCATTATGCCTGTATACACTGTATGTAGTATTATTATCAGATGCGTACAATCGAAGGTACCGACGAGCTAGAGCATTAGATTGCAGAGCCATCTTCCAAACTTTCCTCTTGTGTGGCAAATCCACATCCAATCTATCATCTTTATTTGACAGTACTTCATCATGTTTTCGTTTCTTCAAAGGCTCAGTGTTCTCATCGATTTCTGTCTTCACAAATATGGGTGCTCCATCACTTTTTCTGAGTACATCGAGACGATCAGTAATGTGCTTAAACATTTCTTCATTTATATGGTCGCATGAAATTTCTACTCTCACTGAGAGAAAATACTTCCAGCAGACATACTTAATCACTCGATGTATTTCACTGGCAATGTCCGACATTGTACTGAATACATATAGTTACTGTTGCACTATTTTATAGGTTAAGTCGTGAGTATTCGCCAAAACATTTTCGATCTTCCGCAGGCCTTCGCTGCGAACATTCAATATGTCCCTGCTGTAATTTTGAATATACGTTTTATGGTGAGAGAGGAAATCGAAGTCGTGAATGTACATGTAACATTTCCTTTCGGTTTTTCAGTTTCATTTTGTGCATACGCTACATTCGCTCTTTCGATGATATGCCTTTGAACACTCATCATGTGCTCGTCCATGACCACCATAAAACAGACTCTCTCCTTTATTAGACGCTCCTTCGCCCCTGGTTCAGACAGGTAGTTCTGAAAGAATGTTATTTATTCAGCCAACATACTGTGAAGTTCTGAAATAATGTAATTTCCAGTTTCGAGGACGAAATGTTTAGTAGCAGGATTCCCGGATTGTTTGTGTTAACCAACATTTACAATTATTGTTCTGTTAGCATCACAAGTTCCATTGTCTCCCAGTACGAGACAAATTTCACTGTCATCTTTGTGATGGTGTATCTTGAGGCTACTCCACCCGAATTTTGATTGCTGTAACTTATTCTCGATAACCGGTGATTAAATGATCGAACCCACACCTGTACCCTCTATTATATAGAAGCAAGTCCATTAGGATCGTAAAAAAATCCATATTTCTCTTTCCAGTACAATGCACACAGAAACTTGAAATCTGGTAGTGTCATATCCTAATTGATGTGGTAGTTACAAACATGCTGCAAATTCGTGTCGTCCATGTGAAACAGCACTAACACATTTGTAATATCGTGAAGCATCTTTTGGGTATGTGCGAATAAGGCTGGCCGAGGTACAAGCACTCCAGGTTTGTAAGCTGTCCCATACTAAATTATTCTTGAATACACGCTTGTTTCTAGGAGGCAATGTCTCAAAGTCAAATATCGAGTTTCGCACTACTTTGCTAAGAGGTATGACGGCTTTTTTCATCACTGCAGGGGAAATAACCCATGCTTTCCATGGCCTGCAGTACTCACGACAATCGACGGTATTTTGATTGCTGGAGCGATTTTGAATAAAGGTACATATTCTCGAGAACGAGGACCATTCTCTTCTTCCAGCAGGCTCAGTAGGATCCACGTTTTCCCACAGGTTGAAGGTCCTGAAATGATGTAGGCTTCAATGCCGCGATTTGTGAAATATATCTTCATATTTAGCATGAATGCATATTGGTAGAGCAACACCTTGCATGATGATCTGTATACTGTTTTGTTATCATACATTGGAGGAGGAGAAGGAGTATAAAGAGGGGAAGGAAGAGTAGAAAGAGGGGAAGGAGGAGGAGATAGTGGAGGAGGAGAAAGTGGAGGAGGAGATAGTGGAGGAGGAGAAAGTGGAGGAGGAGAAAGTGGAGGAGGAGTAAGAGGAGGAGGTAGCATACACAAGCCTCTTGATGACATTAAGCATGTTTTCTTTTGGTTATGTAATGTCTTTTCAAAATATCACTCTGAGAATACTGTCTCTGTCCGAAGTCTCAGTGAAATGTCACATTTGAATATGTGATTCTTCCATACTATTCCACATCTAGAATGATACCAAAACAAAAATGTGTTGAATGTGTGTATTTATAATTTACAAGCTCAGTTCACAGCGATGCCTCGAAGAGGTAAGACTGTAGATGGAAGCGGGATCGTCGATTGTGTAATGAAACACTGTGGTAGATGTAGGTGTGAATGAAAATTTAATGAAATAATGTGAGGAACATGTATGTCATAGTTTGCATACAATTACAGAAGTCCCTTGGAAGGATGTTCGTTCTCCTATTATCCAAACTCAAAGCTACTTCGCTGCACTGCAGTGTTAACATACATAAAAAAATGAGGTGTAAAATATTAGCATTTAATTGCTAGTCTGGAGGGGCGTGTATGACGATGTGAGTATGTACCTAGTTCGACCTTAAGATCTACCAACATGTAAGTATGCACGTGTATATCACTTGTAGAAAGCATAATTGCAACTCACAATATTAATCAATGGACACTTAATCTGCATACATCCCTCTGCAGGGCCTAGTAGTAAGTGATACACTCACGTCTTCATATATTACACTCATGTTAAAGGTTGAGGAGTTGGAAACTAAAAAAATAACATTTTCTGTACTAATTAAGCATAATGGAATGGTCATTTGTCTCAACTGATGTACAATAGTGTCTCATTCCACTCAATCTCAGTGACAGATGCTGATTAAGTAGGACACTTACCTTGTTGATATCTCTGCACCACACAAATTTTTTGTCTGAGAGCTGAAATTATTTTGCAACACAACCACTTTGCAATAAAAGAAATGGGTTTTCCCATTTACTAAAGAAGGGAAGCGTGGTAATTCTACATTTGCAAGAATGTAATGAAGAGCATTTAAGTCTCAGTTTTCGGTTTTTTATTTCATTTTCAGTTTTATCATATACCAAATTAATATGCGCTGAAACTATAATTCAATAGAAGACCATGGATGGCAATAATAAAAAAATCATTACAGGAAATACTATTTGCCGTTAGGTAGTGGTCGTTTATTGGATGTTATACCGTTATGCATTATGTTGCAAATTAATGAAAATATTTCTGGTAGACAGCATAGCTAGAAATGGATAGTACCAACAAAACCAGTTTCAAGCTGAAAACATTAAAAAAAGAAAGTTGTTTTACTGTCTTGCTCTTATTCGATGAGACACTAGAAATCTTACTAGGAAATTTGTGGTTAAAGCACTGTAGTCTATGCTTAAAATGCATTTCCAACATGGCGTTGGTATAAAAGTTCTGCAAGAGATTCTATAAAGGCTGTACTATGATAGTGAAAATGTGGAATAACAATAATCTCAGGTGTAGCGTGACGTTGCTCTCGATAGAAAATCAATTTATTTAGTAGGAAGCTGGAAAATATGTGTTTTTGGCTTCCGCAGCTTCCAATATAGAATTGGGTGTTCGCATACTATAGCCAACAGCTTATGGATGTATGCCATTTAGAAATATATTATCTCCTACAGCTGCAACGTGGAAGGCGCTATCTAGCACTCTCTTCTTCGCGGATACAAATAATAATTCCTAGTGCTAACTGGATAAAACGAACACCCTAACTGTCTATAGGAAAATGCCTGTGCTACGTCCACTTAACGAGCGTCTTAACTAGCATCTACTCTTGATGAAAGATGGTGGCGGAGAGAGGGGTCTTCCTAACTTATTGGTCCAGGTATCTTATACTAGTCTCTCCGACCAATGGGAGTGCAGAGTTCGAACCTGCCAGCCAACCAGAAGACTTACTATTCAAACTACCTGAAAATAGCTTTTACCAATGGCCTAACTTAAATATACTATATAGTACAAGGTCTCGAAATGGATATATAATACAATAAATTCCCTGAAGCATTAACAAAACTTAAGACCGAAATAAAAATAACTGAACATTAATTCATTAGCATACAATAATTAAATCTGTCTAACTCGCCCATTAAACATTAGATATTGAAATCAATAGAACTAAAATTAAAAATTCTCTCACCAGAAAAATAAACTAATAAAAATTAAAATATGCAAATTAGCAACAATTACACGTGTGGCAATGTTGTGTGACAAACATGATGAAGCAAACAAATTAATTACATACCTATTAAGCCGTGAAAAATGATGTTTCTACAAATGCACCCCTGACTTTTGAACAAAGTGCAAATGGACAAAAATAATATTATTCAAGGAGCACCGTTTAATGAAATGTTTTAATAATGTACGAAACATTTCCTTCCAATGTCTATTCAGTCTAATTCCCTCTCTGGGGAGCGTAATCATTATTATTCAATGAAAAGTCCTGAAAAGAAAATAGAACAAGCATATCATAATACACAAGGAAAGGGATAGCATTGTTGCATTTATTTGAACATGCCACGGGCACTAGGGTGGCATGAGGAGACTTATTTTACTCCTTTTTTTTGTCGCACTGTATGTCTCTTAGGGAACAGAAAACATTAGTGACCACTAAATAAATGGCCAGTCCTTCAGAACTTACAATAGGCAAAATACAGAAACATTTACAACAACTTGAAGGAAAACATATCAAGATATACACCAACACTCTCATTGTTAGTATCTCCCGCCTGAGACTATAGGCATTTATAAGGAACAAAACTTCACATCCTAGCTGTGAACACTCAAACAACATTTCAGAACAACAAATAACAGATGGCTGAAGAAAAACAACAAAAATCTTGTCACTATTATGTACGACAACCAGACTTCCAAAGACATCAGCGGCTCAAAACTGGGACGAAAACATTATCACACATAACAGCAATAAGCTTGCACCTGCAGACTTCGGATTATTAAGAAGAGTTTTCAGCCAAAAATGGATACAGCCAAACAATTAACAGCTGAAGGAAGCATGGTATGTACTTCCCAGTTATAGATTGTGTATTTGCTATTTAATATAGAACTTGATTCTTTGTGTGTTGTTAAATGCCCTCTGAGTCCATCTGTTTTTATTTTTCCAGGTACTTCAGATAGAGTTGCGATTCCTGTGCAAGGAAGGGAAAGACTTTGATAGTGCGCGTTGAGGCAGGCTAGATGCTTCTTCTAGGCAGGATAAGTCCGAATTCCCCTCAATAGAAACCCCTGATAGTAGGGGACTGGGTAAGTTTCCATGACGAGCAATTTGTCTTGCTTCTATGGGGGAAACAATGAGCAGTGGCGGCAATGTTAACGTTTCGTAGCAAAACTTCAAAGACTTTGTCTCCCCTAAGACACATGGTACAGGGAATACTATAGCGGCATATAGAGTGGCTGCAGAACACCCCAGTCGCACTCTTCCTCTTAGCTTCATGCCAAAATTCCTCTCACCAAGTACACAATACTTATAAATATTATGCGCCCACCGTTTTCGTACGTTCTTCAAAGCTTTAATTTAGTTTTGGCCTTCATCGCTGTTTTGTTGCGCTTGCATCGAACTTTTTCCTTCATGTGAGCGCTTAACTCGTAAGGCCACTAAATTAATTCTGCCCACTAGATAATCTGTGCTGGTATTACCAACTCATTGCAATCCTTGAAAATTTCTCTCGTCACTTCGTACAAACCTGCGTATAAAGGGTATAGCTTTCCCATGAAGTGATCCCAATGGTTGCTTATACCAACTATATGTGATAGAACCAGCTGTCCTCGCTTTAACTCATGCACTATTGATTTCTTGGTTTATCTCGCATTTCTTTCAGCGGCTAAGTACGGTCTATGATGGACAAGTAATTTTATCTCTTGCTTTTAATCTTCAAATTATTTATACAGGGGTGTGATGTCCTTGGAGGTTCAGGTAACTTACTCGCATTGTATATCACCGAATATTGGCCAACTAAAATCACATAAGGGATCAGGTTATTGATTTTATGGATTGCATGATTAAAATTAGTTCAATTAAGGGAATTTTGTCCATCATCCCTGTTCCAAAGCATAACAGAAAATCTGTAGAGTGCTACCTAAGCACATCATTCGTCTCTCAATGGATTTCCATGCGGGTGACGAGTAGCAGCAGTGGTGGGGACGATTCCATTTTCCCGCAATCTTGTTTGCCAGAGATGTCCTGTGAACTGCGAACCATTGTGGGACAAAATGCACACAGTTTTCCAACCTCCTTCACTGTCGTTCTGGTGTTTGCCTGGACTATTGCGTATAACCTAGTGTAATTAGAAAACACGTCAATTACTACGAATATATAAGCCACACCTGCCTCAGAATGTGGCAAAGAAACAAATAAATCCACCAATACCAAATCCAATGGATTTTCAGAAATTATTGGTGCCATTTCCCCTACCAAATTTTCCTGTGGATGCTTACACTTCTGGCACAGATCACATGCTCATACAGTATTCGTCACCACCTGGAGCATTCTTTTCCAAAAAAAAACTGCCTGAAAGGACTTCATATATTTTGTGTATGCCAACATGGCCAATTAATTCGTATTTTTCTGAAATTAATTTTTCTTCACTTACTGGGAAGGCTATCTTCCATTCGTTCTCGAAAGCAATGTGGTTTAGACTGCACTGAAATATTATTCCTTCAGAACTGATGCAGAAAGAGTTTCTCAATGGATGTTCAGCGGTTATGTCTTGTAGCTTACTCAGCATCTTGCTACAGAATTTGTCATTCTTCTGTTCTTCTAAAACATTAGCAAAAATTTCTTGCGATATCCAGGATATTTACTGTCGCTTCATCGCCTGCGCTACTGAGAATTAATGTGGCTTCCTGCTGACAATCTCTGGTGTTCCACTTGGTATGCGACTAAGATAATCAGTTGCGATGTTATCACTTCCTTTAATGTGCTGAAAACACAAGTGAAATTCTTGAACTAAAAGAGACCTTCAGGTAAGATGACTGCTGCAAATTTTGCTTGTCATAAGGCTTAGCAAGGCCTGATGATGAGTTTGAAACACGATGCACTCGCTTAATAATACATTTCTAAATTGCTGTAGTGCCCACACTACACTATGCATCTCTTTATCAGTCACCATGTAATTTTTCTCGCCTTTGTTCAGCGAATGGCTCACCATTGCGACCATCATTTCAATACCGCCAGATCCTAACTGCGCTAGCTTAGTGCCTTTAGCATAACTATATGAATCAGTATATTAACAGTAATTCGCACCCTTTACTGAATGGTGAATTACGTGTTCTTGCAAAAATAACTCCACTGCTCCAAAAGCTTACTTTTTTTTTGCTGTCCATGTCCAAATTATATCTTACCTTAACAATTTTAAAGTGAAGAAACGTCCTCAACATCATCAGAATAATTACGGTAGAAACCGACTATTCCAAGAAATTCTCTAAATTTCTTTATGCTCTTGCATACTGGAAAGTCTGTTATTGCCGCCAGTTTGTCAGGTACTGTACAAAGCCTAAGAATGGAATTTCTTCGCAACTGAATAGTTACTTCTTTAATTTGACTGTCATTCCAGCTGCTGTCAGCTTACTTAGCATGGACTGTAAGTGCTCTGCATGCTCTTCAAACATGGTTGAGGCTATCAAGATGTCTTCCACATAGCAGCATGCGTAATCGGTGGACTCTTCGCCTAGGGTATTGCACATACACCTTGTAAATTGCGATACTCTGTTGCACAATACAAAAGGCAGTACATAAAAAAATTTGCTTCGTGAATAAGAAGACTGTGAAATGCTGTGACTCCTCCATAATCAGTACCTGCCATTAATCATGAGTCAGGTGAATAGTTGACATAGAACGGTCTCCTTGGTATAGCCTTAATAACACCTATGTTTGACGCAGAATCTCTCATGACATAACTGTAATGCTGTTCAACTTATGTGCATCAAAACAAAGTCTTACTGATCCGTCTTTCTTTCTCACACATAACATATGATTGCAGAACAGACTTGCGACATGACTGGTTACCTTTCAGGATAATGTAAGGTTCATATCGTCCTCTGCTACTCTTGGTTAGCTAGCAACAGCTGTTCTAGAATACACTTTTGATGGCAGTCAATCACTTCGATATACTTACAGTTTGAAAAAATCTTCTGTCATAGAAATCACGCGCATCAGTGGAGACTTAATTACCTAACATTCGGCTACCTGCAGCTGGCAGCCAAACTTATCCTACCACCTCCAGCTGTCTGGTGTGGTTACCGTGCTTGATGCTCCATTGGCAGTTCGCACCATCCACCCGCCAAAATCTGGGCTGATTTTGTTGCATGTCAGAAATTCGACTCCCAAAATTACTTGATTTGTCAAACCTATAATTACTAAATTAGAAATGCCTTTGGTGATTACTAGGCCTTCAATTATTAGTAACATTTGTCTACTAAATACTAGACTTGACCTTGCAGTGGCTCCTATTATTCTTAGCCTAGGCATGCACAATGGGTACGTTATATCCAGTAGCATAATTGTCTTTCACAAAAGCTTCGACCACACAGATCACCTCTGCTCCACTATCTAATAAGCACTGGCAATTCGCATTAGTCAAAATTAGTTCTGGGCACAGTTCTTCCTGCATATTGCCTACATATTCCGCTGGTTCGTCTAACAAAACTCTCTGTCAGTTTCTCCTAGAAGCACAGTGTTTATAAAATATTTCTCCTGAACTTGGCGGTATAATTTAGATTTCCTGTGGATGTCAATTACACAACCGGACTTCTTGTTAAAATCAACAGTGATCGGAGCCAGTAAACTGGACCCCATTTTCCTAAATTGTTCTAGATTAACTTATGGCTGGTATTTGGGTTAGAGGTTCACGGGCTTTGTTCCCTCCATGCGATTGTAGGTGGTGGGGGTAGATACGATGGTATGTGAGGATCCAACGACCGCTTGATTATCTAAATATCCGCCTGGTTGTGGCATAACATACCTTGCATGCCTGGGCAGTAGCTGCCTCCCGCAGCCTGTTTCGAATAGTCACCTTGCATCGAATCTACTCGTTGATTCTGGCATGTATTTGCTTGCACTGGTTCATTCGGATGATAAGTGCCTTGCTGTGTATTCTGTCTCGGGGTAAGCTGTTCCTTATTGTCAGGTGGTGGCATGTCAGGTGAAGATTGCGAGCAAGGGCTTCGGTCTACTCCTAGCCTTTTTCCCTGCTGATCGGTCCTGTTTTCGCAGTTTACACAATATCCACGGTTCCTTGTACCCCTTTTTCCTGAATGATACTTTCGACCTCTGAACGAAAGATTGCAGTCTCTCTGGTTTGAAGACTGGCCTAGTGATTATGGGTTAAACTAGTCGACCTGGTATGTGCCTACTCATGGGTTCTGATCTTCCCTTAATCATCCTCTGTATTGGTTCGGCGGGATACCTGGTTTGAAGGACGGTGGATTTTCTGCAGTGGCAGACTTCTCTCCCTCTCGACTTGCCAGTTATCTCTGCAATTTGTATATCTAATAAAATGCCAGTAGCTCTTCACTAAAGGTAACCAGGTCTATGTCTCGTCAAGCAGTCCAATGTGTTCAGTAACAATAAGAATGTTGCAGCAGGACCATGGCCATAAATTCTTCATCTCTAATAGGTAGGCTGAGGTGGCAAAAATTCTCGTAAACATGGGAATTATGGTCTTACAGGCTCCTCTCTTTACCCGGAACCAATCTCTCTACCTTGAGTTGTGACCTATAATTAACCTGAACTTTAGTGCTACAGAAATAATCAATGAATTTCTTGCGAAACTTAATGTAGTAAGTGATGATACTCCTCGCCACTTCCCATTAGTAATAAGCTGTGATGTTTGATGCGAGGTTTAGGAACCGTAGCACGTCATTATCTGGTAAGCGAAACAACACTATATATTTCTTAACCTTTGTGAGGAAATGTATAGCTATTTCTCCAAATGTACCCTCAAATTTGGGCAAGTTCTGTGCCCTCAGATTTGATGGATGATGAAGCAGTGTGCTAACCGAGGTATTGGCTAGTGGAATAGCTGAATTTGGTGTGATACTCTGCTCTCATAGTACTGTGCGGCACCTGGATTCTGTTAGCAGTGTGCTAGAGCTGAGAGGCTGCATCTTCCCTCTGTTTATCTCATTCGCACCTAAATGTACATCCCTTACGACCTCTACAACTTTGACGCTGTCGGGTGAGACACGAGACGAACGATGACACAAATACTTACTGGTAATTTGGGCACCAGCGGTAATTCCCCATCACCGTACTATTGAGACTCGGGGTTCTCAGGGATGTTGTGGGTTCTGTGTGTCTCTCTCACACATGTGTACTTACAAACACGTAGGCAATACTGAACTTTTAATAAACATCACTGAAATAAACTCTAGTTAAAACATATGTGGCTAGGACACTGTCACTACTGAATAAAATAATTAAGTTCACTTTAGACTTGGTTTTATTGACATTATTCATACACATCAACGTGCCAATGAAATGATTATCTCGGTCATGACTAGCCAATTCCGCTTGGGTGTTCCCCAGCCCGCAATTAATCTAGCACACGCCTAAATGGATGATCTCACCGAGGTGCCTTCACAAGGGAAGAGGGCCGACAGCCACTAGAGTGGATTGAAAGTTTTTCCCTGAAGACAGGACATGGTGAATTACAAATGAAAACTCTTAATACACATTAACACATGTGATTACTTAGCATCACCAACGCAAACTCGTCGGGGCTCGCCCTCCAGCACGTGGTTAGTGTGGTTACGGCCTATACACAGAGCCGGCTAGGACGGGAATAATTGCACCGTACACTAATTACACAATTACATAGACCCTTGAATGGTACATGAAATAAGATGGGACACGAGATGAATATTCACAATAAACACACACACACGTGTGAAAACAAGCTTAGGTGGAGCGGATGCCGCTGGATGAAGTTCGCAGAGGACCACATGGTGCAGGTGATATTGCAATATTTCTGTGTGGAAACGGCAAACTAAATTCAGATACAATATTATTCGTGTTGAGCAAGTGATTCTCTTTACGATTAGCATTGCTACAGGCTTGTAACATGCCCGATGGCGGTGAAATCAAACATTACTGTGACAACATGGTCAAGAACAAATAGCATCAATTTACATGAAAAATACATTGAACACTGAATAAAACTGACATAAAACCCTGAAATAAATGATTGCACATACGATGTTACATAAATAAGCTCTTAAAACGTAATGATGGTGTATATAAAGACTTGGCTTCGGTCGTCCACGTAGTTATACGTGATGTTGCCGTAAAATATTCAAACACGAGAATTACCCTCAAATACGTACATAAAAATAAAGCTCTAGAAATTGCGGGTAGCAATAATGCAGAAGTTACAATGAAACGCCATAAACAGAGGCGGATGGCGCTTGATTCAAGTTGCGCGGGTCGCGTGACCTCTCCGACATCTTTCTCCTCCTTCTCCTCGAGTAAGTTAATAATGCCACAAGGGCGAAAGAAATAAATAAAGCGGAAACATAATGCTGGGGAAAATGTCTCCCAAAAACGTATGCAAGCAAAGATTAATCGTAAATATAAATTGACTATGGAAACCTAGATCTGTGAAGAAAAGTTGTACATACGTGACGGTGTGTTACCTCGCCAGCTTTCCTCGACAGACTGTCCAGATACAAGCGTCGCACGGACCTACCATGGCCGACTACGTGGTTCACATAAGCAGAATTGCTATGCACGCCTAATGAAATATTTTATACTGAAAATAAAATGGCACAAATTATATTAATTATTGTTTTACATTTCTACAATTTTCTTACGAATTTCAATTTTTATTTTTATGTCTCTTTGTGATGGCGTTCATGCCGGAATATTAAGTGTTCTGAATCTCGGTGCCACGGGCACTTCTAATTTTCATAACCAAACAATTAAAATTATTACAAACACTTTAAAACATGTTAAGACATATTAAACACTGTAAAGAATATAACACATTTTACACTGAAATTAGCATTTATAAGAAAGTTCAAAATTATCGGCCACTTTGCTCACGTTCGTAACATGTGACACGTGAGCGCCGTCATGGGCTCTAGCGCCGCTGGCTGTTAACCGGCATCAACTTGAGCTAAGTTGTCAACCTTATTGGATACTTCAAGCAATTTTTCCGCAGTAGCATTTTTAACATGTCCTCGTGTTGATTTGACGCTCAACATGAGAGTTCTGTGAATCGAACTTCTTGGTAACTGCTTGGTACATTACATTTAAATCAGCTGTAGTGACTGACTGAGCCTCCAGCTCACTTACTCGCTGTTCTACCTCACTAAACTGGATAACGAAAGTTTTCTTCATTCGCTCTAATACTTCCCGTGTCTCTGTCACTTCCATATGCAAAGAGATTTACTCTGACATTACATGTTGTGTGTTTATGGCTATGTCTTCCCGGAGCAGTGACATATGCTCTTGCAGGTTGCTACCATGTGCTTGTAGATGAGAATTTACTGCCTCAGTCAGCTGTGACATAACATCTCCCAGCTGCGATTATATATATTCCGTTAACTGTGACCTCACTTCTCCTATCTGCACTTGCATAGAGTCTGTTAACTATAACCTCACAAAGTCACTTCTCCTAACTGAGTCTGCATAGTTTATGATGATTGTGACTTCACTTCTCCCAGCTGCGATTGCATGACCGCCACAAGTTGTAGCATGGTAGGCGAAAAATAACCCTCCCTCTATGGCTACGGTTCTAGATGACAGACCAGGCTGTGCTACATTGCTGGTAGTGTCTCTAGTGACTTGATGTATAGTAGATGAGGTCTGTGTGATTTCAGTGGTTTCCTCCATTGCTACAATACACTCGAATACCCTACAATCTGTTGGTGTAGTGTCCCATAAATCGTATGGCGTTCTCATACTTCTATGCATTTTCTGCTGTCCTAACTCGATCATTGTTCCAGCATGTCGCAGCCACCACGTTGGTGTGCCAATTATGTACTGTAACACCGTGGCAGGTGTAGATGTGAAAGCAAATTTAATGAAATAATGTGAGGAATGTGTATGGAATAGTTTGAATGCAGTTATAAGTGTCCCTCGTAAGGATTTCCATTCTCCTACAATCCACACTCAAAGTTACTTCGCTGGACTTTAGTGTTAACATACATAAATAATGAGGTATAAAATATGAGGTATGGGATGCTGGTCTGGAGGGACTTGTATGACAATTTGAGTTTGTACCGTGTTCCACCTTAATATATACCAACATATATGCATGCATGTGTATATCACATGTAGAAAATGTAATTGCAACCCACAAAATTAACTAATGCAGGGCCTATTAATATGTTATGTGTACACTTTTTCATATATTACACTCATATTAAAGGTTGAGGTGTTGTAATCTAAAATAAAATATATTCTGTAGTAATTAAGCATAATGCAAAAGTTATTTGTTCCAACTCTGGAAAAATTGTTCCTGATTCCACTTTGGTTGAGCAACAGCTGCTGATGAAGTAGGACACTCACCTTTTCGAAATCTCTTTAAAAAAAAAAACATTTTGTCCGAGAGCTGAAACTATTTTGCAACACAAACACTTTGCAATAAAAGAAATAGGTTTTGCTATTTACTAAATAAGGAAAGGGGGATACTTCTACATTTACAAGAATGTATTGCTCAGCATTTAAGCTAAGGCTTTTGTCTTTATATTTCACTTTGTATTTTATCATATACCAACTTATTATGTGCTGAAACTATATTAAAATTAATGAATGACCGTGGAAATACAATAGAAACAATATGCTACAGGAAATACTATCTGCCTTTAGATACTGGTTGTTTTACAGGACATTATACCCATATATGTTATATGACCAATTAATGAATCTGTTTCTGGCTGACAACACAATTTAAAATAAATAGTTCCAAAATAAACTGATTCTTGCATAAAACTTACAAAAAAAACATCTTACTCGATGAGACACTAGAAAACTTAGTAGGGCATTTGTGGTCGAAGCACAGGAGTATACTATTACGATGCATTTCTAATATGGTGATGGTTTAAAATTTCAAGAAGAGATTCCATAACGGGCTGTACTATGATAGTAAAAGTATGGAAAACCAATACTATCAGGTGTAACAGAATGATGCTCTCGATGAAAAATCCATGTATTAATAGGAAGCAGGAAATGATGCTGTCTTCGGCTGCCACAGGTTTCAATATAGCGGTGGGTGTACGCATACATGAATCAACTGCTCGCGGATGTACATTGTCTAGAAATATATCTATCTCCTACAGCTGCAAAGTGGAAGGAGATATCTAGCACTCTCTTATTCGCGGATACAAATCAAAACTATTAGTGCTTACTGGAGAGAACGAACACCCTAACAATCTATAGGAAAATTCCTGCCCTATATCCACTTCGGACAAGCGTCCTGACTAGCGCCTACTCTCGATGAAAGATGGTGGCGGAGACTGACTTGTCCAGGCTTCCCTATGCAAGTCTCTTAGACTAATGGGAATGCAGGGTTCGAACCTGCTCGCCAACTGTAAGGCTTGCTATTCAAACCACCTGTAATGGACTCACAACAATAGCCTAACTTTAAAATGCCATAGAGTATAAGATCTCGAAATGGAGATAGAATACATTAAATTTTCTGAAGCATTAACAAAAACTTAAGACCAAAATAAAAATTAAATAAATATTAATTCATATACATTCAAAAATAAAATTTATCTAACTCGCCCATATATACATTAGATATTTTCAATACATACAGCTTAGTTTAAAAATCCTATCACCAGAAAAAAATTATAAAAATAAAATAAAAGTATGCAAATTAGTAACAATTACATGTGTAAAAACATTATGTGACAAACATTATAAAGAAAATATAAATTAATCATATAACTATTAAGACATTAAGAATGATGGTACTACAGTATTCTGATCAAAAATCAACCATTCGAGGTGCACATTGCAGGATACAGGTTTTGTGGGCCGGGAACAAGCTAGCTAAAAGGCTGTCAAGAAACAAGACATTCATAAATACTCTAGACTATGCATGCAAGCAGCACAACATCGCCTATTCCTAGCACAAGGATCTGCAAGTCAGACACCAGGCAGACAAGATATTTGCATAGAAGTCAGACGAAATAAGAAATTGATCAGATGCTGGGATCGGAGAAAAATAGTAGCATGGATATTTTCCAACTTGATGAAGGCCAAAGTGAAGATGGGCATGTTTGATATGAATTAGAGAAAGGCACAGGTTAGAATGAGATCAGGTGCACAGAACAAACAGAAGGTACAAGTAAAATGAAAAAGAAATTACAAAAGGAAGAAAAGCATGCAGGGCTAAGAAAATATCTACCGGCAAATTTTTCCCATTACTTTTGCCTTCACTCGGTGCCATGCGAGGTCTAATCGGAGCCCCGAGTGGTAGCATTCGAGCTGTCATCGCAACATAGAAATAACAGAAGCTGTTGCCCGAGGCAAAAAGGCACGATGCAAGTATGGAATGTATCGCCATTTGTGAAAAAATAGCCAAGGCCTCTACCTAAGGCCATACCCAGTTAAAAGCAGAAGTGTGTAAAAGTGACACAGCAGGAAGAGGCAATAATTAAATCTCTATCGAAACGAGCGCTCACTAATATGGATTTGGAACTGTTTGCACACAAATTGAAAATACCAAATTTTAGAGGAGTGTTTATGAGAGATGGTTTGCCCGCTAAACCCAAGATATCCGAACTTGCCATAATTAATCTGGACACGACAGCAGGGCCTGGCACGCACTGTGTAGCATGCGTATAAGGGGTAAATACGAGACTATCATGAGAGTATTGGGAATTCGTATCCTTCTCCCGAAATGCACGAGAATTTAAAATATACAAAGCCAACTTATAACTACGAAATGGAGCAGCTGCATATTACGTGGAACTGTGGATATTCGTGCCTTTGCTTTCTTGTTTGCTCGAACAACTTATTATATTATATGACCATACATTTTGAGGAAACCATGTCATGTCGATTGTGCTTACCTTGAAGGGCCACAGCTCTGAGCTGTGTGCTGTACATGTTCCTCCACTCGACATGGAGGGGGAATGGAGGATAGGTTTGGTCGATTTCCAAGCCTACAATGTAATATCGAACAGTGATGAAGAAAACTGCAAACTCTGTATTATAAACAGTGGACATTTTTCCAATGAGGTGTCGCAGCCCATAGGTTCTTATGAAATATACGACATTGCAAGGTACATTGACGATTCGCTATCCCCCGAAACATAATTCGAATCACGTGGGAATCCCAATATTCTGGAGATTGTTTTCAGATGCAAAGAAGATGTCCAATTTACGAAACCGTATACTATCAGTCCAATGCTCGGATTCGAGCCTCGCTTATACGATGCTGAAGTAATAAATGTGTCATCGCAGCCTGTAAACATCTTGCCGGCCAATGTGATATGAAACACCGGCAATTTGGTAAGTGGTACATTTTTTAATCAGACCGAGCAGTACACTGCACGAATTTTCACCTATGGACCCTCCAGTTTATAAACTGGAGTGGCACAGCAGAATATCATTTTACATTCTGGTCATTGCGAAGAGAGCATACGAGTTGGTCGTGGCAGTCGTCGGCCAACGCGGGGATTTGGTGAACTTTCGAAATGAAGAAATTACTCTACACCTGCATTTCAGAAGATGCGAATAAAATTTATGCCTACCAGAAGCTACAAAATAACAAGTCGTGCAAAACCTCCAATCAGTACATCTCAGGTCTCCGAGGAGTTAACACATGCTAGCAAGAGTATCCTCTGGAGTCTCGGCTATGTGTTCGATTTCCATTGAAGATTTCCTAAATTACGAAGAGCCAGTCATTTCTGTAGACACCATAACGTAGGTGGAACTTCATATATACCAGCCTTTGCTGATCGGGCCAAACACACTATCATCGGAAGTTTGGTGAGTGGTATAGCACCAAGATATCTGCACTCTTCCTTGCCAGTCTTAACTGCGAATTAGGAGGACTCTGACGTAAGAATATGTGACTAACCCGGTGTCGACGAAAATAACAAGCCTGCTTTCTCAAGGGTCTCGAGGTGATCCTGTCGCGAGATTTAGGCATAGTCTCAATGATCTAAGATTACATTTCGCTCATGCCGAATGAGATGTCTGCAGCCTCAATGGCAGGCTGGGGAATCGAAGATGGCTACAGTGTTCCCATGTATGCCGAAGGCAGCTTCGAAGCATGTGTTCCGATCTCCATGCTACTGGGATTTTCCAAAGACTACAAACGAATTATATTAAAATTAAAGCAAAAACTGGTCCTGCCCCTTGCCAATACGCATGTGGAGGACATTATCGTGGGCACGAGAGAAAACCTGGAGGTAGTGGAACTGAAACTATAATCCAGCATATGGAAGCTGCCTCATGTGCAGTTGAAGACTTAGTAATGCATACAAATGTTGGAGAATGTGTAAGATGGTGAAAACCTCGATGTGGCTTTCAGGTCGTGGAGTCTGGATACATACCCCAGATAACCAGCATGCCAGCACATGAACTGGATGGATGACGTCAGCTTTGCTTCTGGGAAGCTGTGTTACATCATCATTTGGCTATAGATCAAAAGGCAGCACAATGTAAGTGCGACAGATGTCAGATAGAAAATATGAAAATATTTTTGGACAGCGAATGTTGACATGAGCACGAATTTTGAAAATGGACAGTACTTGCTTGCATATCAGATGTACGTTCAATTCCAATCATCGTATTTCTGATGCACCCAATCTCCGATATTGAGCCCTGAAACTCTCAAGAGTTGGATCTGCTCGTGGTATTCTTTGTAATTAAAGAAGATAAGCATATTACCTCCAACATAAGCGACTGCAGGAACGAATTCACTACATAATGAACTATTCCTGCCATCATGTAGGCATTCCGCCTGATATTTCGCGACCAACATGTATCTTAAAATTACCAAGACATGACTGTCAAAATACTTTGTGAGCGCAGTTCACTGTTCACACACTATAAATGTTTATTCGTCTTCAAGTTTTGGCAACTTTAAGGTTCGAGAAAGTGCTGAAACAACGTAACAGAAGGGTGTAGTTCAAGCGGTGGGGTTTCCCTGCCCACTTCAATTCCTGGGTAACCGAGGTAGAAATTGAGCGGTGAACGTTGAAGAAGATTAGTTAACCTGTATATTTTACTATGTGTAAAATTAATTGTGTGTAAAGTTGTATGCTGTGTTTTATTTGAAAAAAACCTCCCTGCTTTATATATATATAATTTTAAATAAAAATACTCCAATTTAAGAATTAAAATATATTAAATAATACAGTTTCCATGCGATGCAGGAATGCTCAGTGTCACCATTCGGTAGAGGCCGACAGCAGGTTGGATAATCGATACTACCTATGTGTTGAAAAAAATAATCCAACAAGGATGGTACCAACAGCAAAACCTATACTTTAAACACATATACATATATGGCTGCCACCTGGTCGTACATAAGTGATGAAAACATATGATATTTAATATGGTGATCAAATGAAGGTGAGACAAAAACTCTAAAATAAACGACAATAAAACAACAAACATGGAGGACTGCACGTAGCATTATGTCGGACACCCATTAAGATGGCGGACTGCACCGACCAACATGGCTGCTAGCCACATATACCAAGATGGTGGATAGCTGCAACTACCAAGACCGTGGAATGGATATTTATAAGGGGTGACCTCCGGAAATCTAAGTTTTTTAAATACGTTTTTTTAAGAATTTTTATTAAAATTTGACTAAAAGTATTTTATAAATTTTTGATAAAATGTTGGAGATTTTTTGTGAATTTTTAGAATTGTTTTCTAATTTTGGGGTTTTTGAGGTTAAAGGCAAAGGTCAAAGGTCAGAGGTCCAAACCCGTCTACTTGCCCTGACCTACTATCACGTGGGTCATTGATCCACCTCCCTGCTCTGAGCATGGGTTGCTGATCCGCCTCTCCTGCTCTGGGTAAAATGGGAATTTGTAAGGAAAATAAGAAAATCTTTATGGAAAGGGATATTTTTTATGGAATAAAGGGAATATTTTGTGGAATCTCAGTACAAATTGCGATGAAAAAAGAGCAATTTTAAGGGAACAAAAAGGGAATTCCAACATGGCAACCGGACGGCACCTGCGCTCTTGTCCCAGAAGGAAGTTTTCCCTACAACTCACACCGTTGCACCTCTCTCAAAATTGTCATGCAATAGTATCACTATTACATATAACAGGGGCGCACTGAAAACAACCAACAAAATATATGTTTGCATAGGGCCAATATATATTTAGCGGGGCCAACGAAATGTTTTATTAAGATAACAAATGTGATAATGCAACAAAATATATTTTGTTCATCTAACAGAATATACGCTGGAATTAACGGAACCTCTATGTTAGATCAAAATAAATAAAGACTGTCAACAAATATCTAGTTGAATCAACTCTCTCTCTCTCTCTCTCTCTCTCTCTCTCTCTCTCTCTCTCTCTCTATCTCTCTCTCTCTCTCTCTCTCTCTCTCTCTCTCTCTCTCTTTATACTTAGTATAAAAATAATAATAAAACAAGTTCGAAAGGAAACGGCAAAGTAAATCTGTAACTATTGGAATCTTTATTGGCGGGCATTGCTCGCTAATTTAAACGTATTTATTTAAAAACCTCGTAACTTAATCAAAATCGATTTAGCTAAGAGTATTGGACGGGTGTACCCTTTCATGTTTGGAAATGTGTCGATCTTCATTTTTTTTACTACTAACCCACACTCTTTAATGTACATAGAGTCAACCGTATATTTAGTTGTACCAACCATATCTTAAGTTGTAACAACCATATATTTGTTTGGGACTACAAATTAGGAACCACAAAATAATTTAATTTAAGAAACAAAATATTTCACTGCCCCTACAAAAACACATTAATTTGATTGCCTCAATCAAACTTTGGTACAGTCAAGTAAAACTTTTACTCATTTCGCATTACTGAACTCTGCCCTCCATAGTCTCTGCGCCACAATCATATATTCATATTCCCAAAAACACTTTAAACTTCACTTACGTTGCTCGAAAGATAACCACGTCACCGTCGCCATTTCCTTTACAAATGAAGTGCTGTGGCTCGTGTGTGCAAACGAGAGTGACAACAGCAGAACTGCAGCACGCGCTAACACACACCTGACGTCCTTACAGCATTAATTACATCGCAGTCCCATTAGATATTCTTTAATTGTTTCTCTTCCATTAAGGTACAACTACTTTAATCATTAATTTCGGACGTACAGTAACTGAATATGACTTGAACTTGTAAAGTCCTTCATGGTGGACTCAAGTGATTTATTAAATTTTATTTCCCTTACTTCAAATGTGACAAAAAATAATTTATCGATTTTAATAAGGCAGTGTTACAAAAATAGCGGCGCACTCTAGCTGCATGAGGGCAGCACAGATTGGGAAATGCGTCCCAACATTAGTTTGCTTTTATTACTATAGTTATATAGTTTGGTTATCACAGGCTACGTAATTGTCTCTCATGTGAAATAATACATAATTTTCCATAAAATGTGTTGAAAACATTATATAACGAAAGCTGTATATCGCATACCATTATTTTATTAAGGCCGAAGAATAATGTACAAATAATTCTACTGATACATTTAAGTTGAAATTTTATTTCCTTGTCTTTTAAATGCAGTATTCGCCTCTCTTGTAGAGGGAGCTAGAATTAGACTGTAGGACTTAAGGTAAAATATTGAGTTGTACGCTTTCCCACGGAAAAATGTGAGTTAGAAAATTGGTAAAAATGTATGGCATTAGTAATTAACTTAGAAATTAATTTTAACTCCAATAATGTGTCTTTATGTGTTATTATTTACATGTGATGTTTCGTTTGTACGTTTAAGAACTAAATTTTTTAGGGTGTTGAGGAGTTCTTGAATACAGAAGATACCAATCTTTCTTATACTAAATTGATTCCTGTATAATATGAGTTGTGCTCGAGACATTACCGGTTCTCCCACGTAAATACACGAGCGTGACCATCTTGACGTAGTAATAAAGAAACCGCGATCAATATTAAAGTACCAAGCACATTTATGTATTGATAAATATAATGACCCATTTTTCATATCGTGCACTCGTATTGCGTAAAATTATGGACTACTGCTGATTTGAAAAAAATTTTCACTTTGTTCTCAGAAAATGTACTAACTTAAGTAATATCCGCTTCCCATACCGATAGAAATATAATGGGAAAAAATCAATATTAATTATTAATAGCTGCACACACTTACTGCCACCCTATTGAGTTATCGGAGTTTTGACACGTGCTGCGCAATTCTCGCAGGCGCACTAACGTGACTGCTATTTGTGTTTGTATATGGGATATTCTCAACTGGCCGAGACACGCGCTAGTGATCAGCTTACTGAACCTCAGGTTCTCGTGCAGCACCGAGTACCTCGGCGAGGAGTTCTTCGGCATCATGAACCAGCATGATGCCCGCTTTTTTGTTGTTATATTTGCACTGTGCTCCTGCGTGATTCCACTTCCTTGAGCTGTACTATAAACGTATAAATTATCACTTGATTTTTTCGTAATTATTTTGCTATCGGTACATGCTCTAATAGAACAAATACCTTACTTGTATGTATCCCAGGCGGATTATAAGTAAACCCTTGCTCCTTCCACCATTATGAAAATAGTTCAGTATTTAATTGACGTTTTTAAAATCAAAAGAATTAAAGACGTTCGTTGAAAGCAAAACGAATAATTGTATTTACTTTTGGTATCTACATGAATGTAGGCTATTTATTGAAGGCATGCGGTTCAAATTTCATTTATATTAATATTTTATCTTAGTTCGAATCACAGCTAGTTAATATTTATTAATGTTTTCTCGATTTTTAAATATAGTAAACTGTCTATAAATAAGCTTTTATTCCGATAAACAAATTATTTTCAAAACTATAACTTTCACATTTCCATATTCGAAAAATATTCTGATCTAGACAAAAATATTATTAGATTACTACTTTCTTTGCATTGTAGCTCTTTCTTTCTTCTGGCATTACAAGAATATAATTCATGAGAAGAACACAACTGTGTAAGAATGGCTCATTAGGTATGAAATACTACGTTTTTCAAGTAATTCTATCGAGTATATAAACGTGAACCTTTCCCTTTATCTCATATGTGCAAGTTTGGTCTTACTTATAAAATACGGTAGGTATGCCTTAACTGTTTAACTATGTTCTTAGTCAGCCTGGGATTTATCCGCGCACGCAAGGAAGCAGTATCTTTTGTAAGTGTACTAGATATAATTATATATATATATATATTTATTCCGATATTATCTGTTATATTTATGTGATCTTAAGAGTTGCTTACAGGTTTAAAGTGGGAAGGAGTCACAAGAAACACAACATAAAGATGATTCAGGTAAGCTCTTTAGGTCTATACATTTTAACTGCTATCAGTTCTGCGTTATTCACTTCCAGGAGAGTTATTGGAAGGGATGGGGAGGGGAAACAACTAAATATTTGTTTCTAAAATAAAATTAATTTTTTGGCGTACATGAGTTGTGATGATTTACCATTAGCGTAGTAATACTTGCATTAATGTTCCATAGTAGTTTATAACTTGCGTGTACTTGAAATGATTTAACAATGTATATTATTCGTATTTATTCAAACGAATAGTTATATATTAATTATGCTAATTGTTTAGCGTTCGGATATTTGACACTAGGGAGCGGAACATGAATGCTTTATTTACACGATTATTGTGTATATTAAACATTTGATATGCGCACTGAGGCACTCATGAGCCATAGACCTGTTAAGGATTGTTGAGGGGGTGGGAGTTGGAGAAGAGATAGCTTGTTTTCCCATTTTATTTCCTTAAAATAATTTCCCCTCCTTGGACGAGCATGTACGCAACACAACCGGAGTAAAATGTGTACATTAACATATTATGTATTCTTTTCGAAACTAATAATTGGTTTTCGAGTAACTCGTGTGTTTTATTTCTTTAGCTAGTTAAAAACAATTTTCCTGAGAGAGGATGGAAAATTGTTATTGGAAATACGGACAAATAAGTTTGTAGGCCTGTGTGTGCGAAGGAAGTAATCAAATATAGTTTGAAAAATTTATCTTCTTCAAGTTTATGAAATACTAAAATAGTGTTCACATCCTTTGAAGAGCATTTGCGATAACTTCATCTCAGAACAGAATTTTCCGAATTTATAAATAACTAACTTACCATTTACGCTATTTCTCTATAGGAATAATCCTGTCTGAATATATTTTGTAGAAGCATGTACAAAAAATATATAAAGAATTTTTGCATTATATGCAAGAGGTAATTGAGGTTGCATTTAAAAGAGATGTTGAATCTCGAAATAACATATCCCACAATATTATTTAAAATATATATAATTAATGGAACATCGTCACGAACTGATATCAAAATAGTGTTTACAGAGTATTTAGTATTATATTCGATGTGTTTTTTTGCAGATCTTCATAAAGCGCAGTATACTGGAAGTAGAGAGCTGCTTTTGCATGCGTACTGGAACCTCTATATATGGCTAGTGCGGGAATTTCTCCAGGAACTGTATCACTTTAGATTCGCTAGCCCTCTCCAGAGCAGTGCGACCATAAATGTCTCTGGCAGTAGTGCTCGCTCCAGCCTCCACCAACGTCTTCACCGCCTCTAACTGGCCTTCGTTCGCCGCTCTGATGAGGGGTGTGAAGCCTCTACTGTCCTTCACACTGGTGTCTGCTCCGTGGTCCAGCAGCAGTTTCACCATCTCCAGTTGGCCCTCACGTGTCGCTCCGTGTAACATGGTCTCTCCGTCGTCGTCAGCAGTGTCCACGGGCAGTCCCGCACACATGAGCAGAGACGCAAGCTGCGTGTAACCCCTTTTGCCCATCATCCGCATCGCCAAGTTTAAAACATACGTCAGTTTCCGCACCTGCCAGTAGAATTCAGTGTTGTGGTCTAGCACATCATCCAGATCTCTAAACAGTTTGTTCTTGTCCCCTGTGCTCTTGAACTCCTGCACCTGGAAGCACACATGTGGAAGCAGCACTGTGATTGCAATGTCCATACGTTAAACCACCATCATACATACGCTGAACTACTCACTTACTATATTAAACACTTCCAAAATTAACAATATGTTGTGAGGATTTTATATAGCTGACTGAGCATTACTTAAAATAATAAATATATCGCAGTGTCTCTAGCATTAGCACAACATTTTTGGTCTCAAAGACAGGTATATGTTTTTAAGTATTTTCTAAACCTTAATTTGTTTAAATGTATCAGATATGGGAAGAAGTTAGTTTCCACGAAATCAAGATTTCTGCGACCATATCTCTGTAGGCCATCATATTTGAACCAGCAAACTCAATTTTGTGCGGTGATCTTGAATGCAATGCATGATATCCTTTAAAACTGTTCCCTAAGTTTCAACAAAACGAGTTTTTTTTTTGTTAATTTGGAGGGTCTGATTAATGGGTTGTCGTAATATAATTCTTA
Organism: Dryococelus australis; assembly: GCA_029891345.1. Taxonomy (NCBI): domain Eukaryota; kingdom Metazoa; phylum Arthropoda; class Insecta; order Phasmatodea; family Phasmatidae; genus Dryococelus; species Dryococelus australis. The sequence continues at coordinate 171,716,406 of CM056994.1, read as the reverse complement.
CAAGGTAGAGTTACAAAGTTTGATGCAAACATATGCTGGCAATCCTCATTTCTTTAACTAAGTCACGGCAGGTATAATCAAGCAAGTTTTCACTGGCGTGAGACATCCGTACTAGAAAATATAATTGAGCGATGTCTTCTTTTATCACAAGTATTTTCTAATATTTTGCGCAAAACGCATTTTTAAAACTCTGTTTTTCGGGGTAGTAACTTAAACCACTTTAAGAGAAAAGTAGTACACATAATTTAGTCTTATATTTTCGAAGGAATTAACCTGCCAGTTATTTTTGGTTACGATAGGGGAAAATAAGGTCAAGAGTCACACCAGCGACAGCTTATACTTCGACTTTAATTTCACTTAGTGAATGTAAGTAATCAGGGACACTAGCACTGCCTTGCGCCCGACAAAATAGCTAAAGACGGGCGACACCAAAACTCATGGTGATCGTTGTCGTAAAACTGATATGCGACATCAGAACCACTAGCGGCCAACACCTCAAACAAAGATGGGCCACGCTTTAGCACTTTTCACTCTCAGATAGCAGTGGGTAGCATTAGTAGGGCTATACCGATTGATGCGCATGGGAATGGGGAGTTTGAGCCGGAGCTGGCCTCCATGTTGTTACGCCACACGTCCATAATCTTGTTCCACTTTTTTCCTCAAAATTTCCCTTTTTTTCCTCAAAATCGAACAAAATACCAATAAAACCCCTTTATCCCAAAAAAAATTACCTTTTTTCCTTTAAAAAAAAACCTAAAAAATTACCATTTTCCCCAGACCAGGCGAGAGGGATCAGTGACTCCGAGCCAGACAGGAGCGGGATAAGTGACCCAGGAGTCACGAGAGCAGGACCTATGACCTTTCACCTTGACCTTTGACCAAAAAATCCAAAACATCCATAAACTTCCAAAAAAAAATTCACTAAAAAATCCCAAAACATTTATTAAAATAAATTATTAAATATTAAAATATATTTTAAAAATAAAAAAAAAACTTAAATTTACCAGAGGTCACGTCGAGCCCATACCTGTTACACCATCTTGGTAGGTGACTACCACCTTGATAGACATCGCCCATCCACCATATTATATGCAGACTATCTCGACACTGACACCATGACATTGAATGGCCTTGAACCAAAAAGTTCCAAAAAATTCCGAAAAAATTCAAAAAAATCTGAAAAAAATGTAATATTAATAATAGTTATAAACCATTCAATATTTTAATGAAAATTTATAAAAAATATTTAGGAATACTTCAAGTCACCAAAGGTCACCGGTAGCCTATACCTTATACGCCAGCTTGGTAGGCAACCACCAACTTGGAAGACATCACCCATCCACCATATTAGATGCAGACTTACTCAACCTAGACCCCATGACCTTGAATGACTTTGGAGATAAATATTTACCAACAATTTATAAAAATATTCCGGAAAAATCCCAAAAATATATCAAAATATATAAAAAATGTATTATTTCATATTGTTAAATAATCATTTTTAAAAGTTACTATAAAACTCATTTTATTTAACTTAAAATATAAAGGTCTCCCTAGCACCACCACTAGTCACATTTGTTCCATCCCCAGCAGACGGCTGATACCTTGGCCTCCACAAATTAACATATTAGTCGGCAGGCCTCCACCCCCTGCACCTATTCTCATCCCACCATCTTGATTTTTGTTCGTCATATGTTTACATGCTACTGGAGGCAGCCATATTTGTTTATTTGTTACTGGAGACAGCCATATTTGTTTTTTTTTCACACATAATTTGTTTGTATATGTTACTAGAGGCTGCCATGATTGGGGGCAGCCATCATGCTAGGTGCAGTCCTCCATTTTTTTACTGTTATTTGTTTTATAGTTAGCATATCACCTTCACGCAACAGCCATTTTATATTAAATTTGTGTACATTACCTATGTATGACCAGGTGACAGCCATATTTGTGTATATGTTTAAAGTAGAGGTTGCGCTAATAAGACTATTCGCTCTGTCAATTATTCGCTTTAGTTCGACTTCCTCCATATCGGATTCTATTCTCAACACATATGTAGTATGTAATATGCCACCTGTTATCGGCCTGCACGTAATGGTGACACTGACCATTCCTTCAAAGCACATACACTACCATGTTTAATTGTTTAATTTTGTTATTCTTAAATGCGAATACTTCCTTATTGGAAATATTTTTTGTATAAAGCAGAAGGTTTTTACAAAAACCAATTAAAAGAGACATATTTAATAAACAACTCCTTTACTTACAAAATTTCACCACCATTCCTTTGCGAAGATTTGTACAAAGGCAAGAGGAGGGAATTACATTATTTCGTGAGAGGTTTGTATGCACTCGTTCTTAGCTCCAGATTATTTACCGAATCGAGTGTCCAGCCCATACCCTTCATCATCATTTCTTCTTCCTCACGATATAACTTTTGTATATTATCTTCTACACTCTCTTCGATGTCAATATACATTATGGGCAGGTACAATAGAAGTCTCGAGGGCCCTGTTGTTGATAACATCGTCCAACGGTTCTGGTTTTTATAATTGCCATCTCGCAATATATTGTATTATACAGGCCCATGTTTTAAATCTCTACTTTAAGTTGGTTTATTACATTTTGTTTCATACTTTTGTCAGGAACGAGCAAACATCTTTAGACGAAACTGTCAAGATTCATAGCAATGTAATATTTCAACATACTCCTGAATTCGTATTGTTTCAGACGAAATCCATTGACATTAGGTTTACATAGAACATGAACAGGTTCCTGGACACGAGGTTTACCCTGTTTGGCATGTTTGTTTTACAATTCATAACATTGTTTTCTCCGACAGTTATATATTTCAAGTAGCATATTGTCTGTAACATCTTTAACTCCAAAACACAAGAACTTACGACAACACTTGTAACAGCTAATAATCAAATAAGGCCATTTTGTCGTCTTCATACATTTGCCACTCTTCTCGATCCTATGCGCATTGTTACTTTTTCCGTATGTCTTACCACAGTAGCGTCACAATCGAACTTATATCGGCAGCGAACTGTCCGTACCATCCACATGCACTTCCTCTTTACTGCACAAGGTAGCTATGACATGATTACACCATCATTGCAAAAAGCAGTACTTGTAAGTTCATCACATGTTTGTGGCGGCGACAATATTTCTTTTTGTTGTGCTGACAGAGGGACAAGTCATTTATATATTTTAAAATGTTTGTCTAGTTTGTCAGTACTAGCAAACCGACGAAGGCATTCCTCACACTTATATGCCATGAGGAGCAGATTCATCTTACATTGATGCTTTTCATGACGTCTAACATTGCTCCTAATCGCAAAGACTTCATCACAGTACAAACATAGAAGTCTTGACACTGTGGTCTTAGGTCGCGATGCTGATGGATGAGCTGCTGTAGGTGGCCCACCCGAAGAAGTCGCAGGTGCTGTCGGCGTCATGCCTGAAGAATTCGATGGCACTGCCGGTAAGCCTCCTGAAGATGTCGATGGTACTGCCATAGCTATTACGAGCTCTGTGGTGCCCGAAGACATTGCAGATGCAGAATAAGACTTTGATGCGAAGAGGCATAAGCTAGACGAGAAGATCTAACTTCACTGGAGCTGCTGTCGAAATAAGACTCTCGGCTGACCTGCCTACTGCTTATATGAGTATGCCAGCCCTATAATGTTATATTAACTTTGAACCAATCGTATTGCACAATTAATGCACTGTGCGAAAACCTACCAGCCAATCACCGAGTTGTCATGTAATTGCAGCCGGCCAATCATGTGCAGGCACTGAGACATCATATGCATGAGGCAGTCTCTGAGTCCTACCAGACCGACCCCTCACAAGAAAGACCTCCTCACTCACCCACTCAACTACACATATCCAAACACAAATACACAAACACACTCACCTACACTTACATGCACACACCTACAAATATACACATATACACGCACACACTCCTACACACCTATACAAATACAGCAACCCAAAAACACAGTCATATTCCAATCAGAAGACTGTTAAAAACATAACTCCTACACTACCAGCAGCAGCACAACCACCACCACCACTAGCACCACTACCAGCACCACAACCACTACCACAAACACCACAAGCACAACCAACACAACCACCACCACTACCTTGACCCCTTTATAGCTCCATAGCTCCAAAACACTATATTTCCATAGCTCCATAGCTACATATCTCCATAGCTCCATAGCTTCATCGCTCCATCACTCCATCGCTCCATCGCTCCATCACTCCATCGCTCCATCACTCCATCGCTCCATCACTCCATCTCTCCATCGCTCCATAGCTCAATAGGTCCATCGCTGCATTGCTCCAGTTCTCCACAATTCCATAAGTAATCCACAACCCTTGCCACCACCTCGACCAACACCAACACTACAACCATCACCACCACTGACACCACTATGCCACCGCCACTGTCACCACCACCACCAAATCCTCCTCCATCCTCCTCCTACCCCTCCTCCACATTCCCCACCACATCCACTTCCACATCCACATACAACTCCAGATCCTCCTCCATATCCACAGCCACATCTACCTCCAAATCCACCTCCATCTCCGCATTTACTTACACCTCCACATCAACCTCCACAGCAACCTAAACATACACATCCACATCAAACTCCACATCCACACCCACATTAACTTCCACAGTCACCTCCACATCCATATCCACCTTCACATCCACATCCTCCTCCTTGGGGTCCAGAAACTTACTCAAACACATTATGCTCACTATTTGCACATGATTGGATGGCTGAAATTATGTGATAATTCGGTGATTGGTTGGTCGGCTTTCACACAATGTGTTAATCGTGCAATACGATTGGTTCAAAGTCACTATGATATCATAGGGCTTGCATACTCGTATATAAGTAGTGAAGTCAAATAAGAGTCTTAGTTTGACACCAGCTCCTATGAAAGGTGGATATTCTCGGCTAGATTGTGCCTCTTCGCATCAAAGTCTTATTCTGCATCTGCATTGTCTTCGGGAACTCCAAATCTAATGGTTGCTACGACCGTGTCTTCGATTACTTCGGGAGTATTACCACTAGATAAATCGACTTCTTCAGAAATGAAGCTGACATCACCAGAGACTTCTTCGGGTGGGCCACCTACAGCAGTTCGACTATCAGCATCGCGACCCATGGCAACAGTGTCAAGACTTCTATGCATGTACTGTAATGAAGCTTTTGCGACCACGAAAAGCATCCATGTTAGATGAACTTGCTCCTCATGGCATTTAATTGTGAGAAGTGCCTTTGTCTGTTTGTTCGTACTGACAAATTAGACCAACATTCGAAAATATGTAAAGGACTTGGTGGTCCGCCAGCACAACAAAAATTCATATTGTTGCCATAACAGACCTGTGATGGACTTACAATTACTACTTTGCGCAATGACGATGTAAACATGTCATAGCTGCCTTATGCAGTTAGTGAGGATGTGCATGTGGATGGTGCGGACAATTCTCTGTCGCTTTCAGGTCGATCGTGTCGCTAATGTGGTAAGACGGATAGTAAAAGTAGCAATGTGTTATGGCACAAGAAGAGTGGCAAATGTATGAAGAAGACAAAATAGCCTTATTTGACTATTAGCTGTCACAAATGTGGTCGTATGTTCATGTGTTATGGAGTAAAATATGTTACAGACAATGTGCGACTTGAAATACATAACCGCCAGAGAAAACAATGTTGTGAATCATATAACAAGCACACCAAACATTGTAAACCTCGTGTCCAGGAACCTGTTCATGTTCTAGGCAAACCTAATTCTAATGGATTTCTTCTGATGTAATCGGCATTCAAGTGTATGTTGAACGATAACATTGTTATGAATCTGAAAGTTTCATTGAAAGATATTTGCTCGTTCCTGACAAGTATGAAGAAATGTTAAATTAACCAACTTACTGCAGAGAATGAAAAAACATGAGCATCTAAAATATAATGTATGGCTAAAATGCAATTATATAATACCAGAATATTCGGACGAAGGGCATTCAAGACGTACAATGTACCTGCCAATATTGTATGTGACACCGAAAAGAGAGTAGAAGATAATATACACAAGGTATGTCATGAGGAAGAAGAAATGATGATGAAGGGTTCCGACTGGAAACTAAATTCGGTAAATCATCTGGAGCTAAGAACGAGTGCATACCAACCTCTTACGAAATAATGTGGTTCCTTTCTCTTGCCATTGAAGAAATCAGCACAAAGGAATGTTTGTAAGTGAAATTTTGTAAATAAGAAAAGTTATTTTTTAATATGTTGCATTTATTATAAAAAAAAACTTTGTTCTTTATAAAAAGTTATTTCAAATAAAAAAGATTCGTGTTGAAGAATAAAACAAATAAACAATTTAATATTGTAGTTTACATGATTTGCAAAAATGGCCAATGTCACCATTCAGTGCAGGCCGATAGCATGTGGCATAATCGATACTACATATGTGCTGAGAATAGTATCCAATATGGAGGGACTCGAATTAAATTGAGTAATTGATGGAGCAAATCGACTAATTAGTACAACATATACTGTAAATTTCATACACAAATATGGTTGTCACCTGGTCATACATATGTGATGTGAACATTAAATCTAATATCTCTGTTACTCGAAAATGAGATGCAAACAATAAAACAAATGACAATAAGAATCATGGAGGACTGTGCCTAGCAAAGTTGCTGCCTTCCAACATGACAGCCTCCAGTAACATATATAAACAAATTATGTACGAAAAAACCAATATGGCCCCCTCCAGTAACATATAAACAAAGAATGCTGCCTTCAGTAGCATGTAAACAAATGAACAAATAATCTAAATGGCGGAATGAGTATAGATGCTGAGGGTGTAGGCCTTCCGACTCATTAGTGGATGCGATGGAGTCAGTCGTCTGCTGGGGATAGAACATATGCGAGTAATGGTGTTGCTGGGGAGAATATCAGAAATTTTTCATTAAAAAGAGTTTTATGGTATACTTTAATAATAAAATTTTATACTTTAAAATAATATATATTTGAAGTATATGCAAATCTTTGGGATTTTTCGGGAATTATTTGGAATTTTTTAGGGATTTTTTAGAATTTTTGGGAATTATTCGGTCCAAGGTCATTAAAGGTCATAGGGTCAAAATTGAGTTAGTCTGCATCTAAAATGGCAGATGTGTGATATCTACCAAGATAGTGGTCACCTACAAGGATGGTGTAATGGGTATGTGATGGGGGCAACCTCTTGTAAACTTCAGCATTTTCAAAATAGGTTTAAAATAAATTTAAGAAGTAAAATTTTAATAATTTTTAATAATACATTTTCGGAATTTTTTGCGAATATTTTGGGTTCAAAGTTATTCAAGGTCATGGGGTCAAGGTCGATTTAGTCTGCAACTAATATGACAGATGGTTGTCGTCTTCCAAGCTGGTGGCCGCCTACCAATAAGTAGTATTGGGTATGGGCTACCAGTGATCTCTGGTAAATTCAAGTATTTTTAAATACTGTTAAAAAAATTTTAATTGTCATTTTGAATTACTTTTAAATAGATTTAAATCATAATTTTGAATTACTATAAAATAATTATAATAATTTATTTTCCCCCATTTTTTTGTGAATGTTTTCGGAAGTTTGTGAATATTTTAGATTATTTGGGTCAAAGGTCAAGGTCAGATGTCATAGGTCCAGTTCTCCTAACTCCTGGGTAACTTACGGTGGTTTAATATCTCTGGCTCCAAGTCACTGATCTCTCTCACCTGCTCTGGGAAAAAATGAGATTTTTAGGTTTTTTTTTCAGGAAAAAGGGAAATATTTGTGGTATTTTGGTCGATTTTTAGGGAAGAAAGAAGATAGCAGACGGGTGACGTACCATGGTGGCCGGACGACTACGGCTCCTACTCCCCATTCACTTGCGCGTCAATCGGCATTTCCCTACTACTACTGGTAGCAAATCAAGTAACTTAAAATTATACTTTCTTCTAATGTGAGCATATTTATAACATATTTATGTATGTACACTACTGTTGGCGAAAATTTTAACTCCCAAAAAAAATTACCCGAATGATTCCAAATTCGGAGGATGTGTAGAATAGTGCACCAGCATTATGTTGTTATGATTGATTAGAAATGGCATATATGTATGCCTAGTAGCGACCTCTATCGTGTGACCGGAAAACTCAGTGATACACCAAGTTCAGCCAATAAAGAACCGTCAAAATAAGTGAAAGCTAGTTCCAGTCAGTAGGTGGCACGAGGCCTCTTTGTGTTTAAAAAACATCAAAAGAGGCACAAGTTACAGTTTATTAAACTTGTGAGGGGGTAGCCCACCTTCCCACGCCACCCTCTCCTACCTCCCTGCCATTATAGGTGTGCTGTGATATGCTGATGGGTTCCTCTCCCCTCTTCCGGCCCCTGGATGTGTACTGTGATTGTCGGATGGGTTATGCCCCCCGTGTTAGGTGTTTAGCGAATGGCTGTTGGCTAAAGGTAGTAACCTCTTTGCTGACAATCCGCACAAGCGACATTTGTGGCACTTTGTATCACCTGAGATCTGAGAACCTCGTTTGCCAGAGTTTCATTGAATGAACCGTTAACAGGATGGAACTGAAGCAACTGGTGTACGGTGTAGGGTATTACTTTGTTAGAGGCCTCTCTAGGATTATTAAGCATAATTGCATAATAGACCATAATTGTATAATGTGTAATTGCGAAATTAGGCTTAATTAGTAATTGCATGATGAGAGTAAATACACATGATCACCTTCCAGCTGCCAAAATACAACTGACGAGTTTGAGGGTGCGAATATAGGATGGGGTGAGTCGTAAATAATAAGTAATTGTAAAATGAATAAGTGTGCATAATTACTAATTGAATTATGTGAAGGTATATATAAGTAATTGTGTAATGACTACATGTGCAAGTATGTGCAATGAGGTGCAATTATGCATAACTAGCAATACCACAATGTCTAAGTACGCATACATAATCATTATACAAACACTACGTACACATCGACTCCCGAGCACTGCTTACTTGCGACTGAAATGAGTTTCGTTTATATCTCTAAATTATGCCACATCCACCATGCTGGATTGTGGAAGCGATGCACCATAACCCGGCATGCAACTGCGCTGCCAGGCGCACGTCACCTGTGCTGTTCCCCGGCGACGGACTGAGTATATCCCCTCACCGTCACCTGGTCACTAGGGGTTGTGAATGGGTTACTGAAGGGAACATACGAGGGATAACCACCATATTGGATTGTGTTAATATATGAGGTGGAAATAAAAAAAAATATTCCAATTTTATTTTTGGAACCAGACTACTTAGGTTCGTGGGACCTGCATTGGCCGTTGATTATCGTGCATCTTGCATATATCAGTGTTAGTGGTATATCGCTAACATTAATGCATTATTCAGTGTTAATATAGTTGAAAGTGTAACACTGACGAACCAGCATGCAGACTTACAACCCTGCCATCTGCAGATTCTTTCAAGTTGACGTGGTCTACCTTCCATAAATCCATGGGGTGCATTAGCGGTGAAGACCCTCCTCCTAGAACCGAGAGTTGGGTTACCAAGCCATCCATTCAAGAAACTACTTTCCGTATCAAGGTAAACATGAACCACTGCTGTCAAAATTGTCATGTGAAGGACTCCCGAGTGTATTATGCAAACTGGGCTTATGGGAAAACGAATTCTCCACCTTCATTATACATATACAATGAACTGTCATTCCTCCCCAAATAATTTATCATTTACTTCGCCTCACACCAAATTAAATGTGTGTGTTAGTTTCTACCCCAAAACTTGCATGAAGACCAGGACACTATATCATATTTATTCTGTGAGAGCAGCCCACTTAGAACACCAAATTTAACACATCGTATTTTCGTAAATTAACATCATATAAGAACCTAGTACATGGTTAGAAAAATTTAACAAATTTTTCATATCATACAACATTAAAAAGTGCCAGACAAAGTGTCAGTGAACTCATAGCATCAATGAAAGTACTGTAAGGAAATGTTGTATGTGTGCAACACTATATGTGGCAATTTCCTTATGCATATAATGTAAGTATTTATTTAAAAAAATTATAAGTGTAAAAACTGTTACTAATTGTGTGTGTGCAAAAAATATAAGTGAGTGTGTGTATTATGTATGTATGTTTATATATATTGTGTGTGTGTGTGTGTGTGTGTGTGTGCATTCACTCTAAGTGAAAACAGTGTAAGAATTATTGCTGTGTGAAACAGTATACCCCATTAAATATGTTCTGTTGTGTGTAAGGCTTTGAAAACCACTACAACACGTTACCCTCACTTATTGTTAAAAATCTCTCACTATCTTACTCCAACAATTATTATTCCACAAAAGTCTTAAAATTTAAACCATTTTACCTACGTTCTGATTTATCTCCAGGGGTACAATATTTGTCTCGCTTGCAGACATATGAAATTAACGATATAAGATAGGATTCTTGAATCATAGAATATTATGACAGATTTCACTATTAAAATTAAGGAATTATTGCAGACTGTCCTCTTTATATAACAGGCAAATAATTGATATCAGAAGGTACTATGCATGTTGCAGTTTTAATGTATTTGTAAATCAGTAATCAGGCAAATTACATAAATGCTCAAAAGCAAAAGTAAATTCTTGTGGATGTTTATGTATGGCAGCCTTTCATATGTCTGAAGTAAACTTAAAAACATGTGTATACATATAGTAAAATCGTGCTGTAAAAGAATCTGTTGAATTTATATGCATTTTATTAATGGTATTCCTGCCATAAACATTGACTCACGTTGAATTTAAAATGAGTAAGTCTATATTTAAGTAAAAGCAATGCATTTTGAAGTTAAGCGCAAATATTATGTTAGCATAATATTTAATTAAAATAAATTTCACTGTTGTAAAAAAATTGTCGAATTTATATGCAGGTATATAATTTAGTAAAGGATAAAATGTACGTCAATAAAAAAAAAGTGAAAAATATTATTTAATTAAAATCCATTCACAATTTAAAATGATTTTATAAAAAAAAACTTGCCTACTAAGTTTCCTATGATCCTTTTTTTATTTTAAAAAAACTTTGACTGAGAAACTTTATCACACTCTTTGCAGATAAAACTTTTTTTTCCATATCGCAAATCACAATTTTCTTTTTCACTCAATGCACTGTTTTGTAGAAAGTGCATGATTCCCATGATATATTCTCGCCGAATGTCGAAGTAACTCGTATTGTAAAAATTATATAAACTTGGAATATTAAAAAAGTATATAAAATTAACTTTACATTGAGATAATGTGTTTTTCATTTAGAAATACTCTCCCATCAACTGTATGAATATATGCCTGTAACAAATAAAATACTCGCTAACAACACCTCGATAAACAAACCCTAGTCTCAGGTCTGTCTGCTCAGACCTCAGCAAAGTCCCAGGTCATTGCAGACAATAGATTGGTTTGAGTGGGACTTGGAGGGAAATATGATTTTAAATTATATGGCATACCGAGTCGTGGCTCACTTAAACACAAAAACTCCCCCACTTCAGAGGCTACGGAAGTGTGCTATCCTACAGGTCTCCTCGATGGTGCAACAGATTTGGGAGACCACCAGGAGAGACATCAGCGAGGAGACAACCTTCAACCCTCGGACATCGCGGAGAGGAGTAGGTGGCGGTGGCAGGTTCCTGGGCGAGATTCGTTGAGATTAGAAGGCAAAGATCTATGGCCCACGCTTCCTGTATACATGATTCAACCTCATACATCAGTTGCTGACTTGCTTCCTCATCCTAGGGCATCACACCGGTGATGACAAGGTGTTTTAATAATCCTTGAATTCAAACCACTCCATTTCCATGCTTAGACTAGCCAAAAAATGTGCTTGGATATCTTCCAATCGCTGCAATACTCCCGGAAGAATTCCAAAAGGACAGTAGAGGGGGCAGGTGACTATCTTCTATATATAAATTTATCTAACTTTATATGCAAATCAGTTTCTCATGACTAACATAGACCCAATGCCGTAACTTATTACTTTGTTTTGAACCAAAGCAGTTCCCACAAATCGAGACCTCTCTGACACTGTAACGTATTGCTTTGCAACACAAAGCAGCCTTAGAAAACCTTCTTCACAAAGCCAAGGTGAACCCACCATGTTTATTTAACATTTGCAGCCGTCCTCCAACAGCCGCTCCAGGCTGCACTATATGAAACTCTTAATAGCCTAGATCAGTACCCACAAGTCATGAGATTTTGTGAAACCTCTCCACCTTACTAACTACCTATTATTTTACTTTTTAATACAGTTTTCAATTAAATACGTATTTGGCAATTTAACAGTTGCAACTCATGAAAGTGAAAGCTATCTCTAATTTGTTCACCAGTATATGTTTCTAGGTAATATACAAGAGAAAATAAATGTATGAGAAAAAAATATTTACTAAATTATAATACCAGTTAACGATTTTTTTTCTAAAAAATGCCTTTCAGTTTAGACACATACTTAATATCCACTCTTCAATGTCTGTTTTCGGTCATAAATCACTTTGATAACCTTACATTCTCTTTTTAATAAATTATTGTGTTTCACTTTTATAGGAGCCATTTTTTATAGTTCTATGATAAAGTAAATTATTTAACTTCCTTATGTCAGGCAGAATAATAGGCTACCTGTAAGTTTCATGCAATGTGAAAAATGTATATATTAGCTGGTTTAGACTTGTATTGTAATGTTCAGTCATAACAGCTTTAGTCCTAGAATGCAGAAAGTAATGATTTATTCCATACTGTAACATTCATTTCTTGAATTGAAAATAAAAGGCTCTCTTATGAAAATCTCGCGGCTCACTCTGTTTTAACACAATCATCACTGCACTGCTGACTTTATTCCAGACTAATTTTTTACTTACATTACCTACCAAAATTTTTAAAAGAGGTATATGACAGTTAAAATATATTTATATCCATTTTTAAATTTTGAGAGCCCTGTAATATTACATAAATTAGCTTCAAACAATTTGTTCAAAACCAGAGTAATAACTTTCCCTCTGGGAAACTTAATTCTATCTGCTGCATGCAGTTATTTAGCAAGCTTACTAAACATCATGTTCAATAAATATATTCGCCCTCACATAACTCTTCAATAATCTGCACTATTTTGTTTGTGTGTGAATTATTACAAGAATAGTGAGACGCGATAGGAAGTTTTTATCTATCCACTATGTTGTTAAGATTTTCCCAATATATATTTTTTAATCAGTTACCTACCTCATTTTAATATTTATCACCTCCTACGATATCCTCAAATAAATGTAAATTCGGGTGTTCTTCATAGTTAATACTACTTGACTCGCTATTGTGAAAGTGCAAATTTGTGCATTTCACAAGTTCTTTACAATTTCCCTGGTCAGAGTCCGCGTATGTTTTGGCAATTTTTAAAAACAATAATTCAAACAGACCTGGAGTTGCGTCCATCATATAATCACCTATTTGTATTTTATCTTCAGGTAAAAATGGAATTATTTAATTTCCAAGGAACAACAGGTTTCCATGCCTATATACGCCATAGGTTGTATCGCGAGCTGGCAAAGTACTGTTTGAAGCTAAATATTAATGAGTTAATGTAAAAAGTTGACCAATTACTTGTTTTCTCTTCAAAGGCATTATTTTCTTTATTTCTATCAATTTATCATTCGATGTTCTTATTGCTGCATTTTATGTATCCAATAAAGTTGTAATAGGAATTTAAATTTATAACATTCTGCTCCAATCGTGGGTTTTTTGTTTGCAAATATTTCTCCTTCACTGCACTTATAACATCTTGTAATTCTGAAGTATCATCAGGCATTTTGTATTACTCCTTCGCATAAACATTGTGTATTTATATATACGTTAGTAGTATATCATGGAGAGACCTGGAACCGGGTCGAGGGTCCGGATTCGGGATTGGGGAGCCACTGACCGCCATGTTGGAGTTTTTACCCACTTTTTTCTCTCAAAATCACTTGTTTTACTCTAAGAATCGCATGTTTTAACGTAAAAAAGCCTCAAAAATTTCCCTTTGACCCCTAAAATTTTCCATTTTTTCTCTAAAAAATGTTCCTTTTTTTCCAGCTGTAAGAGAGTACCCCCAGAAAAAAGCCATTTTCAAACATTTTCTCACAGGGATCAGTAACTCAGGTCGACCTTGAGCCAGGAGAGCAGGATTCAGGACTATTGACCATTGACGTTTTACCCCAAAACTCTAAAAAATATTATTTTTTAATATAAATTAACTTTTATACTAAATAAATATAAAGGTGTACATATTAAGTGTTATATTTCACCAGACTCGTATTTTCAAGGCACATATGATCATGATGTCACACCATCATTCTGTCTAGTTATTTTTGCTGTATAATTCCTAGTTGTCTCTCTCTCTCTCTCTCTCTCTCTCTCTCTCTCTCTCTCTCTTTTCTCCTTCATTACATTTCTTTGTCTCTTGTATCTCGCATTCAATCTCATTCTCTCTTTCCCTCTCTTTCTCTATTTCATTTACCATTTTCTCTTTCATTTATATTTTTTTCTTTCCTTTATCTTTCTCCCTTTTACTCATTCCATCTCTTTGTCTCCTTTATTTAACTTTATCTATTTCTCTCATTCCATCTCTTACTCTTTCCTTTCTCCTTCGCTCTTTCCTTTATTTTTCTCTCCTTCTCTCGTGTCTTTCTTACCCCCTTTCTTTCCCTCTTTCATTTCTCTCGCTCAATCCATCTCTTTCTCTCTTGTCTTGCTATCATTCCATAGGTTATCTTGGTGTCCTCCCTTTTTTTTGTTGTTTGTCTCTATCTTTTTATCTTCCCGGCAAAACAACCTGTCGGCAAAGTGTCTGCAAATTGTCGGCCTGATGTTTGTACTGTCTGCAACTGTCGTTTCAATGCCAGAAGATAGCCATCTGACAACGGCATGATATCTTTTTTGAGACAGTATGTTTGCAGTTAGAAACAAGACAACGGCCCACTGTGTTTTTTTGGATAACAGATGGATATCACTTAAATTATGTCGGCATGATATCATACAGCCAACATGTCGTCAAAATAAAAAAAAATATTATTCTGGCCCGATTCAGAAATTGCATCTTTATATTTTCGGTAAGCTGGCCGTCGTCTTTATACTTTCGGTAAGCTGGCCGTCATCTTTATACTTTCGGTAAGCTGGCCGTCATCTTATTTATCCTGGCTTGCTAAAGTTTTCCAGACATTGCCATTTACCACAATAAAGATACAAAAATTATGTCTTTTTGTCTACAAACGTTTGGAAAGTGTTTTTTGAATAGGCAGGATATAATTGGTTGTAATCGACATGATGTATATTTTTAACACAACATGATAACCATTAGCAGATTTTTGTCATGATTATATATGTGTCACATGGTAGCCCATGGCATTTTTTAGTTCGAAATTTTTTCATTTGTACTACCATCCTACAGATATATTAAAAACTAACAAAAACTTTTTGGTTTGCAAACCTTTGAAAAAACGAAAAATCAGTTTTAAAAAAAATCAGCATTTTAAAATTATTTGTTATATTATAATGGAATTCATATACTAATTTATATAAATTTGTGTCATGATAAATTTGGAATTACTAGAGAGCATCAGCGACTTACCCCGTGATGTATAGGTTAGCATGCTGAACTGTCAACTCAAGTGTCTTTGGTTCGAATTCCGCATTCAGCAAGCAACAGATTTTCACAAATATAATTACCAACATTTATAATCGAAAATTTAAGGTTTTCGTGGTTATACTGTTTATTTCTGGACATCAAGCCGTCGCAGGCTCGTCACCTCACCGCCATCCAGCCGCCACAGGCCTGGCGTCTTGACGCAATCCAGCCACCGCAGGCCAGGAGTCTTGCCGTCACCCAGTCGCCACAGGCCCAGAATCTTGCCGCCATCCAGCCACCGTAGGACAGGCGTCTTGACGCTATCCAGCAGCTACAGATTCCGAAACTTGTTAGCTAGCTTTTACCGGCCCGATTCTGTCCCGTACTTTTCGTCTATGTTTGGCCGGAATACATTTTGTATCTTGCCGTTAGCTGTACGGTGTATTTTTGACACTGTCGGCAAACAGTCAGCCGTCAGTCCACATTTCCATGGGGCCGCTTCCGGCATAAGACAGCGGGCCGACGTCATCTGGCCGGAGTTTGTCAGCTATCGTTTATCGACCCGATTCCGGCCTGTATTTTTCGTGTTTGTTGGGTTGTCTCTCACATTCTTGTTCTCTCTATCCTTTCTGTCTTATCTCTCAAATTCGTTTGACCAATTGTTCACACTTATTCGAACCCGCCATTTACATAGTTCCTTAATCGCCTGTTAGAGGGTGCAAATCCCCAGTGTGTATATTTATTTATGAATTTTAATATGTTGTTTTCCATACACGAGACGAAAAAATTATCATAAAGTACATTCTAGGCAGGACTTTGTAAAAAAATATTCTATTTTCAATACTTTATTGTTTTAAGTATTTCTTTTTAAGTATATTTTATGTATTTTTATTAAAGTTTTTATTATTCACCTTTTCCATTAAATACATTCATTTTGTGTTGTTCGTCTATCCATCGGTTAGAACTTGGAGTTGAGTTTACGAGTATGCATGGACAGGTACACGAGACAGACATACATGTCATGACATGGGCTTGCGGCAAGCAACATCTGGAGGACACAGCAGGAGAAGGGGAGCCTATGGCCTTGATTGTATGAGTAAGATTTGGGACACCACGCGAAAATAACTGGTTGAGGGGGAAGGGGAGGACCTAACAGTATATAAGGCCAAATTTCTGCTGTTTACCATCATTCTGCATCCTGCTACTGGTGTCGTTAGAAGCATTCTGCGACCTCCGGATCTGCGAACCGCCATTTCTCTACAGTACAGTACCTAATGTATTTTTTTAAGAAAGCGAGCAGAGAAAAGCTTAAAGCACTGCCCACTGCGGCCGTGCGCCGACTGCAGCTTGCGTTGCTTATCAGAAAGGCAAGGCTAGTAGAGTACGCTGGTTCTAAGTGTTGAGTGTGTGTAATAATAAGTCAGTCGCTGCACCGAGGCGTCCCGTGGTGCATGGTGTAATCGCTCGCGACACTATTCATTACACATTAAAATTTATTTGTTCTTGCGTGTCGCTAAAAACTAATTCAGAGTAACTTATGTACATATTCACGTATGGTGATGGAAAAAACATGCTTAATAAAAGTTATTTACACACACGGTACTGTACGCACAGCGATGTGGTGTTCAAAACCTCTGGCATGCATATATACACAAGTGCGATTGAAATAATCATAAAGAGACATTACTGTCATGCCTGGAATATGATATGTTCGCTTAAAATATGCATTTTATTTCCGAGATTTACTGTTGCACATGCTATGTATTAAATTCTATTTTCTATTTATTAAGGGCACGATTAGACAAAAAAATAAGGCGAAAAAGAGGTTATATTTGATTACAATCTGTAACATGGATGCAAAGTTCTGTGCAACATCTGATTGACAGGAATATATTAAGCTCGAACAGGTAAAAAATATATATATATAAATTTAGTCTGTACTGGATACCTTTAAAAGTTAGTTTCAATTTTTTTTCGCATGCGATCAGAGTATACGAATGTTAAATTAATACCATACATTTTTCGAAAACATTATAATTCACTGGTTAGGTAGGACCTTAGACCATGTGTAATATAAACGAGTTATGCACCATGTAAGACCATGAAATGTACATGTGCTTCAAGCCATAAAATTGCCTGCTTCCAAGTCAAGCATTGACGTAACGTTTTCTACCACATTATAATCTATATACAATGGATTTTTATATGTATTAAAAAAGATATTAAATATAAATAAATATATATATATAATATGTCGACGCTCATACAAATAGTCACACGTTATGGGTGCCAAATTTCTCATGTAATATTTAAGATGACTTACTGGGTACTTATTGGTGAGATTGATTCATTGATTATAGTAGTATGTAAATTGCAGAATAGAATAATTGAAGTATAGCGAGGAACTTATTTGCGGGTGAAATGGTGAAAAGGAATTAGATGTGTTTTAATTAGTCCACTTTTGTTTAACCTGGAGATGACACTTTTCTCTATATTACCTTTGGTGAAGCGGCAACTCAGGAACATTGGCCAACTCAGCTTGTCAAAAATATACTAGACATTTGCACTCGAAATACCAATGAAATAAAAGATATTGCTGTTGCTGAAATATTTCATTCAGATCAATGAATATCTACTTTTTAAATTTGACTTTGGTAGAAACAAATAGCGTGTCCTGACTAAAATTTAAATTAACGTGTAGGGAAAACCACGGAACGATCACTGCAAGTAGGAGTCTCATGGCTTCCAGTAACATTCATCATTACAATCAATCTTAAAAAAATAAATTAAATTAAATAAAAATGCTGCTAAGTTTTCCTTGATTCGTGTAAACGGTTACGTTAATTTAGTTTAAGGATGGCTCGCCTCAAGTAACTGAGTTGAATGAACTGTTCTAGAACTCTGTTAAACTAAAAAGGTAATTTAAGGTTTCTCAGGCTTCAAAAATTAATAAAATTTCAAGTTCTCGTTTTTACTATCTCTTCATCTTGATTCTTACTGAAATTCAGAATAATTTCAAATCTCAGGGTTCTAAAATGAATTTGCTCCGTCAGTAGCTCAACTTTACGAGCTACGGACCACTGGTTTGCCATTCTTAATATTACGTTCCTATTTTGCGATCTCTCTTGAAACACTTTATTAATCAATGTTACACTTTGGTGTACCAAATTAACACACCAGATAGACAGGATGGGAGCCTCAGGCTTCGATAAATTGTTGGCATTACCTGTTAGTAGAGCGAGATTCACACCTACATCATAACGCCGGCACTGGGCTTTACCACGTCCTCTGTATGCTCGAACAACTCCAAAAAATATAAACTTTTATTTGTAACCCTCAGTCATCTTCCTTCGTGACTGGGTTCAAACGCCTATACTGCAACTTCTAGGACCAATCCTTCATACTAAAGTTATGACGGTGCTAGGGATTTTTCCAGATTAAATTCCAGCGAAATTACATAAGCCCTTTTATTTGAAGGTACCTCCCAGAAGTCCACCACTTCCGGCAACTATCCCCAATGCTATATCAAAATGGTGAAATTACGTCCGGTGAAATAAGAAAGAAAATAACAAAATTATTAAATGCAATTAAAACGATAATGAAAAAGAAATAATAACACTAAAAAAATTGGGAAAATAACATTGGCAAATAAAAACTTTATATAAATATGAATTAAGTATTTAAGGTTTTTGGTTAAAATATATAATCGTAGTGAAACATGGCATAGAACGTAATAAATAAAATGAATAGATAGTTTACAAAATAAATATTAAGAGATTTTAATTTTACAGAAAAATAAGTTATAGTAACTATTCATTGAAAATGTAAATAAACAAAATATAATAGTGTCCAAAACCAACTATGACAAGTTGATATTCATAAAATAAAGAAATCGAATTTAATATAACAAAATACTATAAAGTCTAACATTATTTCTTTTTTCAATAACATAAATTAAAACAGTCTCACTGTAGCCATTTGCAGTCGAAAATATTTTTTGTAAAACGCATTTCATCACAGATATGTAGCGCGCCAGCCATCAGGGGTTTGACTACCAGAAGGTGCGAATTTTTGTCTCGTGACGGGCGTTCCCCCGGCAGGTTTTCTCGGATGTCTCCCGTTTATAAAACCATTTTAATTCAAATACCTTATTACCTCTCATTATCGCATGTTAAATGTTGTTTCAATGTCGAACATGAACTGCTTTTACAGAATAAATATTATGTGTGATTTTTTCATGTAACCAGCTTTGAAACCACCATTTCGCGTTCTGCTAATCCAGAACCAGCGACACCAATACTGTTTACATCCAGCAGCCACGTCAAGGGCGTTCTGTGAGCTGTCATCGTCGTGCTCCTACAAGAGCATCTTCGTAGCTGTAGTGGAGCCATCAGGGAATTGGCGACTACCAGCTGCAAGGTTTGCAACAAGACTTTCGAACATTTGACTCATGCACGAATACACGAAACAAAATGTGAGTTCAATACTGAACACATTATATTGAAGTACACCAACTGCAGTGTCCAGGTTACCCGTCGTGACAACCTGGACCTGCACCTGAAGGTCTGCAAGGAGAAATGAGCACAGTTATCCCAGAAGAACATATGTTTGCAGCCAATAGATAGTGCTCAACTATACTGCACGAAAATATCAGCCCGACCAAAAATCGTTGGTCCAACTGTTGCATTAAGTAGCTATGGTTTCGCCGAGGCCGAGACTGCATTCTGTAGCAGAGAATGGTGGTGATCCCGAAGATTTATGTGACTACTTGGTAGACATTCACGATAACAGTGTTAGCTTGTTAGCAGACAAAGTAGAGAACCATGTTTCTGTTCAATTTAACATCGTACTGGAGTGTACTTATGGAAAGCCAGAGCCATTGAATACCAGACAGAGGCAAAAGTTTTTAAGACGAAAAATGTGCTGTTTTACAATACTGATGACATTGAACATACTTTGTCACAAAGCAAGGAGAAGCTCTGTAGTGAAGAAAGAGAGAATGCCGAGAAAAAATCTGGATGGACGCTCATATCTGACAACCGGCTCCAACTTCAGATCAACAAACTAGATCCTATAAGACTTTCATATTGGATAGATTTGTCAGCTACCGTCAAGGCTAAGAAAGTGGTATTCAATCGGAAAAATGATGACTAAATGCGTTTTAAATGGGCATTATTGGCCATATTCAAAGAAAGTACTAATCTGCAACATGTAGACAAGACATACAGCGATGTTGAAGACGGCTACGACATTTCAGACACCATATTTCCAACAGCAGCGAGTCAGGTAAAATTGTTCGAGAATTAGATCCCAGGAACATCGGTAAATATTTGCTCAATTGATGAAAACTATAAGATTTTTCCTCTCCGATTAACCAGTTAAGAAAAGAACGATTGTATAGACTTACTGCTTTTGTCAGATGAAGAAACATCCCGCTACTGCCACGTTTCCAAATTCTCCAAATTGGTTCAAGCCCAGATGATTGCTCATAATAGCACAGTGCATATATGCAAGATATACCTGGTACGTTTCGACAATCGACTACGAGTATCTGGGCTCAAAGGCGAACTGTTATCTGGCTGAACACAATAAATTTTTCTCTGGATATGCACCACTGCGAGCTGACATGCTCCAGCTAGGAAAGAATAGAAGGCATCCAGTGCTCAGCTTCATGATATTCAACAACAGTATAATCTACCTACTGAGATCTATTCAGATTTCGAAACAATTTTTCTACAGATTCAGACTTGCCAACCTGATCCTGAGAAGGCTTTTACGATGACATACCAGAAGCACAAAACTTACAGCTTCTGTATTTTCGTTCACGTAGACACTAATATAATTCCTGCAACACTGATGTAGGAGATGCCACAAGAACCTATACTCTACACAGGGATGAATGCGCCGAAAATTTTTATTGAGAAAATAGTTGAGATTAGCGAGAAAGTGGAGAACTATGAGACTTCGCTGAAGATGCTGTCACTAACTCCAGCACAAAATGCATCATATATCCAGGCATCAATATGCTGTAACTGCGGAGGAAGTATCGGCTAAGTTAATGTGAAGGTACAGGACCACTGCCACTTTATCGGCGAGTAAATTGAAGCATCCTGTAACAACTGCATTTTTCTCAGAAGATGGCCAAAGAGCTTTCCAATATATTTTCATAACCTGGTATACAATTGAAATGTCATCTTCGGAGAAATGGCATATGACAAGAATGACGTCACCATCATGCCATATAATGAAGACAAGATTATTACGTATGGAAAAGCGCTTGGAGAGTAGTTCAGTATTCAATTTATCGACAGTTTCCGTTTCATGGCCAGGAGCTTGTTAACTATAGCAGGGAATTTTCCAGCAAACAAGTTCAACAGTAAATCAAAATTGTTCAGTTCTGATGAGCTGGCTCTAATGACAAGGAAGGGAGTCTTCCCATATGATTATATCGACCACATCGAGAGACTGGACGAGATCGATCTACCGCCAAAGGAGAAGTCTTATAATACGCTGACAGATGTGGACATACATGATGTCGAGTACACTCGTGCTCAACGTGTATGGAAAAGGTTTCACTGCCAAACCTTGCAGAATTATTCAGATATTTACATGAAAACAGATGTACTGCTACTTGCTGATGTATTTGAAAACTTCCTTGGCCTCTGCCTAGACACATATGGACTGGATTGCATTCATTACATTAGTTTACCTAGCTATGTATCTGATGTCATTCTGAAGGCGACTGCTGTGTAACTGAAACTTTTGCAGATTATGAAATGTAAATGTTTCTCGAGAATAGCACAAGAGGTAATGTGGTACAGTATGTGAAGAGGCATACAAATCCTGCCATAAAGTCGTTCTTATATTACTTCAAATGCAACAGTCCTTGACGAGATATACACAAAACAGAAACACCATGAAGATATGAGGTAACTAAATAATAAAATGTTCTAAATTCTACATGATGATTAAGTTATATCAGGTTAGGTTATGTTATGTTAGGTGAAGTTAGTTTCAGTTAATACTGAAGTTGAGTTAGGTTAACTGAAGTGGATATCGAGTTAAGTTGAGAAATTTGTGCCTAGATAGAAAATATCCAGATTTTATACTAGGTGGAAAACAATATAAAAATTCCTGCACAATGTTAAAAAATTTTCTAAGACTTACAAAACATGAAAAATTTTCTAAGTCGTATATACAATGGAAATTTTTTTCTAAGTCTTTACACACGGTGCAAGAAAATATAGGTCCTACACCAGTGGAAAAATTTACAACTCCTGCACACGTTGGATGGTCCCACATTGACTATCATTATATGCATGCCCGCGATTGAGCAGTATGGATGGAGAGTTTTTGAGCGTATGTTCATTTTAGCTCGAGAAATGGTCGGTAAAACGCCTGTCAACCAGCATCGACCATGTGCCATACAGCAAATGGCTGATACACAATACTGCATTCAATAAATATGATGAATTATATGTATATATAAATTAATATATGCTTATAATTTATACAGTTGGTGAACGCATGTAAAAACTATACATATAGATGGGAGGCAAAAACTGAAAGATTGCGAAATAGTGCGAAATATTGCGAAATACTGCGAAATATTGCGAAAGATCACGAATGATTGCGAAAAAATTGATGGAGCTATGGAGGCACGGAGTGAGTCATTTTGGAGTAATTTAGAGTCGTTTTGGTGTCAAAGAGCCAAAACAGTTATTGAACTCGCATACCTACCTACCTTAATAATTTCTTCTGTTGTATGCAAGACATTAAATAAAGAGGGTTCACAAGAGAAAAAGAAAAGGTGTATTCAACATTAAAATATGCATAAAAGTAAAGACGAATGGTTGTTTGATAGATTAATCCGCATGTTAGGTAATGAACGGGTTGATTATCCTTCATATAACACTGCATCAAGCGTATTGCTTATTATATATACATACTAAGAATACCTATAATAAAATAGTTGAAATGGATAACATACACTATTTGTGTTGTGAAAACAGTATGTAAGCATGCATCATGTAAGAATGGATGTAATTTCGCCAACGAATGAGGCGCAAGGCAGTTTGTCAAGAGTGGAATCATCTACTATGGCCGTGTACTCTACTGAAGATGGCATCAATTGTTGAAGACTTACCATCTGTAACACCAAAAGTACCAGCGAACGCAAGGGTTTATGAAGAGTCGCTACAAGAATTACGTTATCAATGTTGTTTTTGTTAAAATACTTTTAACCAAAAGTTATCATGCACGCGAACATGAAAGTAGTCACTGCTTGTTCAGTGCAGCATACTCGTCAATCCACTGTGATAAGTGCGATGATGGTTTACCCACGGTGATAACTTGTATAAGCATAAGAAGTATAAAGACAATATTCATCGTTCACCGAGAAGCGAGTATAATTATTGCAACAAGACATATACAATTAGCTCTAGCGACAGACGACATGAAGCTAGTAACTATATTTTCAGCACTTCATACAAGATGTACTCATGTGATATTTGTTGTGTATGCCAATATGGCTACCTTGGCTGCTCACAACAGAATTTGTAATTAAAATTAGAGCAAAGAATAAATATTTTTGTTGAAAGGAGAATATGTTTGAGAGTATGTAAGTAATACTGTGTATTTTTTATAAGTATTTGAAATAAAGTTAAAGTGTATAAAAGACTATTATATTTATTCATTTTATAATGAAATATATGCTTTATCTTAGAAATAAAAGGAAAAAATAACACTGGAGTTTCATTATAAATCTTTTAGAAATAACCGAATGGCGAGTATAGAGCAAATGTTTGAAAGAAGTAGTGAGTTCTGAACATCAAAATGGCTTGCGATTTACTAGAAACAGGGGTCTTGTATGATATAGTTCTTAACGATTTGGTTATTTTTTTATAACTATCACAGGAGTGTTTGATAGGAATGGTCTGATAGTATGAGTGTTGGGTTGCATCTGGTTGACTAATTTGTTAATATTTTGTGTTGGTAATGTTATTTGTAATTCATGGTTCGATGGTATATATATGTTGTCTGTATGGTATTTTTTGTTATACGGGTAATGTTTGATGGTGAGGGAGTTGCAAATGGAATTTTACAATTTTTTTTCTTCTGGAACATTTTGAATTGCTGGTTTTGTGATATGGTCTATTGGAATAAGATCTCGTTAAGGTTGGATTGTTGACTATGGTAAACTGTATGCGTGTATGTGTGGGTGTGTTTTGCTATTACATTATGAAATGTTTAATCATAGAAATTCACTGGACTATTTCATAGGAATGTTTATATGGTTTCTTTGTTGCCCTGGATGGTATAAAGGGAAGTGTTTGGTATAACAGATATGATGTAATGGAATGTATTAGGCAGTGTTCATATATTTTGGGGATATTACAAGCGAGAATATTTTATGGAAGAACATGTATAAATGGATGTTGGTCTGTTTTTTTTTTTTTTTTTTTTTAGCAGCGACTATGAAATCATCAAAATATTACGAGATATTTTAAACAATTTTCAATGTGTGTATGGAGGTTTGGGCTGTATATTTGTTTGATATGACATTAAATTATGTTTGGTCAGTAGGGTAAAGCCAGTGGACATATCTAATTAATAATAACTTTGTGATATAGGTGAGGTCTCTGTTTCTGTAAATAAAGTATTGACATATCGGGATGTGTAAAAAAAGGAAATTATTATATATTTGCCTTAAAAAATTAATAAAGCATAACAAATTACGAAAAAGGACAGAGATTTTAAAATGAAATTTATAAGTGTGTGGTGTGTAGCAGTTGAGATATCTGTAACATAACAATTTCTTAAAGCTTATGCTCTCTAGTAAATTGAATATCCTGGTATGGTGGTAACATGTTTGCGAGGAGAGATCAAAATGTTTGAGTATAGGAGAGATGAAATGGAATACTGATATCGAATGTACTCTGGTAAATTGTATATGTTGGGTGTGTATAGGTAAGGGCTGGTAGAATGTTTGAACCTATGTCCTTCCAAATAAGTGTATATATAATATAATATATTATTAATATATATATATATATATATATTATATGTGTGTGTGTGTGTGTGTGTGTTTTATATGTGTGTGTATATATATACATATGTATATGTTTAAACCTATGTCTTTCGAAATAAATGTGTGTATAAATATATAAATAAATAAATATATATATATATATATATATTATTCACATTCGTGTTGTATACGACTAAGGAATATATGTTTATTTCTTGTATGTAATATGTATATGGAAATCTTTTCCTAGAGAGTTTTGCATAAGTATTTTTTTATGTGATGCATTATACCCTTTATGATATTTTTAATTACCCATAGCTGGATTTTAGATATATTTTCTTCCTCGTATGTTACTAAATTCACAAAAGTTATACATGGTTGGTGTGATTAGGTAAATTAGACTGAGAGCAAGCATAGAAGGTTAGGTACTTAGTTCATTTTGTGTGTGTTTGTGTGTGGAAAGTGCAGTTAAAAGGACATTCATTTTTTACCCCAGAAATGTTGCTTCGCATGAGTCATCGAAAAAACGACCAGTGACAGTTATTCACATGTTAAGATGTTTGCGTAGGGTTGTGTGTGATGGATGATATCTATGTATGTTTTATATAATGTGATAGCTTGGTAAATATGTTTTGCAGCGAACGGTAAATTTGTTATTTGCAAGGGTTGTATGGATATGCTCCCAGGCTGCCATATTAGATGAATATGATCTGGCAGGGTGGTGTGGAACAAATGTCTTGTCATCGACACGCACCTCCTCTAGCATCAATATCGAAACTAGTATCGCCCTCCCCTGCTCTTCGTCATCATCTCCTTTGCAATTTGGTCAGCCGTACTCTTATCTACCGTTCGAAAGATCTAACCTCTCGAGAGATTTTCTAGAGATGTGATTTTAGCCTCTCTTGTTTTTAAAACTATTCTATATGATAATCTGGGTTTATTTATTTTTTGATTAGTTTGATGGTGTGTCTTGCTTGTATGGCCTATCAGTACGGTAGTAGCAATGTCTTAAATGTGATATTGGGATATTGTAGTAGTTTTTGTTTACAGTAAGGGGGAGTTTTGATGACGAAATATTTTTGTATCTGAGTGTGACATGCCGGTGTGGCTTTTAAACAGGAAGATGATGACATGTGTGATGGTTAGTATATAAAGTCGAAATATATGGCTTGAATATTATGTTGGTCTGTCTGGTAACAATGTGATTTTTATATAGACCCGTCATTGGTAAATGTGTTTTTGAATATTTGTACTGTATGACCTCTCTACATGGTTGCTATAAGTTGCTTGTTTTGGTAATATGTTTGGTTAGTATGGTCTCTGGACATGTCTTCATGATTGTTTGCCTCATGGAATGATTGAAATGGATTGAGTAACATGATGGTATTGTCTGCCAGTGGGGGCTGCTTGAATCGTTTGGTTTATTTTTTATGCCTGTCACTTCTTGATGGTATAACCTTTGGGACTGACTTGGTTTTACAGTTAGTTGGTTTGAATGGCTGGTATAACCGTTATGTTGATTAGTATGACTCGTTCACATGTTAGGTGTTTTTGGCAGTATGACAAAATTGAAGCTTAGATGGTGCGTGGAGAATGGTTACACTGTGTGATAAGTTTGTAAGATATTTAGTGAGTATGAGAGGTACAGAATGCTTAACTGGTATGGTTTGTTGGTATGATTGGATTGTATGATATGGTATCTTGTTATTAAGACTGTATGATTTTAATAGATGGTTAAATTTATAGTATTGATTTTATTATTGAATTATTTGATTGACTCGGCTGCTGGTATGGATGTTTAAAAGTGTAACTAATGTAGTTAGATAGGGGAAATTGTAGTCAATATAGTTTACACTTATGATTGGTCCGTAAGTCTGAGGTATGGTGGGTTATATGGTCTGTACTGTTAAAAGCATGATTGAGGTAAGCTTCCGTTAGAGCAATTTATATGGTTTGGACTGTATACTTTAGTTTTTATGGTTATCTGCTGTGGTTGTTTGTTGATATACTCAGACAGTTTAGTATGTTGGTATGCTGGGTTGTATGACTTTCTAATTGCATGGCTGAGGCAAGCTAATGTCATGGTGGAAGGTATTATATCTGTTTGAGTACACATTACCAATGGGTTATCGATATGGTTAGGTCTTTGGAGGTATGTTAGCTGATAGGTTTTGTTGTACCAGCTATTATAATGGACTGCTGGCATAATTAAATGGTTTTGTTGGTTAAGGAAGTAATTTATATTAATATCTGGTATGCTGGAGGGATTGTTGCCTAGTATGTTTTTGTTGGTGGGGCTAATGCATTGTGTGGGTTGGTATGAAATGAGTAGTTTTTATGTTGCATTGTATAACTACAATGTGTTCTGCATGGAATGACTAAAGTATGCTTGGGTTATGGTTGGTATAGTTCCTAGTACTCCTGGTCTGTAGGGTTGCTCATGCTTGGTTTAGTGTGCCTGATGTGTGGTGGACAGCGTTTTTTAAATTGGTATCGATGGTTGATAGAGTGATTTATATTAATGCCTGGTATGGTATTTTGGCTGATGTCTGATGCTATGACATACATGTTGGACTTGCTATTTTTGGCAAGGCCAGTGTGGGCTGAGCTATGCTTGAATTGTAGTATGTGTGGTGAGTATATTTAGTCTGATGATGGTCGGAAGAGAAGATGACATGGGTGGTGTGGCAAATTTTGTAAGGCTTCTGTTGGCTGAATTGTTGAGGTACGCTTGAGTTATACTGGGCGATATATGGTTGGTAGAGATACGCAGTGTTGGTTGGTAGAATAAATATAATTGGTGTTAGGTTATGTGCAGGCCTCAGCTGTATAGTTTCTCGAGTTATGATGAATATTGTTCTTGGTGTATTGGGTGGGGTGCTTGAATTCAATTTTTCAATTGTTATAGGTGATGGTATGTTGGTTGGCCTGGTACCTGTCAGTAATAATGGTTTGACATAAGGTAAGATAGATCCATCGATTTATCGATGGAGCGAGTAATTTATAGTGAATTTGGAGTAATTTTAGAATCGCTTTAGAGTCGTTTCGAGTCAAGAGTCAAAAGTAAAAGAGTCAAGGTCACCTGAGTCCAACCAACTTGATGGATGGGTGACATTATAATATGGTGGCTAGTATCAGTCGATTGTATTACATAGACTGATAGCAGGACTGTGTTTGATTTGTGTATTGGCCTGGACTATAGAATTTGCTTGGTATGCTTGGGTTATCATGGATGGTATGTTGAATGACATGTTTTCCAGAATATCTGACATGCGGTTGCTGGTTAATGTTGAATGGTCTGGAATGTATGTATTAGTGTTATGCTAAGGCATGCTTGAGTTAAAAGTGATTAGTATGGGTGGTTATTGTATTTTTCTCTGGAGTCAGCCGGCATGGTGGATGGTATGAGAAGTGAGTGAAGAAATTTGGGCGGCTCTTAACAGTGAAATTTTGAGAGCCGATGTATGAGAAGAAGTTGATTGTGTCACTGGTATAGACTGTATGATAGCTTTGCATGGTCTGTGTGGACGAATAGTTGAGGTATACTAAAGTTAGATTGTTGGTATTGTTGGTAGGTAGGTATAAATTATATTAGTCGGTAGAGCAGATGGCATGAATGAGTTACATGATACCTGTGTGTAGGTATACATATGCATAAGCAGCCGGTTTCCAGTTAGGAAGCTTGGTTTGACAGTGGCAGCCATACAAGGTACTTCGTCTCATCTCGTGTAAGCAACTGGAATATATTATGGAGCCAAAGGTTGCTGGTCCAATAATGCCTGAGGTTGGCAGAATGCAATTGGTTTCTTCGGACGAGACTCCTGTGGCAGCATAGCCATCGACTTCTTCGGATGGATCACCTCGAGCTGTGCTGTCATCCACAACTTCGCCAAGGCATTGTTGTTGCTACTGTGACAAGATATTTTTCTACAGCCTCGGTGCTAGGAAGCATGAAATAACCACTTGTGTGAAATGACCTTCCTGTGCTATGCAGCGATGCATCTAGTGAAAGCATCTGTTCAAATTTGGCAATATTCTGATGAGACATAGCAAGAACTGTAAAGGCTGAGTATAAGCTGCTTAGAAACTACATATACTAGCTTTGGTGAAACCAGATCGAATGGATTCCACACGAAACAATTGGCATTTAAAGGCAACTTAAAGCATTATGTGATTAAAAATAATGTAAGTACGAAAGATATATGTACATACCTATACCTTACTAAACAAAGGGTAATCAAATAATTACCAGAAGGAGTTGAAGAAGTTCCTGTAAAATATATTGTTTGGTTGATGTGTATTTACGAAAAGCCTCAGTCTTTGGATGAAGCCATCAGTCGCCGATCCTTCAAGATTGCGAATCAAGCATAGTACAATGTTGATAGTATCCCAGGGGATGTAGATGCCTTGAAATAAAATTTTTGTAGTGAAGAAGAAGAATATATGAACAAATTTTCTGGTTGAATTCTTGCTAGCATAGACTGCCTTGAGCTGTGTAAATGCAGATTATATTCCCTAAGCGAAAAGTGAGCATGCTGGTGTAAAGACACTATATGAATAGCGTGGAAAAATTTAACATTTAAATTTTTATGTTTGTAATCTGTTAAAAACGTATTTAATTTATCGAATGTGTTTGACCCTGCCTACTTCCCCATTTACAGTATATAGAGAATATTATGGTGTTTGGTTTATTCACATAAACATATATTTAGTATAATCCGAGTAGGTTAGTTATACATGCACAAAACCATTGAGGCAGTGAATTATTAAATTTGTATAATATTTAGACTTAAAGAGAGTAGACCAGAAATTTAGTTGAGAGAACTTTTTGCTGTATAACTCTACATATAATTTCAGTACTACTTAAAATAAAATTAAATAAAAAAAAACTTGAATATTTTTATTCTCTTATTTTAATCCTGTATCATAACCAGTGTGTTATATACGAATTTGATTAAATAAAAGCAAAATATATTTATATGCTAATGACTATTGTTATATAGGGCTTAAACATACATTCGTGGAACTATAAATGGCACTTACAAACTGAATTTCACGAGACTGTCTGCCCCCTAAGGGTTCACAAATTATATTTGCAAATAATATATTCACGTGGTTGCGAGTCTAGCTTGCGAAAAAAAAGATTGGCCTGGTGCATAAATATTTTAAAAATAGTATATAAAAATAATTAGGTGTGAGCTCAGGCACATATAACACAGAATCCGACTGAAAATAACAAAATTATTTAAATACAGTACATTACTTGTCTTTAAATATTGTAGCCTAGTGGCTATCATGACAAGCTCCTATCCCAAAGTCCTGGTTTCAAATTCTGCAAATACATGAGAATGTTTCCTTTAGTAAATGTTTCCAGGTGTTATATGAAAGTGTGAAATTTGAATTGTTTAAGTTTTTCGGACTGTTTGTGCATTACAATTCGTTAAAAAAATTTACTCTATTTTTCAAAGATTTTTCAGTATTTCTCCAATGGTGGGTAAAATAATATTTTAAATAAAATAATTCTGATTGTTTATAAATGTATTGCTTCATAAATGTCTGATTGACAAGTCGCACAGCAACATGAGCGATAGCTTAGGTTCACCCCTTTTAGCATATATATGCTCGACTGGGCTAGAGTTCCCTGGCAAATTCCAGTTTTAAATAATAATTGAATATGTGTTTGCTCTCTGTTGGAACACAGTGTATTACAAACTTTATAAGCTTTGGTAGCTTGCGTGAAGATGTCTCTGGAGCTCAGTTCTTAGTACATGCCGACCGGCGCGTGGACCAGAAGTTTACCTCCATCAGGAGTTCAGCGAAATATGCTTGCGATGCAAATACCTCCGACCGTCCAAGTCTACAGAGACGACATTCGTAGCGGCCTGCCCCTTGAGCTGTGCTCTTGCTTAGTTTTAAAATTCAATTACGCCCTACGTTCGTACTCGCAATGTTTATTTGTGGTAGCTAAAATCTCTCGTGCTTTAAAATGTAACAAACTCGTGTATGTATTTACATTCGAACAACTTTAAAAAAATGTATTCCGTAACTGTTTTTAAAATATACAAAAAAGCTGGTATACTATTTTTTTTTTTTTTTACCTATAGGAGGACCTGACTCGAGATACAGAATTTTTTAACACATTTTTTTTATTTACTCACAATGCTACTACAGAGCATCTTCTCAGAGTCTGTCTTTTATTACATGTTAATTTTATTCTCGTAGTTTTTTTCAGTGCCTGCACGTGTGATTGATCAGCTGCACTCAAGTGACAACTTGGCGAATGGCTGGTCGGTGATTGGCTGTTCGGTGATTGGCTGTTCGGTGATTGGCTTGTTGGTTTTTGCACAATGTATTAATGGTGCAAAACGATTGGTTCAAAGCCAATGTGATGTCATAGGGCTTGCTTACGCGTATATAAGCATTAGGGATGTAAACTGAGATTCCCCGTTTGACAGTGGCTCCCGTGAAAGGTGGATAGTCTTGGCTAGCTTGTGCCTCATCACATTAAAGTCTTATTCTGCATATGTGAGGCTTTCGGGCACCCCGGAGCTAATGGTATATACAACAGTACTTCAGGAGTAGTACCAGCAGTGCCATCGACTTCTTCAGGCAGGGTGACGACAGCACCATTGACTTCTTCGAGGGGGGAGGGTGGGTCACCTACAACAGTTCAGCCATCGGCATTGCGACCCAAGATGACAGTGTCAAAACTTTGGTGCATGTACGGTGATGAAGCCTTTGCTAATAATAGCAATGTTAGACGACACGAAAAGCATTAATGTAAGATTAACACGTTCCTCATGACATATAAGTGTGAGAAGTGCCTTCGTCTGTTTGCTCGTACTGACAAACTAGACCAACATTCGAAAATATATTAAGGACTTGCTCCTCCGCCAGCACTACAAAAAGACGTATTGTCGCCGCCACAAACCTGTGATGGACTTGCAAGTACTGCTTTGTGCAATGACGATTTAAGCATGCCGTCGCTACCTTGTACAGTAAGTGATGTTGCAATGATGCAACCATCGGTAAGTGGGGATGTGCATGTGAATGGTATGGACAATTCACTGTCCATATAGGTTAGATCTTACTGTGGTAAGACGTACAATAAAAGATGTCATGAGCATAGGTTCGAGAAGAGTAGTAAATATAAGAAGATATGATGTCCTTATTTGACTAATAGTTGTCACAAATGTGGACGTAAGTCGATTGTTATGAAGTAAAATATGTTACAGACAATGCGCGACCTGAAATACATGACTATCAGAGGAAAGAATTTTATGAATCGTATAAGCAAACATACCAAACAGTGTAAATCCCGTGTCCGGGTACCTGTTCATGTTCTAGGAAAACCTAATGCCAATGGATTTCCTCTGAAGCAATCTGCATTTAGGGGCCTTTTGAAAGATTGCATTGCTCCGAATCTGACAGTTTCAACGAAAGATGTTTGCTCGTTCTTGAAAAGTGTGAAACAAAATTTAATAAACCAACTTATAGAAGTGATTGAAAAACATGGGCCTCTAAAATATAATATGAGGCTAGAATGCAATTACACAAAACCAGAACCGTTAGACGAAGGCATCATCAAGAGAGCATTCAAGACTTTTAATCTGCATGTATATAATTTATACGACATCGAAAGGAGTGTACAAGATAATATACAATAGGTATGTCGCGAGGAAGAAGAAATGATGATGAAGGGTTCGGGCTGGACACTCGATTCGGTAAATCATCTGGAGCTAAGAACGAGTCCATAACAACCTCTTACGAAATAATGTAATTCCCCCTCTTGTATTTGAAGAAATCATAGCAAAGAAATAAATGCATGTAAAATTTTGCAAATAAAAAAATACTTAATAAAAATGTTACATTTAATTTTTTGTAAAAAAAAGTTTAGAATTATATAAAAAAAAATTTCGGTAAAAAAAATTGCAATAAAGAATAAAATAAATAAAAAATTAAATATAGTAGTTTATGTGCTTTGCGGGAATGGTCAATTTCACAATCCGGTATATGTCGATAGCAGGTTGCCTAATCGATACTACCTATGTGTTTAGAAATATAAACCAGTATGAAGGGAGCTGAACTTAAGTGAGTAATTAATGGAACGAAGGCGGTGGAGGCTTATCTACGACAGTCGAGCGAACGTGGAGAAGGCTTGCCGACTAATTAGTAACTAGCCAATGGAAAGCATTCACGTGATGGAGGTTCGGCACCTAAACAGTTATTAGGCAATGTAAAACATTGTTGGGGGTAATCAGTGCAAGCTATACTTTAAACCTATAAAGAAATATGGTTGTCGTCTGGTGGTACACAGGTGATGAAAACATATAAATTTTAATATGGTAGTCGAACGAATCTGAGAGACAGATTTTAGGCATATGTTTCTTACCAACATGGAAGTCTCCAGTAAACTAAATAAACAAATAGCGTCTACCAACAGGGTAGCCTCCAGTAACATGTATAAACAAATGACGAACGAAAATCAAATATGTTAGTATAGCGAAAGTGGGAGATTATCTCGAGTAACTTATAAACAAATTATGAACGATAAAATACAAATATGGGCAGAATGAGTAATGTGAGGGGGGTCGAACGAAAGTTAGTAATTGGTCAGGTAAAGGAATGTATGAATGCCGAATAAATAGTGAATAGGAATTGGCAACAGTCGTCTGCTGTGGGTGAAACGAAGTGGCTAATAGCGGAGCTACGAAGACCTCTGGAAAAGAACGTTTTCCTTAAATAAAATATATATATATTTATATATATTTCATCATTTAGAAAAATGCGCCTTCTATAAAGGAAACTTTTTAAACATAATTGGGATTTGCAAGGATTTTTTATATTTTCAAGGTCATTCAAGGTCATGTGGTGAAGGTCGAGCTAGCCTGCATCCAAAATAGTGGCGGCAGTCTGTTATGTGTTATGCTTGTTGACTTTTATGTATTTTTCACAAGTTTTTTATTTTCAATATCATTCAAGGTCATGGGGTCAAGATCGAAGTAGTCTGCATCTAATATTGTGGCGGTAGTCTGTAATGTATTTTTCTTGCTGACTTTTATGTATCTTTTCAATATTTTATTTTCAAAGTCAGTCAAGGTAATGTGGTTAAGATCGATTTAGTCTGCATTTATTATGGCAGATAGGTGATGTCTACCACGATGGTGGTAGCCTACCAAGATGGAGTAATAGTTCTGGGCTAGGGGTAACCTCTGGTACATTTAAGAACTTTTAGATATTTTGAATACATTTAATTAAATGTTTAAAAATTATTAAAAAATTTTTATTAACACATTTTTTGTGAATTTTCTCGAAATTTTAGAATGATTTAGATATATTGGGTCAAAAGTCAAGGTAAAGGTATTAGGTCCTGCTCTCCTGAACCCTGGATCACTGATCCTGGTCTCCTGTCCGACCCTATGTCGCTAAACTCTCTCGCCTGCTCTGGGAAAAATTGAAATTTTTTAGGAAATTTTTAAGGAAAAAAGGTAAATATTTAGTGGAAAAAAGTTTAATTTTTAGCGTATTTGGGTCGTTTTTGAGGGAAAAGGGTAAAATATGGCGGACAGGTCATGTAACAACACGGTGGCCGGGCGAATCCTGCCATACTATGCCCAATGCCCTTGGCCTTCAATGCTCCAAATCCTACTGCTATTACCATATCTCCAGGCAAATCAACTGTGCAATATGTGTACTGGAGAAGTGGTTTAATCTGACAATTTACTGAAAGTTGCAACTTAGTTTTAATTTTTGAATTATGCATTTCCCATTAACAAATGAAAAATGGCATGAGCTGATTCAATGTGTTGATAGGAATAAATGACCTGTGTATCACATGATGTCACATACGTCATTACCTGCATGTGTAGAGGAATTTTATTCCATCTTTATGGAAACTTATAAGGACCATGTACAAAATGTAGGGGTGTACACATCAGACTTTTCTAAATATATCACAATATATATAATCACAATTATACTGAAAATCATAAACCAGGGCGAAGGAAACATATACATTGCCAAACGTTTCAAGAACACAATACTCATGTTATTGTAAAAAAAAAAAGTGTTAAAATCAATATTTACTGAATTTGCGAACACTTTGTAAGCTTCCGTGTAACCAAAATATCTATTGTTAAAGTGTATTGCACTCTGTAAGGTTTTTGAATGTGTAACAAAAATGTTTATTGTGAAAAGTGTAATGTATATCGTACTTTATGTATGTCAAAAGTTATAATAATGTATATGTCAAAAGTGATTAGGCAAAACATTTATGACAATTTGAATGACAACTTGTATGTCAAAAATTGGAAAAATGTTGTAATTTTCTTATAGCATGGTAATAAATATTCTGAAAACTTAATTATATATATTTTTGAAGAACAAAAAATATAAACTTTCCACATGCTTGCTGAATCCCTGTAACTTGATGGTATACAAAAAAGTGTGATTTTAACACTCCAAAATAATTACATTACATTTTAAAGATGAAAAGTGCAAAGATAACGATATAAAATAGCACCATTACAGTTAGCTTGAAATAGATTAATTTCTATTTTGGGGTGAGCCAGAGGGTTTAAAAGGGGACATCCCCCATCCCCCTCGGCCATCCTCTCTACAGCAGCCGACCAGTTCAGATGTATCCACACTGCACTCATCACTGAACGTGTTTGGTGTTCAGTCTATCCCCGACACTACCAAGTTTACCAAACTTCACGATCAAGGTTTACAGACTGTTTGTCGACCGAAACACAGGCAAAAACAATCTTTAATATCTGGTATTACGCTTCTGTTGGCCACTGCGCAAAGTATTAGAAACTTTTAAATGTAAGTAATATTTTTTAAATCTTTTTTAAATTTTAATATTTTTTTACAATTTTTCGAAACTGGAAATTTTTTTTACTGTCTAAATATTTTTTTTTATTTTAACATTATTTTAATTTGTAAAATGTTTTAATTTTTATTATTTCTTTCATATTACTAACTTTTTTTAATCGTTAAAGTGTTTGTATTTAACATTATTTTCTTGGGGGGGGGGCCCCTTCGGTAGAGTAATTAATTTGTAGAGTGTTAAAGTAAAATGTGGAGCATCCCTGGTAGGGACTCGAGTCCTCCTATAAGGAAAATTTTTAGATTATGTTTCGACTCTTCTTCAGGACAAAATTTTCACTAAGTTTTACAGGGATGGTTATATATATATGTTAAAGGGGAATTTTAATGTGATTATAGCACACATGTTAGCAACACATAATTTTTCTGGTATTTATGTCATATATGTGTGTGCTTTTTGTGTTTTATCTTTTTTGTTTGAGATCGAGTATTTGGCTGGTGGATTATGTGTGTTTACTGATGAGTAAGGAAATTTAGGATGGCGGATACCACATGGTTAAGCCTCGATGTATTACTTCTGCAACACAGAGTTATTCGAGTTCTGATTCGTCGTCCGATGTAACTTTGTCCGATGACTTGGCCTATGTACTTTTGGATATGGCCTTCGGGCGAGGAACCATGGGTGCGCGAATACGTAATGATAGGAAATATTCAGACGTTGACACAGTTGCTTTTTTTAATAGACACAAGAAATCAGTTATTGTAATTAGTGACGTGGCATCTACGCCATTCGCAATTTAAAATAAATACCTCTGTAGTAGTTAACCTTTAAAAAAAACTTTTCTGAGGAAATGGTTATGAAGACTTTCCACTTTTCCACTAAAGCCTCTCCCATCTTCCATTCACCTGACGTAGGCGAAATTTATGATAAACACGTTGTCCTTCAACTTACTACAAATATTAGTGAGTATTGTACTAGGGGCAGCGGCTGGGGGACGAAACTGATATCACACATCGATGTTTATATTT
The DNA here is from genome assembly GCA_029891345.1 of Dryococelus australis. Classification (NCBI taxonomy): domain Eukaryota; kingdom Metazoa; phylum Arthropoda; class Insecta; order Phasmatodea; family Phasmatidae; genus Dryococelus; species Dryococelus australis. The sequence goes on along the minus strand of CM056994.1, from coordinate 171,678,819 downwards.
CCCATACAGAGCATTCACCATATGTGCATCTCACTCCAACCTACTTAAATCCATTGCCAATCGACATTCCTGGACTAATATGCAGTGTGCAGAGAACATGAGTGCTTCCTGTATGCTAGCTTCCTCACCGGGTTCTGAATACGAAGGGATTGTCGAGTCCTGCAGTGATAAATGAGATCAACCAATTCGAGAAGTTGAATAATCTCCCTATTTATTTACATTCAGTAATAGACAAAGATGGAAATATTGTTGAAGAAACATTTGATAATGCTAAGTAATGGATTGTCGTACCCATCTGCTTTTCTCCTGTGCATTATGAACGCCACATAAATATGTTGGCCATCTATGCTACTAAAAGCCACGTCCACCTGCTTACCACATATCGACACTAGTAACACAACCACCAGCATGTTCCATATGCTTGAAGCATTTCCTATCGTCTGTGCATATGACTCCTCCTTATCACAGTACCACGAGTATGTGGCTGAAGATTATATGAGCAGGATGGTTGATAAATTGATTGAATTGACAAGGTGGGTTGCAGACACATACAGCGTAACAGTTCCAATGAAGCCATTGATGATAGCGGGAAGACCATGGCTTATAGCTCAATAAGTGGTCACATTTGTAATAAGCTGCTCGGCAAATATTTTGTGGTTGACCATGACGATTTGACAGGCGCAATTAGGGGCTATGCACGTAGTTAATTTTATCTGTTGTTCAGACTGAAGAAAAACTAACATGTGGCTGTATTTCATAATCTGCAAAATTACAATGCCTATTTTTTAATGAGGCCTTTTTCTCCAAGATACATAACGCAACTCGTAGGAAGTGTGTTAATTGAAATTCCGGGTAAGATAAACGTGATTGGAACCACCCTGGATAATTACAAATATATCACAAAATATATTTTCCCATGGGAGAAACTCGCAAAGAGGTATGAAAGTTGCGCAATTGAGTTTCATAGACTCATTTAATTTTATGGGCACAGCACTGGAGACATTGGCAGGTAATTTGTTTTCTGGCCAGTTGAGTATCACCCAATCAGAGTTTCCAGATAATACACAATTCGATTTGTCACAAAGAAAGGGAGTGTTTTCTTACGACTTTACCTCACTCCCACCAAAGGATACATTTCATAATGTAATGAAAGGCGAGGTCACAAACGATGCAGATTTCACTCATGCTTAATCTCTGTGGAATGTTGTTCCTTTGTCAGAATTTGCTGGTGTGATAAATACAATAATTAAAAGTGGACACGTGTTTGTTGGCTGATATTTTTGAAAATTTCAGAGCTGTATGTTTGGCCGGATACGGTCATGGCCCCACAATGTATATCACAGCTCCCTCTCGCCCATGGGATGCTCTTTTGCTTGTGAGGTTGGAGTGGGTGATGTACATTATAAGTACGTTTTAGTAGAGCGTGGGTTTCCAAAGGCATGCGGAAGCCAATAATATGTACATGGTAGAAAAGTACGACTTTAGTATGTAGAAGAAATACAGTTGCTACTTCGATGTTAATGGCCTGTAAAGTTACAATAAGAAATGCAAGGAACCGATTGGTAATTTTGAGTAAGTTGAGTCACATGTGTTTTTAATGTGGGATTTTGCCAACAAGGACAATGTAGGGGATACATGTTTTTTTTCGCAGAAATATAATTGTCATTTCTGAATGAATTTCACGATGCCCAATCTGATATGCCTCTAGTCCCAGTATCTGGCGTACCTCCGAATGGCAAAATTAAGAAATTTCTTTGGACACTCGAAATGCAGGAGAATTACACTGTACACGGGGAACACTGAAGCACTATTTGAAATATGGGGCCACACTCGACGCTGTTCATCGTATACTGTACTTTATGCAGAAGGTCTGGTTGGCTGTGTACAACATTTTCAATATTGAGAAAAGTGCTCAGGCTGCAAATGCATTTGAAAAGTCGTTTTATTAACTAATGAATAATTCCGTCTATGGAAAAATTTGAAGAACGGCCGCCGGGAATGGGACAACAGAGTCATATCACAGTATTGTACAGTTTTTGGGGCAGCATAATTGATTGTGATACCTACTTTGACGGCAGAGAAAATCCTCGATGAAAATTTAGTCCAGATTGAAATAGAAAAATGGTCTGTTATATTTAACAAGCTTTCGTACACTGGTGTTAGCATATTAAACTTATCTAATTTATTTTTGTAAGGTTTTCATTATAACTACATGCAGTAAAATTGTCTTTACCTGTCTTTCCATTTTCTCTATTTTGATACCAAACCCCTGATTTATGAAATTCTCTACCACAATACCTATGAGAGCATTTCCCCTGTTTTGGCTACACAATTGGACATCTTTAACTAAGCGCCAGATAATCCGCCAAAATTCTCGTTGGTATAAAAGGGTGTTACGGAAGTTATAAAGAATGAAAGTGCCGGCCACAGAATCACAAACTTTGTAGGCCTACACCCAAAACTTTATACACATATTATTTTTAATTAACAGTTTGTTCATAAAGCTAGGGGGGTATGTTTGTGCAATCTCTCCTGTACAAGAATTGTCTGGAATATCTCATGCAAAATTCACGATTTATGGGGACCCAATATCATTTCCGTTCGCATAGTCGTTATAACTTCACCCAACAAGTAACAATAGTCGTATTGTCAAGTAATAACGATAAAAATTATATAGTACCGGGTAACATGACGACATTGGATGGGGACACTATAAAATTTACATGCTAAATTTATTCCTACTCAACAATATCTGCCAGCCACATCAACTGCCAAACACAACATCACATCATAAGCTGACAACCGCATAAACATCTGCATGCCACCTACATCAACCTCTGATGTGAGGTCATATCTGCATCTAAAATGCCCCTCTACAAGAATCCCCAGTTTTACTACCCGCCCTTGACCAGTATAAAAGGGAAGACCACCTCACTGCGAGCCCAGTTCACCACATCTCCAACTAAACACTGTTCATCGAAGGGAAGATTATCCCACTGCGAGAACAGTGTTACTGGATCACCACATCTATCTGCTACTCTACATCTTCATCTGTTTGTGTTTCTGGTTAAATCCACAGCGCCAACTAAACGCCATATACCTGCACTGAAGGAAAGACCGCCCTCACAGAGATGGCCGGTTTGCCCCATCTTCAAGGAAAAATACTTTTCCACTGTGAGGTTGCATCTCCAGCTGTGATGATTGCAACCCCCACTCTAGTAGGAAGAGATACATGCCCCTCCATCAACCTATCAACAATCGCCGTCTAAAGATCACAGGGCCAAAAACAATATGTGTAAATAATGTACATGGAAAGAGAAGTTGTGGTGTAGAAAAAAAGTAAATATTACATAAGAAGCGAAGGAAGATGTTTGTAAACATTTTTTCAAGATTTTATTTTTTGTATATAATGTAAATATTTAAGAAGAATGTTTTGGTATCTACTATGTTAAATACTTTCTTTTTGTGAGCAATATAGGTTTCTGTGCGCCTAATGGATATGTATATAATTGGTTTTAGTGAGTATTAAAATTTTTTTTAAAATCTAAAATGTGTTTTTATTTACCTTAAAGTATTTATATTGCAAACATGTTGCTTATAATTCGGATAGTAGAGAAAAGATTTTCTACCAATTACACAAACAGTTGGGAATAAATAATGTGTGCTAAACAACTTTTAACACTCTTCTTTTAATACAACAATTTTAAATTAAAATATTACAAGCAGATGTGGAATAATAACGAAAGTGAGAAAAAGTGTAGAAATAATTAACATTCGAGAAAATATTGTCTGCCAATTACACTAAGTGATGGGGATAATTAATGTTTGTTAATAAAACTTTTAAAACTCTTATTTTAATACTACAATATTTATAAATTAATATGTTAACATGAGTTGAGGAGTGAAAAAACAACATAGCTATTACTTACACAAAGTGGAAGAATAAAAGTGATGGAAAAAAGGGAAGTAAATTTACCAGGGTGGCAACACGTAAAATGTTTACGCGAATAAGCATAGCTCTCATATATACAAAGTGTAGAGAAATAAACGTGAACAACTAATATAATACTCCTTAAATAATATAATTCTAAAATAATGATAAGAAGTGTGGTGAAATAAAAACTGATGTTAACATGAATCGTAAAATACATACTGAAGTGACACAAAATGTTAGTCTAATTAATAGGGGCGGGTACGCATAGAATGTTTACGCGAGAAAAGCATAACTGTTAATTACACACTTTAGCGTCAAATTTTATCATTAGTTTTTTTTTACTATCCAAACATTCTTTTTTTTTTTAATATTGATAAATATTTTTTAACTGGGAATAAATTGTGAAAACATGAGTCGTTGAATGTTTATGCAAGATGAATAGAAGTACGAGTTAGCTTATAATGTTGCTACATAATAATGCCAGGCAATCTATGTGATTGGAACGAACAGATCTGGTTATAGAGAATTTACACTTTCTGTATGGGGAGCAGAGAGCGTTCGGAGAAGGTGAGCTAACAGTTCACGTATGTGTGCTGCGCACACCGACACTAACAGAAGGAGAAAGAGAGATAGAGAGGCAGAGCTACAGTGAGGTGGCGCCCCAAGCGGTGGCAAGGACACTTACTCAGTCTGGCGGTAGGAGCAGCACGAGCGACATGTACATGGCAGCGGAGCTATTTGGAGGCGCCTGACAGCAGAGTTATGTGCGGGGCTGTGGCACTTGTCTTCCACAATTCAACATGGCGGGTGTGGTACAACTTAAAAATTGCATACCTGTATACTGCACACCGGTGATGTTGCGGCCCGGCACTACAGTAATAAACTTTTACGGAACTTTAAAATGAAAAACGCACATTCGATGTCGGCGCAGCTGGTGGCAGCTTGACATCTAAACACTGTGTCATGTATTTCACACATCTGCACCCACGGCTCGTGGGGTGCTTGCATAGTCCCTCCCCGCCTGGCAGGGGTGCGTCGTAACCTGCGCGGAAGATTACAGCGCAGTTTAAACGGACTGTCGTGTGATGCAGTATCGTCCTTATGTCGACATTTTTGCAGATAAGAACTTGGATTGGCAGGTCATTGTTAATATCCCTCTACTGTTTATTGAACTTTGATTTCCCCACTACCAATTTATAATGATGGCAGTTCCGTAATTGGACCAATACATACTCGAATATTAAATTTTCTGTAAAGTTAATCTCTTCAAGCAGTAGGTCATGACGTCACTTTGATGCAAGGCTGTTAGAATGCACAAATGGGTGGAAATTTTCTAAGTGTGAACCTACTGGCAAATGTGATTATGATGAAATCTGAAAAAGATGACTTAATGTTAAAAATAGTTTGCTGGGCAGTCGTTTAGGTATAGGAATATGAACTTTTCAAATTAGTATTTTTTCCTCCTCGGAAGTTAAGGCTATCTACTTGAGAGCAGTTGCTTTGGTCAGTGGTGGAGGGGACGGAAAAAATAATGCTTTGTACAGTATGTAATAAATTGGCAGGCAGGCAAGTCAAGCTCAGCCTGAGGTTTTAGAGTTTTTTTTTTCGTATGTTTAATTTTTTCCATAATTTATAATTATGCTAGGAATCACAGACTTACGTATAAAATTAGCAGAGAATTTAAGGTGGAAACCTTTTTTAATTTGGTTGTTGCCTGACCCATGAAAGTTGAGACAAATGGAAAATTTTTAATCCCAGTAAAATCTTGAATTGCCTTCTGCATGGCCAGGTTAGCCAGAAAATCATTCTCATTTTGGAAATTTTTGTATGTTAACATAAACGCTTTATTTTGGAATGGGTTTTGCATTGCTTGATAGCAAGAATTCTAATATTGTAGAATCATAAATATTTTATTTTAGCATGTTTTTAGTTAAACTTAAAATTGGCTTGGTGTGTTGAGCAATTATTTTATATTGGTGAAGTTCTTATGAACTTATAGGTACCTGTATAAATTCAGAAATTAAACAGTGTAATGAAACTTTGCTTTATTGCCATAATATTTTGAGAGTATATTTTTTCTAAGAATTTTTGTGAAAGATATAAACATCACTAAAACTTTATGTATTACACCTTAAAATGTATTAAGGAATTTATAATGCTTACCGAAAACCAGAAATAAACGAAAAGAGGAATACAATAAATTTCAGTTTTCTCCATACTTAATGTTTTAACCTTATCAAATACTAATGATACTCCTGACCAACTTAAGAAAAATTTTCTTGTCGGAATTCTTTGCCATTGTTTTTTAATGTTCACATTATTTTGGGATTGGGGTAATTCCATCCATGCTACATCTTTGGGTCGAGGACACAGCATGGATCTGAGATGCTGCTTGCACTATGCTATATCCTAAGAGGTAGATTTTTGAAATTTGTCGTGAGGGATGAAACATGAGGTATGTGATGTATATCCAGTAGCAGCAAATAACATTCAATGTGTGTGTTGCTAATTTTCATAATGACTGCAGCAACTGCCTGGAATCAACGACTGACGAAGTCATCACTGCTTCTGATGTTGTGGGACGCCGGAGTTAAGGTGGAGGAGAGTGAGGCATTTGACAACCTTCGTGTAAAGGCGCGGTCCCTGGTATGCAAGGATATGTGCAAGGAGGCCGGTGCATGGAACACGGCGGTGCTTGGTGAGCCAGTCCCAGTTTTTGAATTGATTAAGTGTGTTCCACCAGAATTAACTGCAAAGATTGCGAAAGTGAATGAAGCCACTCTAGAGGCATTGGTAGGATTTTTTGGTAAACTTAACACTGCAATTAAGTTACAGCTTTGTGATCGACAGGTTTTGAATGTTGTAGTCTTGTTCAGGATCCTTTGTTTGACCAGGCTAGGGAAGAAAACTGGAAAGTTTCGTAATTAATTAAAGCATGTTTGAATGAGTGCTCCAGTGAAACAGCCATCACAAATTTTCGTTTGCGATTGCTGGAATGCGGAGGTAATGCCAGATTAATTAATGCAGGAGTTTGTTAAACAAGTTTTGGTAATAGTAAATGTGCTAGTGTATACATGTGAGGAAGAATACTTTACACATAATATATCCCATAATCTTCAGCCATGGTATAGCCGTTACTTTGGTTTTGCTACTAGCCCTGCATCTTTGGCAGAACTGCTGAAATTAGTGACGCGTTGGGCGAACTATTAGGGATTGTGCTAGAGATGTAGCATTACCCGAGGTTAAGTTAAGTGACAGGGAAAAAACCTTGCAAAAACATGCTAAATTCTCTTTGGTATGCGGTAAGATTAATAATGTTGCTGAGGACTGCTTTCATCGTCAGTCTGTTTTTTCCTTAACTCAATCTAGGGAAGACTCAGGTCGTGCCAATGTGACTACTAATTCGTGGTATTCTCAGACTCCATCTTTTAAGGGGAACAGTGGGCCGATCCGTGATGGGAAATCAGCTGTAGGAAAAATAGATCATGCTAAGGATATTATTTGTTTCAATTGCCAACAGAAGGGTAATTTTAAAAGTAACTGTCCAGTGAGTAATAGTAACATTGTGGGTAAACATTCAGTGAAAGTAATGTCTTTTGAGCGCCATTGTGGATTACTGTACATTCCTGTTGCGATAGCTGACCAAATAGTATTTGTAGCTTTGTTTGATTCTGGAGCATCGTGTACTCTTATTAATCAAGATATTTTTTTAATTTCCTAAGGAAGAATTTGCCAAAGGGATTTGTTAAGTTATGCCAAGGGAATAACTGTGTTTTTATATGGCAAATGGGGGCATGATAAATTCCAAAGGTTTGCACTATTTTTAAAATCAAGATTGCCAATTTTTCGTGGAAATTTTCTTTTAGAATTTTGCCTGGTCTTAGTCACGATCTTATAATTTGAGTTGATTTCTTTGGGACAACCCAAGGTCTGCTGAATGTAGCCCAGAAAACATTAGCTTATGCTTTCTGCCCTTCCCAACCTATTGAAGTAATATCAAACAAATGGAGCACTTTTGAGATTTCTTTAAAATCTTTTCATTGCAAGTATAATAGTCAGGAAAATCAAATAAAGCAGATACAGAGGGATTTTTCCGACCTGAGTACTAATAAATTAGGACACTATTGTAAACAGCCTATTATATGGAAGTTTAAGAACCAAAATCCTGTATCCTCGGTGCCATATCGGGTGGCACCCCCGAAACTGAAAATAAAAAAATAAAAAAAATTATATCATACCTCGAGCAGGAAGATATAGAGGAAATATCTGAAAGTAATTTCTCTAGTCCCGACTTTTTCTCCTAAATTCCCAAAGGGGAATTTAGAGTCATTTGGTACTATAGAAATATTAATAATAATATCTATGCAGATCCTTACCTATCGCCAACCATTGAGAGCGTATTTCAGAATGTAGGAAAAGCGAGATACTTCTGTGTTTTCGAACTTAATTCGGCCTTCCTATAGTATTATTTGCACCTAGAGTCCCATGGAGTATTATCATGTGTTATTCCTATTTGATTACAAAGTCAAATACTATTTGACTAGATTATAAACCGATGAAAGTAATAAACGCATTACAGTACTAAAAAGTGAGTACATTATACACATGAAATTTACTGATTCATAATGCTACTTATCTTGTATCCTTGCATTGCGTAGCCTGTGAAAATTTCATAATATCTGAAACCTCTTTATCAGAAGTCACAATTTTTGAGTAATACTCGTTACTCATTATGAACAATCACAAGCAACTATCACAGCGTGCATGTTCATTGTTGTAAGGTTTCAACAATATCTTGTAATGAGGCGTTAGTAGATAATGTGGTTTCATGTCTCTATAAATGCCAAATAATTAAGGGGCCCAGACTAGCTTCAAGCCTACAGTACCACGATCCACCCACGTTTACGATACGTGCTATTCAGTCTTACAGCGACGAATAACTCTTTTTCCTTACATCGTTGTATATGTATAATTCCATTGTTTATTCATTTTACTGTAACCTATGCACAGTTTGTACCCATTAAACGAAGTAGTTTGAACACAGTAAAGGCCGTCTGAGGCATAAAATAGAAGCGTTATTAAATGTACTAGGTGGAGGAATAAAGCACCACAAATAGTACAAGCAGAGTCACGACAACGTTCAGACTGTAGTTCTAAACAGTTGCTACTGTTACATGATAGGTTTTAGCACTTGGTGTACTTATCCGAATATTACCATTTCCTTAATCATTTGTTCTTGCGGATGTTGTTCGCAGTGCCTGGCTCTTCCAGCAGTCCCATTGTTAGGCACCATCTGTAAACACACGAAGAATGTACTAAGAAATTAATAAACATATAGGATTACATGAAAATATTTTAAAGATGTATGTAGTCTCGCATCTGCGATGATATTTACAAAACATTATTTAAAACAAATTCAAAATCTTAATTTATGAAAGATAAATCTAATGCGGGGGGCTTAGCTACAACTACAATATTCATAGTACTGCCTCTGCACTACATAACATTTTATTGCAACACACTATGCATCCAGTTACGTTGCATAGAACGGGTAAAAATGATATTTCGACTTCGATGAAGTGTAAAACAAACCTACAGTACGATTTGTAGCGATTCTTTAGATCACTCAAAGTTCATCAATCGTAATACTCTCACATACGGGTAAATTAAAGTGGCTACAGAATCTCATATGGTAAACGGACACTTTGCGTTTACTATTCACTTTAAAAAAATACTAAACATGAAGACTTGATATATTCAGCATAGCTGGTAGTAGGTAATGGGACCAGGTTGAGCTATGTGTGCTCTATTAAAACTCACGGTAATATATTTAGGCGACCGCAGGCGCAGGTTTTGGGAATGTAATCACGTTGCTGTCCGCCATTTTTATGTCGTCACAGCCAGCGGTCACGTTCGACAGACAGGGGTAGCCATCTTACCGATAAAAGTCTGGTTTTTATCCTAAACTACTTCAGAATTTTTATTGGACCCCGAAATATTTTTTTTATTCCAAATTTCAAAAAAGATGTGAAATTGTTTTTATTGAATTCTTTTTACTTTCGTTATTTTCCGCTCAAATACTGGAACTACCAAAGCGAATTAAGGCCCCTTAATTCTTGAGACAAAAAGTCTTGAGAGTGATAAGCGTATTCGATGTTCTTCTATGTATGAGCCGCATAGTCTTCAAAGCAACTACAGAAATTGCAAGATATTGGAATGACTTGTAAAAACTTGAGGAATTAATTACGTTATTGGCGCCAATAATATGTTGGATTTCTGTCACCTTAACCTTGACACTAGGTAATATTTAATACGAAAACATCGAGAAAATAAGTAAAAACCAAGAAGAAAATTACATGTTGAGCTCGAAAAACATGTATTTTATGACCACGATCTTGAATATGGGTTGTATTGATACTGGAAAAATTTATAAAAAGGAATTAAATTAAATATATATAATTAAATAACAATTCAAAAATGAAAAAAAAAAAACCTTATGATAAAAGAAAACGAAAAATAATTTTTGAAGGCATGCATGAACAGTTTTTCACCCTCGCTCCAATCTAAATATAGATTCTCGTAAATATGGCAACCTCAACGCCTTGCCTGGTATGGTAACCAGCACACAATTGATTATTCTCTTCCCCTCCGCCCTCGCATCCATCATTCATTGGTTAAGTGGTCGATAAAACTCCCTGTCACCCGCACCACCTATCGCCTGCCCCTAAGCTAATTATTGGATTTATATAGCACGTCTTCTCCTCCCCTTCACCGTACACCCTCAAAACCAACCCACCATTCAAATATCCATATCTCTCCCACTCTCACCACCAACTCGTTCCACCAACCGACTACCCGTATCTCCACCCTTCTTATACCTCTTAACGCAGCCTCTCGTCCAACCACCTCACCCTCCGACACCCAAAACCCTTCCTCTATACTCCAACTAGTAGCCTCTGGTCCATTTAGCCAGTATAATAAGACTCATTAATTGGATTTCCCGCCACCCCAACCAAATAATCGCCTTCTTTCAACCCTCAAACTCTTTCCTCCTAATTGCCAATTCCCAACAAACATGGAAAATACGAGCCAGAATCGGGCCGGTAAAAGCTAGCCGAAAAAATTCCGGCCAGCCGATACGGGCCCGATATAATATTACGAAATCGGCCCGTTGGAAATATAGACTAGCGACTGACTGTTTGACGACAGTATCAAAAATACACTGTACTGCTACCAGCGAGATACAAAATGTATTCGGCCCGACATACACGATAATTACGGGTCAGAATCGGGCCGATAAATGCTAACCGACAATCTCTGGCCAGACGATACTGACCCTATGTTATATTCCGGAATCGGCCGATGCAAATATTGACAGGCGGATAAACGACAGTGTCGTGATGGTGATGGCTGGATGTCGTTACGATGCCGGGCCTGCGACGAATGGATGTTGCTATGATGCCGGGCCTGCGACGGTTGGAGTTTGCTGCGATGGCTGGATGTCGTTACGATATCGGGCCTACGATGGATGGACATTGTTACGATGCCAGGCCTGCGATGTCTGGATGGCGCTACGATGACGGGTCTGCGATGGATGGATGTCGTTAAGATGCCGTTTTTGCAGCTGCATGAGGTCCAGAAATAAGCATTATAGACAAAAAAAACCTAAATGTCTCGATTTAAAATTTTAGTAATTGTTATTTCCTCTTTAGATATATTAATTGTATTTACTACTTAACACATATTACTATAAAAATCTTTTACTTGCCCAGTTCGGGATTCGAACCTAAGACAGTTGATTTGACAGTCCAGGATGCTAAACAATACTCCTGAGGGTAAGTTGCTAAAACTCTCTAGGGATTTCAAATATATCATGACACAAATTATTACAAAGGAATTTATAAATTCCATGACGATAAATTATATAATTTCTACTTTGAGAGCCGACAAGCAACCATCTCCGGTCGTGTTGCGTGGGGTTGGCACTAGGACTCAGCACAGAACAAGTAATCTAATATTAGTTTATTGACTAAGCTGGCCGTGGTTAGTAGTCATTACGTTTATCAATACATAACAGTGATACTGGAATGTGAGCACAGTGCAACGACCAGGAGGGTATCGCATATTTTATAGCAACTATAGCTAACATAATCATAATTGCGGTTTTCGCCTAAGCACAAATATGGAAAAATACATACATGTTACTAACCACAACATCAGCCAGACAAACAAGCTTATAAAAAGGCCAACCAAGCGACTGACAAGAACAATCAACTATCAATACCGACCAACTATCTGTACCGGCCAACTATCGATACCAACCAACTATACCAAGTGCCCATACCAAATAGGCCATCTGTAAATATCAATGGTAAAGGCCAACCATAGAGAGTTTTCATAATTAGCTGTCCATATCAACCACGCACACCAACCGAGCCAACAAGCCAGCAAGACCTATATGCCTACTACTTTCCGAAGCAGCTTGAATCAAATCCATGCTGATGTGTCTGGATTTTCAGAGAGTTTCAAAAGGAGTTGGCTCTAATACGAGAAAATGTTCGAGCATTTAGTTATATCGTCTGTCGACAAAGGGAATACATCGATAACCTCGAAATTACAGCGGAATAAATTGCCTCTTCGTGCATTGTGATACCGAAAACACTTACTAAAATATAACTGATATTATAACTAATTGCTCTAAACCCAGGATAACGTTAAGTTTGAAGCCTCCAATATTTATGACGCTCATAGAATAAGTGACCCAAAACGGTCTGCACAGTGAAGACAGTTGGTTGTGAATAGTGCAGAGTGTAGGGAATAATTGACCTGAATGGCAAGGAAACAACAGAGGAAGAAAGATGAATCGTAGTACGTTGAAAGAGATAAGACAACATTTTTGAAAATAAAGTCAAATAGGCGGCGTATCATCCAAGGTCAGCGGATTTTTGGCAGAATTGAGAAAGATACTTATTATGTTTTTCTCGAACCAATCAAGGATCGTAGCAGCAGGACTCTTATACCCGTGATCAAGGAATTTATAGTGCCTGGAGCGACAACCATAACTGCCTTTCAGAAAACGAGTATGAACACAGGATGAAACGTAATATGAATTTCACCGATCTCCACACAAAGGCGAACCCCCTAGAGCATGTGTGGCAGGATGTGTGGCATAGTCTTCTTCGGTACGGTAAGAAGACACCACACTTCATCTGGTACTTCGTGGTATTCATGTTTCGCCGCCGGCATCCCACAAACGCGCGCGGATCTAAGTGATTTCCTGCTCGTTGCGAATGAGTTGTTTCTCCTGCCTACATAAGTAAGTAATATGAAATAGGTTGGATCCTTTTATTATTCCGACGACAGTGACTGATATATGTGACTCGTTCTTGTAACATTTCCGATGGGCCGTGGCGCATCAGCATATCCAGTCCCCATAGTTCGCCTTCAAGCGTAGTCCCCTAGCGCCCAAAAATACAGTTCAAGCATTGTCGTACATTATGCACCGTGCCAGAGTACTAGCGTTAGGAGGAGAGTAAATCCCTGAAACAGTGACTCAAGACACGCAGGTAGTCTTTTGGTACGTAGTCAGGCACAGAGCGCCCAAACATCCATAAAGCTAGGAGTTTGTCGAAAAATAATAACAAGATGTGTGTGCTAACTCACGATAGCGCATAATCAGCACACACACATAATGTGATTCACTAATATTGAAGTTCCATGAATTTAGGATAGGTCTTCCTGCGTTTTGTGCCGTAAAGACACCCACTGACATAAATTATTCATAACTGTACGTGCATTTTACCTCTCAATTACATCTATCTTTACAGTCCTCTCCTCTTTGCCATTTGGTAGTATGTACTACGAATATCATGATACCCCTATTAAATTATTGTTCAACGTTATTAGTAATGTCGATTTATAGAGTTTTCAAAGATACGTCCTTTTTTATTAAATGCGATGTTTCGTAACAATTACCTCGGTTGTGTTTATTTTAGTTTTTCTGGCTTTCAGATTTTGTGATTTCTATGCTGAAGCAGAAGGTTCAGAAATATTCTCAAAGATGTTATTTTGCTGAATATTCATATAAAGAGTCTATTTTAAATTTCAGTCATCGTGTGGAATGAAATTTGTGTCCGTGGATGTGTGTTAATTCGAAAATGAAAAAAAGGGGGGGGGGGGACATAAAATTATAGGGTTAAGTAGGAACTTCACTACCTAATACATGGAACCAGTGGTATCATATTTTAAATCTGATATTAGTGTACAGATCTAAGTTACACAAAATTACAGATAAAATCTCAACTTTCAAACCACTGCTGAATTTTTATTGCGGTATTTATGAAGAATCACGGCCTTTCAGAAAAACAGCAAAATATTACCTGACAACCGATTACGCGGCCGTTACTGATCACACGTAACACAAATATCATGGGGGTATTGCGTAATTTGCAGTGGGACTATATGACGAAATATGATACACTAGAGGTCTATGAAGATTGACGTATCTTTGCGCTAAAACAAGTAAAATGTATGACAAATATATATGTATCAAGTTGCTGAATCGTGTAAAATGCAAGAACACCTCTGGAAACCAGACTTTAATTTACGAAATTTTGTTGACAGGATATTTTTTTGCCGACGCGTTAAGTTTGTACATGTATAAATCACGGTAATCAAGCAGCGTCGGAATATAATTTCACACTTCTTTAGGTATATTCAACACAGCATAATACTACATAACATATTAGTAATATAAAAATACACATGTACTGTATCATACAATTCCCAGGTGTTTTTTGCGAGCATTTTACATGTATCGCTTTGATGTACTTGTTAAACAAAAGTACACAGAAACAAGAAACAACTGCACAACGACTTTGGTCTTCAAGTTTAATATTAACCTATTTCGTTTATCGATGGTTGTATGCCGGAAGTGTGTCTAAGTTCAGTGTACCATGAGATTCTTACTATTCCAAATGTTGTGATATACGAGTTCTATCATGCGTGTTTCGTTGCGATTATTAGAATTTGACTTGTTAAATATTCTTATTTTGAGAAAATACGAGTGTTTCTTTGCTATTATGTTCATGTTAAGTGCTACAATATTATTATTGTGCGGAAATACAAGTGAGTGAGTGTAGAATTTCGACGAATTGAATAGAATGAAAGTGTTCTACATATTACTTATAAGTAATACATCACCAAATAGCTATATTAGCCGCTTACATATGTCATTAATGTAAATTATAGTCCAGTTCATGTGTGGTTGGTAAGAGTAATGAATGGTACTGTGGAATACTGTATTTAAGGGCTTACGTGCTGCTGCCACGCCTAGCCATTTCAAATTCAGAATACGTAACCAAATTAAACCTAACCTCATGATAGGTTTCAGTTTTTACTGTGATCGTGTATAAATGATAT